>CANUEZ040000008.1:9882500-10607500 GCA_948099385.1 Fasciola hepatica | reverse complement strand
ACGCGTTATTGCTCGTTTTTTTCGATGTTCACAACGGTGATTTCCAAGACAATTAATTTGTGTCCCACACTGAGATTACGCGGTTTCGTTGTTCCATTTCAAGTTGTTGCCAATCCTGTATCCCGCGAGTCTTCATCTATAGTTATTCATTGTTTTTCTCCCCTTTGGTATTGCACCAGTGAGCGCAATTTAAGGGAGAAGGAGAAAACTGCTGGACCGTTGCCTATGTTGCATCCAAAAAGCTTACGAAACAAACATGTTCATTGACTTCACTTTGACGAAGATTCTGCTTCCGGACAGAACTCGAGTCAAATACTTGATGACCACTCGGTCGGAGTATGCATTTCCTAAGTAGAAAAAGTGTTTAAACAAGATTAGTCACCAATTCCAACACACCCTTCTTTTGTGCGCAACGAGTCGTTTCCAATGTAGCCTTTTTATGAGCGATTTTCAAAATCTCGTGTTTTTTTAATGTTTTTTTCGGATTACATTCCCGCGTTGCTAACCGGCGAACATATCAGCCAAAAAGTCAAGTGGTCACTGCCACTGACCGCTTCGTACTGTTGCATTATTTCTCACCTACCCGTTTAGCTTGCACCCGCTCTTTTTTTCTCTCCCCATTTGGTAATATCGCCATGTGGTTGCTTTGTTTTTTATTACAATCGAACACTTCACTCAAGTGGTTCGTTTCGGACAGAAATGGTCCCTTGTTTTGCACTTGTTACTCAGACGTCGGCTGGTACATGTAATACTCATCGTCTCATCTCTCGGTGCTTAAACATAAGGGCACGCGCACGTCCGTTCACATTGGTGCCTGTGATTCTGTGCGTGTGTGTGTGTGTGTGTGTGTGTGTGTGTGTGTGTGTGTGTGTGTGTGTGTGTGTGTTTAACGCTTATGCTATGTGTACATTCTTGGCTGTAATGTGGACTCTTCATCTGACCGCCTCGTGTCTCCGAATACGGTTAGACATGTATCAATTGGTATCTTCGTGCACAAGATTTTCCGTACATATACGAGCATATATATTACGCTTTCGATTTGTATTTCTTCGGTTAACATAAAAACAGCTCTTTTTCTTAGGTACGCTTTCGTCTATGTTCACTAGTGTGTACTTGGAGGTAGTCTGTCATTTTTATTCACGATGAATTCTCAAATCTGTCATTCAGTTAAGTATTTTTTCCACTTATCAACCGCATAATGACAGCCGGATATTTATACAGGTACTATGTGCTTCTTTAGTGGTCGGATTTATATTGAATCATATTCGTTATTCCTTGCAAGTCGAATAGAATAAAACTACACATAGTTATCGCTTATATCAGAGTAGTCAGTCCAAGCATTGCTTATTGCGACTTTTTCCCCTTCATGTTTGCATTTGGGTGCAGTCCAAGGGGCACTATTACAGATAGCAGACAATCTGACCCCGAGACTTGGGTCAGCCAAGCACACAAAATCCTAGCAGACCAAACCAGCCCCATGCGACAACGGATTGCTTTCTGCTAAAAACACAGTGACCAACGGTAGTGGGGTTTGAACCTTGTACCTCGGAGATTATAGACACCACCACCACCACTGTCACTGACTGCTTTCCGTTTTGTTGGATCGTTCGCACTTGGTTAGCACTTTCATCGCAATGTATTGGTTGGCCCCGTGATCCTGATAGAGAACATGTATTGTCCGGGTTTGGAAAGGAGAAGCAGAACCACGTCCACGCCTGTGTTCATCGATCGATGACTGTTTGTGTTGCTCGTACTCCGAACTGGTGCTGATTGATTCTTCGCCCATTATTTTACTTTTATTCCAAAATCTAATCGGGAAAACTCACGAGATTCAATCAATATTGCAAATTAGAATTCCTGTTAACTTTGAATAAAATGCCTAGCCTCAAAGCGCTATTACACGGGAATTTACGATTTCCAGGTCGAATGCTGCTTTACTTACGGGGTTAGATTATATATATATATATATATATATATATATATATATATATATATATATTATATATATATATATATATATATATATATATATATATATATATATATATATATATTGATAGTAAGTAGTATGCAAACGTGTGGACAGAATTTCCCCGGAAGCACATTACCGGTTTCGCGGTTGTTGCCGCTCATCAGGTATGTGTACCCGGTACTCCTCTGCCCACATACCAAGATGCAACTCCCTTAAGCCGTTCCGGGTGATGCTCAGGCCGTCATATTCGTCACCGGGTGCCGATCTCGAGGCATGCGGTTCAACCCTTGATACCATCGGTCTACGGTGATAAACAGCACTGCCTTTTTCCGTCTGACCTATTGGCACCATAGGTAGGTGTGGGTGTGCACTTCAAGTTTCACGGTCCTATCTACTGGCTGTCCATAATAGCGTTGTGAGCCCTTGTACCTGTGTCGTATGACCCTACTATCATTTCGTTTATACGTGAGCATGGTATAGAGAATCCATATAGCAAGCCAGCGGTCGGGAACTCAGCATGTCACGTGGTCATTCAGCATTGTGGGAGTGCTTCATCTCAGTTCTTCGCACCAGCACTTTACCCTCATGCAAACCACCACTTATCGTTCTCAGTGCACACAGTAGTCCCTCTCAATGTCGTGTTCGTGCCCCGACACTCAGGCCATTGAACTCCGTTGTTTGTCTTACTGTTTTTTTTCGCGATAGTACTAAATAGCTTTTTCTTGGCCCCATTACATCATCCTCCGCTGGCGTCTGTGCGTGAAGTTCCGTCGACTTGTGTGTATTATTAAATCAGCTATTAGATCGTAGTTGTTCCAGTCGTACTACCAAATGACCGCTGTCTTCCTTGGGCACACACCCAGCCTTATTTCTCTTGGTATTGCTGGCCGACCGCCAATTGAATCCTTTTGTACGCACGCATAATTAGTCCACCCGAACTACTGCCCAGCCAAATTCAGACCCTATTAACGCGAGCCTGACCTGTGGTGTGATGCACGTGGTCATGCCTACAAACAGCAATCGGTCGACAAGTTTGAGGGCGTATAATGATCGTGGACGAACCAGTCATTCATGCCAAAACGAGTGTTGTTGTCACGGCCGAGTGCGAACTGTTGTTTCACACTCACGTGCCCCGGTCCAATGTGTATAGACTGTGGCTTTGGTTCGGTATTTGTTTCTTTTCTTCCTTTGAACCGTCAAAAACGCCTCGCTATCAGTCTCCATCCTCCCACGGTGCACGTCGGATTTGTATGTCTAGAATTCGACTAACGGGGGCTCTAATTTCAGCAGCCTGTTTTATTCGGATCGGTACCGTTTCTCCGATAACGTAGCCCCACGTGCTTTGTGCGACTATCTCGAGCTTATTGACCCATCACAAATTGTGGTTCTGCTAATTCGTTCCACCTATTACCCTCAGTTTCGAGAAATTTTCCACTGCTGGTCTCCTAATCAAGTTTCGTGGTTTTTTTTAAATGAACAACCACAGCGCTGACATTTCAAACAATTCATGCTCGCGAAACCTCGCATCTTGTTGTTGCTGGCATTCGAGTTGGTTGCCAGTCGCATTACGTCACCGAAATGTCTATTCTCCGGTGAAGTCATAAGTATAGCGGAGCAGCCATGCAGTGTTTTGTTCGGTTGTATCAGCAAGCTGCTTGTGGGAATCTTACGATTGTGTGTAGATAAACGATCGGACCGTCATTGTTCTTTGTAACATACCGTGCGCATTACTTGTAATTCGTGCAACCAATTCACGGTTTCACTGTCTTGCTTGTCGATCCGAATCAGAGAAACCGTTCAGTATTTGCTATGGCTTTTGGACTGAGATCCATGATGCCTTTTTTGATTGTGTGATCTTTGCAGAAAATTCCTTCTGGTTTTTGTGCCTATCATCCAACGGTTAATTTATCAATATTCAGTCTGTTGGTTGTACAATTACGCACACCTTAGGCAACCGCATCAAAGTGAATGACAACCGCAATTCACTGATGATGACATGATGATAATTATTAGCCTGTTGACTAAGCTGAGCAACCTAATTGCAAACATCTCATCAATCGTTGATGTATCGGAACCGAGTCCGATTCTGAGGGTATCGAGAAAATGATGCATCATGCGCCATGTGATATGCTTTATGTAATCGATCAAAAACCGGTCTTGAAAAGGATTACCCGCGGTGTTAATGAACGTAAAACACTTACGTATCCAAAGTCGTAACCACTGATCGTACAGTTCATGGGCACCTACCACTTCCAATCCAAAATGTTTTCTTGATAACCGTACCGCCCTGAAGCTTCCACTACTTTCTTGGACTAGTACCGTGATCACTCATTGCATTGGTGAAAAAAGGGTTGGTAATTAACCACGACAATAAACAGGATTGCCAATTACTATATGAACGAAATATTTGGTGTTTTATAAAGAACCATTTTAAGAACCAAGCGGTTCGTTTCTAATAAGAGAAATTAAGCATATATTGGGTGCATTATTCTTGGTCTCTATTTTTTGGTACAAGCTGTAAGAGAAATAAAAATAGTCAAAGAAGAGATTAAATTATTTGGTGAAATCACAACACGCCTTCTGCCTTGAAACACTCATTATCCTTATTCGCGGTATGATATGTCGCGAACTGTGGACGTGTATGTTTCTCCTAATCATCTCTAGCACCGTGCAACTGTGATGACCAGGACATTTGTGTGCTTGCCTAAAGGCTTACAAAATGAAGTCAGTGATTGTACTCAGCGAGCATTTCTTCTGGGAGTATCGAATAGAATTGTCTCTAGGATGATGGTTTTCTAATGAAGCCACAGTCTGGGCAATGAAGATGGATTCCTGCACTCACAGTTATTAAGCGCAACTCCATGTTATTCTGTTATTTAACAACGTGCAGTTTTTCTCCTGTACTTGTGGCATTCTTAGTGTGATAGTTTTTTTCCCTTTCGGATCACGGTTAGGTCCGGATAGAAGACAAAATCAAAATACACTAGCACAGTTTACTCGCACTGGAGAAAAGAATAAAACTATTCTACCTCACACTTCTTGACCTTTGTATCAGTGTATCCTGGATTCTGAATTTCGGTTGCTTATTTGTACACTTGAACTGATGCTTTGAGGCGCACTACGGTTTCATCATCATCATCATCCCCATCACCAACACCAAATGGCTTCCAGAAAACGTATCTGTCCCTTTTGGCCTCGCGTGCTGTCCAACGCAGCCCACGCAAACTGTGAATGGTTGTGCATGATCCTTGCCCTATCTGTTCTGGCTCCCAACTTGTTTTCATTACTTGGAACCCTTTTGGGTCGTGTCAAGTCTTCAGACGCCATGTTTTCTCTCCTCCCCCCCCCCTTTTCGACCCGTTTTAATCAGGGCGGTTGTACACTTATCACAGGTTATATATTTGTACCCAAGCATACGTGCATTAAACAAAAAGATCGATCAGTATATTTTTGGTTTTCAACGTGGCATCGATTGTGCGTGAATCTGTTTGTGTGCGCAAAAATACTTGCGCGCATGTGTATGTTCGTTCATTCGTTTTGCTTGTCCTTCAAGATTCGGTTCAGAAATTCTCGTAGGGGACTCTAAACTAACGTATCGTTCTAAAGGTTTAGCCGATTGGGCATGTTTTGCGTTCTGCACACGGGCGCACACAGACGCATACTTTGTACGATCTGATTATGGGCTAATCAGTCTACTTGGTGCGGTAACAAGATGTATACGCTTTCTTGAATCACTTCCTTCTCTTCCTCTCTCTCTCTCTCTCTCTCTCTCTCTCTCTACCTGTCTTTCTCGGCTTATCCGTACATGGTGGTTACATGTAAAATGATCTCAACTTCACTTGTTTGAGCCAGTTTCCCTCGTTGACTTGGTTCCTTTTCGTTTTGGCAGTGGACATCACGATCCTCTTCTCCCCGGTCCATTCCTGGCCCCTTCCGGTTCATCCTCGTCCAGTGCTGTTGTGAGTGGGCCTAACAAATCAGACGGGCGCAACATTTCGGTTTCCACGGACGCAAAAGTCGTTCTCAACCGCATCAAGAATGCGGAACCAAGTGAGTTGACACATTCTCGCACGGTTTCTCCGATCATGTTATGTGAATTTCTCCATGCCCACAATTGGACAGATGGATAAAAACGTGTAAGCAAGGGAAAATACTCACCATTCTCACACAACTGCGCACTTATGTGCCCTGTTGGAGTAGAGCACATTACGCTGGAACGGGTCTATGCTCGCCCCGTACGTAACGAGAGGTTTTGAGTTCGTTCAGTTCGTTTGCCACTGATTAGCTCTCCGTCTAGCTCTTATTCAATCACGCACCAGTTTCGCGTGGAATCAAATGGAACACTAAATTGCTCTGTCGGTATAGACATAACGTGTTATTGCTGGTACAGAAGATCCGTCACCCCATTCTCTGTGCGTTTTTTATGTCTAATATCTGCCCCATCTTTCAGCTCCTACATTTGTTTCACCATCGTAAGATGAGGGTTTTGAACATAATTTTGTCCCACAGGCAGCTTGTTGTTGTGTACAGCATGTGGTGCTGTCACCTGAGTTCATTTACTTGAATTTATTCGTCTCACGAAGACCTGAAACGAAATACCTTCAAGTAAACATCATCTCGGTGTTATTGGCATTATCTCGCCATCCTAGCCTGAACAAACCCCGAGAATTTCGACGTCCGAAGATTTCTCGATTGTGGACGTCTTTTATATGCGAATTCTGAATCTCATCAACACAGAACTCATCTGATCGTACAGCAACAGCACGGCAGTCGGGGCAGTTCGGTTTCAGCGAAGAGTCAGATTGGACAGCACTGTAAGATTCCGGGAACTTTTTGCCCGAACTCTGCTATATCACGGTGAAATTCAGTGAGTGTGCCCGAGTATATCCTTAAATCCCATGATAGTAAGTAGTATGTAAACGTGTGGACAAAATTTCTCCGGAAGCACACGACCGGTTTCGCGGTTGTTGCTGCTCATCAGGTATGCGTACCCGGAAATCCTCTGCCCACTTATCTCGATATATATATATATATATATATATATATATATATATATATATATACCGACAGCTAACACGTTCGATGACAAATAAATGTTCCTTGTGATAATTCATTGGTTTTTTTTATTAGTACTCCGCGTGCTAATGACTACGGCTTATGGAACGCTAAGTGTACTCAGTTGAGTGAATTGTCGACTTTTCACCGCGTCGGTGGATACATGAATTTGGCGATGAACAATGTGGATACCATTATATTGATAATGCGACCAATAAGATTCATTCAAATTATGATTCACGTAGTTGAACGTGACTGTCGGGAAATCAGCAAGCAGATCCAATAGCCACGATGCGGTAGAACCGTGTGCAATATTCTGAGGTGCGCGAAAATATAAGTTCGAACTTCGCACCTGTGAGAGACGCGGATACAGCCCATAATTGATCATTCCAATGGTCTCATGTGTAGTCTTGGTTCCTCGTTTACTTCCAGTGAGTTTCATTCACGTACTCGTCTCCCCTGTTCGAGCAATGTTATCAAATAAGGTCCCAGTCAAGTTTTACCCGCTCGTTTTCACAGCGGAACTTCAGCTTCACGCTATTCTTATCTCATTCACTGACTCAAGTAGATCGATTTTTTTTCCTCTATGTTTTTTTTGTTGCATTTTCAAAGAAAGAGAATAGGTGATACAAACACAAATTCGTTGTAGGTTGCCTAGTTTGGTTTAGCTATAAATGAATGAATAGAAATAAGAATTCTTTTACATTTGTGCAACTTTTCCGGTTAATTTTATATTTGTCGACTCATCTGATATGTAGTCAATCACTCCGTAAATGAATACACCTAATTTGTTCATAAAGAGCGGAATTGCATTTGTTGTGCCTCTTGTTTTCCCTACTGCATACTTTTATTAATACTATTTTAAAACTTTTTCATGAGTCTCATAATCTTATTGCTTTTGCTGTGCGTCCATTTGCTTTCACTCTGTTTTGTACAATCTAGTAAGACGTCGTCAATCTAGTTTGGATCGGGCGATTCTACGGAAGCACAAATATGAAAATCTGACCATGTTGCTCAATACACCGCAGGCTATTGATCTGCTCCGATCCAAATCCCCCAATTTGTCCTGTGCAAAAGACAAGCCTGCGGAATCGCAAACAGTAGCACAGTCGTTGGCAAATCCTCTTGAATCTACTGTTTGCACTACCACTGTCACTTGTGTGACAAACACTACAACTACGGCCAGCGCCATCACTGTCGCATTGACTCGTGAGGTTGCGCGTCCGGAGTTGCCCAAACTCTGTCTTTCCCCCCGATTTCCACCCGATGGTGCCGCGTTTTATGAGACCTCCCCGCCGAATTCCAGTGTATCCACCTCGCCAGTGACTAACTCGAATTCAGACTTGAAGTCAAACGGCACGGGGTCGACACCTCCACTCGTGACGTCTGTGACAACGTCTGCTACCCGCACTGCCTGGGCTGCGGAAGCTGCGTGGAATGTGCAACAACAAAATGGATTCAACTGTACTGGAAGTATGCACTCTGTTTTAGCCGCCACTTCAAGTTCTAATGGGTATAACTATGTCCCATCGATTGGTACCCATGGATCAACCAGATCCAATCAACCAATGGTAAACGAGGTGAGAATCAGGTTTAGATTTTCCATCGCTAATCACCTGTGACCGCATATCGAGTATTTTTACACATCCTCGCTGTACTGAATGTTTTGATGGTTGTTTATATGAAGAAGAATAATAATAGGAACCAATGAATCTTTATGAAAATTGAAATGTTTGTGTACAAAATTGACTTTTGAGCATAGTACAGTTTATGACGTTACACATAACCACTGTTAAATCGGTGACCTTGTCAGTGGGTCGTTTAATCTAAGATGGGTTTGAATACGTTTCGGTCAGGCGTGATCACAGTGTTTCTTGATTCGCTTTTCGCGTACATATAAGACGTGTAGATTCATGGGTTGCCGTTTCGGACGTATTGGATGTGTGTTTTTATGTTAGCAGACACAAGTGTGAGTGAATGGATATGTGCGTATGTGTGTGTGCGTGCTTACGACAGAGTAAGGTTCTAAATTGTTTCAGAGGCACACTGTGTATTTTAATGGTAATTTTCAATAGACCGACGCACGTGGTCCTCGATCTTTAGGTGTCAACATTCTGTTGTAGGTGGGGTTTGGTCTGCTCAGTAGGTGTTCAGGTGCAATTCATTTGATTAAAATGTCCGTTTTTCTGTTGTAATTACCGTCTTTCTTGGGGCGGAATGCGTCTTGGAAGTTGTCCTGCATCAGTCAGTCTGGAGTTATACGCTCCAAGTTTGCGAACTCTGCAACCACATAACACGACGCAATATAGACTACTTACTATAAGATCTTTCGTTTGCAAAGGCCCTTCTCTCTTGTTGGTGTGCTTTCCATACCACTCAATAGAGAATAGAATCGATCCGGCGGTTTATCAGACCACAAAGAGACTGATTTGGACTTATACAGAGCAGCAAACGTTTCACAGCGCAATATAAAACGCAATACCATCCTAGTATGGCTGTCAGTTCAGCTACAGAACAGTAGGATTTTTGAGTGGATAGTAAAATGGAACGTCTTACGAAGTGACTATCTTATTATTTTTACACGGAAGCGAGGGAATCCTGTTAGAACCCCGTAATAAACTCGCTGCCATACATAAGGGCTCTCGTCGAACACGCTGCGCCTATGCCTCACTTGTGCTTTTATTTTTTTTACGACTCTACCGTCACATGGTAGTCATCCTTCTTTCATTTTCAGTACACTTTACCGAACTTAACTTTCTCTGTTGCAGTTTGAAAACAGCCCTGAACTGTCTCGTTAAGTCTTCCAACGGCGAATCGTTAGCCCTAATTTTGTCTGGTGAATCGATGTTTGTGCCAAAGTAGTTAATCGCGTGTCACGTTTACGTACATAAAACAAGCCTTGCGGTGGATGGGTGTCCGGACCCGTCCAGTCATGCCCATCTTTTGTGAGATTGTGTATGTCACAGTTGACTGCTAGCTGATGTTACTTTCGGGGACTTTGGTCTTGTTTGTAGAAGACCATTCAAATCGCACTTTGTAGGTCACCGATTCCCCATGGCTATGATGTTGTTCGTGGTGGAGCATTGCACGACAAGTTCCCATCAATGCCAGTCACAGTCTGTAATCTCAGAAATGCACCCCTCACACACCCCATGCACGAGCTGGCATTTCCGGATCAGTTTGATTCACGCAACACGTTATTCCAGTTTCGCAAAATTGACCTAAACGCCGACCCACCCCCATGGGGCTTCAACTTGACACCCTAATCCTAGAAAAAGCGATGGGCGAAAAGGGATTTGTCAAGGCCTGTGAGTTTTTTCATACGATGGCAACTTAGACAGCAAAAGTTTCTCGTCTGCACACGCACACATTATATATATATATATATATATATATATATATATATATATATATATATATATATATATATATATATATATATATATATATATATATATATATATATATATATATATATATATATATATATACCCGATACGTACACGAACAAATATACTTGTGCTAGACAGATTTTTCAAACTGTCATTCTCATTCACGTGGTAACTCAAAACGCGAATGATGTTCGACCAGTTAACTGATACTGGAAATCTCATTTTCCACGCACTCTCTGCGTTTATATACACATCATGGTCATTGTGTTTTCTCTATCTCGTCTTCGATTGGTAAGCCTTGTATTCTCTTTCATAGATATGTGGGCACATCTTACAGTTAATAATAGAACAGATTCTCCCTCATCATTTGCTTAGTCGGTCCTTCCTCTTCCCTACTCATTGTCTCATTCACGGTTGTTGTCCACGTATGATGTGCAATTGGTACAGCTATTATAAACAGGACGGCTGCAGCTTTTTCCTGATACCTGTGCACACCGGTGTTCCGTATTCATGTCCGTACATCTGACACGAGTTCGGTCGTTCTTCGTGTGGAACTACAACAGTTCTTTCTAGATGTTCTGTTTTGTACGTAGTCAAAATCGTTGGTGTTTTTTCCTGACACATTTGTTTTGCGTGAGATAATTTCCTATTGTTTTTTTGTGCCTCCAAATTACCCGTGTTGTCGTGTGATCCTTGACCCCAAGATTCTCATGACCACAGTGCATGTCAGTTGTGATTCTGAGATATTGATTCTTGGGTCTCTGTTATCCTCTTTTTTGTGTGAACACATGAGTTACAGCAGAAGTGATAAATCCCATGTTTGGAAACAGTCATGTAAAAATTAGTTCGTTGATTCTGTGCTTGAAAGTGTGAACATCATAAGAAAGAGGAACTACTGTGTTCCACATTTTTGCGATTCTTGGGGAAAACGAGGAGTTAAAATTATCAGTATGGCAGGTTGGTGTGGTCACTTTATACAAATGGCTTCTGGCTGCGCACGGAAGGGACGATTCAAAACGAGGGGAACAGAGGCCACAAAAGCAGGTTCCTGATAACAGGACTCATGGTAATATCAGTAGAAAAGAGGAAGCAAAGCAACTACCCGACGAGGGTCTAACGATTGCAAGTTTAAAGTTATCGTGGAGTTCCCGATGAGGTGGATAGCTTTCCGCTGGACACGATCGAGGAGGGTTAGTGAAGAAGACGAGATCCTGCCCCATACCTGACTGCAGTATTCAAGAGCAGGACGAAATTGAGCCTTCTACATAACAAAAAGTTGGATGAGTGTTAAAGAATGCGTGGCCCGAAAAAAAAAAACAGTCTTTCTCGGTGCTCACGGGGGGGGGGGGGGGGGGCAGTTACACGTGAGGACCAAGACAGCGAACTAGGGAAGCAATGGCCAAGAACAACCGAGGAAAATGTAGAAGCAGAGCAGTGGGTACCTTGGTAGCAGACACTAGTCCGTTGTCGTCCGGATCGTTACCATGCCTGACCTTAGATGGTTCTCCAACACTCGAAGTCTCAGGATCTGGTTGCTGATTATCCCTGATAGTGCAACGGGCTTTTGTAGCTATGGGGTATATACCCCTTCCACTGCAATCATGCGCAGGTATGTGGTAAAAAAAGTGCAGTCGAAAGAAAGGGTTGGGATATACAAATCTCGTTTTAGTGAAGTGGAAAAACCCTTAGTTTTTGCGGCACTGAAGGAAACTTGATTGTCTGGACCCTAGTTGGTAATCCGATCGAGATAAGAACTCAGCGATACACACACGTTGGATCGAATGTGAGAGATTGTAACTGATGAGGCACGAGAAGACAGATAGGAAACGAAACAGTCAAGGGTGGTATCGTCGGCAAAAGCATAGATGGGGTTGGAAGTGGTGAGAAGAAGGTATTTAGTGGAAAGATAGAACTGCATGGATGATAGTATGGAGCTTTTGAGGATACCAGAATTTGCTTGGTGTGTTTGAGAGAGCCCCGTCAGCTCAGATCGCAATAGAGCGTCCTGTGATGAAACTTCCAGTCCAGGAAGTGAGTTCTGGCTGATTTTAATTAGACAGTTTGCAATATTTAGTGTAATGCACTTGCGTTCAAACTCACTACTGCTTTTCAATTTCACCTTCCGGGGGCCTACAATTAACCTCATTCTGCGTCCTGAAATACTTTACCGTTGCTACCTGATAAATTCAGGTAAGCCTAAGATGATTTGTTATACTACGGTTTGCATGAAAATATGTTCCATCAGTTCGTGGTGGACGATTGAGAGGATACTCCGGGGAATAGGCGCGGAGAGCGGCAGTTTACCGGTCTAAAAACACTAGATGAAAGTGAGAGTGGAGTACCTAGGGTTTTTCTCGACGGTGGGAGAAGTGATCTCACTTCATTAGGCAGCTGTCACCCGCCTAACCTGGACAGCCCCCGGCCCAAAGGATGCTGTCCTGTCCACGTTCCGCTGGCTCCATTGGGTACATGGGGCTAAGGACTGAATCCGAAAAGCGGATCGATGAAAAGGCATCAGCAAAGATAGGCTAAAATGCGCGCGACAATCAGGTCTCACGTGACGGGCCAGTACTCCGGTCAGTTTCCGTGCTAAATTAACGACCCACTACATTGTGCATCAGATTGTTGAATCAAAGGCTCCGGTTAGGGTTCCCAAAGAAAAACTCCTTCAGCGGTGTGGGCATTCTCGAAGTATGATTTGTCCAGAACTCTCCAGCGGTCATTCCGGAAACCTTTCTTATCTCTCTGCTATTCATCGTTCACATTCCAATCCTAATTAGATACAAAAACCCACATTGAGTTGTGACCGTAATTTTGTAACTCTCGGCAAGGATAACAGTTTGGACATAGGGAAAATAGAGAATCGATTCTCGAACCTAAGCATTCTTTTCGCTTAACTACGTTCAACGTCCGCACACTTTGCCAAGCGGGGTGACAAGGTGCCCTAGTTAGAACTCTTGAAACCTTTAAAATAGGTGTGTTGTGTCTCTAAAACGCTAACAAGATCCAACTTCAGTGATAATGCTTCGCTCGCCAGGTACAGGCTCTGCTTGTGTTTTAATTTCTCGTGTCGGATGATCTGGTATCTAGTGCTCGTGGTCAGGCTGGCTTTGGCATCGTTCTGAGCATGAAGACTGAGCGTGCACTGCTCGACTGGATCCCAGCCAACAGTCATTTTTGTGCGGTTTGGTTGGATGGTTTTGTTCATGTCAACAGCAACAGACTGGAGCTCTCCTGAGGCCAAAGACGAATTCCGTCATGATTTGTCTCAACTGCACCACAGCGTGTGCTCTACGGACCTAAAAGTTGTTGCTCGTTGTTTCAGTTCTCAAGTTGGAAGCCTAGACGAGACGGAGAGGAATATAGAGGGCCGATTTGACATTCCACCCGATCGAACCGGTAACGGTGATCGAGTCATCTAACTATGTTCCCACCATAGACCATTCCTAGCGAGTACAAATTTCTCGCACAAAAGCGGCACCGAATAACCTGGCGTCCTCATGCACCTTCATACCGTTGGACTCAGATAGACCATATTGTTACCGGTCACCACTGGCGTGGATCAATTCTCCGCCGCTTATCTAGCGCTGGCGAACAATTCTCGCACGAGAATCAAGCTGGATGTAGACGTGGTCGAAGTTGTGTTGGTCACACCTTCACTCTTCGACAAATCTTAGATCACAGACACCTTCCGTAGGCCCACTTTCTCGGTTTTTTTTTTATCTAAAGGTGGCCTTCGACTCAGTCGGCCGCACGGTTCTCTGGCGCCGCCTCTTGTTGGAGGGTTTACCAGAGAAATTTATTTCCGTCATAAAGTCCGTTACAGGAAAAGCCGAAGCCGAGTTCGGGGTTACGGTGCTCTTTCACCTGAGTTCACCACGGAAAGTGATGTACGTCAGGATTACCCTCTCTTCTTTTCTAACTTTTTGATCGATATGTTCTCAGTGAAAGTCCTTTTGTCAGATGAGGATTGTGGTATTGAAATTTCCCCGAGTGAAAATGTCTCCGACTTTGAATATGCGGGCGACGCAGTTCTCCTAAGTGAAGATTCATGTAATGGCATGTTATGATTCCTTGGCGGAGTCCAAGAGATTCCTCCACTCAGTGGTCAGGTACTTTGAAGGACATGGCTTGATGTCGCTTTCAATAGTGCTGTTGTATTCGCGAACTTTTTTAGTCACCTTGACACATTTTGTAGTTCTATTTCTACTCTTTACATACTGCTTTTTTGTTCATTATTTCCGATTGGGGTTGCTGTTGCGACATAGTGATCAAAGCCACCGCACACAGTACATCACTAATGGTTGTATTAACTGGATTGTTGAGTGATTTCCACGGAGCATAGATGAATGTTTGGCGCAGTGTTCCGTACATAAAAGCGATGTTCAGAGCCGGACTAGTATAATTTATAGTGACATGTCGTATACCGGTTTACTGGCTCAGGTCTCCACAAGGACAGCTTGATGAACGCGCTCTATAACAGATTCCCAGCTAACACATTACCTCACTCAACCGTCTGATTTATTCAGTTCACATCAGTTTGAACAACCGTCAGTCATGCACTGGTTGTGATCTTTTTATTATGAAAACGGTAACGTAAGAATGATAGTCAAAGTTATGAAGTAGACGGAACAGGTTCATGTGAGTAGAAGACCACCACTGGTTACGACACTTGGCCATATCCTCCAAGTGTCCGAATGACTACTGTCTGTGTACATTCGCCCATGGGAGACCCGCTCGTCTTTTTATTTGCTTGTTTTTTTCATGCCAGAATTAGTTTTAATTCCATTCTAATTTGGACTGAAAATCTGTGAAGAGACAGTCCTGCGTGCAAACGTTCCTGGTTGGGGATCATCTGGTATTATCGTACTAAAAAACTTTGGGAGGAAAGTACAAGTCAAAAAGTAGGAGTATCAAGCATACTACATCAGTTTCTTCACCGAGCTGGGCGACTGGATTGTCAGCGTTTCGGCTCCAGTAAGGCGGTATCGTCATGGTAGTCGACTCGATGTGGTGGAGGGTGTATCCTTGCCTAAGTTCTTTCTTGTATACGTGACTCGGGTTTTAAAACAGTTGTTTTTCTATGGTTGCCTTTTTCGTGTGTGGCTGAGAGGCAATAGGATCTTGTTGCTCCTCAGTGATGATAAATGACTACAAAAGATGACATTCAGAACTTGACAGGAAGCAAAATGATTTAGGCTCAATGAACACAGGCTAAGCGTTACCTGGTGGTAGTTATGTCATTTCTCTCCAGTCTTGTTTCTGTAACTTATGCAAATGAATTTTGTGGGCGAATATTGATAGCGTGCCGATGCTGCTGCCAGTCGACCCAAATTTTCTGGTATCAAACACCCCGCCGTAGCCCAGTCTACAAGGCTTCCGTTTTTTTTTCTAAATGGGGCTGATTAGTAGTTACTGGCGAACAACTACCCAATTTCAGTCTGCCGGCTCATATTCGATAGGATTTATGTGCGGATCACAGCGTTTGTTCCGTTAGCTGACTACTGGACAAATTTAGTGGGCTTAAGCTCGACGTTTTTTTTGCTGCGCATTCTTCTCAGGTTGCGCAATGCAGGATTCACGAAATGTATGTTTTGTACTCTTGTTAACATTCACAATCGTTTTCCCAGAAGAAACGGTTTTATTGTAAGTGAAACTTCCAGTTTGAGATAGATAACACCGAGACGATGCTTCTGAGTTGTAATTTTCAGTGTGATTTATTGCGCGATTATTATCATTGTCATAGGTAGTCCTTGTTATCGTCGGAAGTGTTTGTCAGCTTGTTATGATCTGCGAGGAATCGCGGTATGACCTTTTGCAGAACGTACAGTTCGATGGTTGAGCTTTTCATACCTTTTTTCGACGTCATAGGTTGATTGACTGGACTTCCCTAACAGCATCCGCCTCGGCTAACCTAGCACGCTCCAGGTATTCTATCCCGTGATGTGTGCAACACGCACCGATGACTTTAGCCCAGTTAGTTACAGTGTTTCGCCCAATGATTTGTCTCCTTTACCGGCAATCTTAGGTTCGCCTCAGAATTGCTGATCCGGCATTCGCACCAGATTCGAGCCGTACTACGAAAACCTTCTTGTTCGAATCTGAACGATTTTTGTTTCTTCTCACCTTCCACGTCGGTCTCATTTCCGAACCGTACATAAAACTGGCCTAATTGCTGCAGCGCACATTCAGTTCACGGTGAACGAACAAATATCGACACCACAAATGACCGAGATTGGTAAAAATCAAAACATGCCTTCCGTCTACGCGGTGACGTTTTGTCTGCCCTGGCACAGTCTGGTTTAGTGTTTGATTGACCGGATTCCGTAACAACACTTTACACCGTTACGGTGTAATACGTCTCCCGAACATTGTTGCTCACTTATTTGAGGGCAAAATGAGACCGCAAGAATTCGCTTGTCCACGCTCGAACTGTCATATCGGTTTCACACCCGGTGGGCATGTCAGAAATCAGTTTGCGTTGTTAGTTATGAGCTCACAGTTTCTTCTGGTTCCATATTAACCTATTTTCCACGTTATGTTTACATTCCGGCGCGTGTTTGTCTCTCTTTACTCCCATGGATTATTTCGATTTGTTTCCCCCTGGGCGAATATTGTGCACTCAACCGCTGACTCACGCGGGCAAACACCAGATTGAACTCTGATGTGAAAATGGTAATTACTGTGATTCTCTACTCATCGGTCTTTCATCATTCAGTTTGAGTAGCTGAGCTGGGGGAAATTCGGTACCACAATAATCCACTCTTCGAAAACGTCCAGTCTGTTTGTCCGCGAATTGACTTTCACTACCCCCCAGGAACTAGTTGAACTTGTTTGTTTGTTTCTGTTAGGAGACTATTTGGATTGAAATTTTCTGTATTGTAAAAGAATTGTTCCGGGGCTGGTCTCGTCGATGCACACGCACAATCCAAAATAGTTTCTGTACCTCGTCAACCCTGATGTTTGTTCATTGAGTCAAATTGAGACTAACAAACAACTCCTCTCCTCCATCCGTCTCTCTCTCTCTCTCTCTCTCTCTCTCTCTCTCTCTCTCTCCATTCTATTTCGTTCAAATACAACCCCAACGTATTTTCCACCCTAGTCAGAATTTCGTGTTTTCTTCTAATTTCAAATTGCCTAGTGGCAATTCCTCTGCCAAACTTGTCGAATAAATATTGTTTACATTGTTCCAAAAGCGGTCACTAAATGTGGATCAGACCGAAGCAGTTTCATTTTTCTACACGGTTATCCCGTTACTCCGGTATCTTGTAAATAGTTTTCTTGGTCTCCTGTCCAAATTAATAGTTACACAGTACAGTCCTGAACAGTATGGATCCGTGTCTTGCCAGAACACTGCATTGATTCCTCTTTTCTTTGGCTATTCGATTTAGCGGTGAAAGAGGCACAACAAAAAGTTGCATTGAAACACTCAGATCCCATGATAAACTTGAACGAAATCAGATGAACAATACCGCGAAAGGAATTGGTTTCGCATTCTCTTATTGGTCGTGTACATATAAGAAGGAACAAACATCGTATGTGTTCTATCTCTTTTGATCGATAATCTTGAATCGCCTCTCCTCGCATGGGCCCGTGGCGGAATGTTTTGTGTGAGGATTTTTATAATACATCCATTTGAAGTCGTTTGTGTCCCTCGCTTGAAGACAACTTTGCTTTAGTCCACGCTAAATCCAGCCGTAGAGAAATAAAAATACAAATTTCCTGACCATGTGGGCCCACTGTGCAAACCGGTAATCACAAATGATCCCAATAAGCCTGCAGGCCGTATTAATCCACGTAGCTTTGATATCCCCTCTCTCTCTCTCTCTCGTAGGATAGTTGACCGCCGCATCGATCACTGACTGTGGTGGGTGAAACACAAGCTGTGTGGTCCAGTCGATTGGTTTCTAATGGTGACAAATTTGTTCACCTACTTTGAGAAGTATATCTTTTACCGATAAGTTATCGCTCTTTTTGTATGTGCGTCTGTGTGTTGCTATTGTCGGTCTTTTTCATTGTAGTCCCCATTTTTCCATGTTTCCGCTTATTAGGAAAATCCTTTATTGGTTGAGCCTAATCATTTTTCCGTTAGACTTCCAAGTCTAGATAGAGCTTTTTTGTCCGTACCCTAGGTAATTAACTCATTTGTCTCACTATTGCATAGGGAGTATTGAGTAGCTTGCTTGTATCCACGCCCGATCAGACACTGCTGTTTTTTAAGAACTGATTAATTGAAACTGGAGCTGATATTCCTGATGCATATTTGTGCCTGATTACTGCGTATTCATTCTAGTCTCCTAATGTACACAAATCTAAAGTCCAATACATCAGTATTTGGAATGTCAGTGCCGAGAGCTCTTGCTATTTCATCTCCGCCAGTGCGCTCCTTTATACTTGGTACTCAAACACGCATCTTCGGGAATATGGTGATAACAGCTGTTCGAATTATCTTCCACAAGGGAGTTGGTAACTTATCCCACTGTTTGTTCAAGTCAGAACAAACCAGTGATAGGTTATTTTTTGCCCTACTCGTAAAACTGTGGTGTACATCACGAATACAGTACTTTGATGGAGGTCCTCATGGTTACAAGCTGCCGATCACCAATGGTTGTAATCTGTCTCAAAAATCAGGGCTGATACTACCAACTGATAACCTACTTCGTCCTCGATGTCCATTCAAACTATCTGCGTTCTACGTGTGAACCCTGATGCATATAGGACAACGGGCGCACTTAGTTCATACTCTTGAGTCCCTTACCATTGACGTTTGCTACATTGAAGAGATTCGCATTCAACACTACTGTTTCATCATTCATTTGATATCTCACCAATTCCTTCCCGGAAGTTTCACTTACGCCCTACTGGGAACTCTGAGGCTAAGGTTTCTGGTCTTGCTGGCATTGGCATTGCTCTCAGTGGAAGGGTTGAAGTGGATCTACTGGACTGGATTCCAGTCGTTTCGGCGTTTCCACCCACTAATGGTAGCCCAGATGCGGTCTGAGACAACGTTTAACAAACGCTCCACGACCTTTTACTTAAAGCAAGTCCGGCCGATATCGTGATTTTGGCAGGAGATCTGAATGCCAGAGTTGGTCAGCTGTCATTGAATAAGGCGCATTTGGGAGGCCTTTTTCGGCCATATTTCTATCGCTCGTAAAATGGGGAACGACTTTTGGCCCTGTGCTCAGACCATCGTCTGTTCCTCACTGGTACAGACTTCAGACGCTCCAATTGTCGGTATACCACGTGGCATCCGTCCTCTTCAAGTCAGCAGTGAACCCAGATTACAATAAACCACAAATGGCGGGGCTGCATGCAAGACTGTCGTTTGTATCGGAGCGCAAATGACTCCGGCCAAGCACTAGTTTGCACTAAGCTCTCCATGTGCTTCGATGAGCGTTCTAAACGTGCTTTATAACGACAGTTAGGTTGCAATAAGCTTTCCAATCCCACTCCCCTATCCGCCTTCCAAAATGCGCCAGCTGAAGAGCTAAAGGTAGCCTCACCTGATAGCGTAAACCAACACTGGTCACTTATCAAGAATGCTTTGCATTCCGCTGATCTGGTAAGTTGTAGTTTGTCTCGCCGTGCCGTAATCCCCTGGTTTTCCTCTGAATCCCTGCGACTTCTTGATGCAAACCAGTCGACTACTGCTCGAAGCAAGTATAATGAAATGTGGCTCGTAACAAGATGTACACTTAACGCAAGTCTTCGTAGGGACCGCGAAATCTAGTGGTAATAACGCAATGGAACGTGGCGCAGCCAGGGGAAGTTCTCGCACGCTGTTCTGTCATTCGAATCACCGGTGTGAGCGAAACGATCTGTGGAGCTGATGGCTCACCAAATCACAAATAGTGGTGACATCTCGAACGCTGGGCGGACCACTTTCAGACAGCTTGGATGAGCTTCAGTGTCAGCCTCGCCTATAGCTCTTCCACGTGTCCAACGGTCTGTTTCAACAGGTTCGCCTAACGAGGTTGAGATCCGAAAGGAAATCTGGGCCTTAGGACGTCACGAAGCACCGGGCTCCGATGGTCTTCTCCCAGCATCTTTAAAAGATGTTACCGTGCAGCTTGTTAAAGAACTTTATGTTTTTTGTCAGAGGTTTGAAATTCTGGGCGGATCCCCTCATTGTGGGTACATCGTTTTTGTACCCATCTTTAAGAATGGCTCGTGCAGTGACTGCGCTAACCATAGGGGTATAAGCTTTGTCTCAAAGGCGTTAAAACTGTTGGTGTCTGTCATACTTCGCAGTTTGTACCAAACGCGTGAAGAAGGGACTCGCAAGGAGTGGGTTGGGTTTTGCGCCCATCGTAAACGTAGCTGTGAGGGGTCTGCCTTTAATTAAAACATCTCTTTTTTTAGCTAGTACCTGATTCGAGTTAAATTAAGTCTGATTTTCGAACTTATTCGCGGATTCGGAAATTTTTCTTTAGGTATTTCGTGATCATCCACATGGACCATATAAACATCAGGGATTTACTGTTGAATTGACAAAGTCGATTGCGCATTTGTCGCCATAATTTATTCATTTTCATGGGAACTTATTCTTGTAGTCAGTTTTCACGTCAGTAGAACAGAGCCCCATATATCAACCCTTGTACACGATTGTGCTTTCAATCTTTAAACACACACACACAAACTGAGTGATAGTATCCATGACTCTGTTTAATCTTTTACACCGTTATCCAATTGTTTCGTCACTCCACGGTTGTGTGCGAGAGAGAGAAGTTTTATGCGAACTGTCTGGACACGTTACTAGTTTTCGCGTGGTATCAAGACCACAAAAAGCCTCAGTATGAGATCATCTTTACCGACCTGTCAGAGGGCGCCCTCGTCCATCATAATCTGTTCGACAGCTTTCTGTATGCGTGCATCTTGTCAGTTTCGCATCTCAAAGCAGAATGCGACTATATCCTAAAAGATTCTCTCTATGAACTGTTGGAAAATGTATTGCTCCAATCTCGTTCGAGTCCCGGGTGAGGCCCTATGGATACGCAGTGCTGATGAATCTTTTCAATGATGATGATTAAAGAGCTGTAGGCTACCTTCGTACTTTTTCGATGGTGAGCTTTGTTTTTGCTCATACGGTCTTTTTTTGCAACACTATGTGAATCATAGTGAAGCATCTTATACAGAATATTCCGTATTGATATTGTCTCTAAGTTACATCATCAAAGGAACTCTTGTCAGTGCACTTTCGCGTGTATGCCCTTGCATTTCAATTCTGTCTTCTGAATCTTTCAGGAACCGAATGTTTTTAATCTAGTGATTCTCGTCATTTTTAGTGCTAAGTTATTGGGACCATATTTCACGCGTCCTTGTTATCATGTTTTCAGCACTATCCCTCACCACAGTCCTCTGCGCTTCCCTCCGGAGTATCCAACCTCATCGGATCTGGTGTTGGGACTGATGTCAATGATCAACCCGACTGGTTCCCACCGACTCCACCACCTCCACTACAAGTCACACGGAACAGCGATATACTTGGTAAGGCGACAGCCGGGCCACGTTATCAACAGCACTGTCGACCAGGTGAAGAAAATCTGCGTAAATTTGATACCAGTCATGTGAACGGCCAATCGACGACTGCCAGTTCCACCACAGATTGCTCGTTGAATGCGCCGGCCGCCTGTGCGGCAACAACCGTGCTGGTTCCCTCCCCACTTCTGCCCTCTCATGCGGATCGGACCGTGTCTTCTCCTACACCCCCTCCATTGCCCCCACCACCGCCCCCGCCATCACCACCCACGGTGCCCAGACGCGATCCGAAAACAATGTTGCGTCAGCCGCCACAAAAACAGGTCGTCAGTTCGGACACCCGGATCAATGTAGGCGGTTGTCTCCTCGGTTGTAATACCGGTGTTTTACTTGTTATTCGTGCTACACGCTCCATATGCAAACCAGTTCGTTTAATCTTGTCCATTTTAAAAAAGAGATTAACATTCATGACAATAAAATACCAGAGGGGTCGAGGATAGTTTAAGGGATGGATGTGGCACGTCGTCAAAACTGGCAAGGGTTGAGTTGATACAGATTGTAACAAAATAAGAAACGAATTCGGTGCACATTTTGGAACCACTTGCGTGTCCCAGTTGATTTGTGTGGCCACAGCACATCGAAGCAGTCTCTGCTTCCGTTTGAACATCTAGCAATCAATCAGCGATGCAGTGGTCCTGGTTGCCTTCGGTCAGAAATAACCTTACCCGGAAGATGAGATCACCGGTGACATGATAACATCCAAGAGAAAACCACAAAGACCCCATCCTGCAGCAGCGGCATCATCCTCCACATTACTGTGCAGTTACTCTGATGCTAATAAGCTTGCAATTCACCTGTATCCTCACTTAGAAGAGGCATGTCACTCGCTTACCCCAGCACCTCCGTCTTTACCACGACCACCAAAGTATTGCTCAGTTTAGTTTTTCCTTATTGACATATCTGTTTTTTTCTTACTTATAGATAAATGCAAATCACATTTTGTATTGTTTTTCTTACGAAGTTCTGTCTTCTTTAAAACAAAATAATCGGTAATGGTTGATATTTCGTTTTGCTGTTAGTTCACGACAGTTGCATAAATTTCTGAAACGTGGTTGTTTTAAGTGATAGTCACTGCGTAGCGACTATTAAACTTTATGTGCCTCTGTTTGGTATGGGAAAAATGAACTGGACATGTTTTCTGTAGATATGCGAGTATAGTATTCTTTTCCGCATTGTTTCAGTCCACAGCGCGGTCTCCTGTGGATACTGAACTGGACAAGCACAACCCAGTCAATTCCGATTCTGCGCGTCCAAAACAAACCGATATCAACGATATTTCCACGTCGGTCACTGATCGTGAACTCTCTGCTGGACTGGAAAATGCTGACTCCCGGACAGTGACTGGTTCGGACCGTCCAGCGGCGCAGATCACAAATTCTCCCACCCTGACCAGTTCACCGAAAACGCAAACGAGCAATCAGCCGACCAGATCTACACCAGTAAGTCGCCCAGTCCCGCTCAAGAACAGTCCGACCGTTACCGATCGAATAGGGGATTATCAACGGCACCACAGTCTGCCAGGTTACACGACAGCAACAACCATTTTAGACGGCCGTTCCGTGGTCCCATGGAAACCGACTAGTCGGGATCTTATCCAAACCGCGGATTCAGATTCCAGTGTACAAGCAGCCGTGGCTGCTGCACTGTCTCAATCATTAGCCTATTCGGATGATATTCCGCAGTGGATTCCACCGAAACATCCTGCGAACTCCACGCACAGTGTTCTCGCTCCGACATCAGACTATGCAGGCACAGTGCCTGTGAGTATGGCATACGGCCACGATGATGGTCAGATGGATCCCAGTTCAAACGAGATGCCCACAACCCCACGACGTCCTACATGCTTGACAACGTCCGCTGATTTCGGATCGGATCCACGCCAGATTCCGGAACGGATGCGGCAACATTCGAACCGGCGATTGGCGTCCGAAAGCTCCACTTCTTACGGCAGGCGTGATCCAGAACGTCGCAATCGGACCACATCGGATATGGATGCATTGCATCTGTTAGCCGAGATGGGTCATCCCGGTCTGGGACCACAGCATCAACAGCAACAGCTGATGGACGGAAATCAATCCTCTGAGTCCGCAGGATTGAGCAGTATATCACCTACCGAGGCTGCATGGTGGCGAGCGCAGCAACGATCCGGTCTTCTATTATACGGTGAGCGCAGCTTCATGATCTGAGTTAATCTTGTTTAACATTTGACCACTGATGAAACGGACAAAATTATCCTATCGGTTGCGTGTTTTCATACTCGGCCTGATATATGCGTTGACGTTCACGCCGATCTGGACTATCGGTTTCCAGGATTCCATATTCAGCGTTCAATTTTCGTAAGGAAAGAGCGTCGGAGCATAGGGTCCTCGTCGTTTCTGTTACTTGCTTCGTGGAGTGTGTAAACAGAACGTTCAAAGCGGTGCTCTACTAGGTTTTACCCGAATAATAAATCTCCTAAATCGTTTGTTTCAGTGTTCGATTGAAACGTTCTGCCTTGGCAGTTGCCGCGGAATTATGCTGAGTTTTTCGTGGATTTTGAATCCAAAAGTCACATAAACGTCTTGAACTTCTGTTGTGTGAACTGAGTTATTGTTTTCCGTTTTCTACTCTGGCAAACGAAAGCGAGAGAATGAATGTCATAATGATCGAATGATATTAGCTGTCGTTACCTCTTCATTCAGATGAACTTCGGGCTGCTTGCTGGTAAGGTGTGTGGCTATCAAACAATTTTTTGATGATCAGGCATCGAGAAGAGGTGCCGACGATTTGGTATCCAGGTCACATTGACCGTTGGCTATATCATCGATGCTACTAGTATTCAGGTCTCATCGGATAAATGGCTGGTTTCGCAATCGCATACGAAGTTCTCCAACGTGCATGACATTCCGGGCCATCAGAATCAAAATTCCACTTAAACCGGAATGGCCTCCGTGGATTCAGAACTTAATTTTCCTAATTATACTTTTCTGAGATACAAGCCAGTTTTTATTGATACCCACCACTGACTGTTTGTATTGTGGAGCGTATAACATCATTGAGACTAGTCACTACCTTGACGAGGCCATCGATTTATGAGGAATGCCCGAATACGGCAATAATCATTTGACCAGCACCGGTTTTGTTTGTTTGGTCTAGCAGTACTCATTGTCTTTATATATGTCATCACCAAGATTTAATCTCTGTCTAGTAGATTCAAATCTTTGTTTCAGAACTGGCTAAACGAACCTCCCCTACTCTTGGGTTCGCTCTTCCCAGTCCAACTCCACCGCTGTGCTCGAACATGCGACGTCTGTAATTCGTTCCACCTTCAGTCCTGTATAGTCTCGGTTACTGTCCACAGTCTGGTTCCAGACCGACGCAATTAACTTCATCCACCGAGCAGATGCATTTTCTTTTCTAATTATTTGTCTGTTTACGAGAAGATATATTGTTGGCCCGTCCGGGCTTGGCGACCTATCTAGACCGAACAAGATGACGACTGCATAGCATAGGAGCCAACAACTGCATCCTCTCAGAAGCCACCCCCATCCCGCACTTCCTCCGGTTCTGTATCAAGCTCCACAGGCTATCAACATATAATCTATGTGAAACAAAAGGCTAGGAGGCAGGGAACAGGGTCAGTTTGCGCGCTCCGGCCTCATGCGATGGAGGTAACAATTCATCAGACCTTGTGACCACCCAGGATCGAATATCAGCTAGTCAGCGGTGGGTCCCATTCAGTTTGATAAGGGCACCTACTTGTCCCTATTCGAAACCTCATGACAGTTACGGTTGTTTTTTGTTCTCTCTCTCTCAAATCCGAATTCATCAGCACTTTTATGCTCGTCGAAGATCGAGAAGGTATACTTCCTGTACATCATCAGATCCATTTTCACTGTTTGCCTGTGTTATTGAAGTGTGACACTGGTTATTTTTATCGTTTCTTTTTGTTTGTTTGTTTGTCTCTCTGTCTGGCTGATACTTTGTCATTAATGTCTGCCATAAGCCAGATGTTCGCCTAACATAGACAACAAAAGAAGAGCTAGATATTGCTGTTACTATGCCGATTCATGTAGGACTATAGTGCAATCAGAACATCATGACAACCAACAAGCTGAGCCACAACCAACACAAATATTTAAAACCATTAAGGTGAAGACACGAACCCGGAGAATCTGAATGTTGTCACTTTTGTGATATTTTTCCCTACGTGTCGTCACTTATTTCTTGCTTGATTTTCTGTCAGGTGCTTTCAGTCTCAGTCAGTTACGACTGTGGGTAAAAGCGGGATGCAATTACCTGAGTATTCCAGATAGTGTGTACTGCACGTTGTATGCAGAGCGTAAGTGAACCATGAATCCCCAAAGTTGTCCCTTTAAGTTTTGACTGGACCGCTCTCTGACCTCGAGGGCATTCGTCGTTCCACGCACACACACACGCCTGCCCGCTCTTTCTTTTTGTTTATTCGCATGATGTTGTGATTCAACTGACCCTTTACGAGATAAATGGCACCGCAAACATACGTTTGGATCCAAACATTCACCGATGGCTTTTGAGTCTGGCCTCACCTCAGCATTTTTACCGGAGTATGAAACTCGATTTGCGACGAATATATGGAGACGTGATAACAGTTTAGTTTGTGCATTATGATTGTGAGTAAATACTCCTCTTAGACGACTCCACTGAGGAATCACAACTGTAATTCACTGATGATCTTGGGTGGGTTAGCCAGTCTTATGCTTCCGAGATACTTTTGCCGTCCATCTATTGGTACTACTTACACGAAACATTTCAACTCTCGGCCACCGTGTCGTCGTTCTTAGGATTAGCTCGGGCTAACCCATATGGATCATCAGCAAGTCACAGTTACGGTTCCCCAGTGAACTCTTCTGGGAGGAGCATCCGCTCATACTTCTGGCGCACGCAGAGTATACGAGTGTGATGAGCAAGGACCAGTCATCTTCCGCCGGTGGATTGCACGTGTTCAGTCTGAAAACGCCCAACAAATAGAAAACTCCATGAGCCGGGGCTCAGTAAATGCACTAACAGGTGCCAACGCTTACATTAGTTGAATACCAATATGGCGTTTTACAGCCTGGTTATTACACAAATATAAGGATGAATGGACAGAGGAGTACCGGATACGCATACCTGATGAGTGGCATTGGCCGGGAAATGGGGTTTTTGCTTGAGGCAAACCTTGTTCATCCATTTATAGATACGGGTTTCCAGCCTGATGCACATTTGAGTTGTAGAACTCGGAATGTCTGTTGGAATGGACACTGTTCTTCCCCTGCGTCAATAAAACAGCAGCATGTGACGAAGGATCAAGTAGCTGTAAACCATAGAATAAAGATGAGAGTTGACTAGTCAGTTGGGTTGATGCGTTTCATTTCATGGCAATATTTTCTTGCAGTCATTAATACACAAGTTTTCATGACTGGTTTGTTCTATGTTCAGCCTGTGAACTGTTTTGTCAGTCAGGGGGAAGTTTTCACTATTTACGAAGATCACCAGCGAGGTCCGTATGTTACAAATAAATATAATGCCCGGTAGCCTCGCCACTCAGAGAGGCTATTCGTCATCTCATACAAGTTTTATTCGCTATCTCGGTATTTTTCCCACGTTCGCAGGTTCACGGTACCATGTACGATTTTGAACTTACATTCGCACTGGCGCCGCCTCGTCCGTATTCGTACTGTCCGCACCGTTAGGTGTAGGCGAATGTCTGTGTGTGTGTGTCCATACGCGCGTCACAAGCGAACTCTCTACGCGACAGTACGAATGGATAATTTCGAGCTTTTACTACCATGGATGATTTTCTCATCGTTCTCGTGGTTGTGATAGTAACCAAGGCAGATGGGTATAGCGCGCCCCCACTCGACTTGTGTCGTTGTTTTCTCTCCCATTGTCGTGGCGGTGATGTGGCCAAGGCTAGTGATAGTATTGTTTTATGTTCAGTCTTGCATTAGTCATCTGTCGAAAGTCGTATCTCATCGTGCACAGATCGTTTTCGTGTCTCAAGTCGGTCATCCCCTTCGCGACTAATTAGCGGTCTGGTGATTTACATCTTGGTTCATGTAGCCGGCGTGATGAAGCCGTTCTCAATCCAGCATTCCTCTTTTGTCATCTGTGTGTGTGTCTCTGTCTGTAGTTTATCTCTTTGACACAACATCTACAAGGCCGCATGTCAGTATGTGCGACATCTTCCAAAGCAATTTCGTTTTCACCACAACTAAGTGCTCAATTTTGGTCACTTTGAACTGCGTTCTTTTTTCCTTAATTTCTCCGTTGCCGTCAATGAGATCTGTACTACACCCATTCTGTTGTCGCCAGAGGAATGAACGTTGTTCCCACTTGTCGAGCATTCGAAACAAAACTGGACTGAACCGGGAAAATCTCGAAGCTTGTGCCACGCCCTGCGTTCATATTACAGTGGTCCGCTACATTTTCAATGAAATTAAATTGCTTCTCTTATCGGAGACTGATTATGTGTGAGTCCCAGGCGAATTTTGTGAACTTTCAGCTGTGTAATCTTAAATTTGAGCCCTCACTGAGGCAATCTTGTGGACAGTTCTTGACACATTGGGTGAAATTGCTCTGCAAAGTCTTCAACGGAATACGAAAACCATATCACAAACCATCATGGGATGTGAGGTTGTCTCTATGATTTCGAAAGCGTGTATTTGTGCAGTGCCTCAGTATGGTCGAGGGTGGGTGCTTCAGACTCCGAGATGTCCACTCATCCTGACCACCTCTCGAAATGCTCCCGAGTGACCGTGAGCTTTCTACAGCCTCTGCTGTGGAAGCCCTACTCGCTGCCTTCTCGTGGCTGAGGTATTCCCACTAAAGTGAGAGGACGAAAGCGAATGCCCGGGTTGGCTGACTAAGAGTCATCCTAGGGGAGATGGCTAAACCCTAATTCCGAACCAACTACGGGTGGCGTATGAGGCGCACAACTGTATGCTCACCAGCATCTGTGGCGGAGGGATGTACTGAACATCCAGGATGTGTTGACCTCGTCCGAAGGGCGTATGAACTGAGCAACCAGTCACCGGCCCCCAGAGGGCTACGATACTCCCATATCGTCCTACTGCCTTGTAGGTTAGGCATTCTGGCCAAAGGCTCTGGGTGAGGCCCCCTAAGTCAACCCTCTACTTCGGTCTGAGTAACTGGGTACTATGCGGTATCTCCACATGTATGATTACTCGTTCTCGCGCTCGACTCTATTCACTCACTCAAGCTACACAAGTTATGACCGAGGTGATGGCGGTCGGACAAAACCAACTACCTATTACCACACCACACATCTTCACCCACTCTTTCATACACAACAATAATGATACTATTCGATGTACTTCTCAGGTTGCCATTGATAAAGACACTGAGCATGCAAATGAGATTCCCCCTTCAGTTGTGTGCAGCTCACCAGAACCACTACTGAGACCAAATGTACCACTGAAGCTTGCAGCCTTCGATGTACGCCCCCTGATGCAAGTAGGCCAACAAACAGCTTTAAAGCGCACACTCGAGACGCTGGCTATTGACGTCCGCTGCTTATCCGAGACCCGCATCCAGGAACCCACCATTGTGGTGTGTCTGAATTCGCCCTCAGGACGTGCTTTTACTGTACGCTTATCCGGAGACTCTGAGGCTTCTGCATCTGGTCATGCAGGAGTAGAAATCGCTTTGAGTACTAAAGTTGAGTCTGCGCGATGCGACTGGATCCCAGTCAACAGCAGATTATGTGCGATTCGCTTAGAGGGTTCGTTCAAAGTTAACAAAGGCGGCGACGACAATCGTTGTCTGTTTATTGTCGCTGCCTACGCCCCTACTGACTGCAGTCCGGATACAGTGAAAGATATATTCTACCAGCAGCTTCGCGAACTTCTTGGAAAGGCATCTCATAGAGGTATAGGGGTACTGGCTGGAGATCTGAACATCCAGATTGACCACCTAGGTCCAGACGAGCGAATGCTTGGAGGCCAAAGCGGCGCCAATCACCAACGCACGGATAAGGGCAGTCGACTACTCCATTTGTGCGCAGATCATCGGCTTTTCTTGTAGAGTACGAAATTTCGGCACAGGTTTCGTCGCACAGTTGCATGGCGAACGCCATCTGCTAATCAGTCTTGGACACGAATAGACCACATAACAGTGAGCTACCAGTGGCATGGTTTAGTCAAATCTTGTACGTCGTACTGGAGCACACATCTAGACTCAGATCACGCCCTAGTGTGCGCCGAGTTCATAGTACGGTTTTCCACCAAGTCAAAAGTCCGCCGTCAACGGGTAGACGTAGACCAACTTTGCTGGACTTTGGTCCGGGAGTGATATTAGAATGAGCTTGTTACCCAGCTAATCAGCCACACATACAATGACGTGTCAGACCACTGGCAACACACCCAAGACGGCATAAAAGTATCGAGAACCGCATCGTGTGGATTAGTCACACGGCATGCAGTCAAGCACTGGATTTCATCAGGTTCTCTGGAATTGCTAGACAGTCGCCGGAATATCCCTGCCGGAAGCGAAAACTACAATGCCCGCGTCCAACTACGGCGAAATTCGATTAGAAGCTTGCACAGAGACCGAGAGAACTGGTGGTCGGAACGCGCAGCCGAAATGAAACAAGCTGCTGCGAACGGCAATGCTCGAAGACTTTTCGAACTCATCCGATCTACTGGGACCAAGAGGCCTGGAGTTAGCGAAGTGATTTGTGGGGCCAACGGCCAACCAATCCACCAGCTTTCACGGCGCATGGACGGATGGGTAGAATAATTTGAAGAGCAGTTTAGCTGGCCTTCAGCACCAGTGCCCCTACTCTGTAGCCCGTTTGAACCAGTTCATGTTCTATGGACTCTCTGCACTACCCCACCCGCAAGAGAAGAAGTCGATCGTGCGCTCCACCTCCTGAAATGCAATAAAGCTGGCGGCCCTGACAAACTCCCTCCGACCCTCTTCAAAGATGGTGGTGCACACCTCTTCAAAGCGCTCACCGGCCTATTCTCCGAGATTTGGCGCCATGATTGTGTTCCAGAAAGTTGGAACTGTGCATCCATCATCCCTATATACAAGAAAGAGGCTAGAAACATCTGTTCCAATCATCGAGGGATAAGCTTGATCTCAGTCTCATCGAAGTTGCTAGCATCGGTAATCCTCCAAAGATTGTCCCCAGTGCGTGAACAACAAGTCCGTGAAGAACAGTCCGGTTTTTGTCCCAACCGCGGGTGCATCGATCAAATTTTCACCATCCGTCAGATACTTGAGCTCCGCCAAACATATTGTAGACCGACGGTAATCATATTCTTGGGCATCCGGGCAGCTTTTGATTCCGCTGATAGGACAGCTCTCTGGGATTGTCTCATCAGACAGGGAGTGTCTGATAACGATGTGAAAATCATCCAAGCTCTATACCATCAGACTTCAGGCCGAGTACAAGCATAAGGCTCATCGTCACCTTGCCTTCCATTTGGAAGTGGCGTGCGTCAAGGTTACCTACACACACCCTTCCTGTTCAATTTTGCAATCGACGACATCCTAAGAGGGGCACGAGGAAATCAGAAGAACGAAGGCGTTTAGCTCTTACTCGTTAACTGACTTTTAGACTTGGACTATGCTGATGACATCGCATTGGTTTGCGACGATGCTATTGTGGCACAGTGCGTCCTAGACAACCTCGCGTCGTGTGTATTACAGTACCGGATATGCTTTTCACCCTCCAAGTGTAAATTACTTCTACAAGACTGGCAGGAACCCATCCCCGCACTTGCCCTCGGTAACGATCGGTTAGAAGTTGTTTGAAAGTTTGTCTACTTGGGAAGCTGTATAACTGTCGATGAACGGATTGGAGACGATGTGGACAACCGAATAACGAAGGCTCAAATGGCGTTCTGCAATTTACGTCACCTGTGGAGGTGTCGTGACATCTCTTTCCGATTGAAAGGTAGGGTGTACAAAGCTGCTGTACGTAGTGTGCTCCTATACGCTTGTGAGACGTGGCCTGTTCGAGTGGCCGATGTCGACCGGCTGTCCGTGTTCGACCATCGATGCTTGAGGAGTATCTCGCGAGTTTGGTGGCAACAGCGAATAAGCAGTTTCGCAGTTCGAAGGCGCATCTACGAAACCGGGCGTGCCGCGCACCCAATTAGTGCTACCATATCACTTCATTGACTTCGCTGGCTGGGACATGTACTACGTATGCCACCTCATTGACTTCCCCGTCGCGCTCTATTAGCTGAGCCTACAGTTGGCTGGAAACGACAATGTGGAGGCCAAGCCATGACGTGGCACTGGTCTGTCTAAGTGTTGTGCAACGGAAACGCAGACTGATTCATGAACTACGCACCGTAAGTTACAAACGCGCCAGTTCTTCTGGCCTAAAATGTTCGGGCAGTCAGTGTATGTGATGACAAAGTGGGAGCATAGATCAATCCGTATCTTCCCATGATCGATCACTGGTTTCTTAGCGTATACTCATCTTGTGCTTATTATGTAGTTAATGAATATAAATGGGGAATTATTATTTCACAAAGCTTGTTCCTTTACTCGTGTTCAGTAAGAGGTGTTGTCTGTGCACCAGTGATAAATATCAGTTTCGAATATTGGCTAGTTGGTAGAAGTCGCTAGAGCGAACATCACGTTTTCTCAGGATATGCTTCAATCCGCAGGCTTTGAGTATGCGTACTATTCGTCCCGGGCGGGTTTTCTGATTGTTGGTCCCAAATGTGACTCAAGTGTATGACAATTGTAATTGGCGTATTCAGGCCATGTAGTCAGTGGTCAAACGGTCGTCATGGTCTACTTGAGACTTCTGCGCCTCGGGTTCAAATCCCACCACCGGTGATTTCCCCCAACTGGCGTCCCCTAGTTGGCCTGAATTATTGCACTACTGTTTTTATAGCAATAAGGAAGTAAATAACATGAAAGGTCGGTATTCTTTCGTTTGGTTCATGCTTACATTTGATATTACCACCTCATTGCTCTTGAGTATATCTTCGCCGATTGGATTTTGCGATCACTTTATGTTAGAATAAAATAATAGGATACAGTTGACGATGTTTTAAGTGCTTCTCACGAAGAAGTGGGTGGGGGGGGGGAGTGGGCGTGGGAGGTCAGTCAGTAGTTTGTCTCTTCTTAGGCCGGAACTCTGTATGCGCGACGAAGACTAGTGCAAGTGTTGTGACCCCCCTGACTGACTGCATCACCCACGAACGTCACGGCGAAGTGTCCTAATCTTACTGCAACTCTGTTGCGCGTGCAGATTTATTCCAGTACCTACAACTCGTGTTCTGCTCAAAATATTGGATTTATTTCGCCGGCTTAGCAATAACATTTGTTGAAAAGTTTGCTATTGTGTTCATCTAGAGCTGTATACCATGTATTGCTGATGTAAAGCTAATCGTTGTGAGACGTCCCAGGAACACTGACGACTGATGTATGTGGCTTGAATCCAGCGTGCCTGGTTTCACGACTCTCTGTCTATCGCTCTTGTGTGTGTCTAGTGTACTTCCCAGTCGGGATATTTTTATTTTATATAGCTTCTCATCAATCCGACATGTTTACTGCTTCAATTGTGTGACACCCAGACAGACAAATGGTAACCACATTGTGTTTGATGTATACGTTATCGCGCTGGGTCTCAGTCTGAGGCATACATTGGCTTCCCTAATCTACCAGTTCTGACCTCCTATTCCCCGCACCGTTTTTGAACAGCATAAATGGAATACCTTCCGATTAAAGGTGGTAGGTAGCCGAGGGTATTTGCAAATTGCAACACAGTCTGTCAGGTCATTCTCTCGGGACAAATTAATCTTCTATTTATGAGGGTCATGCACACCTCGGATGTTTTTTTATTACTTGAAAGTCACAGAATGTGTGTTCTAGTGTAAACTTTTGTGTGTGTGTTTTGCGTTTTTCCAATATCGTTCTCTCTCTTTCGATGTTTTTCATGGGGTCAGCTGATAAGCCTATTCCTCCGGATTGGATCTGTCCATCAAACCCCAGTGAGGTTCCTTTTCGACTAAGTTGTAATGATTCCTCTTTTCGGAATGCATTGCAAACTGTGCTTCGGTTTCCTGACTCGATCAAAATGAATTTTATACTTTTTCTGTGTCCGCTCCGTCCGTTTTCCCGTCTAATCTCTTGTTTCATCTTCTTTTGCTCGTGTTTAGTCCCACATCTCGCAGTCACATTAGTGCATTTCACTTGCTTCACTTTTTCCCCAACTGTACCCTGAGATGCCATGCTCTGCTTGCTTATTCTGTGCGTTTCGATTTATCTCGTTTCCCACTGGGTTCGCCTGCGATTGCTATGACTAAAACTTTGGCGTTTATTTACGAAGCTATCAGCCAAGATATCGTACAGCATACGGATATTCTCTGGAAACGGTTTATTCTGTTAGTGTATGATGTATCCGTATGGGATTTAGCAGCGCAGCACACTAAACTGTGAAGAGAACAACCGGGCATTTCAGACAGTCATAAAGTAGTGGGTCACAAAAGCCCCATTTAGAAGAGGGTATACTGTTCACACTGTCAAAATAGCAAGTATGCATTCGTTCTGTAGCGTTCTGAGAACTGACAAAGCATTCTGTTCCTTTATATGATGACAAATTACCAACTAGTTTTCGATTGATCATCCCTTTGAATGAATAAATTTTGCCTCATCTTTCATTCAATCGATCGGGTGGTACGCACCAAACAGTCAGTGCTGTCTGTGACTGTTCGTCCTGTCTTTACGATCCAAATCGAGTTGGATGTGCCCGACAGTGAATGCGGCCAGCGCTCCCATACTGCGATTTGCCGGTTATGGGCATATCTTCTTTGGCATTGCTTTTTATCATTGACAATACAGTGACTGCAATCGAGTTAGTGGAGCCGAATCGGAATAAAATTACCTTGTTGACAGCGAACCTAAACTTCCTACCGAATAGGAAAATCTGGTATACGTGCCGCGTACGTTTATTCTCATTCCGTATCACTTGGGTCCTAGTCTGATTTAGTGGACACTGTCGCACTGCGCCCAGTACATTTGTCCACACGAACTCAGTTGTGGGACCAAGTTTTCCGTACAAAATGACCTTTCTTGCAGTTGGGTCAACTGGTCATCCACCGCCCTCTCCTGTCTAAAGGCCTCTGATGTACAATCGATAGACTTCTCGCTGACTAGTCTCCCTCTGTCTAATGCTGTCTGCCAATTTTTTGTCGGCATAAACAACAACCTGATCAGCAAAGCAGCCGGTATAAAGGTTAGTTAGCATAGTCAGAATAGAGAAGACCGATCGACGAGCGCGTTTGTGTGATCGAAATGACACGAAGAAGCGAGTACGAGAAGCAGACGTGTTCGATTTTGGACAGCGCAGAAGTCGGTCATGGAGTGAGCAAGTGAAGTGCAGTTGGATGAGCAGTAGTGGTAGTCGGATACGCCTGCGCGAGAATGCGTACGAACGTGACGAGCTATTGATCTTCCGGACGCAGATCAATAGGCCGTTCCGATGGCCGGATTGGTAGACACTCTGAACATCACACACATGCCAGTTGTGATAATTGAACAAATTAAATAAAACGGGGCGTATATTAGCCCTTTTTAAAACCTGGCAATTTCGTTTTTCTTCATGATTGTGTGCGGAATTTCCAGTCGGTTTATTTGCCATTGATACCATGTAATACTTGCCGATAAGCCTCAATCTTTCGGCAAACTGCAATTGTGGCATTCGTAATCCAGTCAAGAATCATAAGCATAATTATGATTAAAAAATCGGTTATCAATATCGTCTGAAAGATAAACGATCTTCCCTATATGTCACTTTTGAGCTAGAAAAGTGTTGAAGGTGATCCGAAAACAAGCAATACGATTTTTGTCATACCCATATTGATTAGATTCCTGAAATGATACTTCCTGCTTATATTCAAAACTGCTTGTCGTGTGATAGTCTTTTCTCAGCAGATCTGCCACTCGTTTTTCTGATACTATTCCAACTGTACGATATGATTATAAAGAAAAAAAACTTAAAAACTTACACCCGTGTCCTTGACTGTGCGTTAGACTACCGGGTAGGGTACACGAGACAAGCCTGCCGGATGTTTGTAGACACTGGACCCAGTGCGGCAATCACTAGCATATTTGTTTCCAAACTCTCTTTAATTGCACGATTTTCTCTCCTACCTTTTTATTGTTTGCTTCGGTTTCTAACTTGATGATATTGTGTATCAAAAATCAAAGCCAGAGTACTGAAGCCCCAAGTTAAATTGTTAGATGAATGAAACTGACTGTTTAATGAATTTTCCTAACGATTCTGCTATTACTGAGTCGTGTATAAAAAATATATTTTCAACTTTTTGATGAATCATTCACGATTAATTATAGTTGCCCTTGAAAAATTGTCATTCCATTCTATCGATTTATTAAAATTGGTTAGCTGTTTTATTGGAAAACCGTCAAAAAATAAAATATATACCTACACTGCCCAAACGGAGTGGTTCCGACAAGCGAAGTAAGAAGACTTCACATAAATACATAGGACATGAGTTTTCTCTTTAAGACACTAGATGTTGTACTAGACTCGATGACTTCGATCTCCAAATGGTGATCACCTTTGTACTGAAGAATTTCGTGGTGCATTTCGAGATCAAAAGCACATCCAGGAAGAGGCGGTGGCCGAACGAGGCTTATTTGACAGATTGGTCGAATGCTCCGAGCGTTGCTCCAATGGATTTGACTACCCCCAACCGTGGATCAAACAGATCATTGAACTAGTCATACTTGCATGCATCTGTCACTGCGTTGTCAAATTAGCTGCGTATTATTACTATAATTATTTTATTACATGCTCAAGCATGGAAATATTTGACGGGATACGCCCCACAATATCGAAGGCTCACTGCACTGTCAGGGATAGCCGGCAACCTGACTCCGAGATTTGAAGTGGAGAACCACATAAGGTCCCAGAAGATCAGGCGTGGTAACTAACCCGGGCAACAGTGGGTTGTTGTCCGCCACCAGTGACCGGCGGTGGCAGGATTCGAACTTCTGACGGCCGAGGTGGTTAGTGGACGATCTGACCCACTCTGCCATCAACGCTCATGAATCGGGTGCAATTTTTCAGATCATCTGATGCATCGAAATCTTGCAATATGCATTTTTTTCTGAAAAAGTTCGTCTCGTCGGTCAAGGAGGAGGGGACGAATGCTAATTAACCTTCCCATTTCGACCCGATACTTCTTTGTAATTGCTTATTCCCAACTCCCATCGTTGTCCAAAACATTTTACGATACTTTTGGTTCTGGCTTTATAAGCCTGAACAGACTGAGGTTTCCATTTTTCCGTGGCGAGATATTCCATTTAGTGGCCAGTTGGATGTGCGTACATAAATTGTCCGGTTTTGAAACAGTGCACACTGGAAGATAAACTAACGTCCACTGTCTGATGAAAATCATTTGTTTCAATTTTCCTCTTGTCAAAAATTGGTTGCCAGTCATCGAATTCTGATTTATTAGGCAACCTATGGAAATCCATTTAAGGATCCATTGAGAATGAAGAGATCACGGTCACTTGTTACGTACTTCGAACATGTTTACTATTGCATCTACTGTTTCTTAAAACCTGTGTTGTTCGGCATTTGTGGTGAATTAATCGTCATCGTTTTCCTTACTCATATACCCCCAACAACATTTCTGTAGGGCAACCAAAAACTAAAGAACCTCCCGAAATCTTTAGACGACAGATTAGTGCTGGTCCGGCGTTAAATCTCACATCCACACAACTCTCGCCCACACGAATCCCGGTTTCACAACAACACGTCATGACCCGATCGCGCGAGATGACTCATCTCATTGGTCGAACCAAGTCATCGCCGTCGGATCATGCACGAGCCCTCATGACTCAGTCTGCGATTCGCAGTCAATTCAACGAAGCCGTTGTTCTGGACGACCCTAACACAGTTGATCTGTTCGATTCGTCTCGTTTTGCCTGTCCGCGCCCCATGCTGTCCCTTAGCCCCGAGCATGCACCACGCTTTTTCGCGGATTCCCGTTTCGTTTCTGCAGAGCAGCAGCATCGCGCCAGTCTGGATCGGGGACATGCCAATCGATTGCACGAGTCGTTTGAATGGGACCCGCGTGATAACTTCGGAGCAGCCTGTCCCGTTTCATCTATGACCCAGTCTGTTTTCTTCCCACCGGATTCGTCCTGGGTGATCTCTGGGAATCGTCCATTTGATAGAACCCAAGCAACCACTGCTCCTAGTACCACAGCCTCTGCATCGGGGCGTCGAAGACGTGTTCGTACAGGTGTTTCGCGATCGCACAGCCAACGAACCACTGATCTTCTTGATCCTCGAATCATGGGTAGTGTCACAGTACCTGAGGCCCAAGGTTTCCCTTTTCCCCCAGCATTCTATCAACGTAGTATCAGCCATACAGTGCCGTTGGAAGAAATGGGACCTGAGATTGCCTGGCCACCCGTCCTAGCCCAGTGGCACCATCGCCGTCCCTTGGCTGGCGATCCCGCCGTATTTGCCTCACAGCCAGTGGAGAGTGGGGTTGCGCGAAAGGAGCGCTCTCTGCATGCAGGTCGTTCCTCAAATGATTTGATTCATTTAAACCGAAGAAAGCAAAACCACCCGCAACATCATCACAGTGCCTCGGCAATCTACGAGTGTCTGGAAGAGCAACCGTGAGTGTCAACGTACTATACCGCCTAATGTCGTCCTCTCGTTGTCGAATGAATTACCGTAAATAAGTTATTCCACAAAGTAACCTCAGTCATAGTACCAGATGCGAAGCTGGCCTGATATAACTCAAAGAAAAAGCACAAAATGTGCATTCGATAACATTTGCAACTGACTGCTTAGCAAATTGGTTCAAATTATCAAAATCAGCCACTTCAGTGAGATTGAAATGCACACACGGACGTCATCCACGATGTTAGTCGTTCGGTGATCAGTTCTTTCCAGGAAGAAAGGAATGAAGACCTAAAATAACGGGTTAGACTATACAGAACGTCTCGAGTTTAGTCCATACGGAGTGGTTAGCCAATGTGATTATACGTGGTGATCAGGTTCCTTCTTCTAATCACCGCATTTTTCGTCTGTCTGATGTTGCTTCTTGTGATTCTGACATGACTTTTTTTCCATGCTCCTAGTCTTTTAGTTTCTTCTTGGTATCTTGATGACACATAGTAATCCGAACTGTCGCAATCAGTGCATGGGTAATGGTTAGTCCAACTGAAGTCGTAACTGAGACGAAATCGTAACCACACATGGACCGTCCCATTTTGGTTCTCACCGGATTAACTTGATTTGATCAGACTTCTCTTCACTCTGGTTCTTCCGTTTTACTTTCATGCATTCGTTAGTGTGACAGTTGTTCCGTTCTTTATGCACTCGCTCGTACCTTCCCCCCCCCTCCCCTCCCGCTTCCCGGCTGAAGTTGGTTCCACTTTGATTTGTCTCGCGCCGGCGCTGAACGCCTGTTGAAATCGACCCCAGTGGGTAGCTTCCTGGTGCGTCAAAGTGAAACGAGCAAGTCGGAATATTCACTTTCAGTCCGGTACGTTGATTGCTTTTCGATGCATCCGCGTTGGCAGTCTGTTTTGTTGCGCCGCATCACTTGGCTTACTCTGAGAGTTTGTTTTACATCCGTAGTCATATTCGTATCTATCCTTGTTTGTTTGTTTGTGTGCCTATCTGCAGTGGAGAACGGTGTGAGTGCGGTGGAAGGGGTTTACCCCATAGACTCAAAGACCCACTGCACTATTAGATATATCTGGTAATCAAACCCCGAGACTTGGACGGTCCCAATAGGTCAATTGTGGCAACGAGCCCGATAGTTAATTACTGTCTATTGCCAAAGTGACCGGCCGTGGTGGGATTCGAAACTCTGACCTTTGAGGTGGTAATCAAAAGCGTCAAAACCACTCGATCACCACTGACACTTGTCGAAATTGCTTGACACAACCAGCTCATTTCCCGACGGAGAGATTCACAAGTAGATCTGCGTATCAGCTGCGATCGCCTGCCCACTGGGTATGCCTTCTGTTCGATCGGTTCCGTTGATCGTGTCACATTGACCGACGTGAATCCATTTCGACTAACGATTCATTGTGAACGATCCGTTCTTGTTTAAAATACCTAAGTGTGTGTGTATCCTAATGACATCGCCATTCGAGATGCTTGATTTCATAGTATCTTTGCCGCTCCGGAAGGTAACGTCCTGATGAAATTAATGTATTAGTTTAACTGACAGTTTCGCACGTGAAACCGTCTGTTTTGTGGTCGAGTTGTAGTTGTCATGGACCATTGTATCTAAAGTGAAACGTTTGAATGCCGTAGTTCAATGTCTATTTGGGCGGCAGACAGTAGTCTGCGGTCGCCCGCATCGTCACCCCGCCTGATCTGAATAATTGTTGTGGTTTTGTACTCCCTTTCTTCCTGACAGTGCAGTAGATCCTGACGATTATGGGTTATATCTCTTTCACTGTGCTCCTAGTGCCGATTATTCATGTGATTTGTTAAATTCATGTGTGATCATGGGATAAACAGTATGACCGTTTCGTATCCTATTTCTTAGGTGTCTTTTATAGCATTTGATTCACTGCAGATTGACGTTACTTCTTTTGTGATGTATCTTATAGACAGTTTATCTCACCCAACACGTTTTGAGGTTTTGTCTAAAGTTACCGGATAAATGATTCCTTGCTCATAAGAGAAAGCAGTTTGTTCGTTTAGCGAGTTGCGTAGATCTTTCTGTTATAGTCACTGTTTCCGCTTGGTTTTTTTGTTCTCAATATTATGATATCCTACGATGGAGACGTTTTGTGTACAAAAATATGATAACTCGACTTTTACAAAGGTCAACTTCGATTCAGCTCGATAGTACATGAATTGCGCGCATTTGGACGAAAATCCTATGATTATAGTCTCAAACCTGGGGTATCTTGCATGACAGCTGTCACTAATTGACATAGCCGGGTGAGTTGAAAATGTTTCACCGACTGTAGACCAGCAAATGATGTTTGATGGAAGCGCTGGTTATCAAGCGCAACAAATGCCCATAATCAAAACGGTCAACTATATGAGTAGTCTACTCAGGTTACCTAGAACAAGCCAGTCAGTGAGCTAATATACGTGCGGTGTACGGTCAGAATAGGACACAGCTAACCGAGCACTAGCTCACGCGATCCGACATAAATCGATTTCGGCACAAGAAGGATATCAGGTATATTTAGTCTAGTGGAATGAAGTCAAATAACATCTATTTTTGTTTGTCAAAACTGTGGATTGACATTGAAGTAACTTAAATGAAATGGGATCACGTTGACGTCCTCGCTATAATTCAGTTCAGTTTTTGTCCTGTAAATGGTCATAGTTGTAACATGAGATTACGGTACGCAGTCTACGTGACCTAAGACACATCATTTTACAATGGTACCTCGTGATACCACTGGTCATCACTCGATTATGTGGACCATACGTCATGCGTACATCACGGGGTGCATTTGTCTCATCTGACTTGAACAATGGCGCGAAGACATTGAGGCTCAAATGACTGGTTTCGGTCTGTAACTAGGGTCGTTACCACGCCTAACCGGTTGGGGCCTTATGCGGCTTTCGTCTCAAGTCTCAGGTTGACCGACCTCCCATGATGGTACAGTGTAATTATTTGTACGCTTCATCCGCTGCACTCATGCTAAAGCATGGAGTAAAAGCGGTACTCGCACTCTTTTATTCTGCCATTAGTGACCATTTTTAGCTATACAATAAAACCTTAATGCTAAAGTAAACCCATCCATATACTAACATTGTTGTCGTAATTAATCAAATCAGTTAAAGGTCTCTGTCTCAACTTTTCTAGAATCCTCTGTCTAAGGCTATAATGATCTTCCATACTAGTGCAGTCTCTTGTGTATATAACACATCTGATTTTATCCAGATTAGTTAGAAAGTTTTCAGTTTATTCGAGTATCTAGGGTGTATTTAACAGGTTAATTTTACTCAACCTTATGTGGCTCCAATTGATGGCGGTCATCATTCGATTCTTTTCAGTTATTCTTCGAGTTTACTATTATCTGTCTGAGTGTCTTTCCGACGGAGGTAACCTGTTCGGTTTTATCAACTACTCGAAATCTGTGATTTGCAGTTTTGTATGTCTAGTGGGAATGCATGAAAAAGAAATACTCCCGTGGAGATGTATACACGCGTAACTTATAAAAATCATCGTCATTCAGACAAGTGGTCACGCTTGGCTTGGAGCCGACCGCCAGTCTGTGTGCATCATTTGTACTACACAGCTGTGATCACACAATTACCGCTGAAATTGGATGCCGTGAATGAATCATCCAAGCCGCGCTCGATGCCGACCGCTTGCCAGTCTCTTCTCAACGCCAGCAGAGTTCTGGTGGTGGGGGAGACGAACAGTTGAAGCAGCAGTAGAGGTGAGCGTCACTGATTTGCAGGCTGTCTAGGGAATCAATGCAAGCTGACATATTGATATTATATATTTTGACAGTGCTATTCTATACTACAAGCCTCGTCATTCCTCTGTGCGATCTGACAAGAATCTACTGTGCTCACCAACCCCCCCCCCCCGCCTTACCCGTCCCACATGCCCTTATGCCTTGCTTCCCATAAACAGACGCGAATGTGACTTTCTGCATATGAAAATCTCAGTGGATCCGAATTCGAACCAGTACGTGCTAGGCGAGTATAGTCAGCCTTACCCGACTGTGTCGGCAATGATCTGTCGCTACATGCAAAGTCTTCTCCCCGTCCGTGGCACAACCCCGGTTCTGTTACGCTTCCCTGTGTGTCGCAGTTCGCCTAGTAAAAACCATCACGTCGTGAATTGAAACCGGTGCTAGTCTTGTCCATCCGTGCAAACAAACAAACGGTTAACTGACTTCGATTCATCGAACCGGTGCTGTCACATTATTCTACCTTACAACATGACCGAAAAGAAAAAACGATAAATAGGAATAAAACAGAACTTAAAAAGCTGGGTAAAATTCACCCACATTCGACGGCAAAGGGTACAGTTTGTCAGCATTTTTTCTCTCCTGGTATTCTCCAGTTTCGGATTGCAAATACTAGCGTACCATTGTCCCCCGTGAAAAAGCCAGACAACTTCCAGTCACGCGCACATCTTCCCTTTTACTCAACAAAAAATTTAATTTCTGTTTGTCTATATTGTCTTTTATTTCCAGTTAATCTCCTCTTTATTTGCTTGGCAGTTTTTTCTCGTTCTAGGGTGGCTCTCTGCCTGCAATACTTACTATTCATAACTGCTCAGCTTCTGCACAGATCAGTTCGCATCGGCCAATTATGTTTTCTCGTTGCCAGTGCTTTTGTTTCTGTTGTTTTCATTGTTGTTGTCTTCACTGTAGCTGACACTGCTCCTTTGTCTCTCAGAATGTGTCTCTTCTCTGACTTTGGATGCATTCTTCTCGATGGTAGTCGAACCACACGCACTGGGCACAATCATCGTCCGGTTCATCTATTTTTTTCGCGCCTTGACTGTACTTTTTATACTAATTCGCTCTTTCTCATTTCCCTTCTGTTTTTAACACTTCAACAACCCTCTTATCCGCGTAAGATTGCTGAACAAGCAGTGGCAGAAGCATCACAAACCGAATACAGAACGATTTACACCGTTATTGTTTTTCGATTCTCTCCAGATCACCAGTTCCCCTTCATTTCGGTCTTGTTTCCGCTTTTTTCTAAATTTCAAACTGTGAGTACTTTCCAATCATAAATCTATACACATCGTTACTCTCACGTTTCATCTATATGGGAACCGGTCTGAACTGGCATTGTTCTCTTTTTGACATGGGAAATAAATTAATTAAGTCACGTCATGATTCACCGGCTGAAAGTCAACCAAGTCTAGTATGAAACATTGAGGCTCAGTGAATCCCAAGCAGAGAGTGGCATGAAGATATTCGTCATCAAGCATACTTGCAGCTCCGTCGTTTCGAGTAAACGCTTTTAGGATCATGCTACTCATGAGTAGCACAGAAGCTTCAGCTGATGCTATTCGTTGTTCGACAACATGCTTTGCTCCGTGACAAGGATGATCACGATGAACTGAAAGACGCACTCTGAAACCTAGAACAATCATTGCATGGTAAATATAACCGTAAGATCAGTTTGTCTTTCACAATATCAAAGTCTTCTGAAACAACGATCTTGTCCTTGATCAGGCTTTGTTTACCACGACCATTGAAGGCACCATCCACTTGAGTACTGAACACAGCTTCCGTGTGACCAACGGTAAACCAATTCATCATCCGTGTAGTTCCAGTTTTGGGATGCAAAGAACCACCCGGATGACATAAGTCGCTAAAATAGAAAACTTTGCAGCTCAGCTTCAATGAGTCACTATTGTTTTTATATCATGCCGTGATCGATCGCAGCGATAGCTGAAGCACCACCGCTCTGACCATCCGCCCTCGCTGCAAGTTATTTATGGTCTTTAATCTTCATCAACCTATATCTGCGCAGTATTTCAGAAAAGCGAGTATGGTCAGAGGCGCGTGCTACCGACGAGACTCAAAGATAGTCTTTGTTGTAGAGCCGTTCGCACATCTAGGGCTCGCAGTCGCACACACTAAGTTCAGGCAGTTCCCCAGTTAGAACTCAATGAATCGGCACAATGTGATTATTCAGTATACATATCCAAAAGTCATACTACTACTGTACTATTTATTTCAAAATATTGTCAATAACAGTGCAAATCAGTAGTTTTGCGCCTGCCTTGTATCTGTTGCATCCAGTTCACTGCTACCACATCGCAGCAGTTAAACAAGCTCTACCACCAAAAATGAAATGTCGGTTTTAATAACAAGCAACGCAAAAAATAGCCATAAGATTCCAGCAGAACTCACTCGAGTCAACTGGGTCATGAACAAGACTAGTGTTAAAGAAATTCCGGGCCCTGTTCCCAGTTGGATTTGCTCGTTAGTGAACAGTGGTTGCGACAGAACAAAACAAATTTGAGCCGAACCACAGCATTTGACCTGCTGTATCCAAAAAATGCGCTGGTCATCAACTTACATATTTTGTTTCCTTTATTTCCTCAACTGTAGTGTTCCTGTATTCATTGTGACTATCTTTTACACCAAGTTCCCTTAGATCTGGGCCAAAAGCCACATTTTGAAAGCCGTGCTATCAATGATTGAGCACATAAATTGACGACTTCCATGCACTTTGCCTGACCGACGTCTGAAACCCGTGATTAATTTTGGTGTAGGAACTGTCCGATTGGATGCACATGGACGATAGCACAAACACAATCAAATGACATGAGCAGGCAGCTTAAGCCAACTTCAATTCCCGAGGATCCATAGGTCTTTCTATTCGGCAGTTATATGCTAGCTAACACTTCAATGAAAAAGAGTACAGGGAATCGTAAGATAGCTCGGATGATTCCAGAAATTGCTTCGTTGCATAGATATATGCGTATACCCGTCTCTTGATTCAATGTTTGTGCAGAATATACGTACAGCGATTTAGTCATAGACCAAGAATGACACGAGTATAATTTCATTGTCATAATATCCCTCACAATTTGTTTCTCGTTATCATGCCTGAGAGATTTAAAAAGTCAGTACTCTAATTGATATCGCCTTGTCCCAGTATGCTACGGGGTCCGTTGTTACAAATTCCTGGCTATCAATGACGCAGGTTTCTTTTGCGTCTTGATATCTACGCTCTTCTCTTCATTTGTTGTTCGTTGGACCCACCCCGGGGTACGACCAGCCGCATGATCACACAACTATCTTCGGATGCAGATGGTCCACACTCATCCATAACACATAGTTTGCGTAGTCGGGACTGGCATATTTTCACAGAGGCTAGTAGTATCCAGATAGCGACAAAATCCGTGAAACCAGCGGCCATGATCAATGACGTAATTTTTTCGTGCGGAGGTCCAACGAATTTCCACGTAATTACTCAGCCTTGTCTTGAAGATTTCGTGTGGTGTCAGTCTACTCCACAATCAGTGAGGCACTTGAGCCGGAAAATGAGTGAACTGATTACCAACGTGCATGCCGTCTCATCAATTCTTTCCCAAATGGGTTGCACGAAAGGAATAACTACAGGGGGATGAGGAATTTGTGCATTCATGGAGCCCAGTTCCATATCTTCATATAGTGCTGCTGTCGGGATAAATGTCACTGGATATCGATCATGGGAAACACAGCCATTCCAATGAAAGCTTTATTTAGTATTACCTAGTGATATAACGGCGAGGAATTTGTGCAACAGTGCATATACTGTACGCTTCCTCGACCGGATCGCAGAAATGACTGTATGACCTGAAATACACCGTCACAACGGTGAGTATAACTAAATTTATCGTGCATGAATATGTTGTCGTATATGAATAAATACTGATTGCATTAGCACAGCACCAAAATCATTTATTCATAACAAAACTGCCCAACCGCATCAACGAAATCCAGTCCGCATGAAGTCGGTCCTTGTTCATTCGCGGAAGGCCATCACGTTATTCGTGTGTTTTGCTTCAATTCATTACGCCATCCCGTTCATTGTTGATCCATCGTTCTTAGCTGTTTTCTAGCAGTGAACTACTTATTCGGTGTGTGGGAATGCTCAACTTTTCTCAATCGTTTTTCTAACAAATCTCCAGGAATTTATCAAATGTTAACCAGCTGGTTTTGAGTAAAAAGATATGGAGATACTCGAAAAGCGGGCAGTTTTAAGGAAAAATATAACTGTTGAAACGAATTTGGCAAATTAATATTGAGAGCGACTCGGCCGTCTCCCCAGGTTGACGGTACTGACGTGCTCGAGGGTTCAACTACATGCATCGTGTTGGTCGTCTGGGGTGATCTGATCACTAGCAGAACATCAGGTTCACATCAAAGTTCACCAGATCGGATTCTTCTCCTCAACGAATTATTGTATTCAACAGCAAATCCAGAGGGAGCTTGTGTTCGTCGGTTGTAACGACGATTGAAATGAATCTTGGTCGCAGTTGATTCTTGTGGCGAATCCATTCGTCCTTTCCAACGGATACGTCGTACGGCAAATTACCGATTCGCCCATCCACGACACCTTCCATCCAGTTCTGTCCTGTTCGGTAATATTTTACTTATACACAGAATCCTGGACTGTGTATTGGCGACTTCACTGTCGGTCGCCCTTCGAGTTAGTTTCTCCGTGGGTACCATAGCATGATAGATGATTCGTAGTTGGCGTCCCATCGGGGCTTCTGCAGGAGACTGGCCGTTCGGTGCTGTGGGATTTGGGATTGCACAGTATGTGAACAGGAACTTTTGGAGGATCTCTTCCGTTTTACTCTCCCCTCGCGATTTGAGAAGCGCTCCCTTGAATGTCTCCACAAATCGCTCAGTCCGCGCGTTGGATTGAGGATAGTATGGAGGGAATCACGGATGTTCGATTTGTGAAGCGAGACAATAGTCGCGGAGGAGCACGGATGCAAATTGGGACCTCTCGTCTGACACAACTGTGACTTGGCGTGGAGGTTTGAGGAAGCTAGCATCAGCACTGGTTTCGGTCGGGGTCCAAGGAACGAAGGTTGTCCTTGGTTAGAGATGTTAAGGGACATGGCTCAGAGTAGAAGTCAGTGGTGTGAATGCGGTGCGGTCTCTGTCAAACTCTTGCGCCTCGTAATCACAAAAATGTCTTTCCGACAGACGAAATGACCAAAAACATCAAAAAGTGTATGGCGGAAAAAAGAAAACACTACAACATTTTGTATTTTCACTAACTATCTTTTTTTACTGTGTTCTACCTTCTCTCTCCTGTTTTTGTAACTGTTGTTGCGTTGGTACTACGCGTGATTTTAAGCCGGCGAAATACATACAATGGCTAAGTCAATTGTAAAATGTTTGATTAGAATTTTACTATTGATGTCAGCGACAACTCGGTTCGTTTACCAAAGCATATTTTTCAACCAGAGAAACAAGTTTCCTTTCAAAATATGGCTTAGCAACCCATTCCCCCCATATTGTGGTCTTGGCATCCCCTACTCGCTCCAACTACAAGCACGTTTGCACGTACGTCACATAAATCTTCGGTATGACATTATCCTAATATGACTATGCTCAAAGCGTTGCATTCCAACTTAGATCTATGTTGGGATGCGACTTACGACTGTTTCTTTGTCTATCTCGTTGTAGTTATGCCCAATTTTCGTATTCGTAGTAGTTGTTATGCGACTGTCGGCTATCACCTCTTAGGATGCATGGTGCATGTTGAGTCTGATTTGCCTGTTCCCAACCCTGCATATTCACCAACTCCCCGACCACGTTTGAACCTATTTCTAAATGACCACAACTTATTAGACGTTGACCAGATTCGTTGCACCCATATGAGTTCATGATATTCCTTTCTCAAGCACTGACTATTCGTTACACACATTGAACCACGATTCGCTTGATTTGCCATGATCTGGACTAGACTGCTTGAATTGAGTTCCGATCGGTGGCTCCACTGGGCAAAAATGTATAAACACACAGGCACGCATGACCCTTTCGACCCTGGGGCTAATCATTTCTTTGCGTGCCTTTGTGAATCCCTGTCCTACTCACTGGCTGATCAGACCCATTGATCGATGTCGGCGTGTTCGCCTCTCTCTCTCCGTTTGTGTTCCTCAAACGCACGTCCCTTTTCCCTGTCTGTCATTGCTGTGCTCGTTCGATAACCAGCTTGGTGACTCGTGTTCCTCGGCCAATTGGCCCTAGTTTGTGTAGTCCTTTCTGAACCATACGGAACTGGTATATGGGGCATCTGAGAGGAGTAGCACCTCTCCGTTGGTAGACTGCCATGCCCTCTGGGCCATTTTCCATCTCTTTGGTCTCCATCATTCACCCAACTCTCACCTGTGATTGCACGAAGCTGAGGCATGCATCAGCGGCCACACCCCGGCAAACCGCGTGAATGGCGGGCCAAACCAGGTAGAGAGTAACCAGGGCTTAAAAGCCTCAGTGAGACGGCGCCCAGCATGCGAAAATGGATACTCCTGCATAGGCGGATGAGATCTGTAGGATCCAACGCCTATCAAGGAAATACGTCCAATAAACATGGTTGCATGGACCCCTGGGTCATAGTCACCTCTGCCGAATGGCAAACGAGCTCCTACAGCGTCACCGGCAACCATGCACCAAGATCACTTGGACACGTTAGGCATCCCGGACTGGTAGACCATCCAAAAGGCGTATGCACCGCCTGATCAGCCATCGGATCCCAACACAAAAACTTCCTGTTGCCCGACAGGTAGCACCTGGTTGTGCACGGGCTAGAGGTGCCACCTGAAGCAAAAAGCTGAATGAACCTGGGAACGCCACTTCGTATATTATTCCCAAGTCCCTTCATGGATTTTCTCTACAATTAGCTCTGATCATGCTACTGCCTCCCCGGTAAGCGACGCGCCCTGTGCTTTCCCAGTGGTAGGGGTGACCCAAATACGAGCTGCGAACCTTAACCTGAACACAAGATCACGAATCCATGTAGCCTGTTGGAAAGTGAGAACTATTCTAGATGCAGGTAGCCAGTACATTGCCACGCGCACACTATACAAGTACGGAATTGACGCAGATTGTCTGTCCGAGGTACGCCTACTCAACTCCGGCAGCCGATATACTCAAGTCCCTCAAACGGACACGCCCTACTGGATGTGCCACAGTGGGCCAGTAGACAATTCTGGGCTTCATGGAGTTGCGATCGCAATGAACAGTCTAGCTCATAATGCTCTGATCTCTTGGGAAGCAGTTTCTCCTAGACTTGTCATGGCACGGTTCAGGAGCAATCCGTTTAACGTGACCGTGATTGCGGTCTACGCCCTAACGCTACATGCCGAACCAACCACTAAAGATATCTCCTAAAGTGAACTTCCGAATTCAGTCAATCGGGTTCCCAGGCGCCATGTCCTGCTAATTGCAGGAGACTGGAATGCTCGCACGGGACTAGTAGACGTGTATACCCAACATGTAATGGGGAAATTTGGCCTCGACGAACGATGCGAAAATGGCAACCGCCTGGTCACGTTTCCAGACCTCAATCGACTGGTCGCCACCAATACCCGCTTCTAGCATCCAAAATACACCTACTGACTTGGTTTTCCAATGACGGTGGGACAGCGCACCGAATCGACTACATCTTGGTGTGCCTTCGTTGGGCATCATCTGTCGAGAACTGTCGGGCATACCGGGGCGGCGTAACGGGAAATGCCAAGGGCACAGACCACACACTGGTACGCGCACATCTCAAGCTTTATCTTTCGGTACAGCGAAAATCTCGTCCTTACTGCAGAGTAAATACTTCTAAGCTAACAATTCGGGACAACAGACAAGCCCTGTCAAATGCGATCTCGTCCAGAGTAACTGCGCTCGACGATGATGGTAGCGTAGATGAGCAATGGATGGGGCTAAAAGTATCCATTGACAGCGCCTCCCTTGAACAGCTAGACAAAACCAAGTGGCACAGGAAAGACTGGATCTCGGCAGAAACCCCTAACCGCTGCGCTAAGGCTAGGAACGCGAGGCTCCGCAATTCACCTGATTACCGTAACCTTCGGCGCGAAGCTACACGCTCAGCGAGGAGCGACCGTAAACGATATTGGTCTGGAATTGCAGGCCGGATGGAAACAGTAGCCGCTGTTGGAGATTTTGGGACGCTTTTTAGACTCACCCGCTCCTCTTCGAGGAAGGCACAACCTCCTCCTTCCACGCTATGCGAGTACAGCGGCCACCTCATATGGGGCTGCGACCAGATGCACCAAAGATGGATCGAACACCTCAGCCAGCTCCTCAACTGCTCTCCCACCCAATCCGTCTGCGTAACGAAACCAGACGATATAGAACAACATGCAACCGACATCGAGCCTCCCAGTGAATCGGAAATCTTTACAGCAGCTCAAACAACGAAAAACAAGAAGTCGCCGGGAGAGGACGGCATTCCACCTGAGATCTTCAAGTCCTGTTGGACCTACTTAGTACGCCCTTCCGTCGTATCCGGGACACCGAAGACTGGTCAACCTCTATCCTGCTCTTTATACCAAAAACGGACAACAACACTGTCTGCGCGAACTGCGGGCGGGAGGGGGGTGGGATGCATAAGCCTTATCGATGTAGCGGCTAAGCTTTTTGCGACCACCCTGCTCAACCGCTTTGTTGCTGTTCGGGAAGCGCGAACACGCTCCAATCAGTGTGGCTTTCGTCGAGGAAGAGGCTACTTTGACCAGATCTTCACGTTACGGCGAATCCCAGAGCATCGCTGGAAATTCCAACAACCCAGCACAGCGTGCTTCATTGGCTCTCGAGCAGCATTCGACTCCATTGACAGACAGTCACTCTTTAGCGTTCTACGAAGGAACGGGATGCCCGAAAAGTACACCAGGTTGATAGAACTCAGCAAAAAAGCGCGTGTCCGCGCCTACGGCGAAGAGTCTTCAGAGTTTTCAATCAACTTCGGCATCCGCCAAGGATGCTCTCTATCACCAGTTCTATTTAACTACGCTATAGAGTGGATAGTGCATCGCGCCCTCATCAACTTTCGATGAACATAAATTGATCACGATTCTTGGGTTACAGACCTAAGAATTCCCCGACGACATTGTCAATCTGGGAGAGGATCCCGGAACTCTGCAGCCGGTTCTCGACTGTATTGTATGTGAAGCCAAGGCGGTTGGTCTAGAGATAAACAATACAAAAACGAAGATTTTCACGACTTCGCGAGGCCTGACACATTCTATGCGTGTCAATGGTGAAACTCGCATAAAATTAAAAATAAAAAGTAAGCATACGGAACGTGAGTGAACGGTGATTACCCTAAGGAGGCTACTTTCTGAGGTTTAAACATTTTAACATCTTGATTGATTATTGCATTATAGTACCGCAAATATACCTCGGCTGGTTGATTTCGTCGGAGGTTTGCGCATCACTTTATGCAGGCTTAAACACCAGACAAACGGGACAGCAGTTCAGGAACTGGACCGTACGTATATAACAGAGTATTCACCTCAAAAGAGAACCGGAAAATTTTCTCTCTCCCGTTACAACTGACCCAGTACAAGATACACAAAAATAGACAGTCATATGCGAACGCACGTGACTTTCTGTAGAGGACAACGCCAAAATCAGAAACATTCTGAAAACACTAGTACAATAACAATGTATATTTCTCGGGAATCGAGGAGCATGCGTGAGCGCAAAATGCGTTAAGAACAGTAAGCTAGAAGTGAGCAAGGGGTTTAAAATGATATAGAGAGAAACTTGATACAGGAGCAGGATCGTATCACTTCGCTGGGACTTTATCTGTCGATTCAGATGAGCGCATGGACTATGGACGATGACAACAACGGGAACGGGTTTGTCACAGACTATGACAGAACGAGCCGGTTGCGGACCGGAGTGCTTGTCGGAGTAGAGCTGAATGAGGCAAATCCCGTATCATTCGAGGCAGGAAAGGTGTGTTCAGTAAGTCTGGCGAATAAGCATCGTCTGACGAAACCACTGTGTTGCTGCACGAGGATCCTGTACAACTGGAAGAGATCGGGCAGAATTTTGGATCATGCTGTTGTGCAAGTGTGTTTATTGGTGTCAGACTATTGGGAATCTGTACGGCAGATAGGATATGTGATACGGAACTGGAAGGGCAAAGCATCAATGAGGACAGAACAGGGAGTTCCGAGTTCCGAGAAGATAGCACGATATTAGACAAGACTGGGGCAGACATACCCGAATCGGGTATCGCAGAGGTAGATTGTGGACACTCGTTTATCAGCTGCTCGAGTACGGACAGCGGATGTCTGCTTGTGGGTTCCTGAACCGAATTCTGATCACAAGAATATTCGGTACCCGAAGTCGAGTCAGAAGAGAGAAGGATCATACCATCCATATCTGTTTGCTCTAGGTTTAAGAAGGGGGCCGGAGTCGGAATCCGCCGTGAGGCCGGCAACGAAGGGCTCAGACGATTAAACATCGCCAGTTGCCTCAAGTTCTTGAGCGCTTCCATCGGCTTTTGCGGAGGCATGAACTAAAACAAGAGCACAAAAGCGCGTTTCAGTATTTCGTTCTGGTACAGGGAGAACATTTTATAACATTGCAGTGCGGATCAGAACAATGTACACACCTAGTTTACACATCTGTGAACTAACACTGTTTTCTATACAACCTATACGGACCACACGTGATGAACAACCTTCAACAGAAAATGAATTCAGTTTGTATACCTTTTTAGATACGATGCAGACACCATAAAATATGATGGTCGTTTTATGGATTAAATTCGTTCACCTTTGCGTACTTGTTCATTCTTGTTCCCAACATTCCTTGTCAGTTTTTCTTCGAACTCAGCAGGTGCCTCTGGGAACAACGATAAGTAAATTCCCGATCAATGACCTTGGCGCAAACGTTTTGATAACCATTATCATCACTGCGCACCAAGAATAATATCCCCTTAACTGGTGCTGAAAAGTTCGCCACCTAAACGATGCCAAGCGCAGCAATCAGGAAGAGACTGACGAGAATGCATCAACCTAAACTACGAACGCACCAGTGTTAAAAGTCACTGAGAGCAACAGTACTACTTGATGGTACGTCGCGATCAGTGCACACACCTAATCTTTTGATTTCCGATCGAGGTCATTACTGACAAACAACTACAATCACCGCAACCGGTGGCCATTACGATGAGACTGCACCCTGACGTGGTGTGATGGCTTGCGTGCCTCTATGACCCAAAGAGCTATACAGGATGGCTTCCTTAAGCCGGAGATACAATCATACCTGGCAGGTCAATGGGTAGAGACTAGACAAAGTCCAGTCTCCTGGTTCTCCAGGTTGAGGGTCGACTTGAGCTAGCAACTCAGTCGGCAAAATCGGTGGAAGAATAACTGATTCAAGCGAATGGGATTCCACTAAGCCATGCCGCTGCCTTGCAGATAGGTTCTCATTAGAACTAAAGGCTTTGAATGAGGACCCTAATCGTTCCCCTGCTTTGCGGCTGTACACTATCAGTACCCGTCCAACATCTCCAATGAACTGCACGAATAGAAAGAATTCCATACTGCATCGGTCGTCGCTTAGGATAATCAGGACAGCGCTGCCCATTGCATCGAGCGGGGTGGGTAGTGATAACTTCGCTACTGCTCAGAGCTCCCTCTTTTTTATGGAACTTTTGTCTTCTGTCTCCAACCACCTCTCTTTGCCCCGTCTAACCACCTATAATGCTCCCAGTGACAACACGGCCGATACACTCAGCGGCTCATTGTCAAACAGTGTCGGGGGACGATCCTCCGTCTGATAACTCACATTTTCTCAAGCCTCGTCAGCCTCTGAGTCTCTGCTCCTTCAACGTGCGCACACTCATGCGGGCCGGTCAGCAGGCGTGCTTGGCGCTCACAATAGACACTCTGAAGATTGATGTCTGCTGCTTAAGTGAAACGCGTAGCCAGAATTCGAGCAGTGTGATCCAACTAACTGCTCCTGGTATCTCATCGAGGTATTTCCTGCGCACCTCAGGAGACGAAACAGCTCGAGGTACAGGTCAACATGCTGTGGGAATAGTCTTGACTGACAAGGCTGAGGATGTTCTCTTAGAGTGGATCCCAATTAGCAGTCGTTCAGGCGTTGTGAGACTCCTGGGGTCAGTCGGCGTTCGAAGGATAGCTGTGTTAAGTGCAATTTGTTTGTGATCCCAGCGTATGCCCCCAACAGAATGCAGCTCCAACGAGCAGATAGATGAGTTCTATGATGAACTCACTACTCTCGTTCGCAGCAGTAAAGATTCTGACATTGTAGTGCCAGCTGGTGACTTCAATGCACAAGTTGGCAAACTTAGTGCATCAGAAGCTTCTTTAGGTGGCCGCTGTGCTTTACCCGCTGAGCGTGCAGATAGCGCGGACGGGGGTTTTCCAGTTTTGTGTAGTCAATCGGTTCAAACTTTTCAAACTTATTCGTGACACCGGTGGAAGGCGCACCCATGTCAGTGAAACGATTTGCGATTAAAATGAAGAATCCACCCATGGGAAACAGCAAAGGCTTGACCACTGGGACAAATACTTCAAGGAACAGTTAAACTGGCCGCACGCTAGTGTAGTTGCTTCTGTGTCAACAACTGCGACTCCTTGGGTGGTACCACTTGAGCCCCCATCGGAAATGGAAGTGGAGTCGAGCATTCGATCACTAAAGCGAGGGAAAGCGCCGGGTCCCGACGAACTTCCCCCAGTTCTTTTCAAAATGGATGGAAATGTTTTGATAAAATCATTCACCATCTTGCTCCGTGACATTTGGAACTCGGAGCGTATTGCGTTAATATGGAGTGAGTCGTTTATTGTTCCCATCCTCAAGAAGGGAAAACGCAATGACTGTAGCGACCATCGTGAAATTAGCCTAATTCCGATAGTCACCAATGTATTAGCATCGATTCTGCTGTGTCGTCCAACACCCGCTCACCAGCGAAACACCCGCGAACAGCAAGCCGAGTTCCACCCAGGTCGAGGATGCATCGACCAGATTTTCACTCTTTGCCAACTACTTGAAACGCGTCACACGCACCACCGACCGACAATAACGGCTTTCCTAGACTTCGATTCGGTTGAGTGCCGAAGACATTTGTTGTCTTGAGGTTTTCGACCACCGATATTTACGTAGTATCGCGAAGATTGGGTGGAACAGCCGAGTGAGCAATGATGAGGTCAGAAAGCGAGTATTGGGCATTAATTCGGAGGACGTTCTGTCACAGCGTATCCAGATTAGTGGACTTCGTTGGTTGGGGCACGTGTTACGTATGGCAAACACACGTCTACCGTACCGTGTCCTATTCTCCGTTCCTCCTCAGGAGTGGAAAAAACCACGTGGAGGTCAACAGATGACGTGACAGCGAGGAATGAGAAAATGTACAGCGAACTTAGGAAAAGTAGGTGCTTCACGTCTTCGTGGTTGGGGTCCAAAAGATCCGTCTATCCGTTGGCTGGAGACACTGAAGGATATGGCAGCGAACCGTGAACAGTGGCGATCGTGTTGTCACTTTCTATCGAGTCCGAATGATTGATCAATGAGTGTTTGTACAGTAAGACTGTGTATTCCGTGTGTTGGCTACTAGGACATTCTTTCCTTTTCTCACTCCTGTCGGTCCACTCCCTATCCATCTTGCGCATTCATACTTTCTAATTCAACGTGCAAAATGGTGAGAAAGGCAGTGATCGGTGGGGCTTGCCCTACTGTTTACCGCTGTACGATGATGATGCAACGGGTGTATGACTAACGATTGTTTAGGCTGGATGATCTGCTCCAGGGAGCCTTTGATGGTGTTGCAAACGGTCGTGTGGAACTTCTACCGCGCACCAGAGTCGTTGAATCAGATCATGCTGATGACGTCGCCTTGTTGGGAGCCGACCCCCAAGTCATCCAAGATGCCTTAAACAACTTAGCCATCGAAGTCAACGACCATGGCATTATATATATATATATATATATATATATATATATATATATATATATATATATATATACTCTGATCTTATATCTGCACACGTTTACATACTACTACCTACTAGTATGAGCGTTTTTTACATGCAGCCTCGCTGTTCGTTGGGTTCAGTGGTGACCCAGACACGAATAACTAACAGGAATCACAGTTGTGATTCATTTGTGGACTCTTCAATGAAGAGTATTCATTCACACTCCAAACGATTCAAATCAGATCCTCGTGAAGATTTACTTGGCTGTTGATCTGTGGTAAAACGTGTCTAAAGCGATCGTTACGGTCAAGAGGCGCAAAAAACCCTATTACAGTCCGAGTACTTAGAAAAGAACCAAACACAAAATACTCGTCTGTCTGTTGGAAATTCACAGTACGCTTTGACAGTCTGATTGGTTTGATCGCAGTAAAACGAAGATCCAAAGAGGCTTCCACAACATGAAACCATCTATATGCTTGATTGGATCACGTCTGAACAGAGAAACAAATGAGCAAACCTAACATGTACACACTACAGACGAATCAGTGACAACTATCGAACTGGTTACCATCGTAAATTTAGGTTGGTGAAACAAAATATCGTGTTGGTCAGACACAGATGTTGCCAATCAGTCGTCAACAAACAACGACAGAAAACGTAAGGCCATTTTCGTAAACAATAAACAAAGAACAAATTCGTAACCGCCATAGACAGGCAGGTGACATCAATCAAAGAAAGGAATGATTTACCTTAGTGATCAGAATTTTGCTAACTTCGCCTGCATCTGAAACGTGAAACGTCGCTCGGAATTCATGCCATCTGGAGAAAAAGAGTTAAAATAGTCGAAGAGACTTCATTACAAAAACTACCAAAACTGTGAGATGTTTTGACTGCCCTCACATTTTTCAAATGATTAAAAACAAAGAAAACGCAAACAACGATGAATAAGGATGCGGTTTACCACAATATTTTACTCGTCCAGCCGTGTCAACAAGCGCCAAACAAGCACGGTGGTTTAAAGTAACGAAGCTGTCGAACTTCATGGACGCACTGATTTCTGCAGGTGCATAAAATTCGGGGGCACAAACAAGTGCCATTCACTATAAGGCAGATTGTTATTGCTCGGTGGGTGTTTGGGAGACAGAAATGGATATTCGCGGGGTCATTGGATTTCAGAAAACTTTTAACAAAGCAAAAAAACAACTGGAATACAATGACAAAACTCCTCTTGGTGACAAAGCAGGTTTTCATGTTACATGGATTGGTGCGGTAGACCTTCCAAATATTCCTTCGTCGCCAATGCAGGTTACTCGGGAGATAGATTATCTGAAGTGGTACAAAGCTGCTGGAGTGAACGAGTTATCATCTCCGTCCTTTTTCAAAGATGACGGCGAAGATTTGGTTTCGGAGTTGACGAGACTCTGGGTAATCTGGGAAAGTGAGCATACTGCCAGATTATACTACGCTCGTAAAAGGTGCCTGCGTAAGAATTGAGCCGGTTTCAAACCAGATCGGGGTTGCATAGATCATATTTTATACTTCGATAATTTTTAGAGCACAGACGCACCTTCCTTAGACCGACTATCTGACTCTCTTGATCCGAAGGCAGCACTGGACGCAGTCGACCGTGCAGTTCTCTGGTGCCGCCTCACATTGAAGAGTGTATCAGAGAAATTTACTTCTCTTTTCCAATGCACGCATGCGAACAGCCGAAGCCGAGTTTGTGCTTACAGAAACCTACCCGAGTTCACCACGAAGAATGGTGTTCGTCAGAAGTGCCCTCTGTTACCTTTGCTTTTCAACTTTGTAATTGGTTTATTATGGAAAAAGGCCTATCCCGGTGTAAGAATAGTGGATCGATCTCTGCTCATGCAGTAAACTGTCGAATTTAAGATACGATACATTGCTTGCTTGACTATCGTTTGGAATCCGCCTTTCACGCACAAACCTCCGGTCATCCGACTGAAAGATAGCCTAAACAATAGTGTGGTGATGTTTGGGATGTGCTTTGCACCTGTGAAATTTGAAGTGCTGCTGCAGGACTGAGTTTGTTCTGCATTAGACCTTGTCCCGGTAAGGGGAGAGTTAGCTGAAACAGATAAGGTGTTACCTAGGTAGCTACATCCAGCCAGATGGTCGGATATCGGATAGAGTGTCGTCTGAGTATACAGAAGGTGTGTTTGGCTTCTGCCAACCTCAGTCATTTGTGGAGCCCGCGTGACGTACGATTACCTATCGGGGTGAAGTGTATGCTGTGACAGCCAGATCCGTCCTTTCATACGGCTCAGAACCATGGCCGCTACAGACAAAATATACGCGAAGACTGTCGGTGTTTGAGCACTGATTTCTTCGTATAATGGGGACATCATATCAGCAATGCTGAGGTGAGTTATACGGTGTTGAGGACCACAGATAAGTCACCGTAACAAGCACTGAATTCAAACAATTTGAGATGACTACAGTATGTACAACGTGTACCCACTGAGGTATGTTCACCTATGGGTTGGTTTCAATTCAGTTGAATGGCGAACGAGATCCCAGGGAGCCACCTGCAACCATGCATCAACATGCTGCTGCCTCGCAGCCCGCACTTGGTTGTGCAAGGGTTAGAAGTTCGCCCTCAAAAAAAGCCGTGACGCTAGGGACGGGTCGCCCACGAAGCTTCCTGATCATGTCATCATGAAGTTGACTTACCCTACTCAAGGAGCCAGCCACAGTAAAGTAAGTACGGTGTACGCAGTTTTCCGAGGCAGGTAGGTTGAGGTGATCAGTCCCCGAGGTGGCAAAAAGGTACGACAACATTGGCCAGTGGACTTGGCCAAGTAGGACGTGTTAGACTTCCAAGTTGGGATCCACGAGAATCAACTAACTGATGGTTGGAGACAAGTGACACGGCTAGGCGTTGCGGCCAGTGGTGTAGTTGCATTCGGACTCTTTCTTCATCTTCGAAATGTCCACTTATAGCTTTCTTTTCTACTCTTTGTACATCTATTCAGTTTCCTCTCGACTCCACGATGCTACGAAGTAGCAACCGAAACTAGAACTTATTAGTGCGAGGTTACTGGTTGAAATGACTGAACTGAATAACAGTTTTCAGGAGATCAGGCAATCTAAGAAACAAGTGTGAACAAATCGCTCGGGATAGGCTGCGGCAGAAATCATCGATAACACAATAGTCGAAAATAAAAACGATTACGAGACTACTGTAATGACAATTTGGGAGGAAACCTCATCGCAATAAATGGATATCATATTACTACTATACCCGCATACTTGGCTCTTTGTTCCAATTTGCGCAACAACATCTCCTTCGACAATCGGGAATCACGTAACGAAGGGGAAGGAAGCAGTACTATTCGAAAACTAACATCCAACCGTCCTTTGTCCATATCCGATAACATGCTGAGCAACTCCACACGACGGTAGGCCGAGCGAGAAAGGTAAAACAGGCGGACCGCGGTAACTGAGAGTGAAAGGCAACTTTGATTTCTGCAGGTGTGGGAGGTAGGAAAATGAGCGAAAATAATACGACTTCAAAGCAGTAAGTAAACGCGGAAATCGGTCCAACCAGTATTTAGTACTGAAATTCTCAATAGGACGGAAGTCATAAGCGACCGTAAATCTATGCTACGCTACGATGTAGTAAACTAAAAAAAAATTCAGAGAGAAATCCTAAAAACTTGTAGTATTCAGTGATATAACAGTGTGTAGAACACGAACATACAACCTTCTCCACGTGATTGGTCCTATCGATCCGAACGAAGATTTTACCAAAGCAATAAAGATCAAATGCTTGCCCCAGGCAAACGCTCATTCTGCCGACTGACAAGGACTCCAGTCAGTAAAACTGAGATACATTTAGCTCTGTTGAGTTCAGTGCCAGAAACTGAATGATCAAAGTGATTCAAAAACAAACAGTTTTAACAGTGCAAAATTTACTTTATTTATATCTGTAGAGTTAAACGCATTGGCAAGATAGGCTGACGTCTAGTTCAAAAAGAGCCACGGGACATTAGTAATTTTCATCGTGAATAACAAAATTCACTTCTGCGAAACAGATCAGAACAAGAAAATCATCTTTTCTGAGTGTAAAAAGATACCACCTCAACAGATTATTGAACAAAATTGTTATATTACGAAGAAGGGATGCTGCACAATCTAGATCGAGCATGAAATAACTCCCATAAACCCATCGCTGTTTTCCTCTTCACCTAACCCATCAGATAAACGATTGTCCATACCAAACCTATTGTGGCTTCCCAATGCATTATAATACTTGGCAACCTGTATTTCTTTTCCCTTCGCTCCCCGCCCCCACACACATGTTTCAACATCGGAAAGCACTTATTAATCGACTGAACAAGTATGAGGGTTTGGGTAGAAATAGTACCAATAGGCATCATGTGCCCTGGTAAGAAACAACGCAGCCATCGAAAATCAGTAACGTGATGCGCGACTTACCGGAACCGAAACTATAACGTGATATGCGTCATCAACTCCAACAGTATCGAGTCAACCAACAGTTATACCACGGACAATTCATCAACTAAAGCATTTGCGCTGAAACTGCAACTAGTTCAGTCAAACAAAACAGCAAATTCGATAAATAAATGCACCACTTATCAAAAGACGACCAAACACGTGAACACAGAAGTACCGCTTGATTCAGTGCACGATTTATGGTTGTCTAACCTGAAACCAGTGTGCACTAACATGGCTTGCCAGGATAAAGCCAGCTCAATGCCCATAAAAGTATTCCATTACGAAAATAGAAGCTGCTTGGAACAAAGGATGGATTTAGTAGTGCTTATTTGTGGGCGAACCGCTTTTTTAGCATCTTGTTTCTATACCTTACCCAGGCAGGTACCTTCATGGAGCAAACAACGGTGTTAATTGGGTGAATCGACAAATAACCTGCAAGCAAGAATGGCAATGTGCTAAACCAGTCATCATCATCATTGCCACCGAACTGGCATCTAACTAATAGCAATATTCATAATCATAATGAATATAATGGTAATAGTAATAGTAGTAATATTAACAATAGTAATACAATGACAGTGGGATGGGCTCTGCTTAATGCTGTTGTTCAACCGGGGTATCAACACTTTAAACAAAACCGGGCTAACAAAACCAAAAACAGAACTCAGTCATGCAACTAGTACAGAAGTCACGTATTTCCATAAAAGTCGAACATGACAGTCTGTGACAGAATCATACCTAATTTGATAAACTTTGCCATTTTTCCGTTCGACTTGCATGACTGTGTTGGGGTCTACCAAGTCTGATGGGAACTGAAAGAAAGATTGTTCGAAAAATTGGGGGATTTGCTCCTCAATCGCCTGTTTTAATTTTCCAAGACGCTGTATCTTGGGACTATTCGCTGTGCTTTGAGGTCCACTTTGTCCGTCCGAGTACAGGGCGAATTGTCCCCGACTGTGTGGGGGAAAGACACTGAGCGTTTGCTGCTTCCGATAAATGGCCGGTTGTGAGAGGGTTACATAGCTGCGGTATAGTAGGCCAGATGATAGACAGGCCAACAGAACTGGGTATTTTTTCAGTTTCTGTAAGAATCCGATTTTGTCCGAAAAATCTTCAGTTATCAACGAACGAGGTAGTATTAGCTTTCTGAACATTGAATTACATAAAAAAATTCTTGCTGAAAGAAAGTGAAAATGGTGAGTATTAATTGCGATGAAAGCTAGGCAGAATTACAGCCTTCAACTCTGCGTAAATGCCACATGGTCCGGTCTTGTACTTCGAAATGAGACTGCGCCTTGATACGCAGTCATCCTGCGTGACACGAAAAGCGAAGTGGAATGACTCTCCTGAACTGGGGATGAAGTTACGCCTGAGGGGTCAATGGGTTTGGGTCAGACTAGCTATGGTTCGGTGGTGACCGAAAGGTTTGGAGCGTTTTCTTGCAACGTTGGAGGCCACAGCCTCGAATCTCACCATCGCCAGTCACTTTGGCGGTAGACAGCTATTCACTGTCGTCCGGCTCGTCGCCACACGTGACCCATTGGGATCTTATGAGGTGTTTCGCTCCAAATCTCAGGATCTCGTTGTCGGCTATTCCTAAAAGTGAAGTGGGCCTTTGAAACTACAGGGTATACCAATTATACTGCACTCATACGTATGTAGTAACTGAAGCGAAAATCTGTAGGGCCAGTCACCATGACCCTAAAGAGTAAACTCCCACTACTAATTCACTCTTATCTGCTGTTACCGTTGTCATTATTCCACTCTGCCTCTCTAATGCGGTAATCAACATAGAATTCAATAAGATCTCCCTACATGTACTCATTGACACAGCAAAACCACTGAGTTACCTAGCAAAATCAGTTCTTAACAGAAACCGGTGATCAATCACGCCCTCACAACAACGGGTAACTGATGCCGTAAAAGCCTCTTATTTGATTGTTCTAGTTCCCACTAAGAACTTGTTATTAATGCCTGATACAGCTTTCCTGCATCAAGATCTCATTATGATCACACTGTTTTGGCACCCATCATTGACCATGCTAACGTGACTACATTTAGTCTCCATACCCTAACGGCATTCGCCTTTCGTTCCGTCGGTCACCTTCGCCTTCGTCACCTCGTGTCCACGAAAATTGTTCGCACAATCTAGGCAATGACGTTTGTGGACTTCTCTCACACCTTCCCTCGACCTTGGCCCATCTCGGTGTTTCCTCGTGACTGTCTGCACTGTTCTGCCGCTCTTCCTCCGACCGCTTTGTCTGCTTAAACACAGACCTTTTGCTTCGGCTTCTTATCTCAGTCCCCGTAATTCTCTTTTGACCGCCACCAGGCTTCATCCTTCTGTATGCTCCCATTCTGATCGCTGATTAGCTCGCCTCTTACAATAAATATCGACTCCCATCGCATATATATATATATATATATATATATATATATATATATATATATATCGGCTTGAGAACAAGCATGGTGTCAACGCAGCAGCAACAGAGAAAAACTACAAAATCGAGGGGTGAGGGATCAAGAATCAACACAAAGATTACAACAAGTAAAAGCAATTTTTTTAATATTTCCACCATGCACTTTTGTAAAAAAAATTGTGTTTCTCAGCTGTTCATGGGGAACGAGAAGTTAACAGACACGCCATACAGCATTCGCATCACTGGATTCGATTCCGAGCCATATTTCTCAGCGTCTCTAACCAACGGCAACCCTAAACTCTTGGGCACCAACCAAAGGCAAAGCCGAAGCTAACTTCATCACGCCCATGCGCCAAGTCATAGCCTGACCGCCACGTGGTTTCTATCAAACTTCCCCAGCACGTGCAAAAAGAACACGAAAGGTCGAACGATGGACAGGCATGTGAAAAATGCACCCGAGCCATCGGAGCCTTTGCAGAGCGATTATCTCAGTCAGACGGGCGACTGTCAGCACCAAACACACGATAACAAAGCTCGTCATTGAACGCCCGATTTTCCCACCAGACACGAGCAATGTTTCGGAGACACCGGTGGTCGAATACAGAAAGATGCCGAGCATCCTCAACGCGGAGGAGCTAGGCCTCGCAACCGTGAAGGAGAACGCTACGAACTGTGGCACTGCACACCCTTCGCCCCAGAGAGAGCCGGATGTCATGGAGGAGCCATAGATGACGCAGGTTAGCGAAAGCTGCGCTGGCTCTCGCAATTCGTGATGTGATCTCCCAACACCACCACCAGCTGTGATCAAGCTCGCGAGGTACTTAAATTCAGTTTATTCAACCATTAACCTCGCACTTCTGTGCTCTGATTTCGGTTGCTACCTTCCAGCACCGTCCAGTAAAGGGCGAAAAGAACAGATGCATAGTGATAAAGATCCAAAAAAGTCAAAGTATCAGGCGGAAATCTAGACGACAAGGAAAGAGTCCGAATGCAACTACGCCGCGACACTATCCAAATCACTTAATGTCACCAACCATTTAGTAGGCGGTTCACGTGGACCCTAACATGGAAGGCTTACACGTCCTACTCGGCCAAGTCCACTGGTCAAGGTTTTCATACTTTTTTGTCATGTCATGGACTGACAACCTTGAACTACCTTCCAATCACTATCGGACTCAGAGAAAAGTGTACGCTGAAGAAGTCTATCGGTGGGCATGCGTAACACATGTCCTAACCACCTGAACCTGTTTAGATTCAGTACTTGATCCAGAGGCTGACCTCTGGTTCCCAACACATTACGTCTAACCTCAGCATTGTTGATAAGGTGTTCTCACCAAACTCGGGAAATGCTACGGAGACATCAGTGCTCGAACACGGACAGTCTTCACCTATCTTCTAACTTCAACGGCCTTGTTTCTGAGCCGTATAAAAGAACGGACCTAACCACCGCAGTGTACACTCTACTCTTAACAGACAATCGGGTGTCACGCCGACACCACAGATGACGGAGGTTGGCAAAAGCCAAACGCGGCTCATGTATACGCAATGACACTTCATCCGTTATCTGTCCACCTGGTGAGATGTAAATACCCAGGTAACAAAATTTATCCACTTCAGCTAGAGCTTCCCCTGCCAACACATAATTCAGTGTTGAGCCATTCCAGTCCTGCTACAGCGTTTTACACTTTGAAGGTGCAAAACGCATCCCGAACATTGCTACACTGTTGCCGAATACTTCAAGGAACAGTTAAACTGGCCGCACGCTAGTGTAGTTGCTTCTGTGTCAACAACTGCGACTCCTTGGGTGGTACCACTTGAGCCCCCATCGGAAATGGAAGTGGAGTCGAGCATTCGATCACTAAAGCGAGGGAAAGCGCCGGGTCCCGACGAACTTCCCCCAGGTCTTTTCAAAATGGATGGAAATGTTTTGATAAAATCATTCACCATCTTGCTCCGTGACATTTGGAACTCGGAGCGTATTGCGTTAATATGGAGTGAGTCGTTTATTGTTCCCATCCTCAAGAAGGGAAAACGCAATGACTGTAGCGACCATCGTGAAATTAGCCTAATTCCGATAGTCACCAATGTATTAGCATCGATTCTGCTGTGTCGTCCAACACCCGCTCACCAGCGAAACACCCGCGAACAGCAAGCCGAGTTCCACCCAGGTCGAGGATGCATCGACCAGATTTTCACTCTTTGCCAACTACTTGAAACGCGTCACACGCACCACCGACCGACAATAACGGCTTTCCTAGACTTCGATTCGGTTCATTCGGTTGAGTGCTGAAGACATTTGTTGTCTTGGGGTTTTCGACCACCGATATTTACGTAGTATCGCGAAGATTGGGTGGAACAGCCGAGTGAGCAATGATGAGGTCAGAAAGCGAGTATTGGGCATTAATTCGGAGGACGTTCTGTCACAGCGTATCCAGATTAGTGGACTTCGTTGGTTGGGGCACGTGTTACGTATGGCAAACACACGTCTACCGTACCGTGTCCTATTCTCCGTTCCTCCTCAGGAGTGGAAAAAACCACGTGGAGGTCAACAGATGACGTGACAGCGAGGAATGAGAAAATGTACAGCGAACTTAGGAAAAGTAGGTGCTTCACGTCTTCGTGGTTGGGGTCCAAAAGATCCGTCTATCCGTTGGCTGGAGACACTGAAGGATATGGCAGCGAACCGTGAACAGTGGCGATCGTGTTGTCACTTTCTATCGAGTCCGAATGATTGATCAATGAGTGTTTGTACAGTAAGACTGTGTATTCCGTGTGTTGGCTACTAGGACATTCTTTCCTTTTCTCACTCCTGTCGGTCCACTCCCTATCCATCTTGCGCATTCATACTTTCTAATTCAACGTGCAAAATGGTGAGAAAGGCAGTGATCGGTGGGGCTTGCCCTACTGTTTACCGCTGTACGATGATGATGATGACACACTGTTGTTAAGGGTATCTAAGAGAGCTTGCAACTTACCTGGATCTTCACTCAGAAGAACAATACCGTCCGCATATTCCAAGTCAGATAGTTTACTGCCTAAACAAAGATCGACGCCGCTATTCTCACACGAGGATAGGGCTATCTCAAGAATCAATTCATTTACAAAATTGAAGAGGAAGGGTGAAACAGGGCAACCCTGACGAACACTACTTGCCGTGGTGAACTCGATGGAAAGATCGCCGTAAGCACGAACTCGGCTTCTGCTGTTCGCATACAAGCATTGGAAAAGAGAAGTAAACTTCTCTGATACACCCTTCAATGATAGGCAGCGCCAGGAAACTGTGCACTCGACTGGGTCGAACGCCGCTTTCAGATCAAATCATCATCATCATCGTACAGCGTTAAACAGTAGGGCAAGCCCTACTGACCACTGCCTTTCTCATCATGTTGCACGTTGAATTAAAAAGTATGAATATACAAGATGGACAGGGAGTGGACCTACATGGGTGGGAAAAGAAAAGAATGCCCTAGTAGCCAACACACGGAATACACAGTCTAACTGTACAAACGTACATCGATCAAACCTTCTGATTCGATAGAAAGTGACAACACGATCTCCACTGTTCGCGGTTCGCAGCCATATCCTTCAGTGTCTCCAGCCAACTGGTAGACGGATCTTTTGGACCCCAACCACGAAGACGTGAAGCACCTACTTTTCCTAAGTCTGCTGTACATTTTCTCATTCCTCGCTGCCACGTCATCTGTTGACCTCCACGTGGTCTCTTCCACTCCCTAGGAGGGGCGGAGAATAGGACACGGTACGGTAGACGTGTGTTTGCCATACGTAATACGTGTCCCAACCAACGAAGTCTACTAAGCTGAATACGCTGTGACAAAACGTTCTCTGAATTAGTACCCAATACTTGCTTTCTTACCTCATCGTTGCTTACTCGGCTATTCCACCCAATCCTAGCGATACTACGTAAACATCGATGGTCGAAAACCTCAAGACGACGAATATCTTCAGCACGCAGACTCCAAGTTTCGCAACCGTACAACAAAACTGAACGCACAGTGGCACAGTATACACGACCTTTCAACTTCAGTGAAATATCGGATCGGCGCCACAAGTGCTTCAGTCCAGCGTACGCCGCTCGAGCTTTGGATATCCGCGTACTCACCTCTACTACTGTGCTCCCATCCGTCGTCACGCAGCTACCGAGGTAGGTGAAGTGGTCGACAACTGACAGCACCTCCCCATCGAGCATCAAGCTCGGAATCGTTGACGTCCAGTCTTGTAACATCACCTTGCACTTTGAAGGTGCAAAGCGCATGCCGAATGAAGCTACAGCTCTTGCGAGATTATCTAGTGCACGCTGAGCATGTTCCGTGGATTCGAACAAGCAGACAACGTCGTCTGCGTAATCTAAGTCACATAGCTTTTCACTATCTCCTAGTTCGACGCCTACATCCTGAAGATTTTGCAGCGCACTCTCCATTATTTCGTCCATGACGAAGTTAAAAAGGAATGGAGACAAAGGGCATCCCTGTCGAACACCACTGGTCGTTTCGAACCCACCGGATAGTTCGCCGTAAACCCTTACGCGGCCAGAAGTATGAGAATACAATGATCTCATTAGGTTCACGAACTTCTGGGGCATACCTTTTCGATGAAGAGTACTGAAAAGCGATGTTCGATCAACTGAATCGAAGGCGCCTTTCAGGTCTAAGAAAAGCATTATCGTTGGTCGGCGGTGCGTGTGACGCGTTTCAAGTAGTCGGCGAAGAGTAAAAATCTGGTCGGTGCATCCTCGACCTGGGCGGAATCCAGCCTGCTGTTCGCGGACATTCCTCTCATCAAAAAACACAGATTGTGGGCCTATGGAAGGTGTCTGTGCCGAAGATTAAACATGTGGTCCATACAACCACGACCGGGTCTTAAATCGGCTTCATTCTCACGCGTACACGTTTCACGGGCACTGGATAATCAGTGGAGAATAAGACCGGTGAGCAGTTTAAACGACATACCTACCAAGCCAAATCCTCTGCGGTTTTCACAGGAGGACCTGTCACCTTCCTTGTAAATCGGTACAATCACCGATTTACACCATTCCGTGGGAATATGCTCACTTTCACAAATATTACGGAGGAGTTTTGTTAACTCCGAAACCAAAGCTTCGCCTTCATACTTGAAAAAAGATGGAGACAACCCATCCGTTGAAGTGGGTCAATTGAACTGTTCCCTAAAGTGCTCCGTCCAACGCTCCAAACGATGTCCCTGAGAGTGAATCAGTGAGCCGTCGGATTCCGTAGCTAACTCACACCAGGCTTCCGTAGATCGGTACCTCTTATCAAGCGGAAAAGGCTGCGAGCATTGCCAATGGATGCAGCCTTTTCCATTTCCCTACATTTTGCAATCCACCACTGCTCACAGTCATTTCTCAGGCTCCTAGTCAGTTGGCGTCTCCGGGATTTGCGCACTTCATTGGATGTCGTACGGATCTGCGAGCATCCAACAGAGCAACTGATGTCGAACATATCCGTCGTTTGCGAGATCGACTTGAACCGGAGTCCCGGGTGGCATTCGAAGTGGCATACAAAGCTTCCTTGACCTGTTGCCAGCGTTCACTTGGGTCCTGAACATCTGGCTGCATTGATAACTGCGTAGACAGCTCCGTCTGGAAACTGTGTCGCTGGTTATCATCCAAAATCAACTGCGCGGGACGCGTGGCATTTACGTTGCTGCAACCATGGACGAGACGTAAACGGAAGCGTGTACGTACAAAGGTGTGATCTGAATCCACAGGCGTAGACCAAAATGAACGACAATCTTCAACTGACCCACGCCAGCGGTGACCAATCACAATATGGCCAATCTGACTCCAACGTTGTGAAGACGAAGAAGGACGCCCTGTGAGTCTATGACGCCTTATAGAAGAAGTTCGTACTTGCCAAGAACAATTTGTGGTTAGAGCACAGCCGAATGAGACGATCGCCCTTATCGGTACGATCGGCTGGGATAGCAAATGGGCCTCCGATGTGCCTTTCGAAATCTCCCAAACAGCCAAACTGGACGTTGAAATCCCCAGCAATGACCCCCGCGTCTTTTGAACGTACGCTTCGAAGTAGCTGAGACAAATCCTGATACAATTTCTCCTTGGCCTCAGAGGAGCTGCAGTCTGTCGGCGAATACACAGACACGACGAACAAACATCGGGTCTTTAGTTTGCTGTTGTTGACACGAACAGAACCGTCAAACTGACCTGCACACAAACGACTGCTGACTGGAATCTAGTCCAGCAGTGCAAGCTCAGCTACCATGCTCAAAACAATCCCAAGGCCAGCCTGACCACAAGCTCTAGACACCGAATCACCCGACACACGAAGAGTGGAGTGAAAGACCAAGGTTTTATCCGGAGTGCGAAGAGTTATCATAGAAGTGGGGTCTTGTATACGTGTTTTGGAGACACAGCATACATCTATTTTGAAAGTGTCAAGAGTTCTAGGAAGGGCAGCCTGTTGCCCTATCTGATGTAGTGTGCGGACGTCAAATGCAGCCAAGTGAAGTAAACACTCAGGGGTAAGAAGTGCATATGATTTATACCCAAGTCCTGAAATACTGCTTTCATCATAGCCGCAACTACCCGTGGCGTTTTGCATCCACCTCAAATTTAAACAGGGAAAATTAGTAAGGCCTTTTACAGGAAAGATGCTGGAGGTTTCTGAGCAAATCATACTTTGTGACTGCCCACACCGCAGAACAGTTTTTTTGGGAACTCCAGCCAGAGCTTTTGACTCAAAAGTCTCACACACAGGGCAATGGGGCGTAAACCCAGCACGTGAATATATATATATATATATATATATATATATATATATATATCACTTGTCTGGTTTCAGACTGTCCAAACAAAACATGGTACAATCGGGGGAGGGAGTGGGTGGGGTTAAACAGCCCGAATCCATGGTTTTTTGTGGGTGCGATACTGCCAGGTTGCCCAAGCCAAAGCAGGTGGTTTTCTTAGGGATCCACAACCGGATCCCTTACCTATCCAAAGCTTAAACCGCAAGGCAGCGGGACGAAATGCGGGGTCCGTAACCCACTGGGGGCCGGTGACTGATGGCTCAGTTCGTGCGCTCTTCAGGTGAGGCCAAACATCCTAGGTGCCCAGTGTACCTCTCCGCCACAGATGCTGGTGAGCATATCGTCGTACGCCTTATACGCCACCTGCAGCTGGTTTGGAATCAGGGTTTAGCCATCTCCCCTAGACTGACTATTAGCCAGCCAACCCGGTGGAGGGCGCCGGGCATTGGCTTTCGTCCTCTCATCTTATTGGGAACACCTCCGCCACGAGAAGGCAGTGAGTAGGGCTTCCTCAGCAGAGGCTGTGTTAGACGCACGGTCACTTGGGAACATTTCGAGAGGCGTTCAAGACGAGTGGCCATCTCGGAGACTGAAACACCCACCCCGACCATACTGAAGCATTTGGAGGCATTTCATGCTCAAATATGTCTACATCTACCGTTATAAAATGTCTCTTTCAACTGTTTTCGATTTCTGGTACTCCTGTATTCATCTATTTCGATCGCGGCGTAACATTCATGTCCACGCAGCTCACGAGTTTCTTACACGATAAAAGAATAGCGGTAAGCCACACAACAGCTTATAACCCGCAATCTAGTGGACAAGTTGAACACTTCAACGGCACCTTGTGGAAAACCATATACCTCGCCTTAAAAACCAGAGGTCTTCCACCTACACATTGGGAATCGGTACTGTTTGACTCCCTCCATTCGCCGCGATTAATCCTGTGCACTGCGACCAATAGCACCGGAACGTCACTACCATCCTGGCTGACTGTCCTGGGTCTTGTCTTTCTGAAACGATACGACAGATCTTCGAAATACGATCCCCTGGTAGAAGTAAAGCTAGTCATGTGTAATCCACAGTAAGCCCACATTTTGTTTGCAGATGGCAAAGAAACAGTGTCCCTTCGCCGACTAGCACCCAAAGAGACCGAGACAACGACGGAAGCCAGACCGGAAAAACCACAAAATCTACCGTCCCCCAAGGATCACCACGTTATTCTGGAGGGCCCAGACACCACTAGCGAAATTAACGAATTCATGAGTGGACGCGATACCACTGTCGAGGAACCAACCTCGCCCGCTTCCGATCATTTGAGTCTACTAGCAGAACAACAAAGAATACATCCCTATAACCTACGAAACAGAGGAACGCAGTTATACACAGACGCTGTCACACTGAACACAATCCCTATCGTTTTCAAAACCTCGAACGAGTCTGCTTCGATTACGGCCGGGGTGAATGTCATGATATTATCATCTGCAGTATTTGTGTAACCCATCATTAAGTTCTTCTATTTACATTTCAGCCAATGCAGGCCTACTATTAGTCAAGTAATGCGCTCATTACTACTCTTTGATTCCGCTATTCGAAACTCCTAATCTGTCGCTGTCATACTTACAACACCGAGCATAACAGTACCATGCAGGTGGTCCACATAGTACGAAGGACCGAAGAACACGCTGAATAAGAAACCGCGAGGCAAGGTTAAACGACCTTTCAGGCTGCTCCACTTAGCTACCAGCCAAGTGAACCGACCTTTAACTGGGAGGGAGAGTTTGAGGCGGCTAAACACTTCGGCATGAGTGTTCTAATCTACAGGTGAGGATTATGATCTCTATCGCAGGATTCGTTACCAGTGTACTGAACAATAACGGACAAAGAGAATGACGTTCGAGGAAGCTCTTGCGGTTTACGCAGTACGAGCACCCAAGCGCTTGTTTGCATATCTTAGGCGTCGCGCCAAAGCGAAGGTAGGTGTCCCGGCGCTGATGGACAACAACGAACTGGTTGCAACAGATGATGGAAAGGATGAGACATTAGACAGCCATTACCTGTTAGTGTATTCTGTGGAGGGAAGCGCACAAAACCCGATGGTGAATGGCTCGCCGTTATTTGCTATGCATGATTTTGTGGAGTTAGAAGCGAATAGTATCCTTATTTCCATCAAAACTCACAAGTCACCGGGACCGGACGATGTACGTCCGCTGATGTTGGAGTTGCCTGATCGACTAACTTCACCGCTGACTCGGTTGTTCATCATGTCGTTGGCCTCTAGTAGACTACCTCGGGTATGGAAAAAAGCTCTCGTCGTTCTGCAGTACAAGAGTGAGACGAATTCCGCCTCGGCCAACTACCGCTCTGTAAGTCCCACTTCCGTCGGCGGAAAGGCCACGGAAAGGTTTGTGGCTTCTCAAATACGTGAACATCGGGAGAACTATCAACTTCTGTCCGCACAGCAACGCGGTTTTCAAAGAAACAGGTCATGTCTGTCAAGCCTGTTAACTGCTCGTGAAAGTTGGTCGAACGCCAAAGCCGACGGATATGTCACGGACGCCATCTTTGCGGACTTTAGTAAAGCGTTTGATGATTAGTTGTTGCTGAAATTCCGGGCCCATACTTCACTGGACTGATGACTTCTTGGTTGGGAGGACCTTTTCCGTGAGAGTTGCACAGTCCCAGTCCGCGTGCTATCCCGTGAGCAGTGGCGTGCTGCAAGGCTCCGTGCTGGAATCCCTGTTGTTTCTAGTGTTTGTGAAGGACCTACCACAGACCCTTCGATCCCAATGCCTTATCTACGCCGACGACCTAAAGATATGGTGCACCATTTGATCGGCAGAGGATCGTGGGGCACTACAGGAGGATCTCCATGCACTGGTCAATTGGTCGACCACCTGGGGTCTACCTGTAAACCTGGACAAATGCGCGCGTACGAGGATTGACAGACCCAATGACACTTCAGGCTACTATCGTACTCCGTCTCACGCTTGAGGATAAAGACCTCGGAGCTGCCGTCACCCACAATCTGAAAACACGAACACACACTGACAGCCTGCGCCTCAGCATGGAGAATACTTGGCCCAATTCACCGTTCATTCGGGCCTCTACCCCTTTCGATTGCTGTATGCCTCGAATGTACGTCCTCGCTTGGAATATGGCGGTCCGGCTGTGCGCCCCTGCACGTTGGGGTAATAGTAAACTAGAACGAGTGCAACGTGCTGCCACATGCTTAGTGGTCGGGTTACGTGGGACCAGCTATGAGGAACGGTTGAGAGCTACCGGGTTGTCGCCCGTTGCCTATAGACGTCTTTCAGGCGACCTCCTCTATGCCAGGCGAATCATCCGTGGTGAGCTGGGCCCGAACCTGAAGCCGGAATTCTCGCTCAGGAATACCCTGCTAGCACAACGTGTGCATTCTTCTGTGCGTAATCTGAGAAATGCACATGTTATCCGTTTTGGTCACCACACTGTCTGATTGGCTGTTGTTGCGTCATAGCTGCTAGTGACCATACCCCAGTCTGTAGTGTGGAGAAGACAGTTACTAATGAGAATGCGTTGAACAGTTGTTGCCGGTAGCGACCGCACGTGAATGGTATATGGCACGCCTATGTTATGGTGACAAATCTACGGATATGAAGAATGGTTGCCGGGGGGGGGGGGGGGGCTTTTCGCAAGTTGGTCAAATGCTACCGGATTTCAGTCAGTTCCTTTGTGGGAAAAATCTTTCTTGAAGGACTGTTCAAAACACACTACTGTAAGAGTGTAACAATGGTCAGCAAAGTTCGCATTTTTGGTCAATGGGTGGTTCATAAGACGTTTAGCTCACTTAACCAAAGCTTGTTTGCCACTGCTAATTAATACTAATATACCGATGAAGTAGTATGGACTTGCCAGTGTATGAGTACGGTAAAATAAAAACTTGTCCAATTGAACCAAATGATGAAGTTCATATCATTTTTACAATCTACTTTCAACAGCTAATTCCGCTATTTCTATTGTATTTCAGGAACTGTCAAATACCCAACATGACGAAGACGAAAGATGATAAATTGAAATCCCAAATCGCTGTACACTTTCAAATTCACCACTTGTAATATAAAACTCATTCCTTGAAGCCGCGTTTATATGAGCAACCCGGAACTGATTCCGATAAATGATGTGTGCGGAATGTTGGTTTTTTCATTACAGGCTTGCGCATGAGTACAGTGGAAGGAGCATTTACCCCAGAGCCAAGAAGGCACACTGCACTATTGGTGATAACCGGCAACCAGATCCCTAGACTTGGAGTGGCGATGAACCACGTAAGGTCCCATTAGGTCAGATGTGGTAACGATCCGAATGACAGTGGATCTACCCCCTACATGAATCAACTAATTTGTGTTAAAAGGCTGCAGTTCTTGTTCCGGTTTGGGGTGATGCAGTGCTAGATAGTTGAAAACGTTCGCTTGTTTAGTTGTAGGTTATTGACAAACTAGATCAGGTGAGTTTGAACAGTGGGTAAAGAGCGCGGTAAAAATAAGTGATTCAAAATGTAAAAGAAAAACCAGAACATAGGCTGTCGCTGACAGTCCCCTGAGCATCTCCTTTCTCGTTTCACTGGGGGTCATTCAATGGTACGGTTAGGGGACACTCAAAGGATTACCCGGTGACTGTCAAGGGGACACTCGTGCTGCCAGTGTACGACGATTACCGATTGTCTTAACTACGATTATAATGTCATTGGATATCGTAATACATGCTACCAATAGTACAGACAATTAATCGTACTTGTTCCAGCCTGTTGGATGAAATTCTTTATTCTGTTTAAGACAGTTACTGTAACTTCATTATAAAATAACGAAGTCTAAATTCAAACGTGTAATACACTGTAGACATTGTGATTTATACTAACTTTGTCATTCATTTTAATCGTTATCCCCTAGGTGAATGAATGCTTATCATAAGAGCTAACTGAGATTAATTCTTTATAAATTACAAAACTGATGTAACATAAGGTTGTATGTCACAATATATCTTGTGAAACCACGAGAAATCTTTTCCAAAAATGATTACTATGGTATGTAAATGAGTAAAACATCAGCAACGTCTAACTGTGTTCTGGATAACAACGGACAAGTTCACATTTTGCACAGAACAGTTTTGTACCGTGGGATAACATGCATAGTAGCGTAGTATTTCAAAAAGTAACTAATCACATCCAGTATTCATACTACCGTTATAACGTGTTATTTAAAGCTATAACCATGACTTGTACATGCCCGGATCTCGTACGTGAAACTGTCCGTAGCGCATATAACTGAACATTTTGTTATAGTCAGACACCGAATATTACGCACGGTTTTACACTAAAACGTGATTATTGGGTACAGTTAATATTTATACCATCTGAGACGTCGAATCCCATAATTACTTGTAGCAGTAGAAGTAGAAAATGCTAAAAATAGAATTACTACGGCAACACCGTATTTTGGGATTCCCGTAAGTGGTACGCGACTTGTATGCACTAGTTTATAGCGACTAGAACACCGTAACTCAGATGTGTTTTACAATTATAAAAATTTCTGCAGTTGACAAGCAAGTATGTTTTTGAAACTCTTCTATAGTAATACAACGTTATCAACGCTTCCTAAGGCTAAGCTGCAAAAGTGAACAATTTAATAAGAACATAGAACGACGTACTCGTAAATAACAATAGATTTCGTTAGGACTAAAAATTAACAGGTGCGCCCCGTCCCACTAACTCAACTATTATTTCCCTTTTATTTGAATAATATTGTTCACGGATTCAGTGTAACTGCACCTACACCACACTGACCTTCCTAATCCACGCGAATGTTTAGCTGTTGCTATTTACTAGCTGGTTACACGTCCGGTGCCATGTCTCGTGAATACAAGAATTTTGATGTTTTATTAGGAAATTAATCCGCGGTGAACTATTATCTTACTAGTGAACTGCGGGGTCTGCCGTTTTTCACAACCCATGGACTAACTTCATTAAGGAATAGACTTTTCTCTCCTGTCTGTGAGCAAAACCCACTATTTCACACAGAGGGGAAAGACTAAATCGAGTTAAGGCCACGGTTTTTCAAAAGCTTTTGTCGTTAAACATCATCGGCACGGAATATGTATTCCACCCTCTGGTACCTGGATTTGCCGTGATTCTCAAGAATGACCCTTTCCCTCGGTCATTCTCCCTCACTCACAGGCCACGGACAGCCGTGGACTGTTTCCAGAGATGTGAACGAATTTCGTTTAATATCATCCCCAAACAGCAATACCTCCCTACTCCTATCCGATTAGTTGAAGGCTAAAAAAAATGGTGAGCTGTTTGACTCCACAAGCTTTGCCGAAGGCTGGTTCAGTGCGTACTACTGTACAACAGTTTATGGGGCACGTGTCCCACGACGAAGAAAATATCTGTTCGAAGGATTGTTGGCAGAGCACCGACAACAAGCCGAATAAATAGAGTACAGTATGATGGGGCTTATACGGGATGACTTTCCACTGTCCTTTACCTGAAGACTGGAAACTGAAGTGTCATGAAGGTGATCTGAGTTGGGAAAGTGACCCCAAAGGATGGCTCGCTTTGAGAATTTCTCAGTGCCTTGCAAAATCTTAACATCAAGAGTCTGTCGCTTAGATACTCTTTACACCTGGTCGGCTGCTCTGGGTGTTGGGAAAGATTCCATAAGCGAGCTACTTGGGCTAGATGTCTCATCCCTAAGAACAAAGAGCGGCCTTAAGTTCTGTCTCTGCAAGCTATATCTGAGATCCACGTTTTAGTGAAGCCGTTGGCAGTGCATCATGGACAACCGTCTCATCCAGATTTTGGAGTGCAACATTGGTTACAGAAGGAGAACTACCCTGATAATGGGGATAGTGGCCTCAACTAATTTTCGCGAAGTGGTTCCACCCATAGTGGAGAAGTATGAATCGATCGACAAACAATCAGTACAGATTAAAATACACTTAGAGGGGGGAGGCTGAGTTGTGTGATGAGGAAATCTAAGATTTCTGAAACGGCCAGAACCACCGAAAAAACCACCAAGACGCTGGTGTAACGCAAGTGAACCAGATTATGTCAGGTCAGGTCAGTTCAGTTCAGTTCAGTTCGGTTCAGTTTGCACAGGACAGGTAATGGCCACGGCCAATCGAGAGTCCAGAATTCCTTCAGCTGTATGCACACCAGTTATGCACCCACCACGGCCGAGTGTATTTCGTCGAATCCCCGCTAAAAATGAGAGGGAAACGGAAAACCTCATCGCACATCAACTGCGAGAGACATTATGCATCGTGAGCGTTCACTGAGACAGTATGCAATGAGCGAAAAAGTCTGCTAAAACATACTTCAGAAGGACCACAGTGCTTCCCGTCATCCATCTAGTTGATATTCTTAACGCTCAGTACAAGGAAAGATCTCGTACCACTTGCGATCTAGGGCACATTTGAAGGATTGGACTGTCTGCAGATCTACCATTTCACCAGGCAGACCGTTCCAACTGTTCACAACCCTGTAGCTGAAGAAGTGCGATCTAGCCATCAACCTAGATCGGGCTTTTATCAACTTCTTTTCGTGTCCCCTTGTTCTGGAGTCTACGGCCAATTGGAATAGACTATCTGGTCTGAGGCCAGAAAAGCCTTTCATTACCTTAAACGTTTCTATGAGATCTCCTCGACTTCTCCTCCTTTCCAACGAGAAGAGATTCAGGTCACAGAGTCTCTGCTCGTAAGTCTTACCCCTCTGCCCTTCAACCATCCGCGTGGCGAGACGTTGGACTTTCTCGAGGCAGGCGGCGTCCTTTTTGTAGAAGAGTGACCAAGCCTGCAAGCCACCTTCTAAGTGAGGTCGTACTATAGCCATTTAAATAGGTACGAATACCTCCGGCTTCCGGCAAGACAAAGCCGATCGCAGTCTAAAGAGCTCCCCACGAGCCTTATGCGCAGCCGCGTTGCACTGCTCCGACCATTTGAAGTCACTGCTCATGATGATCCCCAGGTCTTTAACCCTACTGGCTGCCTCTACGGCGAACAGCCCTTGATCATGAGCGACAGTTAGGCTCTCTGTTGCCCTTGACAACAAATGGCTTTTTTCAGCGTTTAGAGGTAAGTCCCATTTGTATGCCCAGTTTAGGACGGTGCCTATTTCCCTGCCCAAGTCCGCCCTACCTTCAGATCCAACAATCTTCACATCATCCGCGAGAATAAAGCTGGGCGATTGAAGAGTGGATGCTAGGTCATTAATAAATAACAAGAATAGGACCGGGCGTAGGACGGATCCCTGAGGTACACCACTGGTGACGTTCACCAAACTGGAGCACCTGTCCCCCACTTTGACATAAAGCGTCCTGTGGGAGAGGAAGTCCTCCAGCCACCTATATACTGGCCCACCTATCCCGAAAGTCTCCATCTTGCATAGCAAAAGACGATGATTAACGGAGTCGAACGCCTTGCTAAAGTCGAGGTAACATACCTCAACATGCTTACCTTCGTCCAGTCGTCGAGTTACTTCATCTAAGAAGCACAGGAGATTGGACAGGCAAGATCTATTTTTCAGGAATCCATGCTGCGCCGGGCTTAGCATGGAGTGCTGCAGTAAGTGCTGGCAGATATGGGCACGGATGATCTTCTCGAGAACTTTACAGAGAATGCTAGTTAGGCTTACCGGCCTGTAGTTCTGCACATCCGACTTAGGCCCACTCTTATGTATTGCCACGACTGCCGCGACTTTCCAGTCCTGAGGCAGCTTTCCCTGGTCCAACGTGGATCTATACAATCTGCATACCGATGGAGCTATGATATCCGCCAACGGCTTGATGATAGCTGGATGAATGCCATCTGGTCCCGCTGACTTGTGGCTGTTTAACTCCTGTAGGTACTTACGCACGCATTCCTCTGAAAGATCTAGCTCGTTTAACTGAGGAGGATGTATCAGCGCCAGATCTACTAGTACCCCACTATCTATCCTATGTACACTACCAAAGTATTCCCCCAGGGCGTCTGCTTTGCCCTGGTCGTCAGTGACAGTACCATATTCTCTAGTGGATAGCGGACCTACGGCATTTCTTGTTGAGTCCTTAGACTGTACATAGCTGTAGAACTTCTTCGGCTGTTGTCTTACAGACGGGGCCAATTTCAGCTCAATTTCCCGTTTAGAAGTTCTCAAAAGGCTTACAGTCTCGTTTCTCAGCTTCGTATAGCGATTCCAGGCTAGCTGGCTGCCGGAAGCTTTGTACTGGTTCCAATAGCGGTTTCTACGTCTGATGGCCTTGGCTATTGCGGCCTTCCACCACATGGGCTTGCCCTCCCCACTCCTTCGTTTTAGGGGTGCGAACTCTTCCTGTAGGGCAGTCTGGGATCCTTTTATGGCCTGGCAGCGCTCCTCCACAGTAGCCTCCTCTGGCGCGTCCCAGGTCAAACCCATCGCCCTATTACGAAGCCTATCTATGTCCATACTACCGAAATTCCTAATCAGCCTTGAGGGTACCTTCGGTTGCCGCATGCATAGAACTATTTTGACACACACGTGGTCACTCTTTCCCAGCGGTGCACAGTAATGCAATCCACACACATCGTTGGGGAAGTTCCTTATTGCTAGATCCAGCAGGGATGGAACGCATCCAGTCCTATATCTGGTATTCTCCCTAATATGCTGATGCAACGCATTGTCATGCAGCCATTCTAAGTAGCTTTGCTCCTCCGATCCCGGCACGCAGACCTCAGCCACCCAGTCGATGTGCGGAAGATTGAAGTCACCCACTATGAGGGTCTTTTGTGCGTCCTTAACTAGTTCAGTCAAAGTCCGCAGTAAACAAACGTCCTCTTCGTTGTTTGTGCTTGGTGCCCTGTAGACACAGACGACGTTAACCCTTCTGCCTGGAAGGATGATCGTAACGGCGCATAGCTGGATATTGCGAGTGCACATCTTGGTCTGGGACTCAAGGTGGTTTGCACCTGACCTAACGAGGATGGCTACTCCACCACCAAGGCAATCTTGTTCCCGATCCTGCCTGTAGGCTGCAAAACTGTTACTTATTAGGCCTGGCACATGGTCTTCTTGACATTGTGCATCGTGAGCTTTCACTGAGACTGCATGCAATGAGCGAAAAAGTCTACTAAAACATACTCCAGAAGGACCACAGCGCTACCCGTTATCCATTTAGTTGATATACTCAAGGCCCACTACGAGGAAATATCTCGTACCACTTGCGATCTAGGGCACATTTGAAGGATTGGACTGTCCTCAGATCTACCATTCCACCGTGCAGACCATTCCAACAGTTCACAACCCTGTAGCTGAAGAAGTGCGATCTAGCCATCAACCTAGATCGGGCTTTTATCAACTTCTTTTCGTGTCCCCTTGTTCTGGAGTCTACGGCCAATTGGGATAGACTGTCTGGTCTAAGGCCAGAAAAGCCTTTCATTACCTTAAACGTTTCTATGAGATCTCCTCGACTTCTCCTCCTTTCCAACGAGAAGAGATTCAGGTCACGGAGTCTCCGCTGGTAAGTCTTACCACTCTGTCCTTCAACCATTCGCGTGGCGAGACGTTGGACTTTCTCGAGGCAGGCGGCGTCCTTTTTGTAGAAGAGTGACCAAGCCTGCAAGCCACCTTCTAAGTGAGGTCGTACTATAGCCATTTAAATAGGTACGAATACCTCCGGCTTCCGGCAAGACAAAGCCGATCGCAGCCTAAAGAGCTCCCCACGAGCATTATGCGCAGCAGCGTTGCACTGCTCCGACCGTTTGAAGTCACTGCTCATGATGACCTCAAGGTCTTTAACCATACTGACTGCATCTATAGTGAACAGCCCTTGATCATGAGCAACGGTTAGGCTCTCTGTTGCCCTTGACAACAAATGGATTTTTCAGCTTTCAAGAGAAGGTCCCGTTTGCATGCCCAGTTCAGGACGGTACCTACTTACCTGCCCCAAGTCCGCCCTACCTTCAGATCCAACAATCTTCACATCATCCGCGAGAATAAAGCTGGGCGATTGAAGAGTGGATGCTAGGTCATTAATAAATAACAAGAATAGGACCGGGCGTAGGACGGATCCCTGAGGTACACCACTGGTGACGTTCACCAAACTGGAGCACCTGTCCCCCACTTTGACATAAAGCGTCCTGTGGGAGAGGAAGTCCTCCAGCCACCTATATACTGGCCCACCTATCCCGAAAGTCTCCATCTTGCATAGCAAAAGACGATGATTAACGGAGTCGAACGCCTTGCTAAAGTCGAGGTAACATACCTCAACATGCTTACCTTCGTCCAGTCGTCGAGTTACTTCATCTAAGAAGCACAGGAGATTGGACAGGCAAGATCTATTTTTCAGGAATCCATGCTGCGCCGGGCTTAGCATGGAGTGCTGCAGTAAGTGCTGGCAGATATGGGCACGGATGATCTTCTCGAGAACTTTACAGAGAATGCTAGTTAGGCTTACCGGCCTGTAGTTCTGCACATCCGACTTAGGCCCACTCTTATGTATTGCCACGACTGCCGCGACTTTCCAGTCCTGAGGCAGCTTTCCCTGGTCCAACGTGGATCTATACAATCTGCATACCGATGGAGCTATGATATCCGCCAACGGCTTGATGATAGCTGGATGAATGCCATCTGGTCCCGCTGACTTGTGGCTGTTTAACTCCTGTAGGTACTTACGCACGCATTCCTCTGAAAGATCTAGCTCGTTTAACTGAGGAGGATGTATCAGCGCCAGATCTACTAGTACCCCACTATCTATCCTATGTACACTACCAAAGTATTCCCCCAGGGCGTCTGCTTTGCCCTGGTCGTCAGTGACAGTACCATATTCTCTAGTGGATAGCGGACCTACGGCATTTCTTGTTGAGTCCTTAGACTGTACATAGCTGTAGAACTTCTTCGGCTGTTGTCTTACAGACGGGGCCAATTTCAGCTCAATTTCCCGTTTAGAAGTTCTCAAAAGGCTTACAGTCTCGTTTCTCAGCTTCGTATAGCGATTCCAGGCTAGCTGGCTGCCGGAAGCTTTGTACTGGTTCCAATAGCGGTTTCTACGTCTGATGGCCTTGGCTATTGCGGCCTTCCACCACATGGGCTTGCCCTCCCCACTCCTTCGTTTTAGGGGTGCGAACTCTTCCTGTAGGGCAGTCTGGGATCCTTTTATGGCCTGGCAGCGCTCCTCCACAGTAGCCTCCTCTGGCGCGTCCCAGGTCAAACCCATCGCCCTATTACGAAGCCTATCTATGTCCATACTACCGAAATTCCTAATCAGCCTTGAGGGTACCTTCGGTTGCCGCATGCATAGAACTATTTTGACACACACGTGGTCACTCTTTCCCAGCGGTGCACAGTAATGCAATCCACACACATCGTTGGGGAAGTTCCTTATTGCTAGATCCAGCAGGGATGGAACGCATCCAGTCCTATATCTGGTATTCTCCCTAATATGCTGATGCAACGCATTGTCATGCAGCCATTCTAAGTAGCTTTGCTCCTCCGATCCCGGCACGCAGACCTCAGCCACCCAGTCGATGTGCGGAAGATTGAAGTCACCCACTATGAGGGTCTTTTGTGCGTCCTTAACTAGTTCAGTCAAAGTCCGCAGTAAACAAACGTCCTCTTCGTTGTTTGTGCTTGGTGCCCTGTAGACACAGACGACGTTAACCCTTCTGCCTGGAAGGATGATCGTAACGGCGCATAGCTGGATATTGCGAGTGCACATCTTGGTCTGGGACTCAAGGTGGTTTGCACCTGACCTAACGAGGATGGCTACTCCACCACCAAGGCAATCTTGTTCCCGATCCTGCCTGTAGGCTGCAAAACTGTTACTTATTAGGCCTGGCACATGGTCTTCTTGACATTGTGCATCGTGAGCTTTCACTGAGACTGCATGCAATGAGCGAAAAAGTCTACTAAAACATACTCCAGAAGGACCACAGTGCTACCCGTTATCCATTTAGTTGATATACTCAAGGCCCACTACGAGGAAATATCTCGTACCACTTGCGATCTAGGGCACATTTGAAGGATTGGACTGTCCTCAGATCTACCATTCCACCGTGCAGACCATTCCAACAGTTCACAACCCTGTAGCTGAAGAAGTGCGATCTAGCCATCAACCTAGATCGGGCTTTTATCAACTTCTTTTCGTGTCCCCTTGTTCTGGAGTCTACGGCCAATTGGGATAGACTGTCTGGTCTAAGGCCAGAAAAGCCTTTCATTACCTTAAACGTTTCTATGAGATCTCCTCGACTTCTCCTCCTTTCCAACGAGAAGAGATTCAGGTCACGGAGTCTCCGCTGGTAAGTCTTACCACTCTGTCCTTCAACCATTCGCGTGGCGAGACGTTGGACTTTCTCGAGGCAGGCGGCGTCCTTTTTGTAGAAGAGTGACCAAGCCTGCAAGCCACCTTCTAAGTGAGGTCGTACTATAGCCATTTAAATAGGTACGAATACCTCCGGCTTCCGGCAAGACAAAGCCGATCGCAGCCTAAAGAGCTCCCCACGAGCATTATGCGCAGCAGCGTTGCACTGCTCCGACCGTTTGAAGTCACTGCTCATGATGACCTCAAGGTCTTTAACCATACTGACTGCATCTATAGTGAACAGCCCTTGATCATGAGCAACGGTTAGGCTCTCTGTTGCCCTTGACAACAAATGGATTTTTCAGCTTTCAAGAGAAGGTCCCGTTTGCATGCCCAGTTCAGGACGGTACCTACTTACCTGCCCCAAGTCCGCCCTACCTTCAGATCCAACAATCTTCACATCATCCGCGAGAATAAAGCTGGGCGATTGAAGAGTGGATGCTAGGTCATTAATAAATAACAAGAATAGGACCGGGCGTAGGACGGATCCCTGAGGTACACCACTGGTGACGTTCACCAAACTGGAGCACCTGTCCCCCACTTTGACATAAAGCGTCCTGTGGGAGAGGAAGTCCTCCAGCCACCTAAATACTGGCCCACCTATGCCGAACGTCTCCATCTTGCATAGCGAGAGACCTTGTGAGTTGCCGCGTGGTTTGAGTTTTCGAATTGCTCTCAGCGTTAAGCATTTTTGCATTGTTTGGTGGAATAACACACGTTATTTCGCCAAACTAACGTATCGTAATTAGTATTTCGGTACGCGTACTTTTTGAATAGTTCACTCTCTTCAGAAGAGTTTATGCTCTTCAAAAACTGAGTATACCTTTAGGTGTCCTTTTTGGTGTTTTTTGTTGGTGTCAGTGCAACTGATACCGGCTAACATCTTTTTGTGGCGCTTTTTCTAGTGTACCGTTTTTGTGGAACTTTTTAGTGTGCGGGTTTACTGCACTTGCCTTAGTGTACCGTTTGTGTCTGTTCAAAAGTTGTGTTATTGTCCCACGGGTGCTCGAGACGAAATGAATGGGACAGAGGTTGATCCCATTGGTCAGGCAGTAAGCTGTAGGAACAAGGAATGCACGGACCTGGTGCAAGATGAGGGAATTCAATGCGACCAGTGTTGCATTTGGTTTCATCAAAAGTGCTCTAAGCTGGAAGAGAAAGACTTCGAGCTGCACATCAAGTACCCATCGCTCAAGTGGATATGCGCCCATTGCTTTGCGTTTGCAAGGGAGTGCTCGCGTATAATTCGAGGCGAGCTAAAGAAAGGGGACACGAACGTGGAGCTGGAACCAAGACTAGAGAGAGCCGTTTCGATCCATAGCCTAGAGGGAAAGGAAAACCGGGTGCCAGAGCACAAAAATAAAAAAAAGGCAACCCAAGCCAAAGGGCAAAGTAGGAAAAGAGGTAGCAGGATTCACCAACGTGGGGAAAAGCCTCCTGACGGAAGTGGAAGCCCTCAAGGAGCAGGTCAAACGCCTAGATGCTGAGGTGCAGCGCATGAAGCGTGACACTGAGGTCATGGCAGACAGAAGTAGAAGACTGCTACTTCATAACCTTAGGGAGAACATTGTAAAAGACGGTAGAATCAGGAAGGAGGGAAAGCGCCGGCATGTGACTGAGGTTCTTAGGATGGCTGGCCTACCTCCCACGACACTAATAGTCAAGTGTCATCGAATAGGACTATGGCGTGGAGCACAACCAGCGCCGCCACGACCCCTGGTAGTTGTATTCCACAGTGTCTACTGGAGGGATATGTTGCCGTCCAGGGCGGGAGCAGTTGAGGGCAACACACAGGGAATGGTTATGGTTACACCTGACAACCCAGCATTTGTGAAACCGGCTAATGCCATAGTCTCGCTGAGAACGGGCACACCTGATCTTAAGAGGCCGAAGCTACATATAGCGAAACTGGAGATGACTCCTCTTGGGAAGTCAACACCTAAGGCCCAAGGAGTAATCCAGGTACCAAAGGTGGCTTCAGGCTCCGGTATACAAAAAGCCAAAGATCAGAAAGTTCAAAAGACCAAAAAGAAGGGGACTCACAGGGCATTCAGTCCGGTTGGTGTTGAGAACGTGCAGCCAGCCAGCCCGATTCTAAAGGATACCCCCAAGAAGTCCTCTCTGGTGCACCCAGCGAAGTTGGAGGTATCAGAGGGAAAAGCCGAGGAAACCAGCTGGGCTAAGGTGGTCGCAAGACCATCCCGGCCCATCGGTACGGCGACTCAAAAGGGGGTAACGTCCTTTGTGCATGTCGAGCCTGACACCGGGTCGACGGGTGGAAAAGAAAAAGCCACGAAACTCAGAGTGTCACTCGATATGCAAGATGCTGCACCGCCGACACCTTTAGAGGCAAAAAACGGGGCATCACCTCGGAGATTGCGCCCGAGGATACCCTAGCCCTAGAATTAGCAATGAAGTCGGTAACGAGGATGAGGGAACCGTCAATATGGTACAACAACACCTGCAGTCTCCCGGGAAAAAGAGGGGAGTTGATGGCTAGGATCGCAGAGTCTGAGGTCGTAGCGTTGACGGAAACTTGGATAAAGCCATATACTGACATGCGCTTCCAGGGATACGCTGCCTACAGACAGGATAGAACAGATGGAAGGCAGGGGGGCGGAGTGGCACTTCTAATACGGACCGACATAGGCCATTGGGAGGCTCCGTTCAACTTAGTCTCCGGTAATGTACAGGTCAGATCCTGCTTTATTAGGATCGAGGGGCGTACAGTATGCATTATCTGTATCTACAGGGCACCGCTAGCCACAGATGAGGAAGATGTTGAGCTCTTCCAAATGCTGGATGCGGTGCTGGCACAGACAAAGGAGTTCATATTATTAGGGGATCCCAATCTACCCGAAATTAACTGGGAAAGCGGGATCGCACCAAGGGGATCAACGGGCGACAAGTTTCTGCAGTGGGTCCAGTTACATGCACTTACGCAGCATGTGACACAGGCCACTAGACACAGAGGTGGACAGCACCCGTCTCTCCTTGACTTAATCATAACTCGGCACCATCAGGACGTTAAGGAAATTAAGTGGGAAGAGCCACTTGGAAAAAGTGATCATGTAGTCCTAAGGGTCACACTAAGACTAAGCAAGGCGCCGAAGGAAATCGTGTCACGTCGGCTCTATGGGAGAATCAACATAGGTGAACTGAAGAAGGCGGCGGAGGAAATTCAGTGGACACCGAGACACACAAATGCCTCCGTAGAGGAACGTTGGGAGACCATCAAGATGGGGCTACTCGAACTTACAGATGAGTTCGCACTCCTGATGGTGGCAAGCAGTAGAAGTCTACCCCCATGGTGGAAGTCAAAGGTCCGCAAGGCCATAGTTATTCGTAGGCAACGATGGGCGGCGTACAAGCTGTACAGAACTCAGGGGGCATGGAATAGCTATAAGATGGCTAGAAACAGGGCTCAAGAGATCCAAAGAGTGGAGAAATATGCTTTCGAGCGTCGGTTAGCGGCGTCGGTCCGCACAAACCCAAAGCGATTCTACGCCTACGTGCAATCTCACAAACGTATGAGAGAGAGCGTAGCAACTTTGGAAGGAGCACTGGGACAACTAGCTCTAAACGACGAAGACAAGGCTGACACGCTCTTGGAATTCTTCAAGAGCATATATCGACCAGAAAATAGTTCGGAGGAAAGAATGGAGGGCCCACAGGCGCCTCTAATACCCGAACTTACTGTAGGAGAAGAAGAAGTTTACGCGGAGTTGCAAACTTTGAATAGAAACAAAGCAGCAGGTCCAGACGGGATTCATCCAGCAATCGTTCAGCCTCTGGCCGAGGTCCTGAAGGCTCCGGTGACGAAGCTGTATGAAACGTCACTTAGAGAGGGAATTGTGCCGGGAGACTGGAGGAGAGCAACAGTGGTAGGCATTTACAAGAGTGGGCCCCGGCAAAAGGCGGAAAATTACCGGCCGGTTAGCTTGAATTCGGTACTGTGTAAGTGCCTGGAGCGAATAGTCAGGAAGCAGAACTCTAGGCATTTGGTTCAACACAACCTCATATCAAATGCTCAGCATGGGTTTGTGGCAGGGCGATCCTGTCTGACGAATCTCCTGCTGTTCCTCGATGAGGTAACCAAGCGTCTGGACTAAGGGCAATCGATTGCGGTCTGTTACTTGGACTTCAGCAAGGCATTTGATTCCGTGAACCACAGATTTCTGGACGTCAAACTGCAGTCCATGGGAATCGTTGGAAAGGCAAGACAATGGATAAGTAGTTTCTTAGCAGGGCGAACCTTTAGTGTTAAGGTGGGGAGTCATGTTTCAAAACCGGAAGGTGTAACAAGTGGGGTGCCACAGGGCTCGGTGCTCGGCCCTCTGCTCTTCCTCATCTTCATCAACGACCTAGCACGTGGGCTTACAAACCCCACCTTTATGTTTGCCGATGACGTCAAGATAGCTGGAGTAGATACAGAACTTGACGTGTTAGCGGTACAAAACTGGGCACGCAAATGGGACCTTCCACTAAACCTCACCAAGTGTCAATGCTTGACCACAAATACAGGGGCTAGTGAGAATAGTGTGGGTTCGTTGCAAGTGGTCTCGCAGGTCAAAGACTTGGGCGTTATAATGGACAACAGCTGTAAGCCGTCAAAGCAGTGCACCTCAGCAGCCAATACGGCCAGGAGAGAACTCTTTCGAGTTAGATCCATTATGTCGTGTAGAGATCCGGAGATATTCGTTCCGATATATCAGGCCATAGTTAGGCCGCATATGGAGTACTGCGTGCAGGCCTGGGCACCGTACTACCAGAAAGATATCGACTGTCTGGAGAAAGTGCAAGGGCTAGCCACTAGAATGGTGGCTGGGCAAAGGGGGTTTAACTACACAGAGCCTCTCCGTGCCCTAGACCTATTCTCGATGGAAAGACGGCGCATTCGCGGGGATTTGATAGAAACCTTCAAGGTAATGAAAGGACTGTCAGGAATAAGTCGAGAAAACCTTTTTTCTCTGATCTCCGAGAGAGGCACAAGGGGGCATAGCCTTAGATTACAAAGGAAACATTCGAGGCTCCAAATTAGGGCGAAGTACCTCTCAAATAGAGTGGTACCCTATTGGAATAAGCTCCCGGAAGAGGTCATAAATACCACAACAGTGAAGGCCTTCAAGAAAGCAGTAGACCTATGTTGGGTGGCCGTATACCCTGAGTTATGTTAAGCAGCTTTTAGGGTCAGATGCAATTTACTTATTGTTTCCACCTTACTCTGCCAGGGCTGATACTGCACAAAATTTCTGCCTTTCAGAAAAAGAAAGTCACGCAGTGTTGGGAGCTACGGAAACGTGCCGACAACACAACTATCTGGACACACGATTGGCTCTAGCCACACCAAGTCCTGTGCAAACTGAACTGAACTGAACTGAACTGAATAACGGAGTCGAACGCCTTGCTAAATTCGAGGTAGCATACCTCAACCTCCTTACCTTCTTCCAGTCGTCCAGTTACTTCATCTAAGAAGCACAGGAGATTGGTCAGACAAGATCTCTTTTTCAGGAATCCATGCGGCGCCGGACTTAACATGGAGTGCTGCAGTAAGTGCTGGCAGATATGGGCACGGATGATCTTCTCCAGGACTTTACATAGGATGCTAGTTAGGCTTACCGGCCCGTAGTTCAGCACAGACGACCTGGGTCTATAGAAGACGTTCGAGTGCGGCTGGCGAAAGTGTCTCCTATCGGGTCTAGCAGCGAATACTAAAGATATCCCCTCTATCGGACGAATAGAGAAGACGCGAGTCGGTTTACAGATGCGAGGTGTATTCTATATATCGTGGCACCGAAACAGTACCGATACGAGAGATACACCGAACGGAAAACGGAACGAAACGCGACGGCTTTGCTGGAAAGCGAACCGCGAGCGAACGACCGAAAGTGAAAGTGATTTAAAACGAGGTCGACGGAAACCTCGGAAAAGTCAGTCCAGTAATACGCACGCAACCGGAGAACACTGAGGTCAATGTCAAACGTCGGAGAAAATAGATCCAAAATGGTGTCCAGAAAATAGTCATTTTCTCAAAACGATCGAGGTCACTACAGGTTCACTCTTGTGTATTGCCACGACTGCCACGACTTTCCAGTCGTGAGGCAGCTTTCTCTGGTCCAACGTGGATCTGTACAGCCTGCATACTGGTGGAGCCATGATATCCGCCAACGGCTTGATGATAGCTGGATGAATGCCATCTGGGCCCACTGACTTGTGGCTGTTTAACTCCCGTAGGTACTTAAGCACGCTTTCTTCTGAGAGGTCTAGCTCGTTTAACTGATAAGAAGGATGAACCAGAGTCCAATCTACTCGTACCCCACTATCCGTTCTATGTACACTACCAAAGTGTTCCCCCAGGGCGTCTGCTTTGCCCTGGTCATCAGTGACAATACCATAGTCTCTAGTGGATAGCATACCTACGGCATTTCTTGTTGAGCCTTTAGACTGCACATAGCTGTAGATTTGTTTGGCTGTTGTCTTACAGACCGGGCCAATTTGAGCTCAAATTCCCACTTGGAAGTTCTCAAGGGGCTTACAGTCTCCTTTCTCAGCTTTGTATAGCGGTTCTAGTCTAGCTGACTGCCGGAAGCTCTGTACCTGTTCCAGCAATGGTTTCTACGTCTGGTGGCTTTGGCTATTGCAGCCTTCACCTACATGGGTTTGCCCTCCTCACTCCCTCGTTTTAAAGGTGCGAGTTCTTCCTGTAGGTCAGTCAGAAATCCCTTTACGCATTGGCAGCGCTCCTCGACTGTAGCCTCTTCTGTCGTGTCCCAGATCAAGCTCATAGCCCTATTATGAAGCCCATCCATGTCCATACTACAAAAATGTCTGACCAGCCTTGAGGGTACCCTGGGTTGCCCCATGCATAGTGTGATTTTGACACACATGTGGTCACTCTTGCCCAGCGGTGCACAGTAATGCAATCCACACACATCGTTGGGGAAGTTCCTTATTGCTAGATCCAGCAAGGATGGAACGCATCCAGTCCTATATCTGGTATTTCCCCTAATATGCTGGTGCAACGCATTGGCATGAAGCCATTTAAGGTAGGTTTGCTCCTCCGATTCCGGCACGCAGACCTCAGCCACCCAGTCGATGTGCGGAAGATTGAAGTCACCCACTATGAGGGTCTTTTGTGCGCCCTTAACTAGTTCAGTCAAAGTCTGCAGTAAACAAACGTCCTCTTCGTTGTTTGTGCTTGGTGCCCTGTAGACACAGACAATGGTAATACTTCTGCTTGGAAGGATGATCGTAACGGCGCATAGCTGGATATTGCGAGTGCACATCTTACTCTGAGACTCAAGGTCAGCTCACTGGACTTGCGGCTTGAGCCAGCAAACGTCCAGTTTCTTACACTATGAGCCCAAGGAGTTTCCGCCGTACTGCAACTTCCAGGAATCCAATACAATTTGGTATTTGTAGTGGCTGAGAGGAAGGAAAAGGATCAGGCACCCCATCGGGAGCAGCAGCCTCACAAGAATATAGGTACGGCTCCTCAACTCACTCCCGTTCTCATGTGAGACACATCCCGAATCCTCAAACAATATAGAGGTGGTGATATGGAATGGTCCTGAGTAGGGTGGTGTGAAGGCTATGATGGAAGTAGGTGAAGTTAGGATACAATATAGCCGTTAGAGGCAGTACGAGATAGTTAGTCGGGAGGGGTGAAAGGACGGATAATACGAACCGAAAGAAGAGATTCTTCGGATGGTTAGTCCCAGTCTGCGAACACCTCTTCCCAACATGTATCCAGTTTGTGCTTGGAAGCAACGACCGATTTTTCCGACACTGCATATGAAGGCGACTTATACCAATTGTTTCTGGCATGGTGGGAAAAGAAACACGCAACTGTAACGACCGGTCATGGAAAATCCCCGCCAAAAACACTGTACTTCCATGTTCCCTTGACATCAGTCACTTATTTACACTATTGACTTGTTTCATGCATTGTATGTTTTATGAAACAACGTTCGCTTGTTCGCGTCCGGCTCGTTGATTTGTCATGTCCTCGTCATCAGCCTGCGTGACGCACGTGCTCCTCTCTCGCAAGCCGCAATTCGGTTCTCGTATTTGAGTTCTTATGATCGCATAATTGAGGTTTGTATCTGTTTCGTGTCATTGTCCATTCAATAACCTATTAATGTAGAATTTCACGGATAATCGCCTTCTGATTTCGGAATCCTTTGCGAATTTGGCTATGCATTGCTCAAAGGTGTCTCACAATACTCAGTTGATCAACTTGGAACGAGAAAATACGCATCGTGCCGAGAAAAAACTGAAGCTATTGGAACCTGGACAGGAAGTAACACGTTCAGTCACTGGGGAGGTTTTGGGTACTTTTGATTCTTTATAATAATTGTATATTTTGGATGCGCTCGAAGCATGCTAGAATGCATGATCAGATGATTATAGTGATGCCGGAATGACAATTCACAAAAGGGTACAACAAGTGCATGCAGAGTATCAGAGAGAGTGGTACAGTGAACTAAAACTGTAGTAATGCCCGGCAAATTTGAAGGTCAAGGTCGAATGATGTCAGTTGGTCTGGAGTACATGCATAAGTGGTATATGAAATAATTACCACTAGTGGAAATTCGAACATATTCAAAGGAAATGTTTGTGGTGCGCTACAGAATATGAGAGGTATATGGATAGAAATCTCGTCGAAGCGTTCGGTGAATTATTCACTTTACTACAGGTATGTCAAGAAGTATTAACATGGAAATATTTCAGTCTGCAAAGATGGTAGCATATAAAGTGGTGGCTGTATACTGGAGGAATCATATATGTTGCAAACAATTGCGTATTTCTTGGGAGGGATACTACCAGAGTGATGGTGGCAGGGAACGGCGGGAGGAAAACAGGTGAGCGTGCGGCAAGTTGTTAACTTTATGTAGGGTTGGTATGAAATGTCAAAGGGGAAGTGGAAGACTAATCAATATTGACCGTGTGGTTACGTCCATTATACAGGTGTTCAGTTCTGCGAGAGGAAAGGTAAAGTAATCCACAGATAAGTGTACGTCAATAGATGAATGCTGTGTGGTATGTACCATGCAAAAATGACAAATCAATAAAACTGCCCAGGTATATCGCGGGAAGCGGCCGTGGATCAGCGAATATAGAAATAAAATGTATCAGCCGGTGCAGATAGTGGTGTGATTTAGAGGCTGCATACGGGGTCAGTTTCGGTAATATAACACGAATGCAACATCTGGAAGATCAAAGGTCTCGATAATGGTGATGGTATAGTAAGTAGACGGTGAGTTTCACATTTCTAATGACCAATTTGACAGATGTAACAAATGATGGGAACGGAGCGGCGATGCAGCATGGGAAGTGTATCGAAGACGTTCAATCGTGGAGGGAACGCAGTGATCTACAGAGCCCGAACACTCGATGCAACAGCATTGCGGATGCGATCGGATGGACCGATGAACAGTGCAGGTAGTTACTAATTACTTCGCAGCCCACTGGAGGACTACTGAAAGATATGTCAGCGCCGGACGTTTGTTTTTGGTGACCGATGAAACAATGAACAGTGACAATAAAGGTGCCAGTGTTTGAACAGTATTAGCGGGTTCTAACACGGAACGGGCAGGATGACATCTGGGATTAAAATGAGTTGTATGAATGCAGTGAGATCGAGTAGTCCAGTTTCAAGAAGTCCGATGGCGGGAATCTTGGGGAAAGCGATCGTGAGACGGGCGAAAATGAAGTTGTGTGTAAATCTCGTTTGTCCTGTTCAGCAAGAGAGGGTCCAAGTTATTTCTGGGAAGTGGAAGGCGACAATCGTCCTTAGGGTGCAGGTTCTGAAAACAAAACGGAGAGGGCTGCAGTCTGGCAATTCTACCAGCTGTGGGTTAGGGGAGAAAGACAGAACACCAATATCATGCCAGTAACAGAAATGGGTGGTCGCGACTTTGAGGTCTGGTTTTTTGGATTAAACAACATACGGAAAGCGAAGAAGACCGGTACTAGCGACTAATTCTTGTGAGGCTTAGTGAGAGTTAACAAAAAAGCAAGGAAGCGAGAATAGGCGACACTGGGGGCAAACACTTATGTGTAGTTCGACGAATGGTTTATGGAAGACCACATCGATTGTGGCGATTCGTTCATCAGAACGAGGCCTGGAATCTCGTGTGTTGAAATAGGGTCTCAATGAGTAAGTAGTTGAAGCGTGGATGAGACTGGTACCTTGAGGACTATATTATATATGCTGCTATGTATTTTCTAGCATTATAAATGCTCTTATACCTGGCGGCAGCTGATAAAAAAAGAACCTAACCGACTATGGTAAAATCTGACAGCATGAAAAAAGAATCACCGGAGTAACGGTGGCCAGTAGGGGGTCCTGGTCAGAAGCGTTGAAAATAAGAAGTGGCTAGACAAACACGTGGAGTGTGCTGTTGACAGTCATGGAGTATAGGTTGGACTGCTTTTATTTGCTAACTATAATACAGAATGCTCCTTACCATCCGTTGGTAATAACTGTCTACTGAACAAAGTTGTTAAGCGTTTGGTTAGTATCCCAGGCCCAGTTCGTAGGCTCGGGTAATAGACATGTAGGGATCATGCACTCGGATCAGGTTTTGGACAGTTAGATGTTTATTTATTTCTTTTTTGAATAATAAAGAGGCCGAAGACATTGACCTAAGTTGAGGTGGGAGTTTGTTCCAGAGGGAAGAATATTTAACAATAAAGAAGTTTGACCGCATCGCAGTCCTGGATACTGGAATCAAGACCATAGAGTCCCTATGTCGTAAAGAATAGTTGGAGGGAGTTTTGACCTGGGGGGCTGAATTGCAAGATGTACGTTTTACAATATTGCAAAGGAAAGACAGGTTCATTCGTAGACGGCGCAACCATAGGGGCTCTAGGTGCAATATTTCACACCTTTCCATATAATTTAAAGGCGAGGATTATCCTAGTAGTTGTTTGGTAAATCTACGTTGTACATTCTCAATTGCAAATCTGTCAATCTGCCGCATGTTAGAAAAGACGACAGTGCAATATTCCAGAAGTGGTCTGACATGAGTTTTAAAAATGCTTAGCTTGCTCTATGTAAGACTGAAGGTTCTATTAATCAGACCAATTAGCCGTCTAGCTTTAGCAACCTGCACGGCCGAATGTTCGGAGAAATTAAATGTACAAGAATATTGTAATCCCAAGTCCCTTACTTCCGGACTGTTGGGGATGAACTGATCATTGATTTTAAACATTCCCGCGGGAACCTGACACTTATACATAAGGATACAACTTTTGACGGCGGAGAATTTCATCAACCATTGGTTGCTCCATGAGTCTAGCGATAGTAAATCGCTCGTTATGCTAGCAATGGTAGAAGCTAAGGCGCCAGGTTCAAAGGAGTACATAATTTTTATGTCGTCTGCAAAAAGGAACGCAGCCCCGTGTGTGATGACGTTGAAAATGTCATTAACATATATAAGAAAAAGTAAGGGACCTAGTACACTACCCTGAATAACTCCACTCGTAACTGGTCGAGGTGATGATAAACTGCCATCAACGTCCACCACCTGCTTTCGGGATGTTAGATATGATGAAAACCAACTCAGGATCAGGTCAACAATTCCGTAGGTTTTCATCTTCGCCATGAGCCTATTGTGGGATACTCGATCGAAAGCTCTAGTCATGTCAAGGAGGATTACAATCACTGATTTACCACTGTTAGTGGCCGTAGTTATTAGGTTAAGTAGGTCACACATACAGGTGGCACAGGATCTTTTTTGAAGAAAACCGGGCTGTCCAGTGTTGATGAGGTTATTGTTTAGTAAATGAGTTGTCAGCTTATTTTTTATCAGTCTTTCCATAATTCGGGAAACTATAGGGGTGTGGTTCACTGGTCGATAGTTGGTTAGGTCCTGGCGTGAATCTTTCTTAGGAATTGGGATAATAAATGATGTTTTCCAATGGGAGGGGAAAACGCTACTGCTCATAGATAAATTAAAAACCTTTGATAGCAAGAATGGGATATCAGTGCCACCTAGACTAAAAGTAGCCGGTGGTACGGCATCTGGCCCGGGGTGGTATGACCGCCTAATTTTAGTTAGCTGTACTGTTAAGCCGTTCGGGTGAAATGTAACCGCTGAGAACTGTGCAGATGCCAGCGGCTCAACGTGATATAGGCATGGGGAGTCATTGGTCGTTAGAGAAGAAGCAAAATAGGCACCGAATGCCTCGGAGATCTCTTGGGAGTTCGTTATATTATTGTTGTTATATATAATGGATGAGATAGGAGAACTGCACTGGCTGTTTCTCAACTTCATCAGCTTAGATAAAGCTTCGGACCTCTTGGGGTGACTCAGCGCCCCTAATTCTTGTTTTTTACTGCGGGACATTTCAATCAATTTCATAGAATTAGATAAACGGTTCATTTGCAAGAACAACGAAAAGTCTCTCGACCTAAGGAATTTGCGTTGTAGCATAGAAAGCTTCCGCTTTAATCGTTTGGTTTATCTCGTCCAGGTAGACCTTGGGTTGGGGTGATTACGTCAAGACATGCATTTAGAGTGGAGTAAAGATGATCCACCACGGTATGCAAGTCATCTGATAAAAAGAAAGTATCCCAGTTCTGCGAGCGAATGAGTGAGGGTAATTGATTCCAGCTAGCTTGGTGGAACGGTCTTTTAACGGTTGGTTTGTGAACGGTTCGTGCTGGCACTGAAAACTCACATTTTACCGGCAAGTGGTCACAACCTGGGATGCTGTTCACGATAGATGTGTGCACGCGAGATAATCCTACCGTAAAAATGAAATCAAGGATGCTACTGCCTCTAGTTGGGCACATCACATGTTGAGTCCATCCTCCTAAACGAATGCTGGTCAAGAAGTGTAGTAAGTGATGTGGAGCTTTCAAAATGGACCAATGTATGCCTGGTGCGTTAAAGTCGCCGGCCACCAGTTTTGGGCCGGGTATGTCCGCAACAACGTTTAACTCCTCTATGATAGGCAGAAAGTCGTTTTGACTAGTATTGGGGGGGCGGTAGATGCAACTAACAATGAAGTCAGAACATCCTGTAGTGACCTGTAGCCAAACTGAATCCGGCAAGTTATCGAGTATGGGGTGCTGAAATATTTTCGCTCGCATGTTTTGTCTTACGTATATAAGACAGCCTCCCCCTCTCTGAGTGAGTCTATTTTTCCTGAAAGCTTGGTATCCGGTGATAGCGATATCCTCGTTTGGAGTGTTGTCTGTCAACCAGGTTTCGGTAATTAAAATCAGGTCGTAATCAGACGTGAGCAGTAATATACGCAGCATTCGCATCTTATTCACTATTGAGCGTGCATTCAGCATAAACAATGAGAACCGTTTAGTGGAGTCAAGGTTAACGTTAAGATCTTTATAGGATTCCGAAATTGCATTTGCTGAAGGTGGATCGGATGACGCAATCAGTATTCCTTGTAATGGAGTAGTCGGTAATGTGGATGGTGAAATAAGCTGAGTAGAAACACCTGGCGTGGCAGCCAGCTTCGTTGTTAAGCTAAGCTGGGTGTGGCTAGTACTGATGAGATTCGTTAGATTGGAAGGATGTCGGCGGTTGGTAAGTCTACTTAGTGCGGAACAACACCGCGAAAGATCACTATCGAGTGCTTTACTATTGGTAGATAATGGCGGCTGGGACGTAGAATTATGAGGAGGGAGGGTTAAATAGCTGTTAATTGGGAAAGAAACAGGACGTGTAGCAGCCTCAGGTATCTTGGCACCTGCCTTAATACGGGCGGTAACACAGGTGCCCTCTTGACATCAGTAATTTGGTGGGCTGTAACCTGGAGGGGGAATGTGAAATGGAAGTGGGATATACGGGTGTTGGTTGGCGTAGAGACTGGGAGGTCATGGGTACTGTTGTGCGTGGCCTGCGGTAGAAAAGGGATTCAGGGTGGGTGAGATATGTGAACGATAAAAGGAAAGAGATTCATGTGAGAAAATATTACTTAGGCTACGATAGAAGTTATGTGGAACACTAAAGTAATCGTTTGGTATGAATGGTGGCGTTGTTGAAGAGGCCCGGAGGTTAGTTGTACCAGCCTGATGAGGATGATAACCAGGTAAAGAAAACGCGATACTGGGTGGAATGTACGGTGCAACTAGTGGTTGGTGGTTTGGATTGGGGAGATAGGTCTTGAATGACGTTTTCTTGTCCATTGTTGCACTCCGTGTTGCCTCGCTTGGGGTCCTTAGCCGTTGGAAGTTTGGCTTGATGAGTGAGTTAGGATTGACCGTAGTGTCAACAATGTGCAGTCCACCTAGTAATGATGTTTTTGCTGATTTGAAGGATGGCCTAGGCACTGTAGATTGCAGAGTGGCTATTGGAGCCGAGTGGAGAGATGGCAAAGAAGAATTTGGAGTGACTCCGTTGATGGGTTGAGGATTTCTGGGTATGGCTGTTAAGCCAGTTAGGCGGTTCGCATCGTCATCGATCGTGGCCGATATTTCGGTGATAAGTAATGGTGGAATCGAGTTAGTCAGCCCAAGAGAGGACAGCTTGCCAGGGGTAAACTCTATGCTTCTTGGTTTCTTAGGCGCTGGCTGGTGAGGTGACGTTGAACTGGATATATCTAAATCGACGTCAAACATATGGGATCGATGTTCTGGTGAACATGAAACCGAATTGATATTGCATGCATTTTGCGCATCGTCAGACTGAGTAGAAGCGGATAGTTGAGGGCGGACAATTTTTGACGAAGCTGAATGCGTGCTGGTGGACCTGGCGAATTCCCTTTGTAATGGGGTTTTGTCGGCAGCAATTTTAATGTTCTTGAACGGGGATCTCAAAGCGACGGTGGACTGGCTCTTAATGAATTGTTTAGCGGGTTCCTCTTCAAGAAATTTGAACAACACTGGACAGGATTTGCGTTGAATGTTCTTTCGTAGCCGAAAGCACTGGCAGGGGTGGTGTGCCATATTAATAGAACTTAGAAGGTTATGTTTTACTTTCTCAACAGGGATTCTGTCGGGAATAATAAATACCACAGCATTTTTTGAGTTACTGATTCTTCTAACTATTTCTGAGGCAATGGCGTCTATGAAACGCCCAGCCGTGACTAGGTCTAGGGTTGACGGATTTTTTGGAGGGTCAGAGATATACATGAGCGGAATTAGCTTGAATAGGGTCGTATCAATCAAAGAAATGTGGCTGCTGAGATTAAGGAGATTGTGTTCTATGGTCTCTGCCCTTTTGTTTGCCCCGCCAAAAACATCGGTCAGGCTAACGGAACAAGGATTCAGTGGGAGTTTTGCGACTTTCGACTTGGCGAGTACTTTTGGTCGGATATTGGTAGGACCAACCAGTGAGGATGCGGTTTGTCTAGCCGGCAGTTTGGGCATTGCAACACTGACCGCGATTGCACTAGAGAGCTAAATACACAGAGTAGTCTTACATCCCCCAATGTACAGGCTTACTGAAATAAAAACGTGTAACTCTGTGGCTCTGGATCAAAGAAACTTAAAACTATGGAACTGTTGATATAGAGTCTCTGAAATTAAACGAGGACTTCTTTCAGGGAATTCCCTGAATTAATATGTTGAATTGGGTGGTAGACTGCCACACAGTCGCGCACGATGGTGCCAACTTTTTCTTATTTTAGACACAAGTTTCCCTCAGTTCATATCCTGGGAAGCGGTTCAAAGACTTATTTTGCAAGAATTTTTAAATTAGCTGTTTAGGTCAAGATTTCGCATCCGGAGGAAATCCTTAGAAAGTTTTTGGAGTTATGGGACCACACTGAAAAGCCGTAATTTTTTAGTATCACTCTAGATAGCTAAGCAAAACTATACCGATTTAAATCGATAAACGAATTGATGTGATGGTTCAGTTATTCCCGTGAATTGTTCGAGAATCGACAATGGTTTCACAGATGGAGTCGCCAGAAATATTTTTAGTTAGGCTTCATACCTAATTTCCTAGAATGGTCTTGTGCTGATATTTTACGATCTTACTGTGAGGTGGCGCCAAGGAACAGACGATCACCAAAAGAGTTGAGCTAGCTAAAGAACGCTGGGTATTTTAAGGTTGGGCTTGCAAAGGGCTATTTGTAGTAGTAATAGCTCTAGATTTCTAGGTAGAGGGTTTTGCAGATTTATCGCGGTAATAAATTACGGACGCACAATGATGTGTCGCAGTTATTGTCACGGGCAATATGACGCTTTAGTGTGGATAAATGTTGCTACTAGATGTGACCCAAAATCAAGCCCTAACGATGGAAAAAGGAAAAATTTGAGACAACCTGATTCATGCGTCAAGATGACATTGACCCCGTCAAAAACACTGTACTTCCATGTTCCCTTGACATCAGTCACTTATTTACACTATTGACTTGTTTCATGCATTGTATGTTTTATGAAACAACGTTCGCTTGTTCGCGTCCGGCTCGTTGATTTGTCATGTCCTCGTCATCAGCCTGCGTGACGCACGTGCTCCTCTCTCGCAAGCCGCAATTCGGTTCTCGTATTTGAGTTCTTATGATCGCATAATTGAGGTTTGTATCTGTTTCGTGTCATTGTCCATTCAATAACCTATTAATGTAGAATTTCACGGATAATCGCCTTCTGATTTCGGAATCCTTTGCGAATTTGGCTATGCATTGCTCAAAGGTGTCTCACAATACTCAGTTGATCAACTTGGAACGAGAAAATACGCATCGTGCCGAGAAAAAACTGAAGCTATTGGAACCTGGACAGGAAGTAACACGTTCAGTCACTGGGGAGGTTTTGGGTACTTTTGATTCTTCAGTTGATGCTAAGTCACTTAGTCCTGTCAGTGCTAGCCCATGTATTGCCGAGGGTAATGTGGATTGCCAGAATGTCGGGCTACTTAAGCTAAGGACACTAGACCCAGAGCAACTACTGTTATCGGCTATGTAACAGGCCCAGGAATCAGAAGATAAGTATGGGCAGAATGAGCGTGAGGAGAAGGTCAGCGACTACGACCTACCCGACAGATCAGGACAAATTAGAATGGGAGACTGCGCCAGCCGTCCTATATAAAACACCTAAGTTACCAACGGTCGATGTGCCAAGAGTAGAACTGACAGTTTTCAATGGACGATCTGAACACTACTGTAAATTCATCAGGCCATTCGAAACTTTCGTCGAAAACGAGATAACCGACCCCGGACAAAGGCCGCTATACTTGACTCAATCCTGTCGAGGCGGAGCAAGATAAGCTACCGATGGGTGCTCCATACTCGACCCGAAACAGGGCTTCACACGAAAAAAGGAAGATTTTGAGGGGCCTGTTTCGCCAGCCATTCAAGGTAGCCCGTAATCTGATAGGGGGCGTAATGATAGAGGCAAAAGAACCAAGGGCGACGTCTGTACAATTGCCGACCTAGTGATTAAAATGCGGAACTATTCAATAGCCCTCGACCATTTAGGTTACAGGGCTGACCTTGATGCGACGCAAACGTTGGATGGCATGGTCCATCACCTCTCTTCCGAACTACAAGGTCGGTGGACGGAAGAGGCGGAACTTATAAGCCGAGGAGACCGCCAGGCTAACTTCGAACACTTGACCGAATGCTCGGACTGGCAAACCGAGATAGCCGACAGTAGATTTGGTCGACTCATCCGAGGCAGTAACCGAGTAAACAGACCTGGTAATATCCAGGCTCAGAAAACTTCACGGGAACATCCGAAACACCAGCCTTGGACCAAAGCCCACGCTGTTACACGCGGGGCTATAGCGCATCCAATTTGCAGGTCCTGTGACGCTAGACATGGGCTACTAGAATGCCCTAAGTTCATTAGTGTCAAGACGGACGAAAGTTGGGCAAGGAGAGGTTGACAGCAGCGTGTTTCATACGCCCCAACACCACGTGCCAGGCTTGCCGACCGAAGACCAGGCGTGGTCAAGAGGGTGGCTCGGGCGGACACCATCGATTGTTACACCAGGCAAGAGAAGCAACACCAGAGACGAACACCAAGCCCAGCGTTATTTGTTCAAAGTCACTGTCTACCATTAAACCAGCGCGCTTAGGAGTAGCAGCCGCGGGAGTGGTGACCCTAAATGGAATGGTCAAAGCGTTGGATTTCGTTGACTGTGGATCGAATACCACCCTGGAGAAACAGAGGTTTGCCGACAAACACGGGCTCGCTAAAATCACGACGTCGTTGGCAGTGAACACGGTTGGCGGATCACACGTATTGACTGCAGGCCGGTTGATGTTACAGCTCGTCTTCAGAAACAATGACGGGCAAATCGAATCAACGGAGGCACTTACACTAGCTGACCTCCCCAAGTGAGCACTAAGGTTGGTGAATGCAATTTCGACTAGGTGGTCCCACCTGCAGGATGTGACCATTGCAGACTTGGAAGACGACAAAGTGGATATCCTCATCGACTGCGACGCGCCAGAGGCACATTGGGTACTTGGCCACAGACTGAGCAACCGCCAGGCACCTTATGCCGTACGCACAGCTCCGGGATGGATATTATATGGTCCATTAAGGGGAGGCGGTTCTGTGAATTACGTGTCAGCCGAAACGGACTGGATAGAGCATCAATTGCAGCGACTGTGTGAAAAGGAGTTTCAGGACATCGGCGACGAGGGACTATGGTTGTCTCAAGAGGACCACGTCGCTTTGCGAGCAGTGCGGCAAGGAACCAGGGGCCCTAGAAAACAGTTCGAGGTTCACCTCTCATGGCGCACATCAGCTGACCCTTGGGTTGATAACAGAAGCTACGCTCTGCAAAGACTACTGCGACTGAGAAAACGCTTCGTCCGAGATCGGGATCCGCGGGAACGATATGCAGAACAAATGAATCTAGGCGAAGCTCTCGGCTAGGTTGTCAAGGCGCCTGCTATCACCGATGGCCGGGAGGAGATCTGGTATCTACCTCATTACTCGGTTATCAACCCCAAGAAACCCAAAAACTGCGGGTGGTTTTCGACTGCGCAGCCAAGTTCCAGGGTAAGTCGTCAGGCGATCGCCTACTGCAAGGGCCTGACTGGACCACGCCACTGATCGAAGTTTTGTACCGTTTCAGAGTGGGTAAAGTGGCCTCTTCCACCGAAATCAGGGAAATGTTTCGCCAGGTGAAAATACCGGTAGATGAACGAGATTCGTTCCGTTCCCTCTGGTGGAATGAGAACAACCGGGACAACGCAGTGATAAATTATAGGATGACCGTCCACTTCTTCGGAGCCACATCATCACCGTTTTGTGCGGACTATGTCCCTCGAGAATCAGCGAACAAACATGGAGATTTGGTCCACTGGTCGGTGGTAGAAAGCGTCAGCAAAAACTTCTACGTCGACGATTATCTTGGGTCGTTTGTTGATGTAGGCTCGGCCCTAACGCAGTTCAGAGGCCCAACAAGATCGCTAGAAGGGGGCGGCCTCCATCTGACAAAATGGATGTCGAACAGGTTCAGAAGTGCTCGAAGTCACTCCGTATCTTGAGAGGGCCGGAAAGGTTAGAGATTTGGATGTCTCTCCGCTCCCTACCGAACGCACTCTAGGAATACAATGGAACGCGGATACGGACGACTTTGTCTTCGAGCTAAGCGTTCCCGAGCTGCCAGTAAGCCGTTGTGGCATACTATCTGCTGTCTCTAGTTGTGCGATTTGCACGGTTTCATCTCTCCCTCCATCATACACCCCGATGCATTCAAACTTACACAATACGTGTTCGTGCATCATGACCTCCATCGAAAGCACTGCTGTGCTCGCCGTTTTTCGTTAACGTTACAGAAGGACTTTGGCACATGTGGTCGTGGCTGCGAGTCTGTCACGCACCCAGACACACACCAATCACACTTACATCAAACACATTTATGCTTCATGACCTCCATCAAAACACGCCGCAGGGCTGATTGTTCCCCGTGTGTCACTGATATTATGGAAGATATCCCCCGTAAGTTTTGGTCGTTACTATTTCCCGTATACCGGGGTGCGACTTCACCCATTACACCCACAAGCACGCACGCACACCCACACAAACACATGCGGTCGAGGCAAAACGGCTCACCCGAAGACAACACCCGTGTTCCTCCTTCACACCCGCTATCGATCAGCCGTTCTCATGGACGATGCAGAGTAACCTCGTGTCGGTGTGGCCATAAGATCAGATGCGATCGTGAGCAGAACGTTGATGGTAAGGTTTCAGGTACGCTCACTGACAGCATGGTCCAGGTATGTAGGAAGTATCAGTACTAAAACAAGTTCAGGTTACCCCGTTCCATGCATTAGCATCCATGTTACAAACGACATTGATCATTCGTATGAACTATCTTTGTCGGAATTCCGATTGTTTATCTTATTGCTCTAAATCCTTGCCACGAACCGAACTCCCACCGCTGCCTCGAGCCTCAGTCGCTCAGCTTGAACTTCGTTGTGACCGTATTTGGTAATCTCATCTCCTGTGTCTAACCTTTTGGTGTATTTTAGCTGAGGTTGTTGATTTTCTATTCAATTTGGAGCTTAGAAGCCCAGAAAGAACACTGTTGAGGTTTGATTATTGTAAAATTATTAATTTACTTTGTATATAGTACCGTAGTTATTTGGAATTGAATGTTTTGAATTGCGTCGAAATTGTTTGCTTACTCGTCGCTTGAATGTTCCAGTGACTGAACTCTACAGTACTCAGTATCATTGACAACCGCTGAGACATGAAATTACGCAGCAGTTCGGCAAACCGTTCCGAATCATAGGACACGGCCTTATAGCTGAACCAAACCCTTTTGCCCACAGTTGTTGGCCATGTTTCTTTCCTAGGCTATAGTGTATCGGTTTGCTCTAGGGTTAGTTCGGTTTTCCTTGGGAATAGAGCAGATATATTGTTAGCTGAGATGGAGGAGAAGCGGGTTGCAGAACAACGAGAGCTAGATAAGCAACGTAAGATGCTCGAGGTGAGGGATGAAACGGAAGTGGCGAAACTAGGTTTGGCGCTCGCTGAGGAAGAAAAAAACCTAGTCAACAGAGATGACGTTTACAGTGAGGTAATGGTCAATGAACATCTTTCTCGCTACCTTGGTGATTGCCACGTGCAGAACGATGCACCACGAAAAACAAGCGTGGTTCCAGCGGCGGAACCTGCAGTGGACTATCGCCTGGATTTAACCACAGTGGAACTGAAGTCATTTGCTTGCTGCTCGTCAAAGTACTGGAGGTTAGTTAAACAGTTTGAATATTACTTCGAAGGCAGAGTTCGAGACGATGACCAGCGCTTACTTTATTTGGTGCATTACTGCAAGGGACAAGCAAGGGACGCGACTGCCGAATGTGTTATGTGGACTCCAACAGTGGCATAAAACAGGGCTAGGGAAATCCTAAAGGATCTGTATGGGCATAACCATGAAGCGGCTCCTTCACTGATTGACCGCCTACTGCAGGGTTTGAAGCCTCTGGTGGAAGATTCGGATGCCCTGACCAAGCAGTCGTAGAAAATGCTCAGCTGTAAAGTTGCTCTCACACGGATGAATTCCATACCAGACCTCAACTCACCGCAGACCATGGAACGGATTACTCGAGTGCCACCAACGCGCCTCCGGGATTTGTGGGCTTCGACCGCTGATGATATCTTGAGAAGAGGAGATAAACCCAGGTTCCGAGTTCTGCAGCACTAAGCATCCCGTGAGGCACGGATTGCTCGAAGTGAGTTTGGCAAACTGGCTGCCAATAGCAAGGCTCAGGGGTATTCGCGGTCATCCAGTTGGAGGAATTGTGCACAAAACCCGCATCCGGAAGCGACATGGTTCACACCGAAACACAGTAGTACTTTGTTGGCAACAGCTAATAGGTGTTCGGTATGTAATGTAATACACGCACTTGAGGAATATCAGCGATTTCTGTCTCGTGATATACCCGTTCGTTTGGGCACTGATCAAAGAAATCAAGGCCTGTTCTTCGTATCTCAAGTGTGGACATCTGTCTAGCAACTGTTCTGTTTCCAAACCATGTTCAACATAGGGTTGTCCGGAACGGCACCACCCTCTACTGCATGCTGCACAGAAGCAATGTGCCGATCGAGTCACGCGAAATACAACACAAGGGCTGCGGCTGGATAAGCTGGGTACGGACAATGCAAAAAGCCTGGGCAGTGGGTCAATAATTGTGCGGCTACCCTTAGGCCAGAATGTCGTGTCGGTTGAAGTGTGCTACCAATACCAACAGACGGACCGTGGGGCTCTGTGGAGACCTACGCTCCGCTGAACGGCGGGCCCGATGTGATCTTAGTACAAAGAGACATGGAGCTGGTGGGCCTGAAGGAAACCCCGACCCCACTTTCGATTTCAGCCGTAAATGGGACCACTGCTTGGAATTCGGGAATAACGGAGCTGCGACTGAACTCATTATCAGGAAAATGGTTTCGTGAATATAGAGAGAGCCTTCTGCGTTGATAGGCTATTAACACAAGCAGTTCAGTAAGGCACAGATGCGGACATTCTATCCCGGCCTCACCCGTATTGCTTCCAAAGGTAGAATCTGAAAGATTATTGAGCGCAAATCGTGATAGGTGCCGACATCCCAGAAGCACATGGGCATTAGAGCAAGAATGCTGTAAAAAACAACCCTATGCCTTGCAGACGATTTTGGGATGGACTTTTCTTGATCCGATGAACCAGGAACCAAGCTCTGTGAGGACAACAAGCCACATTGAGAGGGGAATCGATCCCTTGGCAGAATAGATCGGTAGATTATACAAAGCCGATTTGTGCGATGGGTACACATCGAAAATCCCTCTTTCATTAGAAGACAAGCTGGCTGTTGATATGGTTTCCAATGCCATAACCTTGTCGAACGGACACTGTGAAGTTGCTCTTCTGTAGAGGAATCCTGCAGTGATACTTTCGAATAATCATATTGTGGCCAAAACGAGAGAGTGAACGGCTTAGGGAAAAGGTTTGTGTGTGACCCTGAATTTTTTGATAAATGCTGTACAATAATAGAGGGTTATGTGCCCAAGGGCCACGCCCAGTCAGTGCCCGATGTACAGTCAAAAATGTGTATTGAGCCAAAATGGTACTTACCACATCACGCAATTACAAAACCCTAAAACTCTTAGCAAGTTGAGGGTGGTGTTTGGCTGTGCGGCTGCATTCCAGGGACTCTCCTTGGAAGGTTACTTGCTACAGGGACCGGAGACGACAGCAAGCTTAGTTGGAGTGTTGCTTCGTTTTCGGACGGAATCTGTCGCACTTGCTGTAAATATTGAAAACATTTTTATGCAGGTTCGAGTGCCGACGAAAGAAAAAAGAGCGCTGAGGTTCCTTTGGTGGGAAAATGGTCAACTAGGTGGTAACCTTGTTGAATATCAAATGAATGCCCCCCTTTTTATGCCACTTCCTGCTCCATTTTGTGCGAATTTCGCGTTACCTCACGAGGCAGATGATTGGGGAGGACAGTATGAAGATTACGTCTCCAGGGCCGTGTATGATAACTCATGTAGATGACTGCCTTGTGTCCTTGCCCAAGCCGGAGAACGCAAAAGTTTTGCCATCCAGATGAGTGAGTTACTATCACGAGGCTGATTCCAGCTTCACAAGTGGGTGTGTAATCGTAAGGAAAGGCCAAATATTTTGCCAAAATCTGAGCTGGCCCATCCCCCTTTGGAAGTAGATGATTGTACGCCAGTGCCGGAGAAGACGCTGGGATTGGAATGGAACGCAATAGAAGACAAGTTCCGGTTTTCATTCACGATACGCGAAAAATCTCAAACAAGTCGTGGCTTGCTGTCTGTGGTATCATCAGCGTTCGGCCCACTAGGGTTGGTTTCACCTTTCTTTCGGCCAGGCAAGGTGTTATTGCAACCACTGTGTCGCTTGAGGCTTGGTTTGGACTACTCAACTGGAGAAAAAACCCTACTATGCTGGAATAAGTGGTTAAGAACTATGGAACAACTTTGGGCATTCAAAATTCAGCGATATGTTATTGGGGATGAATCACTGAACGAAGGTGCACAGCTTAAATTATTTTGTGACGCTTCTGAAGTTGGCTATGGAGTGGTGGCGTATTCCGGATTGGTTTCAAGGGACATAAACCTCCATTGTGACCTACTGTTATCCAAATCAAGGGTAGCTCCTCTGAGGACTGGAAAGATCCCTCGATCGGAGTTAGCCGCAGCATGACTGGCCGTTAGAGTCTCTTGGATTCTTAAAGAAAAAACTGGGAGCAAACTGGATAAGACTTACTACTGGACGGACTCTGCTATAGTTTTGCACTATATAAACAACACTAACACGAGATTTAGTACATACTTCGCGACCCTTTTGGCTAAAATCCATCAGTGGTCGAAACCCTGGCATTGGCTCCATGTCAAATCGGAGACTAACCCTGCGGACTTGGCATCGAGAGGCAAAACATCATCGAGTGATATTATCTGCCTGTCCGAAGGTCCTAAATTCTTGATGAACGACGAAACTCCATGGCCGACCAGTCCTACGGTTGCTGCAGCACCACCGAAAGTAGAGTTGAAGCAGCCTTCGAGTACGGTTCTCACAATGTTGCAGGATACAGGGACGGACGCACCTCTAGCTAGATACTCCAGTTTGCCTCACCTGCTGAAGTCAACAGCTTGGTTAGCTTTTTTTGAAATGTACATTGCAGTCATGAGGGGCGGTCTCACCGATCTAGGACTGAAAATTGGACCGTTGTAGTTGCGCGACATTGCTGAAGTGGGGGAAAGCTTTATTCTGATTGTACAAGCTAGAGTCTACGGTGAAGAGTTAAAACGGTTACGAGTCAGGAACAATAACCTACGCGCTAACAAATCTCCGACGAATAGGACTCTATTTAAACTCGATCCAATTCTACTAAATGGAACTATTTGTATTGGCCGACGAATGCACTACTCCAGTGAGCTTCAGGGCGTGAAACAGCCGTAATACTACCCAAGAATTACCCGATTACAGACCCTATAATCCGATGGTATCACGCGATAGACGAACATGCAGGACCACCTCAATTACTGGAGGAATTTTGCAAAACATTTTGGATTGTACAGAGGGGGCTGCCGTTGAGCTTGTACTTGGAGGATCTTGGAAATGTCGGCAGCACTTGGCAGCCGTAGGCAAACAGATGATGGCTCCTCTACCAGCCATTAGAGTCCAACAAGGTTGGCTTCCGTTCAAGTACGTCGGAATAGATTATTTTGGCTCATTTGCAGCTGAACACCGGCGAAGCTTGGAGAAAAGATAAGGAAGCCTCTTCACATGCCTCCAGATGCGTGCGGTACATGTTGATTTTCTTGTTCTCTAAGGGCGGATCCATTCATTATGACACTATTGCGTTTCATGTCGAGGAGAGGGGCACCGTCCGAAAATTTTAGTGACAATGGTACAAACTTTGTTAGGGCTAGAAAGGAACTGAAGAACCTAATGGGAAACTTTTCTGGTGATAAGATTGCAGATAGATTGTTTTAACATGCCCTGCAGTGGCACTTCAATCCTCCTCATGCTAGTCATCGTGGTGGCGCATGGGAGATCAAAATGCGTCCAGTTAGAAGGGTTCTTCTTTCAGTTTGTGACGATCAGCCGATGGGCGATGAAATAATGTTGACACTTCTTACGGGAAGTGAGCGGATAGCAAACGGACGACCGCTAGTGCCTTTGACCTCGGACTATCGTGACCTACCAGTACTCAAGCCCAATGACCTAATTATCCTGAGGGAAAACCAGGAGACATTCCGACGAATTCGTTGCGAGACAGAATGGTTAGTCAGTGGAGGCAGGCAAGCTACCTAATATCTATGTTTCGGAAGAGATGGACCGGTGAATACCTTCCACTATTGCAACAGCGGCGGAAGTGGACAAATCGAGAACGCGACTTCATATTAGGTGAAATAGTGCTACTAGTATCGGAGGCTTTACCAAGTGGCCGGTGGCCGGTGGCCGATCGGAGTTATCAAAAGCATCTCAGCTTCGGACGACGGCTTGGTACGAACGGTAAAAACGCGAACAAATGAAGGATCAGGGCTCCGTGACATTAGAAAAATTTGTCTTATTGAAGGTGAACCGGACACTGGTGATGTAAGTTCAAAAGCCAACTCCCCTCAGGAGGGAGGCGGGTCTTCGGATCTGCCAAACCGGGAGGGACCAATGAGAGTTGATCCACTGGTCCAACTGAAAGCTGCTATTAGCGGTCATCAGTGTTAGGTATTGGGGAACCGTAGGGCGAGCCGATACATGAGGCCGACCTGGTGCACAAGAAAAATCCGGGTCGGATTTTACGGGACCGGGGTGAAGGAGCTCAGGACACCCCGTTCCATGCATTAGCATCCATGTTACAAACGACATTGATCATTCGTATGAACTATCTTTGTCGGAATTCCGATTGTTTATCTTATTGCTCTAAATCCTTGCCACGAACCGAACTCCCATCGCTGCCTCGAGCCTCAGTCGCTCAGCTTGAACTTCGTTGTGACCGTATTTGGTAATCTCATCTCCTGTGTCTAACCTTTTGGTGTATTTTAGCTGAGGTTGTTGATTTTCTATTCAATTTGGAGCTTAGAAGCCCAGAAAGAACACTGTTGAGGTTTGATTATTGTAAAATTATTAATTTACTTTGTATATAGTACCGTAGTTATTTGGAATTGAATGTTTTGAATTGCGTCGAAATTGTTTGCTTACTTGTCGCTCGAAAGTTCCGGTGGCTGGAATTTGCAAGTACCCTTATGCCAAACCTTCAACTCTGCTAGGACTTGGGAGGATTTTGGTGGGTGGTGTAATGACCGGTCGTGGAAAATCCCCGCCAAAAACACTGTACTTCCATGTTCCCTTGACATCAGTCACTTATTTACACTATTGACTTGTTTCATGCATTGTATGTTTTATGAACCAACGTTCGCTTGTTCGCGTCCAGCTCGTTGATTTGTCATATCCTCGTCATCAGCCTGCGTGACGCACGTGCTCCTCTCTCGCAAGCCGCAATTCGGTTCTCGCATTTGAGTTCTTATGATCGCATAATTAAGATTTGTATCTTTTTCGTGTCATTGTCCATTCAATAACCTATTATTGTAGAATTTCACGGATAATCGCCTTCTGATTTCGGAATCCTTTGCGAATTTGGCTATGCATTGCCCGAAAATATCTTACAGCCCTTGTGCTCTTACTCTTCCTTGGTTTGTCCAATTTATGCCGGTGCCGATGAATGCAACATTGTGACAACTAGTCGGTTAATTTTCTTGGCCACAAAGATTCCCTAAGTAACTTATAGCACTCTTTCAGATCCCCCTTGGCCTACGACGATCCAGAGAGAATGGACTTCGGACTTTTAGTCTTTCCTGGTGCTACTTCCCTTGCACCTCACTTATATCCGAGCGAACCTCCTTCGAAAGCCGTCTAACACCTTATTCTCCTTCACTAGACTCAATGCCCATGCTTGAACCGAAGTCTCCAAGAGGTGCCTTACGGTCAACTTTTATATAGGTAGCATTTTTTGGCCTCTATTGGCACCAACATTGTCCCAAATTTAAAGGCGCCCTGTTTGCCCAGGCCGCTGCTGATGTGCACTGCTAGGCTAGTTTGAAGCTTTCGTGCACGAGCTCGCCTAGGTATCTTACTACAGCTGCGGACTCAATCCTGACTGGACGGCTAGCCCTACGTACCTGTCTCCGCTGCTTTCCCTACCTGCCAGCATGTGTTTTCATTTGGCTGCAGTCAGTGGCAGCTCCCACTTTTCAGCCTACACACTAATCCTGCTTAAGTCGGTTTGCGGTTGCCTTGAGGTTCGTTCACCCACTGTTTTGATATCGTCTGGGAACAGGAGCCCCGGACAGTCTAGTGCGGTTACCAGATCATCCACGTACACCAGGAACAACAGTGGTCCCAGCACAGAACCTTGCGGCTCACCATAGCATGCCCAGGCCGGTGTAGACCTGGTGTCCTCTACCTGTACGAAGTAGGCCCCGTTGCTTAGGTAACCCTCGATCCACCTTGCAACCTGTGAGGCCACTCCAAGTGCGTTCAGTTTGCCCGGCAAGAAGCTGTGGTTTACTAAGTCAAAGGCCTTTTGCAAGTCTAAGTAGCATACCTATAATCGTTCACCTTGGTCCAATCTGCGAGCTGCCTCGCCGAAGAACGACAGCAGGTTACTGAAGCAGGACATTCCATCACCACACCCGTGCTGCTGAGTAGCAACCAGCTGGGGAGTCCGCAGATGTTCTGTTGGCTTCTCTGGGACCCGTCCCTCTGGTACTTTGAGGACTATTGGCAGTAGGCTTACGGTACGGTAGTCAGAGTCCATTACCCGTTTGCCTCCTTTTGAATGGGGACAACTTGAGCCAGTCTCAAATCGTCCGGTAGATCCCCGGTGTCTAAAGAAACGTCGAACAGCTGCGCCAGCGGTTCAGCCAGTGTAATGGCTAGGGCGTTCAGAATGGCGAGATGACCATCATCCGGCCCCTCAGCCTTATTGCTGTTCAGGCTGCTCGGCACACGTTCAATCTCAAAATTACTAATGACTGCGAGGCACTTTTGAGAAGTGCATAGCCGAACTCACAAAGGATCCCGAAATCAGAAGGCGATTATCCGTGAAGTTCTACATTAATAGAGTATTGAATGGACAGTGACACGAAACAGATACAATCCTCAATTATACAATCATAAGAACTCGAAAACGAGAACCAATAGTGTACCTTATGGGGCCCCAAGCTCCAAATTGAATAGAAAATCAACAACCTCAGCTGAAATACACCAAAAGGTTAGATACAGTAGATGAGATTACCAAATACGGTCACAACGAAGTTCAAGCTGAGCGACTGGGGCTCGAGGCAGCGGTGGGAGTTCGGTTCGTGGCAAGGATTTAGAGCAATAAGATAAACAATCGGAATTCCGACAAAGATAGTTCATACGAATGATCAATGTCGTTTGTAACATGGATGCTAATGCATGGAACGGGGTGTCCTGAGCTCCTTCACCCCGGTCCCGTAAAATCCGACCCGGATTTTTCTTGTGCACCAGGTCGGCCTCATGTATCGGCTCGCCCTACGGTTCCCCAATACCTAACACTGATGACCGCTAATAGCAGCTTTCAGTTGGACCAGTGGATCAACTCTCATTGGTCCCTCCCGGTTTGGCAGATCCGAAGACCCGCCTCCCTCCTGAGGGGAGTTGGCTTTTGAACTTACATCACCAGTGTCCGGTTCACCTTCAATAAGACAAATTTTTCTAATGTCACGGAGCCCTGATCCTTCATTTGTTCGCGTTTTTACCGTTCGTACCAAGCCGTCGTCCGAAGCTGAGATGCTTTTGATAACTCCGATCGGCCACCGGCCACCGGCCACTTGGTAAAGCCTCCGATACTAGTAGCACTATTTCACCTAATATGAAGTCGCGTTCTCGATTTGTCCACTTCCGCCGCTGTTGCAATAGTGGAAGGTATTCACCGGTCCATCTCTTCCGAAACATAGATATTAGGTAGCTTGCCTGCCTCCACTGACTAACCATTCTGTCTCGCAACGAATTCGTCGGAATGTCTCCTGGTTTTCCCTCAGGATAATTAGGTCATTGGGCTTGAGTACTGGTAGGTCACGATAGTCTGAGGTCAAAGGCACTAGCGGTCGTCCGTTTGCTATCCGCTCACTTCCCGTAAGAAGTGTCAACATTATTTCATCGCCCATCGGCTGATCGTCACAAACTGAAAGTAGTACTCTTTTAACCGAGCGGATTATTATCGCCCATAGAGAGAATTTTTCTTATCCTTTTATTCACACTCTTATACCTTCTGCCTGGGCGCACCAGTAGCGTTTGTCTCCAATAATCCTTTTCTTTGGCGGCTCTTCTTTAAAAGTCCGTTGCGCGTCCATGCACCATTCATACTATTCAAAAGTTCACCGAAATCTTTATGAAGCTTTTGCCTTCTTGTGAATTTCCATATGACACTGAAATCATCTGTGCAAAATGTCCGTTTTATTATCACATTTGGCTCACTTGCATTTGTTTCACTTGCTTTCTCCACAATTAGTTACCCAATGCTGAATCAGTGTTCTATATTTCGCTGGCGTCTCTGACTGCGCGTTGATGGCCCCATGAGCTCTTTACTTTTAGTCATGTTCTTTGGCATCTCTTCCGCCCGGTTACTCGTTATTGACCGTCCAATTATCGCTCATACCAGCATTCTCACGTTTGTCCAGCTATTCACACCACCCTCACCGTATTCAAAACCGTTTTGCAATTCCCGCTTCAACCATTACCAATTCAGTTCACTGAAACACTACATGACTTTACTGGTGTATTTCGGCTGCTGTATGATACAAAAGTTCAGAAATTGTGGATACCTCGCATTGGCATGTATTGCTGTATTCTCTGATCTTGCCTTGTGCATGTGTATTGACCACGGCCGAGAAATATATAATGCAGTACGTTACATTGCGAAAAACAAGTCAGTGGTGTAAATAAGTGACTGATGTCAAGGGAACATGGAAGTTCAGTGTTTTTGGCGGGGATTTTCCATGACCGGTCGTTACACCGCCCACCAAAATTCTCCCGAATCTTAGAAGAATCGACGGTTTGGCATAGGGGTACTGATTCTTCCTACCTACCTGGACCATGCTGTCAGTGAGCGTACCTGAAACCTTACCATCAACGTTCTACTCACGATCGCATCTGATCCTATGGCCACACCGACACGAGGTTACTCTGCATCGTCCATGAGAACGGCTGATCGATAGCGGGTGTGAAGGAGGAACACGGGTGTTGTCTTCGGGTGAGCCGTTTTGCCTCGACCGCATGTGTTTGTGTGGGTGTGCGTGCGTGCTTGTGGGTGTAATGGGTGAAGTCGCACTCCGGTATACGGGAAATAGTAACGACCAAAACTTACGGGGGATATCTTCCATAATATCAGTGACACACGGGGAACAATCAGCCCTGCGGCGTGTTTTGATGGAGGTCATGAAGCATAAATGTGTTTGATGTAAGTGTGATTGGTGTGTGTCTGGGTGCGTGACAGACTCGCAGCCACGACCACATGTGCCAAAGTCCTTCTGTAACGTTAACGAAAAACGGCGAGCACAGCAGTGCTTTCGATGGAGGTCATGATGCACGAACACGTATTGTGTAAGTTTGAATGCATCGGGGTGTATGATGGAGGGAGAGATGAAACCGTGCAAATCGCACAACTAGAGACAGCAGATAGTATGCCACAACGGCTTACTGGCAGCTCGGGAACGCTTAGCTCGAAGACAAAGTCGTCCGTATCCGCGTTCCATTGTATTCCTAGAGTGCGTTCGGTAGGGAGCGGAGAGACATCCAAATCTCTAACCTTTCCGGCCCTCTCAAGATACGGAGTGACTTCGAGCACTTCTGAACCTGTTCGACATCCATTTTGTCAGATGGAGGCCGCCCCCTTCTAGCGATCTTGTTGGGCCTCTGAACTGCGTTAGGGCCGAGCCTACATCAACAAACGACCCAAGATAATCGTCGACGTAGAAGTTTTTGCTGACGCTTTCTACCACCGACCAGTGGACCAAATCTCCATGTTTGTTCGCTGATTCTCGAGGGACATAGTCCGCACAAAACGGTGATGATGTGGCTCCGAAGAAGTGGACGGTCATCCTATAATTTATCACTGCGTTGTCCCGGTTGTTCTCATTCCACCAGAGGGAACGGAACGAATCTCGTTCATCTACCGGTATTTTCACCTGGCGAAACATTTCCCTGATTTCGGTGGAAGAGGCCACTTTACCCACTCTGAAACGGTACAAAACTTCGATCAGTGGCGTGGTCCAGTCAGGCCCTTGCAGTAGGCGATCGCCTGACGACTTACCCTGGAACTTGGCTGCGCAGTCGAAAACCACCCGCAGTTTTTGGGTTTCTTGGGGTTGATAACCGAGTAATGAGGTAGATACCAGATCTCCTCCCGGCCATCGGTGATAGCAGGCGCCTTGACAACCTAGCCGAGAGCTTCGCCTAGATTCATTTGTTCTGCATATCGTTCCCGCGGATCCCGATCTCGGACGAAGCGTTTTCTCAGTCGCAGTAGTCTTTGCAGAGCGTAGCTTCTGTTATCAACCCAAGGGTCAGCTGATGTGCGCCATGGGAGGTGAACCTCGAACTGTTTTCTAGGGCCCCTGGTTCCTTGCCGCACTGCTCGCAAAGCGACGTGGTCCTCTTGAGACAACCATAGTCCCTCGTCGCCGATGTCCTGAAACTCCTTTTCACACAGTCGCTGCAATTGATGCTCTATCCAGTCCGTTTCGGCTGACACGTAATTCACGGAACCGCGTCCCCTTAATGGACCATATAATATCCATCCCGGAGCTGTGCGTACGGCATAAGGTGCCTGGCGGTTGCTCAGTCTGTGGCCAAGTACCCAATGTGCCTCTGGCGCGTCGCAGTCGATGAGGATATCCACTTTGTCGTCTTCCAAGTCTGCAATGGTCACATCCTGCAGGTGGGACCACCTAGTAAAAATTGCGTTCGCCGAGGATGAACATCCATAGCCAACGCTTCGGCAACTGCAGTTGGGGTCAACACTCCCACGGCTACTATTCTTCAAAGCACCGCGATGTTGAACAAATCTGGCTATGTGTGGTGTTCGTCTCTGGCATAGTTTCTCTGACCTGGTGTAGAAAACCGTGGTGACTGCCCGCGCTAACATCGTGGACCCATCTGGTTCTTGTTCGTAAAGATGCCGACCGATGCTTGGCGTTGAGGAATTTAAAGCACACTCCAGTCATCCGCGACATTCAGTTCGGATCGTTAGAATCCGGAGTGCCAACTTTTTCCAGGTTCTTCCACCGCGAGCTCCTTGGACCACTCAGTGTGAAAAATGGAATACCAGAGTATTCTCCGGTGATACGGCAAGGATATATGGAAGAGAGGACCAGGTCAGATCAAGTCACAGGACAAGCGGCTTTGGCCAATGCCCGTCCAGATTCTTTCATCTGATGGCTGAAATATTCTCACGGTGCTTTGATCGCCGGGTAGTCCGAATGTTGTGGTTGTTGAGTGTTAAACTGCAAGGTGGATAATGAAAAGCAGGCTAGCTCCGAGGAACCGGCTTTCCCGTCGGACAGACAGGTTTATCGTACCGGCTAGCTACCATGCTCACTTTTGAGAATCTCCCGTGGGAGCAACTGAGTAAATAAGGAAGATAGTAGTCAGCTGTATTTTATTGTGTGACGAGGGAGCTGATGTGTTGTTTCTTAAAAGGAAAAAGGGGGGTAGAAAGGAGATGGGTCACCCAAGGCTATGCTCATTTGACCAGTCATAGTCCGGGAAAACCCCCATCCGAGCAGCCATCCAGCGGTCCTTTAAACATTATGACGTTATTTGCTGCTACCAAGAAAAGAACATAGTGAAAACCGGTCACGTTTTCCATCCATGCCCCTCAGCCTTCCGTCATCTTTCTTAGAAAGCGGTCTTCTCGATGTCCTAGAATCCAATCCACGCTTAGGTTTACAACCCTACCTAACAGTAACCACAGCTTCCTGCCAACTACAATCAATACTGCAGCCTGGACTTGAAGCCCACTGATATGGATAGCGTATGGAGGCAACAAATGACCAACAACTGCCTCACTTAGGCCTACAAAAAATGAACACAGAGAACAGTTCATATTTTCCATTCCCTACTACCTATCTTTCCTCACTTTTATAACAAATATGATATTCATGCAATCACCACGTCATGAGATTTCCCTGCTCACATTTAAGTTTTATCTCAGTAAGCCAGCACTACCGAGTAGGAGCACAGACGAACCTACGTCCACGTTTTTCTTCATGATAACAATTTTCTCTAACGCATCACCACCGATGCCCCAGTGGTTTTTTCTGCAACCTTACTTAATTGTTCTTCAGAACTTCTAATTGCATGCAAACCATTTATCCTTTGAAATGCAGGCGCAGCAGCCCACCCGGTTTACGCTATCTTGCTAGCCTGTAGTAGTGCTGATCAACCCTATGTTACTTAAACTATTGAATTAAAGCCCAGATCAGAGTATAGAATGTGCCACTACCAGTTCACGTCAACCCAACCAGTTCACCAATAATTGTCGCCATTTATTATTATAACGCAGCTAGAACCACGTCCAGACTGCTAACATCAGTTATTTCAGGTTTGTCTCTTGGGCTCCACTTTCGATGACCAAGGTCCACACTTTGACCCGTACCGACAGAGATCTAAATGGATTATTTCATACCAAATGGGATTGCAATTGAGCCACACGACCTAAAACACACCCAACTGCTTTCCACTAGATTGATTGGCGTCATCTAAGGCAACACCTCTACTACTGATATCACTGTTGGAGCCTTCACAAATAACAGTTCACAAACAACCTGCTACTGATTGATTGACACGTCCCTTACCCCGCCTGATGAACCATACCCACGAGATGTTGCACATCACCTTGGCCTCATGTGAAACAATCCAATAACAGAGCCAGAATAAGCAACATAAGAATTAGTTACTCATTAAATTTCGATACGCCGTCCGAACGCAAGCCCACTTATCTCCTTCATCTGTGGTTCCCAATAATGACGCCGAGTATCACTGAGAATCAATATGTCGATATATTTTTGTCAGCGTAACAGAACAATAGGGCGAGAGTCTACGTGGAGGTATTCAACTCGGGTGTCTATTGCAAGATTTCATTTTTTTCGAGCGGTATCCGGCTTAAAATTGATCCTACACTAATTCAAGGCCTTCAAGTTGCACTCCCTTTATTCCGAATGATGCGGGTTATTGATCTTGAGCCTAAACCCACCTTTTATATGGATTGCTGTTTCCTCCACATTCATCAACGTTTCCTAGTGCGCTTCCACACAGCTTGTTCATGTCTCCTCGTTCCATGAAGCACTCCGTTTATTGAAACCGGGGAAATCCGTCATTCCGGGCCAACATCGTCTTCACAGAGAGCCATTATCTTCATGTTCATCGAAGTTCGCGAGTGTACTCTCACACATTTCTTTCATTTCTCCATGTTCAGATGTTATCCATTTCATAGAACCCCTATAGGCCTCCGTTATCCACAGCTTGCATTATTTTAGTTTATAACGCAGCCTTAGCCCTATATTTTTACGACATATTCTGTATTTCCACGGGCCACCACCAACCAACTCGAATTCGAAACCAAACCGCATTTGCCGCGCAAACCATTTTTATTTTGATCCATTCAAACTATTTCTAGCTATATGGTTTCGTTTCCGACGTTTTTGACTCTCTTTCTTGAAATTCGCGTGTAGTTCATCGTTTTGGATAACATTGTACACCTCGATCATGCACTTGCGCGTGCGTCTCGACGATTGTCGGGAAATACACCATTATTAATAATTTGTTCCAAGGGTTCGGTACGCGGTGAGGGAAGAAATTTGTCCGAACATTGCAAGCGGCCCTGAGTTTTACAATTTTTTGCCAGTGCCCCCTGAGGGTTGGGTTGCTTCTTCGAACTAATAACGGCCCATCGGTTTCAGCTGACCCGTTGAGCATTTTCAGCTCCTCGATGAGTCCTTGCCCTGAGTCTTGCCTGTTAAGAGGGTGCAGGTCGGGTGCTTTGAGGGGTTCTCTCTATGTCTTCTACCGCAGCCCAGCGATCATTTTGGTAAATCGTTTTTGAACGTTTTCCTACAGCTGACTATTTTCACTGTAGACTTGAACCCAGTAATCCAGGAGAAAGCCAAACGTGCCCCGTAAGGTGGCAATGTTTTCTTGGCACCCCGATACGTGAAGCTCGGGCGCGGTTAAATTATGAAACTGTCGCCCTTTTCTGCTGCCGCAATGCACTGTTGGGTGGACTAAACTTTTCTCGGGCATGGATGCCGAAATATTTTATAACCTCAGTGGATTCTATTACTCCGAGTGACCCTCCATCGAAGTGCCGAGCCCCTGTTGCTCCCTCTGCCTGGAGCAGCTGTCTGCACTTACCTCGGTTCAAAGGAGGCTCCCACCTCTCGGTCCTCTTCCGTATTCTTTTCAGGGCTTCCTCTACCCAGCTGGCAGATGGTTCTCCACGACCTCGAGAACAACCGCGCACAGGAAGTCAGGGCACCTCAAGGCGTACACCAGGTCATTATTATAGATCAAGAACAGAAGGGGCCCTAACACGGACCCCTGCGACACTCCATTGCAGATCCCTGTCGCACCGGATGTTGCATCCTCAGTCGAACGTGAAACTTCCGACCAGTGACGCATGCTGTAATCCAGCACAGCTCCCCTTGTGCACTCCTGAGGCCATGAAGTTTTAGCAGCAGTTTGTGGCTTATCGAGACGGAGGCCTTCTGGACACCCAGACAGCACACTACAACTCACTTGTCTGTCCAGTCTGAGGGTCACTTCATCCAGAAACGATGAGGGGTCAGCTAGACATGTTTTTTCCTAACAGGTCCGTGCCGCCCTACTGTGGTAATCCTGTGCTCCTCCGCAAGTCACCTTCGAGCAAAGCATAGCCAAATTCGCAAAAGATCCCGAAATCAGAAGGCGATTATCCGTGAAATTCTACAATAATAGGTTATCGAATGGACAATGGCACGAAAAAGATACAAACCTCAATTATGGGATCACATAAACTCAAATGCGAGAACCGAATTGCGGCTTGCGAGAGAGGAGCACGTGCGTCACGCAGGCTGATGACGAGGATATGACAAATCAACGAGCTGGACGCGAACGAGCGAACGTTGGTTCATAAAACATACAATGCATGAAACAAGTCAATAGTGTAAATAAGTGACTGATGTCAAGGGAACATGGAAGTACAGTGTTTTTGGCGGGGATTTTCCATGACCGGTCGTTACACCGCCCACCAAAATTCTCCCGAATCTTAGAAGAATCGACGGTTTGGCATAGGGGTACTGATTCTTCCTACCTACCTGGACCATGCTGTCAGTGAGCGTACCTGAAACCTTACCATCAACGTTCTACTCACGATCGCATCTGATCCTATGGCCACACCGACACGAGGTTACTCTGCATCGTCCATGAGAACGGCTGATCGATAGCGGGTGTGAAGGAGGAACACGGGTGTTGTCTTCGGGTGAGCCGTTTTGCCTCGACCGCATGTGTTTGTGTGGGTGTGCGTGCGTGCTTGTGGGTGTAATGGGTGAAGTCGCACTCCGGTATACGGGAAATAGTAACGACCAAAACTTACGGGGGATATCTTCCATAATATCAGTGACACACGGGGAACAATCAGCCCTGCGGCGTGTTTTGATGGAGGTCATGAAGCATAAATGTGTTTGATGTAAGTGTGATTGGTGTGTGTCTGGGTGTATGGCGGAATCACAAGAACTGTGGCATATGGAAACTGCCCTCTGTAGTATCAAAGAACACAGTTAGCTCCGCAAAGGGTCTTACGAAGTTCTTGAATTATTACCGAGTCCTATGTAAGTGTGTATGTGTCAGTATGTCGTGAAAGCCCTCACGCATGGGGTGCCTTTAGCTACCATTCGATGGTTTCCATAACCATGCCCAAAGGCCAGGTGCTGAAATACGCGAGTTTGTCCGCGATCACCACTGTGTGGAAGCGCACTAGGAAACGTTGATGAATGTGGAGGAAACAGCAATCCATATAAAAGGTGGGTTTAGGCTCAAGATCAATAACCCGCATCATTCGGAATAAAGGGAGTGCAACTTGAAGGCCTTGAATTAGTGTAGGATCAATTTTAAGCCGGATACCGCTCGAAAAAAATGAAATCTTGCAATAGACACCCGAGTTGAATACCTCCACGTAGACTCTCGCCCTATTGTTCTGTTACGCTGACAAAAATATATCGACATATTGATTCTCAGTGATACTCGGCGTCATTATTGGGAACCACAGATGAAGGAGATAAGTGGGCTTGCGTTCGGACGGCGTATCGAAATTTAATGAGTAACTAATTCTTATGTTGCTTATTCTGGCTCTGTTATTGGATTGTTTCACATGAGGCCAAGGTGATGTGCAACATCTCGTGGGTATGGTTCATCAGGCGGGGTAAGGGACGTGTCAATCAATCAGTAGCAGGTTGTTTGTGAACTGTTATTTGTGAAGGCTCCAACAGTGATATCAGTAGTAGAGGTGTTGCCTTAGATGACGCCAATCAATCTAGTGGAAAGCAGTTGGGTGTGTTTTAGGTCGTGTGGCTCAATTGCAATCCCATTTGGTATGAAATAATCCATTTAGATCTCTGTCGGTACGGGTCAAAGTGTGGACCTTGGTCATCGAAAGTGGAGCCCAAGAGACAAACCTGAAATAACTGATGTTAGCAGTCTGGACGTGGTTCTAGCTGCGTTATAATAATAAATGGCGACAATTATTGGTGAACTGGTTGGGTTGACGTGAACTGGTAGTGGCACATTCTATACTCTGATCTGGGCTTTAATTCAATAGTTTAAGTAACATAGGGTTGATCAGCACTACTACAGGCTAGCAAGATAGCGTAAACCGGGTGGGCTGCTGCGCCTGCATTTCAAAGGATAAATGGTTTGCATGCAATTAGAAGTTCTGAAGAACAATTAAGTAAGGTTGCAGAAAAAACCACTGGGGCATCGGTGGTGATGCGTTAGAGAAAATTGTTATCATGAAGAAAAACGTGGACGTAGGTTCGTCTGTGCTCCTACTCGGTAGTGCTGGCTTACTGAGATAAAACTTAAATGTGAGCAGGGAAATCTCATGACGTGGTGATTGCATGAATATCATATTTGTTATAAAAGTGAGGAAAGATAGGTAGTAGGGAATGGAAAATATGAACTGTTCTCTGTGTTCATTTTTTGTAGGCCTAAGTGAGGCAGTTGTTGGTCATTTGTTGCCTCCATACGCTATCCATATCAGTGGGCTTCAAGTCCAGGCTGCAGTATTGATTGTAGTTGGCAGGAAGCTGTGGTTACTGTTAGGTAGGGTTGTAAACCTAAGCGTGGATTGGATTCTAGGACATCGAGAAGACCGCTTTCTAAGAAAGATGACGGAAGGCTGAGGGGCATGGATGGAAAACGTGACCGGTTTTCACTATGTTCTTTTCTTGGTAGCAGCAAATAACGTCATAATGTTTAAAGGACCGCTGGATGGCTGCTCGGATGGGGGTTTTCCCGGACTATGACTGGTCAAATGAGCATAGCCTTGGGTGACCCATCTCCTTTCTACCCCCCTTTTTCCTTTTAAGAAACAACACATCAGCTCCCTCGTCACACAATAAAATACAGCTGACTACTATCTTCCTTATTTACTCAGTTGCTCCCACGGGAGATTCTCAAAAGTGAGCATGGTAGCTAGCCGGTACGATAAACCTGTCTGTCCGACGGGAAAGCCGGTTCCTCGGAGCTAGCCTGCTTTTCATTATCCACCTTGCAGTTTAACACTCAACAACCACAACATTCGGACTACCCGGCGATCAAAGCACCGTGAGAATATTTCAGCCATCAGATGAAAGAATCTGGACGGGCATTGGCCAAAGCCGCTTGTCCTGTGACTTGATCTGACCTGGTCCTCTCTTCCATATATCCTTGCCGTATCACCGGAGAATACTCTGGTATTCCATTTTTCACACTGAGTGGTCCAAGGAGCTCGCGGTGGAAGAACCTGGAAAAAGTTGGCACTCCGGATTCTCCCGAACCAAACTATACTTTTCCCTCTTCTTGACTGCCCTACACAGTATCATGGAACTGAAATTTTCTACTTTTCGTATCTTTTTCAAGGCTCATATCTCCTTAGGGATTCGGGCATTGTTTTTCTCGTTGCTCTGTATCATTTTTGTTTGTGCTCATTCCTAGCCTGTTTTTTATTCACACTGGCAGCAGAATGATCCACATTGCCCAGTACCGTTTTGAAAATATTTTACGGTCCCATTTTTATCAAAATGTTTCGGCCTAATACTTTTATATTTGCCTTTTAATAGCCAAGTTGAATTCGCTGTAGTTTCTCAAGGTGCTCTGTGCAAATCCCGCAAACCGAGAGAATGCAAACAGAGCTATAATTCCTCCTGTGGAAATAAAAACCGCAAGAAAGCCATGGATGACGAGGACACTAGGTGCGATACCCACCAGAACTGGCTCCACGGAATTTGCGGCAAGACCGAAAAGAAAGCATACGAGATATGTGCTAGGTACGGTTGCCTGCAGTGGCTCTTTGTCGAGCGTCAGACCACAGTATGCAACATGAAAACTGGACATGCAACCGTGGTAGAGAGTACTCGGACAGCCGAAAAGGAATGGCAGAACTTTTGACCACAACCAAGGCGGACAGGAAAGCTACAGGTGAGAATGAAGCACATAATACCTTGATTCGTAGAACATTAGAGAAGGCAGCATCACTAGATAGCGTAGGACAGGTCAGTGAGAAGAATTTTGTGGCTCGCGGGTTACTGGAACCAACTACGCGGCCACTCCAGGCTCATGGAGGTCCGGCGCCCACAAGTAATGAAAAAATCGCCACAGCAAAAGCCACCGCCACTCCGAGGAAATTTTATGGCGCTGCTCCAGCACCAGGTCAGTGATATTCAACCTCCCCGAATCTGAACTGGCTTTACTCGCCGAGCGTGAAAATCATGATAGAAAGGCATTTCAGCAGTTATGTGCACTGATGTCGCCACCTGAATGGTGCATTGTAAGCCTTGGAAGGTTGGCCAAGAGTAACAACATTCGACTTTCGCAACGCCCCAGTTTGCTGAAGTTGTCTTTGGGGTCAAATGAAGAAGCAAAAACCTGCTGGCAACAGTAAAACTCCAAGCTGCCGTTCTAAGGTCCGCGTGGGACCGAATCTGCCCAGATCCATCGGGAAATATCCAGCCCGTGCAACACATTCAGACAAATCCATACCTTGTGCAAGTGGTGCAGTCCCGCATGGGGTCCGAGAGTCACTAAGCGACTTCCCTACGGACAGACTAAGCCAAGGCCTCCCTCAGTGGAAACTTATTGCGCCGAAGTTTTTGATCGACGAGTTGGGTGCAGCCAGTTTTCAAAGGTTGCCACGGCCCCCGCACCTACGGAATATCCCCCGGCCTAAGCTCCTTTGATTCACCCTTCTGTCGAGGACTATGGCACTAGCGACCATCGGGAGGTGGTACGTCACCAGAGTCGGCTTCTCTCCAGATCCACATATGCACCATGCAGACCGCGAAGCGGAAGCCAACCATAAAGATTAGCCTAAACGTCGGTGACAAATCAGCCAAAGTTATCCCCACCAAATACCGGGGAGCTCACAGCAGAGTGCGATAACCAGCTGCTAAGTCCAAAGAAACTCGATCGTGCCAGCTCAGATAGAGCTGATAGCCTAAGCACAGATGAACAGACGACGAGTTTTCTCCAGGCTGCTCCACAGGCGGGTCACTGATATGAATCCATCGCGGAAACCAATAGTGCCCCTGCAATAACTGCGAAAGGGACTTCATCTCCACCTAGCGATACCATGGTGGTCGAAACCTGCAGCTGAGCATACGCGAACAGCCGAAGCCCGCACAAAAAGCTTTCTGAACCCAGCCCCTTGAGCACCCAGTGCAGCGAGCTGAGGAAGCACGGTTGCATGCCGAAGTTTTCGATTCAGATGTGGAGATTCAGGGCATGGATGCCATCAGGAGTGGCAGAACAGGAAGCCCAGGCGGAGGGTACACCGTACACTGGCGGAAAGCAGAAAGCAGAAAGCACCGAGACCTTCAGACCAGACCCCGGATAAAGAGCCGAAGGGATCATGAGCTAAAATAAGACTGCCGGCAAACAGGATTTTTTTTGTGAGCGTGAGCTGCAGAACTCGGAACTGCACCGGCCCTACCAACTCTCACATACTGGAAGCGCTGCAGCACATGGGGTCAATCAAACATGATCAGGTGCTTGTGATGGGTGACTTCTCTCAGCCTAGTGTCTGTTTCGCCATCATGAACTGCCGTGTCTATCACGGGTCCATACCTTCAGCGTTATTCGATAGAATAAAGAGCCTAGGGGGGTATGAGCATGTTAGGCAACCGAAACTATGGAGGGAGACATCTTCTTCATCGGCAATGTACCGGGCATTCACCAGGAAACCACACATGATTGATCAACTGGTGGCCTGTGGACCACTGGTGCTCGGGGACGATGGGGTTGTCAGGTTTAATTTGGTGCACACCACCGCTTTGCTAAGGGCTCAAGACGTCACCAAATGGAATCTACCACGGGCAAATTCCTTCTTCATGAAGGACAGTCTTGCCTCTGTGCAGTGGTTGCAGGACCAGTCCTGTGTTATCGCACACTGGAACAGCGTGAGGGAAAATCTAACCGAAGGTGTGCAGTGTTGGTGCCAAGAATACCAGATAAGACTCTGGGGCCTTGGCCGATTATGCTCTGCCGCACACTGGAAACTTAGGACGAAGGGAGTTGCATGGGATGCGTACAGATTATTCTAGAGCTAGCAGGACTATGCCGAATACATCCACACCCGAAACCTCTGTAATGTGTGACGCAAGCAGGATGCTTCTGAGTATCAGAAGCAGTTCCCGTGCAGGGCAATCACTGATCCCAGAGGCTTCTACGTCAGCACATCCGCAGTAACACACCAAACCTGCAGTAACGGATGTGCAACAAGCGGATGGAGCACTGAGGGAAAGCAGCAAAGAGGCCGCTAACGCCTTAACTTTGTGCTACTCCTCGATTTTCGCTTTGGAACAGCCAAACTAAGCAAACAACAGTGACCCAGCCACAGCGACCCGATATACGCCGTTAAGTGCTGCACCACTGGTTTTCTCACCCATACAGTTTCAGCGTAGGCCCAGTTGCTAGCAGCCCAGAAAATCGCCAGGGTGGAGGAAATTCCACCGCAGCAACTGAAATAGTTTGCGGAACAACTACCTCCCCCATTCTCAAACCTTTTAAACTATTCCGTGAGAGTCGGGAAGGTACATGATGAGTGATGAGCATTTCTGGTTTCACCAATCCTCGAGGCAGGGAACAGGAGGGTACTGCAAAATCACCGCCCAGTGGCACCGCTCTCCAAGGTCTCCAAAATTAGGAAAGTTTGATAGATGGTGTCATCTGCCGAATCGCCCATGATGGCAACATGTTGAGTAATGCTCAGCACGGCCTCGGTGGTCGTAGATCTTGCCAAACCAACCTGACAGAAGCAATAGATTGGTGCACCGGAGCACTGGATAAGGGTGTCCAAATGGAGGGCGTACTCCCGGATTTCCCTAAGGCCTTTGATCTTGTTTGCCACTCAGTGTTTTCACAGAAACCGGAAAGACTTGGTTTCCCGGGATCTAGTCATTTCGGTGTCCGACTAAGTGATCGACAGAACTCTTATGGTCAGATTGAACGGAACGCCATCCGATAACCATAAGCACTGAGGGGAGTACCTCAGGGGTCTATACCCGGACCCAGGTTATTCACTGTCTGTGTTAACGATCCCTCTTCCGGGGTAAATTCAGATATACAACTGCATACCGACGACGTGAACATCTGCTGGGAGATTCGAACGGCTGTGGATAGAGGTGAATTTACAAACCGATCCTGACGGTCTGTTCCAATGTCAAGTCTGAAACGACTACCACTTAATTCTGCCAAAGGCGAGGTCATGCATGTAAGGGGATATTGGGCAAACGAGTACTTCCTAGGGAGTATCAAATCCCAGAAGATTACATTGGAGAGAGATCTTGGCAAGATCATTGCAGATGATCTGCCTCAGACCACAAGCTGAAAAATCCTGGCTCAAAGAGCCATGTTCAGACTTCACCAACTCGGCAAACTCCTACGTAACTTTACGCCCGAAACATTCTCAAACATTTCTGACATACTTGTAAGGCTGCACTTAGAGAGAATCATCCAAACGTGTCCTCCGGTAACCTGTCGAGGCATCTACACCATCGAGATGGCTCAGCGGAAAGCCATGAATCGAGTGCTAGGGCTATCCAGCATGCCTTACCTTGGCAGATTGCGCCGTCCAAAGCTATACAGCGTGAAATACCGGAGGGCTAGAGGAAACTTGTTTTCCCGTGAGACATCCTTTGCTCCAGGGGACACCCTAATCAACGCATATTCATGTTAGCGTCCATTTCATGGCCGCGTGGTCACCCCCTAAAGCTGGAGCAGCGACGTCCACAGCTGAGGGCCAGGGAACATTGTACCTCGGTAAATGTCTGCCGCCCACGAAACTCGCTAACAGCGCCAGTGGCTGAAGCGGCTTTGCAAGCAGTTGTTCGAAAGGCAGCTCGACAAACATGCAGTCGAGCAATACCCAGGTGTAACAGCCGGTCGTGGAAAATCCCCCTTTTTCCCTCGCGATTCAGTGTTTTTTCCCAACATCACTCATTTCCATACACTATTGACTTGTCTTTACGAACTGGTTGTTTTTCTGGACCAATTGTTGTTTGTTCGCGCCCAGAGCGCTATTTTGGCACATCCTTGCTCAGGACCTGCGTGACGCACGTGCTGTCTGCTCACACGCTGCTATTCGGTTTCTCGTTGTTGAGTCTTTGTGATCGTATTATTGAGGTTTGTATATTGTTTATGTCATTGTTTATTTTAATAATCTAGTACCGTAGAATTATCACGGATAATCGCCTTCTGATTTCGGGATCCGTTGCGAATTTGGCTACGCATTGCTCAAACGTTCGTAACAATACTCAATAGATCTATTTGGAACGAGGAAAAATCACGCAAAATGCCAAGAAAAGGATCAAAAGCAATCGAATCCGGACAGGAAGTAATACGGCAAGTCTCTGGGGAGGTTTTGGGTACATATGATTCTTTAGTTAATGCTAGATCGCCTAGTCCTGTCAGTGCTAGCTCATGTTTTTTTTGAAAGCAATATTGATCGTAAGGATGTCGATTTATATAAGCTGAGAATACTAGAACTAGAGCAACAGTTACGTTCGGCTAGACTACAGGCGCATGAAGCAGAGAAGTGTACACAGAAACATCGAGAGCATGAGACCAGTGACTTCGACACTTCCGATAGGTTAAAGTGTAATAAGGTAGGGAACCCCACGCCGGTCGCCGAATACAAACCACCATCGATCGATCTGCCTAGAGTGGAGTTAACGGTTTTCGACGGGCGAGCTGAGCAATACTGCAAGTTTGTCAAACAGTTCGAGATGTTCGTTGAAAACAAGGTGACCGACCCTGGGCAAAGGCTTCTTTACCTTACTCACTACTGCCGAGGCCGAGCAAGAGAAGCTATCGACGGGTGCACCATGCTCGATCCAGAACAAGGCTACACAAGGGCAAGAAAGATTCTGAGGGACTTGTTTGGCCAACCTTTCAAAGTAGCCCGTAACCTAATAGAGGGCGTGATGGCAGAGGCAAAGAGAACCAAGGGCGACGTCTACACCATGGCCGACCTGGTGATCAAGATGCAGAACTGCTCAATAGCCCTCGACCATTTAGGTTACAGGGCTGACCTAGACGCCATGCACACTTTGGAAGGCATAGTCCGTCACCTCTCTCCCGAACTACAGGGTCGGTGGGCGGAAGAAGCTGAACGGATAAGCCGAGGCGACAGAGAAGCCAACTTCGAAGACCTGACTGAATACTTAGACAGGCAAACGAAGATAGCTGACAGCAGATTCGGCCGACTCATCCGGGACAGCAACAGAGCAAACAAGCCCGGTACTAGCCAAGCCCAAACCCCTGTACGGGAATATCCAAAGTACCAGCCTTGGACCAACACACACGTCATTTCACGAGATGCTACGGCGAAACCAAATTGCAGATCCTGTGGTACTAGCCATGGCCTACCAGAATGCCCCAAGTTCGGCAACGCCACAATAGACTAACGGTGGGGAATGGCGAGGATGGCAGGAGCATGTTTCATCTGTCTGAACACCACGCACCGGGCAGCAGCCTGTAGAACAAGGAATCGATGTGGTTACGAGGGCTGCACGGGCAGACACCATCGGCTGCTGCATCAGGCGAGTATAACCATACCCGAGGCGATTGCCAAGCCCAGCGTGACTTGTTCAACTTCACAATCTGCCAGTAAACCAGCACGTTTAGGCGTAGTGGCCGTGGGAGTAGTGACTCCGACTGGGATAGTCAAGGCGTTGGCTTTCGTTGATAGTGGATCCGACACTACTCTAGTGAAAGAGCGGTTTGCTGACAAACACCAACTGGCTAAAGGTGCGACGTCGTTGGCAGTGAGCACGATGGGCAGAACACAGGTAATAACTGCCGGTAGATTAAGGCTGCAACTCATCTCTCTAGACACTAACGAGGAAATTGAACCAACGGAGGCATTCACGTTAGCGGATCTCCCCATGCGAGCACCAAGGTCGGTGAACGCAATCTTGACTCGGTGGCCCCACCTGCAGGATGTAACCGTCGTAGACTGGGAAGATGATGAGGTGGATCTCCTCATCGGATGCGACGTGCCAGAGGCGCATTGGGTGCTTGACCAAAGAGTGGGCGACCGCCAGGCACCTTATGCCGTACGCACGGCTCTGGGATGGATGTTATACGGTCCAGTAGGTGTACGCGGTTCCGTGAATTACTTATCCGCCGAAACGGACCGCATAGAGTATCATCTGCAACGGCTGTATGAAAGGGAGTTTCATGACATTGGAGACGAAAGACCGACGTTGTCTCAAGAGGATCACTTCGCTCTACAAACGGTGCGGCAAGGCACTAGAGGCCTCAAAAAACAGTTCGAGGTTCCCCTCCCATGGCGCACACCGGTCGACCCGTGGACTGACAACGGAAATTATGTTCTCCAACGATTACTACGACTAAAAGAACGCTTCATTCGAGACCAGAATCTGTGGGAACGATACGCGGATTTGATGAAGCGAAACGAGACCCTCGGTTACGTTGAAAAGGTGCCTGTTAACACCGACAGCAGAAGGGGTATCTGGTATCTGCCTCACCATCCGGTTATCAACCCCAAGAAACCCAATAAACTGCGGGTGGTTTTCGACTGTGCAGCCAAGTTCCAGGGCAAGTCGTTAAACGATCGCCTACTACAGGGGCCTGACTGGACCACACCACTGATCGATGTTTTGTGCCGTTTCAGAGTGGGTAAAGTGGCTTTGTCTGCTGACATTAGGGAAATGTTCCATCAGGTGAAGATTCCGGTAGGAGAACGAGATGCTTTGCGTTTCCTGTGGTGGGAAGGGAGCGACCGGGACAACGCAGTGGTGAATTATAGGATGACCGTCCACCCCTTCGGAGCCATATCGTCACCATTTTGTGCCAACTACGCCCTCCGAGAATCAGCGAACAAACATGGCGATCTAGTACATCGGACGGTAGTAGATAGCGTCACCAGGAACTTCTACGTCGACGACTACCTTGGGTCATTCGATGATGTGGAATCAGCTCTAGAGCAGTTCAGGGGTCTGACGAGATTGCTGGAAGAGGGCGGCTTCCATCTAACTAAATGGATGTCGAACGCTTCAGAAGTGCTGAAGGTCATCCCGTATCACGAAAAGGCCGAAAGGGTAAGAGATTTGGACGGCTCTCCACTTCCTATCGAGCGCACTTTAGGGATACAATGGGACGCGGAAACGGACGATTTTGTTTTCGAAATGAACGTTCCCGAGCTGCCAATAACCCGTCGTGGCATACTATCTGCCGTCTAAAGTTTGTTCGACCCGCTGGGTTTCGTCTCACCATGGCTGCTACCCGGAAAGATCTTGCTGCAGCGGCTGTGCCGTAAGAAAGTTGATTGGGACCAGTCACTGGACCGAGGGGACCGGCTGGACTGGGAAGAATTTCTGAACACCTTGAAGAAATTAGGGGACATAAGAATCCCACGATGTTTGACCCCTGGCCTTACGATACGGACTGGAGAACTACATGCCTTTTCCGATGCATCCGAAGTCGGTTATGGAGCTGTGGTGTACGGAAGATGGTGCGCAGGAGATGGACAATATACCACGAGGATCCTGTTCGCCAAAGCCCGCGTTGCCCCACTGAAGTCGGTCTCAATCCCACGCCTTGAACTCAGCGCAGCCGTGTTGGCAGTCAGGGTGGTGCAAGCTGTGAAGAGATGTTTCGATCTCTACTTTTGGTCGGTGAGCTTCTGGACGGATTCAACGATAGTACTTTACTACATTACCAACGTACGGAGCCGGTTTAGTACTTTCGTTGCTAACCGGCTCACGATTATCCACGATGAATCAGCCACGCACCAGTGGAGTCATGTCAGGTCTGGCGATAATCCGGCCGACCTGTGCTCCCGAGGTGCGAACAACTTCAGGCAACTGGACACGTGGACGAGAGGGCCAAACTTCCTGCAATTGCCCAAACAGGACTGGCCCGTGTTCGAATTAAAAACCCCTACGGAATTGGAACTGGAGATCAAAGGCGTAGTGATAGCAACCAACGTCGTCGAAGCGTCGTCCATTCTATCGCGACTGGTCAGGTTTTCTTCCTGGATGAAGACGCTTCGTTTGCCAGTTTGGTTAACCAGGTTCAAGAGAAATTTACTAGTCATGAAAGGGCTACGGCCCTCAGGTCGGATACCGGTCGGCCCGATAGGTCCCGATTAGCTACGAGCGGCAGAGTACGATATTTTCAGAATGATACAACGCGAGGCTTTCGCCCAAGAACTCAAGAGGGCGGAAGAAGTGGGGCCGACCTATGAAGACATGCCATCTCCAAGAGGCGAGCTGAAGCGTTTAAACCCCAAACTCATCAACGGACTGCTGCGGGTGGATGGTAGGCTGACCAACGCCCACCTGAACTTCGACACAAAGTATCCTATACTGCTGCCTGCGAGACAACCTGTAGTAGAGCAAATGATTCAACACGTCCACGCCATGGAGGGACATGCCGGAAAAAGTCACGTGACGAGCGCCATCCGAAAGCGTCTTTGGTTGTTGAGAGGACGAGAGACTGTAAAACGCGTAATCCGACGGTGTGTGCAATGCAGGAGACGCAATGCCACAGCAGGCAAACAACTCATGGCCCCACTACCAGAATGCAGGGTGACTGCGGGCTGGTGGCCGTTCAGTGACACCGGGTTGGACTATTTCGGGCCCTTGTGGATCAAGTGCGGGAAAAGATTAGAAAAGCGATATGGATGTATCATGACGTGCATGACGTCACGCGCGGTACACCTAGAAGTCGCACATTCGATGACGACCGATTCGTTTCTACGGGCCTTGCAAAGATTTATCAACCGAAGAGCCGTACCGGCCGATATATACTCAGATAATGGATCGAACTTTGTGGGCGCTCAACGGGAATTGCAGCGTTGGCACAAGAACATAAACAGGGACGAACTGCAGAATCGAACCGTGGCCTACGGCATACGATGGCATTTCAACCCCCCGCAGGCCAGCCACCGAGGCGGCGTATGGGAACGCATGATCCGGTCCGCCAGACGGATATTGCTGTCAATCATGGAGCAGCAGCCGCCCGACGACGAGACGCTGAACACCGTCATGACTGAGGTGGAGCGAATCCTGAACAACCGCCCCCTGGTTCCAGTATTGAACGGCGACCCCACCCACCTGGCGCTCACCCCGAACGACTTATTGACGTTAAGGTCGAACGAGGGTTTCCAAGGGCCGGTAAACCTTCGTGGGAGCTACCTCCACGGGTGGAAGCAAGCGAACTATCTGGCCAAGGTCTTCTGGAGGCGATGGCTACGGGAGTACCTACCGGCTTTGCAGACTCGACAGAAGTGGCTGGCCAAAACAAGACCATTCAAAGTTGGGGACGTGGTTATGATCGCCGACGAACGCGCACATTTCAGCGCTTGGTCTTTGGGAGTAGTTACGGAAACCATCAAAAGCACTGACGAAATGATAAGAACGGTGAAGGTGAAGACAGCTAACGGAGTGCTCATTCGTGACATACGCAGTATTAACCTACTCGAGAGCGAAGACGGAGAAGCTGATAACCCTGAGGCCTAGTAAACCTCTTTCACACCAGTAATCGAGGTGGATAAAGAAACACCATATATACCACACAATCTCCGTCAAACACGTTAAGGTGCTCGCGGTCCTTTCGTTGACATTACAGAAGGTTCTTTCCGATATGTGGTGATGAGTACGAATCCATTATACATCCCGATACATACACGCAGGCACGACGCACTCTACATCCCGTAAACCCATCATACATGTGAAAGTGTTCTTTGTTTGCCTTTTGTTGACGCTACCGAATGCCCCTTGCATACGTGGAAGTAGCGGAGCTCAGGTCACACATACATGCTACATTTACTCGTTTTCTTGCCACCCGGTCTTTTGTTGACATTGCAGAAAGTCCTCCTTTGATGTGTAGTCATACCTGTGATTTCATTGTAACCCCGGCACACACACACACGCACACACACACACACTCAAGCACGTACATCCAGGACCGGACGGCCCCTTACGAGGACAACGTCTATGTGACCATTCACGCCCGCCATCGGTCATTTGGTCTTGTGGAAGATGTAGACTAGCCTCACGTCTATGTAGCCAATGAGTTAGGTGCGACCAGTAGTAGAACGTCGACGACGAGCATTAGACGCGCACTGACAGCAGGGCCTAGGCAGGTAGGAAGAATCAGTACCTTTATACCGAACCTTTGACTTTGCTAAGGATTCAGGAGGATTTTGGTGGGCGGTGTAACAGCCGGTCGTGGAAAATCCCCCTTTTTCCCTCGCGATTCAGTGTTTTTTCCCAACATCACTCATTTCCATACACTATTGACTTGTCTTTACGAACTGGTTGTTTTTCTGGACCAATTGTTGTTTGTTCGCGCCCAGAGCGCTATTTTGGCACATCCTTGCTCAGGACCTGCGTGACGCACGTGCTGTCTGCTCACACGCTGCTATTCGGTTTCTCGTTGTTGAGTCTTTGTGATCGTATTATTGAGGTTTGTATATTGTTTATGTCATTGTTTATTTTAATAATCTAGTATCGTAGAATTATCACGGATAATCGCCTTCTGATTTCGGGATCCGTTGCGAATTTGGCTACGCATTGCTCAAACGTTCGTAACACCAGGAGCCTCGCTCGAAACCCCAATTACAGCTTTTGGCGATGGTTAAAGAGTGCTTGGTTTGGTATGCTGATGAATGAATGCATGGCAGAACATTCAAAGCGCGGTGTTGGAAGTCAGACAAACTCGCGGACAGTAAAACTATCTAGAATTCTGGTCGTTCTCGGCTACTTTCCTCCCGCGCAAACTGAACTGAACTAAGCTGGACTGGCTTTTGATTGCAGCTAGTTTGAGACTCGGGTGTTCGAGTGTGGTGTAATGTTGGGGCGGAATGTACAGGTTTGCCATATTTTCTATCTATTCTCCCTCTGGCTGGTAACACGCAGTCATATATAGCGATTCAGGCTAAGGACCGAAAGGAAGAGTACCATGGCGCACTACAGAAGCCCACCACCCGCTAGGTTTCAAACCTCTATCAACACGGCAGCCAAGCACTATGCTCCTTTCTTTGGAGCACCCAAATTGTCTAGACCGATAAAAAGAGGAGACAAAAGAACGTTCGGAGTGGCAGGTTTTCGCTGGCTGGACGCAAAAAAACAATGAAGAAATAGAAGAACAATGGAAATGGGCGTAAGCTGAAAGGAAAGAGGAGAAAGTGAGGGAGAAGGAGGGAACTCAAAGGGAGTCACGAAAAAATACTGACGTTGAAAACTTTTGACAGGGTGTGGAAGAGAAGAGAAGGCAAATTGTAGAAGCGAAAAGAGAAAAAGGAAAGAAAGAAAAATTTTGTGAAGCGTATAGAAAGAGAGTTGAAGAAAAAAGAATTCAACAGTTGAGCGGGAGAAGGGGAAACCGGACAAGAGCCCAAATCGACTGAGCCGACGAGAAAGATGAACGAGGAAAAAAAGAGTTGGCAAGTGCCTCTCTAGAAAACTGGTAAAAGTAGAAAAAACAGATAGGTCATGGGCCATCAAGCACGGGGATTCAGCCTCTTCCGTATCATTTGACGAGCACACATTCCTGCATACCCACACATACGCGAACAACACACCACACTCTAACATGCCGCTGGCCCCGAACTTGGTGGTTTAAAGCCGATTGCGCAGTACGAGGCAAGCTGCGTAATGCGGTGCAACGGGACTGTCCGTTATTTCCCCTCTTTGAACGAGGTCCACAGGTAAACTGTAGGCAAAGGGTTGTTCGCATGGAATGGAAGGGATCCTGCGTAAACAGTAGGGCGAGGGCCAGCGGGAGACCTATTAGCGGCCCGAGGGGCTGAAAATTTTCACCACATAGGCATCTGGTTATCATCCATGCTCATGGATGGAGCTAGAACTACGTAGGACTTTAGTATTCCGGACACCATGTACTAACTAGTTACCGAGGATGGCCTATGGGACAGGCAACAAGCCAAGGGTTCCGACTCGTGCCAAAAGACGGTAAACTTCGGTGGAATGGGTGAAGGACCTGTTGTATTGAAACAATGTCGTTCACATTTAAGTTTGGGAGCGACAGCAGACACGATACTAGCTAAGGGAGCTAAACGCTCTACCGTACGCAAGCAGAACTGTCAAAAATGTGTTTTTTGATCGGCGGAAACCAATTTCCCTAACTGCAAGCAGACAAAAAATGCACAGTCCCGTGGAGTTGACCAACCTACAAACTGCTGAGAACTAAGCGCTAATAGGTTATGTTTGTCTGCGGTCATTTTTGGCCATGAACTAACACATTCAAGCTCAGCCAATTCCAGGTCCCTACAACAACTCACCCCCAGGAGGGAATTTTCGAAGTTACCTTCTGATCTAATGGTTGTGTATCGTGCTACCTCCCTACTTGAAGCAGGCTCTAGCGCCGCCTGCCACGGGCACCGAATGTAGACCGTTGGAGTTCCATTCCCTGACGAAACTTCGGCCCCATCTCATTCCCACCCCTCACGGTTCTCCAAACCAGGCCTCACATCGGTGTTGTCCTGCTTTGCAATATGATAATGACGACAAAGATGCCACGATAACTTTGCAATCACCACTAAATAAGATTTCCGTGCTCACACTCGAGTATAATCTCAGTACGATGGCACCATCGAGTGGGAGCATAGACGAACTCACGTGTACGTTTCTCGGCACGTGACCAATTTCTTCTAATGCACCACCACCGAAAACCCAATAGTTTCTTCTACTTTAGGGCTCCTCGGAAGCTATTCGGTATAGAATAACCAATATACCAGAAAGGACAGTAACAGTATAGCGCTATGGTAACAGTGTGCCAGTCCCATCTACCCACAGTCTGTTATTTAAAACCTATCCTATCGCCTCGGTGCCAAATTGAGTTCTGCGTAAGCGAATGGTATTGAGGGTTGCCATTTCTAATTACTCTGAACCGTGAAGCCCTAGTTATTTTTATTAGTATTCGAGCACTGCGGCAACAACATGCAGACCATAAATCCTCTGGAATGCATGCGCTTTTGCCTAACCGGTGTACCCAACTTCGCTAGCCAGCAACGCTAAAGCGCAATTAACTGCTAGACTGCTTTACCCAGAATGTGCAACAGGTGCCATTGGCTGGATCGATGAGACTTAATCCATGCCCCACTCACGTAAACCTGACAAGCTCATCATTGCTGCAATCACATACTGCCATAACCCACAGCCGGAACCACGTCCAGACAGTTCACGCGCATCCTGCCAATATACCGGTCAGTACCAGTCATCAGTTTGTTTCGACATATTTCGCAACCCTCGGCTGACTGACCGACACATACTTTACCCTGCCAGACGAAACACACCCACACGATGTTGTACATCACCAGAAATGACGCAGAATAACATCGGGGCCAAATGCTTCAATATATATATATATATATATATATATATATATATGTCAGTGGAACGGCATAATAACGCCCAAGTCCGTGCGGAGATTTTCTACCTTATTATCCGTGGCCACAGTTTATTTTTCTCTCGAACCATAGCCAGCTGAAAATTAACTGCTTACTTCACCAGGACCTTCCAGTTGCGCTTTCTTATTTCTGAATGTTACAGGTTACCGATCCTGAAATTAAACTCACTTTCTTATGGACTACGGTTCCTCCCACATCCACCAGTGTTCGCAAGTCCAATTTCACAAAATGGGTCTCAAGTCTCCCTGTTTCAAAACACATCCAGTTCATTGAATCCCGGTAAATCCGCCATTCAGAGTTTGCATCATCTTCATGGATCACTATTATCTTCGCGTCCATCGATTTTCCCTAGTATACTTCTTTACAATATTTTGTTCTTTCTGCTTCTTGTTCGCAGAACCCCAGTAAGCTTCCGTTTGCCTTGGCTTGCATCATTCTCTGCATCATTCATTAGGCGTCTTTGGCACTGTGCTAACGATTTTCTTGACATCCCTAAGCCGCGCCACCGCAAATAGGAAACTCGTGTAGTATGCGGAATGCGGTGTCTTCCGTGGGGGGTTGCACGCGTACGATCTGCAAAGACAGGAAGAAACCTCGGTGAGCCGGGGCTCAGTGAGGACATCGGCGAGCATCAACACCTACACCGATAAAGATGGGAGTGTCAATCTGCCCAGGCGTGTTACACTCGAAAGTGGTTTGAAATTGCCGCGTAAACCATTGTTGGAGTGATCCATTCAAACTATTGCCGGCTATGTTTTTCTATCCCTGATAGTCTTGACTTTTATTCTTAGAACTTTTTAATATTTCATCTTATTCAGTAACGTGTTACTTCATGACCGTGCGCTTGCGCGTACGTTTTGACTATCGGCGAGAAAGCGCATGCCGTGCAGGACGTACCTATCTGCAACTAGCTTCGTGGTGGCTCGGATGCCGGGATTGGCTAAATTACGTAAAACGTCGAAAACTGTGCGGCGCCGAGACGTGGATACGATGGGGCTTGGGAGTGGCAGAGTGCTCACTTATTACTGAGCCCGATAAAGTGACTAAAGAAGGCCTTGAAGGTTTAAAAGATGCGACCTGGCTTGAATCTGCGAAATCCAATTCCGAACGTCTGGTTTCGTTATATGGTTGCCCTGCAACAGCAACTGTTGATCGCGGCTCACAGTTTATAACACAGAATTTTTGCCTTATATACCAGAAAGAGATGCTTTCACTGTGCTTCCTGAACCTTCTTCCCCCATAGATTTCTACGAAATGAACAGAAGGCACACTTTTAGCCGAAATTGGATACTAGACAGTATCGATACTGGCTGCAAAAGTCAGGGATGTAGCAACTTCACAGGACTATTGTCCAACACTGAATAACCAACCTGACGGCTGAACTCGGAACGTTGTGACTAGCCAGCTCTTAAACAGCTCTAGTTCGGTGCGTAATTTTTGCCTTAGACCTGTTGTTTGTCCTATGAGGTTTACAAAAGGAATTTTTATTATGATCTGCTCCTCCTCATTTCGCGTCCAGCAAAACTTGGACCTTAATGACAAAGCCTCAGTGAAATTACAGGCGAACTGCACGCCGTTTGGGTTTGGTAGGGAATTCTGCCTGTGGGATTATACGGATAAGAGGGGAGTTTAAAACCCCAACTTTTCTTCGGATTACGAGTGTGAGGTTTGTTGCACATAGTTCACAAACAGTTCCTTGTTGCCTTCACACCGAGATTCGACTGAAATGTGACACTGGACCACATTACGATCCAGGATAATGATTCTAGATTTCACTGTAACTATCCGATTTGGTGCATGTCATTTCAACGTTTTACTGTTGAAATATATCCGGTATCGACGTAGGTGTTTCCGTTATCGGGGACAAGTTTTGCCTTACCATAATGAGAATGCGGAAGGTGGCGCAGTTGACTAGTTGATGGTGGTAGGGGAAAGAAAGCGGCTTCTAAAGCAAGAAGCCCAGGGCCTTCCGCTCTTCCACACCACGGATCGGTGTGGTTTTATTTGTCGAGAAGAGCTTAGCTGAGGATTTGCCACATGACATGTTCACACTCTTGTTGCCATTAGGTTGTAGGCTCCAGTCGGCAGACCATTGCCTGGCTTGGTCTATTGCTGACAGTCACTCTGTGGCTTTGTTGCCCCGGATCGTACCATCTTCGGAGTTTTTTGAAAGTTTCTCTGGTATGTGGCCTAGGTGGTCATTTGTATGAGTAGGAAAGAATAAGTGACTCAGAACTAATCCTCGAGGTCAGCGGGGTGAGTTTGGGACGCTTCCGAGAAGCAGGGACCGGCTCTGACCCCAAAGAGACCAACCAATAAAAAAGCTACAATGAAGGAGGAACACGTGGCCGGAAACTCTGTGGGGTTCCGGCTTGTATATAAAAAGAATATGGGGTGACCGGTCAAAAGCTTTTGCGAAGTAGGTAAAGATTGCGTGCGGAATAATGCCTTCGTTGTAGGCCCCGGTAGTACTACTCATGACGGAGAAAATGTTGGTAAAGCATGACCTTCCCGGCAGGAAGCCGCATCATGCGGGAAAGGCAAAGCCTTTTTTAGGCAGATGCGTCAGTATTGAACGCTCTTGGACGCTTTTGAAGACCTTACTATGAATGCTGTTTGGGCTAATATGTCCGTAGTTCCCTGTTTGATGGCGATCTCCATTTTAGCAGACTGCGCTGATTGTCTCCGTCTTCCAAGTAGTTGGGAACTTTCCCGTATCTGAGGGTCGCTGAAGGAGCTTCGCATAGACTTCTACCAATATTGCGGACCCTTTTTTTGACAATTCAAGGGTGAATCTCATCCAGGCCCATTGAACTCAATGGGCTAAAATGACGGAGGTGGATCTCTACTCCCTGGCTAGGAAAGAGTATGAAGCATAAATGTTGCCCCACCTGCAGGCCTGGGATTTGGACGTGGGAGGAGATAATGATAATAATAATATTACTAACAATGGTTTATTTAGAAAACTCGCAAGGCATGCCTCAAGCACGATCAAATTTTTTAAAGTCGCGAAGGGGACAAACAAAACTCGTGAAAGATTTAAAAACGTCCATGACAAACCCAAGGTATGTAGACTCAGGAGGGAGGTTGGGGGGGAATTAATGCACGCAAACCAAGGAGTAATATTCAGGGAATTTATTGTTGAGACAAGGAGCCTGAATGTCATGTAATGGAAAATCCACTTGCATTCACATCGAAAGGTCAGACGCCGCGAGCCGCAAGGAATAATAGAGGGAGTTTAGATGAACCTTTAGATGGATTCACGTTCGCGCCCAGAGAATTCGAAAGTTACGGACGAATGGAAGAACCGGATCGAGATGCTGTAAGTGTGAGGTTCGGATATAGACGAAATAGACGCATTTCATGAAGGACGGCGACATGGTGGCAAGAGAACTGGCAAGTAAAGATCTGGAGGATGCAGGGAACATTTTTGGATATGTGTAACTATGGGTAAAGCAGCGACAAAGAGCGGTGAGGTGATAGAACAAGGAAGTAGCAGTGCTTGGGAGGGACAGGTGGGGTTAACTCAAATGGTACAGAATTACCTTGGATGAGTCCTGCGTAATTTGTTTATGACAGGTGAACGTGGGGAGGGACAGAGAAAGAGAAGCAACTTCTGAAGCACAGAAGTAAGGGCTGTGAGGAGGAGTCGATAGGCGAGGGAATATGAGGAAAAAGATGGAAGAAAACTGGTAAGAGTGAATCGAAAAATCTGATTATTGCAAGTGTGACATGTGGTGATGTTCCAAAATGGTGAAGCGTTACTTGATGGACGTACAAAATGCAGCGAGATGGCTGCGAAAATGGCTGGATAGGGCAGAATGAATGGAAGTACAGATTGGTTGGAGTAGTGAAAAATGTCAGCGGAGAACGGTAACTTGGAGGTTGGAAAAAACTGTGGTGTTAAGATTCAACAGTTTCAACAACGAATAACGCAGGAGAGACATAAGGGAGTGGAGGGTCAAAAAGATCGAGTAGTGGCAAATCATGTGGCCTGAAACTGTACGTGAAAATAATTGCGTAACGATAAATGCATATTCGTGGAACTCCGAAAATCAGGGCAGCCTGAAAGACGCACTGAAGATGCCCTTGGCGAGCAATATACAAAACAGATGACGTGAGGCACAAACAATCTGGAAATGCGACCTTTAAACTTCTGCCGCTGGAGAAAATGTTGTGTCTTAAGTGCTATCTCCAAGGCAGAGGGCAAGTAGGGTGGCAAATGGCTTCCCGATCATGCTCATAAGCCTGAAAAGGGCGGATGTGCTTGATTTCGCGGGAGCAAGGATAGCCCCTCGGAGTTTAGTAAAGAACTATTTTATTTTTCTCTTGGAAACATAACGAATGCCTTCAATTTCCGCCACCTCCATTTCTAGCCCTATGGACTGAAGCTTAGTTAATCTCCCGGAGCATTCATCACACAGACTTCTGATAGCTGGCGGCAGTGGAGGTTTACTGTTGGCCGTGACTTGCTTCCTAGGAAAATAAAAGAGGTCGACCTGAAGGATGCAGTCTTCGAAACAACTGTAGAGAGTTTCTACACCGGCTACTCGATCTAAAGTGCTAACTTCTGCCCCAGCAAAGACCTCAGATTATCAAAATAGTTTCTTCAGAATGCACGGGTGAGTTTGCTTTGGCGGGCGCTGGCTGGCCAGTGAATGATGTAGTCATATTGGAGGACCGCGGGGTCACTCTTGGCTAAAGAAGGAAGTAAGCCAACCGTATCCACCTGGTGTTTCCCGTAGGAGATCACCAGACCAAGCAGTAGGAGAGCGTGCCCTGTAAGGTTTTCAGTTTATTTGCTGACGCTCTGCAACCAGGAGGTTTCGGCTAAAAGTTCGGTTAGTGCCCGACCAAAAGGAATGCCAGCAGCGTTTTTCTGCCAACTGACATTCAGAGCCTCTAAATCTGCCAAAATTATTGCATGGGTAGAGTGACATTTGGCCTTTAGACCTGGCAGCTGTTCTATGAGACGAAGGGATTTGTCTAGATTAGTGCCTGGAGCACGATAAATCACATCCACCAGGAGAAATTCCAAGGGGGAAATTCTAATCCTCATCCATCAAGAGTCAGTAGGATAGGTTCAAGAAAGAGGTGGCATGAAGCGGGTGGACAGACTATTGCTCAGACACAGAATCACCCCACGAGCTTTTCCTTACAATGAATCTACATGAAGTGAGGCATACTCAGCGATAGAAATCTTTCCTTCTAGATTATCTGGAACGAGCCAAGTCTCTGTGACTGCCGGAATGTGAGGTTTTCTTTCGGCCACCAGCTGCCTTAATTCCTGTATCTTATCGGAGATACCAGGGCGGTTTTTAGAGAAACATCTCAGAGCATGCCAAGTAGAGATTTTAGAAAGTGAAAGACCACGGTTGGGGCATTATGAGCAGAATGATGACCTAACTGGCGCAGTTTCTTGTCCAAACCCGTCCAGGGGGCCTCCTGCGGAGACCTCACCTTTTTCGAGGCTGCCTTCTTCAAAAACTTTTCCGGAGGGCGAGCCTGCTTTGAGGATGGGCTGAAAGAAGCTCGAGATGTGGACGAATTTGGGGACGGCTGTAGAGTATATGAAGTTGAGACCTGACCGTGTGGGTCCCGCTGAAGCCATATCCCTTTAGGGAGTAGTAGGGTCGAGGCAACACTTGGAGTGAGAAGTGCAGAGGGATTAGACAACAGTCCTACCTTGTCCCGCTTGAATCTCAAAGCTCACATATCCTGCCAGGAATAGCTCAGCTGAGATTGACGGTTGACATCCTTCCTGCCTGTTTTACCAGAGCTGTTCCAGCTGCTGATTTCGTGTCAATGACCTATACTTTCATCTCGCAGTCGGATTTCTCAAGGCCTGCGTTCAGAGGGCTGAATGCTGGAGGCTCGGTTATCGTCTTAACCTCAGAGGAAAGGGAGGAATAAACTTATGGGAGGGGGGCTCCGGATGATGTAGATCCAGCAGATTCACCTGGTAACTTGGGCTTCGTTTTGTCCTCTAGTCCGGCTAGGACAACACGGAAGGAGCGAGAAAGCTTGGAGTTGCCGTTCTTCTTTGGGGATCTCCCGTTTTCAGATTGGCCACTTTCTATCTACTTTCTTTCTGAGAGGAATAGTAGGAGCTTGTCTTGTAACACCTCACTGATATCCAGGAATGTCTTTCTTATCCTGCTTGCCTGTGTAAGCAGATCCATGGCGGCACTTTAGGAGAAAAGCTCCACGATTTGTCCCATTGTCCTTCCCTCAGATATCGAAAGCAGCCGAACTGCCATAGCTGGGTTGGAAATTATCTTGGTGAGGCCACTAAGCACAGCTTTAGCCTCATTCAGTGGGCTTGGGGTTTTCGGAGGAGACCCAAAATTATAGCCAGTTTTGTTGCAATGGCTGTCTTGCTGATCAGCGAAGCTGTAATCAGAACTATCTGCTGGCATAACTTGACTGCTTGAGTTGCTGCTGCAGTTATCGGGGCGAATTTGTGATTCGAGCCCTCTAGTGGACGGTCTCCGACTCTAGAACGGACAGCCGAATTCTCATTTTGCTTGCTTTGGCCGCCAGTTGACCAGAACAAGGAAGAACCAGGACCGGGCTAGCGTCTGAACCACTTGTGTCTAGGCCTAGAAGCATGAGGAGGGTAGGCTCCCCCAAGTCCGTGGTTGAGTTAATAATAATCATTGAGTCAGAGATGAGTACAAAGGTTGTGCTCCAAACAGAGCAAAAGAGGCGAGGAGAAATAGGTAGCAACTCACCGATAAGCAGCGACAATGCAAACAGCAAGGGAGCACAACAATAGCAGTTCGTATTCAAAAGTAACGCCAGTTCGTTTCCTAGCCCTATTCCTCTGTTGCTACAATGACATTCTCTCTTTAAAACTGGTGAGTTTTTCATCTTATTGGGTGACTTCATAACCGCTGATCGTGCTTCCTTGCATGCCTCTCGACCACGGCCGAGAAATATACCATTATTATTGTAACCAATATTATTATTATCAGTGTTAATGTTTTTATCAGTACTGAAGTAACTCTACCTTATCCGTGCACGCTAACCCTGCTGGCTGTGATGTGAAGGCTACTCAGCACCACACTAGCCGGTCCAGCACCCCATGCCGTCAGACTGCAAACTGTTAACCTAGATCTGACTGTTTCCCCATCCTTGATCCTACACCTACACAAAGTTCCTGTCTGCCATTTCCTCCAGCAGCGTCCGCTTTCAGTAGCCTCAGCCCTCGATCAAACCCGCTGAACGGAATGTTACATTGGCATCAGGCCAAAAATCCCCCATTCAAACCCCAAAAGTCAAAACAGGACATCGGCAAAACCACCAACCTCCTCCGTGCCTGTTCCCATCCATCCTCCGGGCCTTTGAAACACTTTATCAACCACCATTTTCGCTCCAACGACAGTGCAAGCCACCCGCTTAATGCAAGCTTAGATCTGCCTCTTTGTAGCTCTCTTTAAAGGTGCTTATCGGAGCCCTCTATGGGGCTACCTGTTACTCCACTTAGGTCTGCGCTTGACAGTTGATCACTTAACACAAAAACCCTCACTCCCAATGGAGGCTTCATGAAGGCGTACCCTCGGTCCCTATGGTAGCCAGTCAGCTGTCCCACTATCCAGCCCCCCCCAAAGCCATCGGATCTTTGAGTTATAGCGACCATTAGAGCCACACTTGCCCCAAAAAAACCCTCTATTGCTCCTTTTCCACCCCCACCATCTTTCCGTCCTTCTCGTCGAGGATTATGTACTACCCATCCACTTCCTTTGTCACCTCGTATTACTTCTTGCACTCTGATAACAATTCGTCATATTACAACCCTAGTATGCTCTCCCTCCTCTCTGTTTCGCTCCACCAGTCTCCGCCTGATTGGTAAGTACCACTTATACTAATAACCACTTCAGGATCGAACCTGTATCCAGCTCCCCCACTCGACGTGTTCATCCCCAACTTACCGGCCAGCACAACTCTTCCGAGTCGCCAGTCTTGCCCAAATCCGGCCACTCAGTCCCCACCACGCACCCAACGCTATTTTTTAGTAACCCACCGACTGACATTCATCCTACGCCCCATCTATTAGCCTCATACAGATCCTGTCCAACAGGTAAGTCATCCGCCTCAAGAAATCATTTTTCTCCCGACCCGTGCACTCCACACCCCTGGACCCGCAGCCACTGGCCCCACAGCCCTGTCGACAGCATTTTGTGCACATATTTTACTCATCCTTAGCATCAATTTTCACCTATCCATGTCTAGTTTCCAGCTTAGTCGACCAAGGCCCGTTAAGGGGTTAAACAATCAAATGTATAACTCCCCGAATGGTCCCTCCGAAGCACTTTAAGGTTCAGCCTTAGACCTTCAGGCCGACAGCCATCACCATCCATTCTCGATAATACACTGCGTTCCGCCGCCCTTTTGGTTCTCCACATCGCCTAATAACTCCCTTATATCAGCCTACGCAGATACCCACCTCCACGCGAACGGGTTATCACTGACCTCGTCTAATTCTTGTTTAGTTTTATCAATCCTCACTACTTAACGCACCACGTCAAGACATCAAGTCCTGAAATCATTCTTATTGCTGAAACCTGGAGCTTGGGGCAAATCTTTTCAAGCAAACGTCCACTCGGGGGATACGCGGTATTTGGAGCAGGCAGGACTGGCAGGCCCAAATGTGGGTGCCTGCTGTACGTAGAACATGCTCTCACAGTATCTTCCACCAAACAGATCGTACTTGACTCAATCCCGGGTTCCCTACTGCCTACGCTTCAGTTATCATCCATCTCTCATGAACCTCTTCTGTGTCTATCACCAGCTCTCCTCTGTTACTGCAGAAATGTCTCCTTTTGCTGAGGCATTTCATTGCCTTCCGCCACTACCGTCGGCAGCGAAAATCATAGACGATGATTTCGTCTGGCCTAAACCATCATGGACTACACTCACAGCACCTCCCAACTTCATGGGACTTGTCTCCTACACTCACATTGGGGGTTCAGTGAGAGAAGATAAAACCCCCCGCTAGAAAGTGTTGCTTTTTGGATATTATTTTCATTCACAGATTTTCCAACTTCTCGGTCTCCATTCTGCATAGTTCTTGAGGAAGTGGACACAAAATAGGTAATCTTTGACCCCATGCATATACATCGGGCTATCTGGCCCGAGCCGTCCATTATCTCCATTTCAATGAGAAACCCCTGCCTGGCCCCACCAGTTACAAAGATTTGAGAGGTATTTTATAACAGCTGACCCTAAGTGCGGCTGATTACTCCTATCTTAGCATGGGAAGCTGCCTCTCGAAGTCCAGCCTTACTTTCCAAAGCTGTCCCATTGGGAAATCCAAATTTGCCCCTATCCAACAAAAATAACTTAAAGTGCAAAGACTGCCTACGGAACCACAACTTCTTCCGCATAAGAATAACACGCCCCCGTGATATTGTACAGAATATAAATGGAATTCAGCTTCGCAGTGAAGAATCTAATGCCTCGAGGCTTCTCAATAAGGCACTGAACTTCTCACCACTACTTAAATCTAGGAGCTTGGAAGCAGAAGTTACCATTAAGTACATTGTGTTACCGAATAAAACTTAGGGAGACCCGTCCTCCGACGTGGCTGAAGTAGGGCTCTCACTGATCCCCTAGCCAGCATCCGTTCTCCTCTATCCAGCTCGACACTAGACGTAAAAGATACTTCACGGCTCATTTTACGGTCAAAGGCATCTGCTCATCTCAGACCAGAAGGTTCGAGCCTCAGCCGGGATCACTAGAGGTGAATGGGACCTACTGTAAGTCAATTCTAGCAAATCGAGCAACGCGTAGCCAATTCAAACGAATCCCAAAACCAGAACAAGATTGATTCGTAGTTTCTACGGTACTAAATCGAAATTCACAAAGGATACAAATATATTCAAACCTCAAGTATGCGGCCAAATAGACTTCACAGTAAAGCCCAGGGGTCCAAAGCCCCGTGTCTCAAGCACGACAGTCAGAAACGGTTCAAGGCCAGATTCAAATGTCTCACACGGATAAACAAACGTGAAAAAGTGTGGTGTATGAGCCAGCTTTTCAAGGTAATGTTAAATATAGTCACATTCACAGAGCACGTTGAACATTTGGAAGGATTTTCACCATTTGTTCTTTACACCCACCACTTCTATCACTGAACTTGTTCACTTCGTCACTGATTTACATTTTGGTACCTTTAGGCTAGAAGCCCTTGGTCGTAATACTACAAAACAAAAAGACCCTATCACGAACTTCCAGACTTGGGTTCCCTCAGTCACATCCTTGTCATTTCCAGACTGATGGAGAAGATTGGTGAAGAAGGTAATAATACCTAACTTCTAGCTTAAAAACTCCCCGGCAGAAGGCAGCTAGGGTATCTCGGAGCGCAATCAAGCTCCACATGCCAGCTCAAGCGGCCGGGGTCAGGAGAAGCCTGGCTCTTCCTTCCGCTTTTTTCGTATCCGTGACAGTTTCGTTAGCACCTCCAAATCACACATCGAGCAGTTGTTCGAATACTACCCAGTGACCTTTTACGACACGTAAAAACCTGGTTGAGTTTTGCCAGAAGGTATACAAAGCCCATTTGTTGAACATTTTCTCGGTCGGCCCCCATCCTTGGGCCATGAAAGCCGATGACAAAATCTGAATCTCCACCCTCTACAGCCCCTTTGCTTGAGACGGAGCTCAGCTTTTCTGCGTAATTTGCTCTGCAACCGGTCTTTTTCCCTGTGTTTAACCAAGTTTGCCCCTGAAACTCTTTGCCCACCTTGGCACTGTTTCCTTACTATCCCTTCCTGCATAGCTAAATCGGACCTATGGGTACGTCTCCTGCTTACGGCTCACCCTAAATGCCGAATAAGTTGCTCTCACTGCCAAACAGCCTCAGACCAAGCTCCAGTGCTTATCGGTATTCACTTCATGCCCACTGTTGCCAAAGTGCATCAGTTATCTAATATGTTTACAGCTGAGAATAAAGCATAAGAAAGGGCCCCCACATCCAAACCCGGCCGTTACTTTCGAAAAACCTGCAACCACCAACTGAGGACACAGTAACGACAGTCTCATCCCCGAGATGGTCCCGGAGGCTTCATTAGCAGTGGCTATTCTCACACTCCTTAAATGGAATTGAAACACCTTAACTTTCCAACACTTCGCTTCTCTTTCTGTCATAGTCCCAGAAACCCTTATGCTTTTGCCTTTCGCGGCTTTTACCTGCCTCTTTCCACCGTTGATCAACAGCCAGGCAAGCCCGGACTGCCTTTCGCCATTTGTTCACCGTTCTCGGTCTTCCGCAAATGCTTATTCTACCCTCAACTTCCGTCATCTGCCACGGCACGGTGGTGGCCTCTTCCGTGATAAGTGAGCCTGAATGAAGCCGCTTTATGGCTGTCTAACGATCGCCGTTCCCAGTGACTGTGCCCTCCGAGAACCCTGGCGGCCTGGCCGCCTGATCTTGGACAATACGCCTTAGTCACTGATACTACGCCTTCAGTGTATAGCTATCGACGAATAGTTGTGCCAGTCAAGTCGGGGAGGAAAGCGGTCAGAACCGCCGCTTTGGCCGGCCCACGTCGGGCTCCCCCGGGCAGTTATGTTGGGGCACGAGTAATCTAGGGCCTCCCGCCTGTGCTCAATCCACAAGGTCATTTCAAGGTTGCGCACCCAGAACACGGTCGGACCCACCTATTGGTTCCGATTGCTGAGTTCACGCTCCTGTTTTCCCGACTCTAGAGCATAATAACATCATTCGTGCGTCATACGCTTTCACCGTTCACTTTCTGCCAGCTAAGGGCCACCCAACAATCTGGTAACTAATCTAGCAGCTTCCCTCTGTCGATTTACTTCCACTGTCTGCGTGCCCAACCGTTTTCTCTGTGCTTCTACCGTTCCTCATAACATAAGCTCCTTTGCAAAATGTCACTATCGCAACACGCCCCCTCCCGCGCTCGCTTCGCCCACGCCTGGGAATATTTATTCTTGACTGCTCACGTGCCTCTGACCTGCAGCTGTAAGGAACACATACCGGAAATCCTTTCCAATGTTGTACTTGCTTTGTGAATTTGACTATATTTGACATTACTTTGGAAAGCCCGTCCATAAACCATAATTTCGCACTTTTGTTTACCCATGCGAGACGTTTGAATTTGGCCTTGAACCGTTTCAGACTGTCGCGCTTGAGCCAAGAGGCCTTGAACCTTCGGGTTTTACGGTGGAGCCTATTTGACCGCATACGTTAGGTTTGTATATATTTGTATTCTTTGTGGATTTCGATTTAGTACCGTAGAAACTACGAATCAATTTTGTTCTGGTTTTGGGATTCGTTTGAATTGGCTACGCGTTGCTCGATTTGCGAGGATTGACTTATAGTCCTCAAGTGAAACCTGGACAAGGAAACTCATTGGAAATGCCCAGACGAGGAAGCAAGGACCTTTTGAGACAACAGAAATTAACTCAGCAAGTCTATGGGAATGGTTTGAGTAATACTGATTCTCTGGCTAGTGCAAAGTCTACTAGTTCTGTCAGTGCTAGGTCATACATTTCTAATCGCGATGAGTTTGCTGATATAAGTACTTATAGAATGAGAGTGGTGGAATTGAAAAGTCAGCTGCGGTTAGCCAGGAGGGAAACGTAGCCTCTTTAACAAGGAATTGTTCCCAGCGAGCCAGCAAAGAGTCCATGTAGTTCACGATGTCATTATAGAAATGGAGCTTTGACTGACGAACATAAACCCTTGAGACCACCTGAAACTGCCGCGGTTTTTGCATTTGACCTTCCGAGAGTGGAGCTGTCCCTTTTCGAAGGGCACCCCGAGCAATACTGTTAGTTGTTGAAGCCATTCGAAAACTTAATTGAGTACAAAGTTGCAGATCCTTGACAAAGGTTTTTGTATTTATTAGATTACCGTTTTGGGGGGGTCAAAATGGCTATCAAAGGCTGCGCGATGCTTGATCCGCCAATCGGGTAAATCAGGGCACGCGAAATCTTGGAATATTTGTTAGGGAAAACCATTCAAGATAGCAAGAAGCCTGATTGATAGTGTCTTATTGGAGGCAAAAAGGACTGAGGGCAACGCTGAGTTACTGTCCAATTTTGTGATAAAAATGAAGAACTGCAGTATAGCACTGCGGCATTTAGAATATCAGTCCAATCTGAATGCCGTAAACACACAGGAGTGCGCTGTCTGATGTCCAGCTATTGGTTTATGGAGCCGATACGCAGAGGAAGCTGAAAAATAAATATGCTTGAGCGGAAATCTACGTTCAACGACTTGACGGAGTTCATAGGTCGTCCATCCCGTATGGTTAACAGCCGGTTCGGACAAATCGTACACGAGAGTTGCAGGCTGGCGCGAACGAAATCAGCTTCTGCTCAAAATGTAGGGAAGGACTATAATCATATACTGTCTTCGGCTATCATTCACACGAAAAATCGTAGGCCCGAGAGGTCAACCGAATGCAAGCTATGCAACTCACTGCATCGGTTACAAGATTGTCCGACCTTTCATGAGATGAGCGTACCCGATCGGCGGTGTGTAGTTAAAAGAAGTGGCTCATGCTTCATGGGTTTAAACAACTCTCATCGAGCCTCTAAGTGCAGCTTAGGAGTGAAACGCAACCAGGACGGATGCTTGGGTGATCATCACTCGTTATTACATGGCCCTCCAAACAGTAGGCCTATTCAGCCGAATGAACCCAGAATTGTCTGTTCAACGGGTCATGATGATTTCAAACCGGCCAGATTAGGCATCGTGCCTGTCGGTATCGTGATACCTAAAGGATTGGGGAGGGTCAATGCGTTTTTGGACACGGGGCCGGATACCTCGCTGATTACTCGCAAGCTTGTAGGAAGCTGTGAACTAGTCGGCGAGCCTACCTCTCTCACTATCAGCAAGATTGCGGGGGACCATGGCAACGATTCAGTGAGGCTGACCCTACAGTTGACGTCTTTGACCGGAGAGGGAACGATACAAATTTCGGAAGCCTTTGCAATAGACAGCTTGTCAATGAGAACAGTCGACCTTATTAGATCGACCACCAAGGGGCGGTTTCACCTCAAGGACATAGTGTTAGAAGAAGTACCTAGGCCCCGCCTTGATATACTAATTGGATGCCATGTACTAGAGTCCCCATTGGGTGCTTGAACAGAGCATAAGCGATCGAGGAAGAACTATTCGATACGCGAACGACACTTGGCCGGACAATTCCCGGTCCCCTGATGGAAGAAGTTTCAACAATCGGCATCGTTAAATTGCTTAGTGGTTGCTGAGATAAACTCTTATTTAGAACACAACCATTATTTTATATTGAATCCACGGGTACATCTCAGGGAGGTGAAGTTCACTCAAAAGAAGGTCAATCGGTGGTTTGGTTTTGATGTAGAGCCCATTTGGCGGCATACTTGAGGTTTGTATGTACCTGTACCTCTTGCGAATTTCAATTTAGTACCAAAGAAACTACGAATCAATCATGTTCTTCCTTTGGGAATCGTTTGAATTGGCTACGCGTTGCTCGATTTATGAGAATCGACTTACACCAGTTTCCATCCTTTGTCTATATAGGTTCATGATCTCGCTTTTACGTCCGCTCTGTCTATCCCCTCGGCATACCCATCCTCATCTACTCTTCTGGTGATTGAGGCCCATATCCACCAGCCCCACGTCTATCACGCCCGCCTCTGTGACGGAACCCATCGTTCTCACCTCCTCATCTTTCACGATCACATTTACTATCGATATGCATCTCCACCATCTATTCCTTGCTCAGCTGAGCAAATCTTTCCGGAGCTGTTCGTCTGCTGGCGTCTCGATCGGAGTCCCTCGGCCCACCCTTCCTGTCTAATTGCCATCATGCATGAGACTCTCCGTCTTTACCGTCCCGAATGTACAACTCACGTTTTTCTGCTATCTGCTCCATACCAGGTCTACTTGTCTCGATAATTCGTCCCCCGCTTTTCGGCCTTCAGCACATGATTCACCCCCAATAAAAATCAGTACAGTAGGCCAAACGGCCAGCTTTCATCTGTTTTGCCCTTTTTCTCCGGAATGTATTGCACAGCCCTTCCAATATATTAATCACCGCATCCTCCGTCCTTTCTTTGCTTCCCAAGCCGTTTTGCTCCGTTGCTGTTTCTGCCTCACCACTTTCCACTCCTTATAAAGAACTCGATGCATCTTGGTATTTCAGGGCAATTCCAGGTCATGAGATGAACCCCCACCTGCGCTTACTAACCTATGTACCCACTCCTTCACATAATTCGGCACTGCTATCGCCGTAGCCGTGCACCTCCGTTCCATCTCTTTACTAACAGTCCGCGCTCCATCGAATATTTTGGAACAGTATTCACCCCATATTCCCCTCACCATTGTTCTGCAGCCTCTTTCACAATGGGCATCTACTTTCCGATGGCTCTCTCTTTTTCGGCCGTCTTCACAAGATGCGTTTCCATCCAAGAGATTCACCGGTCTACTCTTAGCTATCGCCTTCAAACACTATCCTCATCTTCCCTCCCAAGTACTCTACTCTTCACAGCCATCACCTCTTCTTTGCTTACCTGTTTGTTTCGTCCCTGCTTTTTCTGTGCTGATTCATCGGGCACTGCCGTCATAAGGAAACGACGTGTCAAGTTCTTACTACCTTACTCTAACCTATCTGGCCCATCCCACCCTTCTTATTTGGTCATTACTTCTCGTTATATTATCCTACACTGCGATTTCAGTATTGGGCACCTATTGTTCCCCTGTCCAGCTCATTCTCCTTGTCGATAAACTGCATTCCATAGAAAGTAAAGAGTGAATTTTCGCTCCTCTCTACTAGGTTCTCTTTTCTTCCCTCAGCACTCTGCTGCTTCTCCCCTGACTTGCGCCCATTTTCGATACATCCATAGACCAAATGCTTCAGACTTTCTTGCTAATTCACTTACCTTTCTCTGCCTATCTCACAGTATTCCTGATCCACATCGTGTTTTGTGGCTTGACACTTGTCTTCTGTCGCAGAGTACTACGGCTTCATATCGCCTTGACTGAGATCTATTCCTTTTCTCTGCGAGATAGTGTATTCATCGTCGTACTGTCTAACCCCCAAATTTTCAGCGTATTCCCCGCCTCCTCGAATTATAGTTACCAATTTCTAGTTACTCCAACTTAGCCCAGCCAGGTCGACAGTGTCGAAACGCAGTCTCGCGTTTGGCCCTGCTGACTTTGAGACAACTCGCACCAGAAAACAGCTTTAAGCGATGGAACCTTGTTCGTAGAAGGTGAGGCTGGCGTGGTTTGGTAGAAAGCCCATTTGTTCTGCTCTGCAATGATCACCACAGTATACCAATACAAGCCAAGGATATGCCTGCTGCCCACCGTTGGCCAGAGCTCAGACGCAATCTGCTGCTCATGACTCGTTTCATGTGCAATCGTCTTTGGTGGGACCGCCGAATTTATCAAAATTAGCATTATGCAGCCTCTGTAAGAGAAGACTACTGCGGGAAGCATGAATATTTGTATATAATGCCCATACTAATTACGCTTATCCATGGAAGCCTGACCACACGAATAGGAGAAATGTAAGTTCAATTACACGTAAATACATGTCTCCCGTGTTTTGCAGACCTGTTTCTTAAGGTTATAGTGGACTGTATAACTCCAAGACGTAGGTGTCGCTTATCAGGCATGTTTCATCAGCTCGTGAGAAGTAGCACTTCTCCTCGACTGTAGGTGTTTCCTACCAGCCAGATCCTACCACCTGCCCTTAACCCCAAGTTTGCCAGACATCTCATTTCAATTCATTTATGTGCCCTTTTAAATTCCCTCCTTGATCCTTTGATATGCAAGCAGTTCTTCATGCATTTACCAGACTTGATTTTAAGCCCGCCATGCATTTGTCTAACTGGGTACTAGATATTGGGTCGAATTTTCAGGGGCGTCATTGAATCGTGTACAAGGCATGCCCCGGGCCCTCCCGAAATAAATCGGTTATAATTAGTGTGACTGTAAGCCCTCCAGTGCAGACTCGAAGGAAACCATCAGTGCATGTTCAAGGCAGATGAATGAAGGTTTGATCGATCCTTCATTTTGAGCAACTCCGAGAGGAACTGACTGAAAAACCTTAGATTACTGCCTACGGCCGGGAAGATGAGGCAGGGGTGAGGCAGACCTGTTTGGTAATAACGAATAAAGAAGAATCAGAACTAGCAACTAGACCTACTGGAAGCTTTCGCCGTAGTGCTTACGTATATACTCAAGCCAGCTTAAAATCGCCCTGGGTACCAAAGCAACGAAAGCAATCACGAAATGAACAGACGGGAGGTGGAGCATAATGAAGGAAACAGCAAGTGAAAAGTAAAAATTTGATGTTGTCCTCCGTCAATACACACGTTTCGTTTTTGTCTGAACCATATTTTCATTGTTACATGACACCAGATTTCAACGAAAGCAACACGGCATTAGCGCCACTGACCTCTATTCCGAACCATGCCTCCGAACTCATTCAACTGACGACAACCCTCGTCCCATAGGCCGCAGCCGAGGAGGCTTGAAGCACCAGCCGAAGCACACGTTGTCTTAGCCTTTCGTACATCTTCGCGAATTCATGGTCTGCCCACGGGGTCTCTTCCCCCAGCTTACCCGGCACACGCACACACTGCACAAAAGGTAGACCGGGGGCAGGCTTTATCTAGCTATGGCCGGGCCACGGGAGGAACAGAACAATCACCTAGATAGCAGGGCCGCTAGCTGTGCCCAAAGCATGAAGACCCACGTCTTTACTGCTCTTACGACGGTTAACCAGGGGCGAGCAATTATTTGAGGGCTGAGTTTGTTAGACATGAAGAGCAGCCGAGGGTCCACAACGCGAAATAGCCGGGTTTTACATTCTTAGAATAAATCACTGCGAACAACAGCAACTTACACCTGTCTCTCAGGAACGCGGACGTTTTGGCTACTTCCCAAGGGTTGATAGACACATTTCGGGTAATGCACTTCTCAGCAAACAATTTTATGGTGCAGTTTTATCGACGGAGTCAAATGCCACGCCAGCCTCCATGAAAACAATAGTTATTCATCTTTGGAAAGTGTGAGGTTGTCTTAGAAGTTGTCGGAGGGTGAAAGGTTACTCAGCGCGTCTATGACTTTTACGAGACTCAGCATACTCCTCGCGAGTCCGCTCCTCAAGCTCTGATGCAACCTGCAACGTACGACAGACGCAGGCGGTTTCTACGCAATTGGGACAGGACTGAAATCCCGATGGTTAGCGCGGTCACTGCGAGAGCCCTACGTGAGTATACGGATAACAACCGATTTTACCACAAAGCGGGGAGCTGTTAAGAGTCACAAACGTTTGAGAAAGAGACACGGAGTCTTCCAGTGAGCTGCACTCCACCATGTTTAGGAAGCCCTGGGAGAGACAGTTTAGCCCGGCGCTTCGTGACTTTATAGGCCCGGATCTCATTTCGGATATTCGCCTTGGTAGGTGTATCTGTCAAAAAGCACCACTGGATGTGTCAAAAGAGCCCTGGGAGGGGCCAACATAAGGAAAGGCTTGTCTGTGTCAGACGGTGCTCCTTTCAGCTTTGAAGGCTTCACTGTTGATTGCAAATTGGAGGACCATCAGTTTCACAGATCGTTCAACTTACTCCTAGCTGCTGTTTACCCGTTGCTGGAATGAGATACAGCAGCTTTCAGAAACTTCTCATGAGAACGGAAAATTCCATCTTAATGCAGGTGGCGACCTCCAGAATTTGCGGCTCCTGCGAAAACTTGAGTCAAGTACCCTTCTGGTTATGTGTCGAGCTGCCTAATGCGCGCTTCCAAAAGAGATTGACTGACGAGCCTAGGGAAGGCGTAGAGATTGAGCAAACATTCGGGGTTTAGCTGCATGAGCTGAAAGGCCATTATTTATTGGACCATTAAAATAGGACCCCTTCACAGGAAGCCACCCGTGGTGGCCCGTCCTCAATGGGGCTACATTCGGCTTTTCTGCTGACGCGTTTTGGATGACAGATAACCAAGTTGGATCGGAAGAATTGTCACAATCCAATTCTGGTTGCTGCATGCGTTTGGATTGCCCGTCAAATAAATTGGAGGGCTTAGTGCAAACCAGTGGGTGGTCGCAGTCAGAGGGCACGGCAGTACCAGCGACAGTCTTGTATGCCACCCCGCAAGTAGGGGCCCATGGTCATCCGGGGTTAAGCAGTAGAAGAGGAATGTAAAAATGCCCATGAATTAGCTGTGAAAATAGAGTTAGCGCATTCACCGACTTAGTCGAGACGTCTTCAGTTAGGAAAGTACGCATGAACAACAAAATTCGGCAAAGCGACCCAGCTGCCCGCAGAGGCGGCACTGGGGTGAGAATCCTAATGAGTTCTTTGAGTTTATGCGGTGTGGATTGCTGCTAAAGTGATAGCACCTTGTCGGTTTCCAGAGCTTGCCTAAGACCATGGTTCGTCGCAGAGACTCTTCCTCCGGCTTGACTCCCGTAGCATAAAATGTCTGATTGGCCCTGTTTACTGCACCTTTTGCTTCAGCAGTATCACGTGCTACCCTCCAAACTAGCGCGCTGTCATCCTTCGCCAGAAAAACCACCAGAGGACGCCACGATGTACCAGCAATCAGCTGCTGGATGGTCAATACCTCTGGCCTTCATTTGGCACGGTATCTTAAGCACAGCAACAGACGGCAATGCAATTCGCGTGAAAAAATCCTCCACAGACTCTCCGGATATCCGGTACTAGTGTAGACATCTCTAGCGAGACACGCGTGCCCGCGCCGAAATCAAAAGATTTATCCAAGGCATAAGGGGCATCTGTATGAGTTTTGCTTTTAAGGCTAAGGACATCTAATAGGCGCTGGCCTTGAACAGCAGCCAGTAAATGCCGTATTTTCACATTGATGTCGCCCGTAATTTTGCTTAGATTTTCAAAGCCGGAATCCAGGAACGTGGTTTCCCATGGACTTTTGAATCTCTTAGATGGATTGAAGGCACGTCATTCCAGATCGGGGCACCTGAAAGCAGGAGACGACGTTATCTAATTTCGAAGCAGCGACTTCAAAAGGGTCAGATAAGCAATAAAGACAACGAAAACGTATGCGCATGGCAGAAGTTTGTTCAATTTTTTTTGACCTGACCTCAGCTCCACTACACGGTTTAGGTCGCCCGGGACAGCTGATGACCTTGGCCACTTGACCGTTCAGCATTCCTTCGGTGATATACACGCAGCGTATGCACCCACTACGGCAGTGCAAGCTCTTGGATCATCCTTTAAACAAGAAAAAACGCAAAACCAAACCTCAAATCAACCGCGAAAGACATACATCTCGAGCATTCACTGGGTCATCATGCAAAACCGGAAACGGTACTTACAATACACCTGAGATGGACCAAGCCGTTATCATCCGTTCGTCTGATGAACCTGCTCGAAAGGCCCCGCGGGCAATAATCTCGTTCTACTCGCGATGTAGGGCACTCTTGAAGACCTGGACGGTCTGCAGGTCTACCGTTCTACCCGGCGGACTGATCCAGTTGTTTACTACTTGTTGGTAAAGAAGTGCCATCCGCTTATCGGCCTTTGTCAGAATATCGTCGGCTTCCCGTATCTCCTAGTTAGAGGGAGTCTGAAGCCATCCTGCCGGAGGCCGGAAAAACCTTTCGAAGGCTCAGAATACATCTGAGGGATCTCCTCGAAGTCACTCACTTTCCAGAGAGAAAAGTTTCAGATCTTAGAGTCTTTGTCCATAATTATTGCTCCTTTGCCGTTCATTAGCTCGCGTCGCAAGACTTTCAACTTCTTACAAGCAGCTGGCCTCTTTTTACAGAAGGGTGACCAAGTCTACGAGTTACCTTCTAGATGGAGTCGTGTTATAACATTGTAGAATGACCCGGGTATTCCAGGTTTGAGCTAGGGCTATGATGATCTCAGTCCGAAAAGCTCACCACGAGCTCCCTGTGCGGCAGCATTGCGCTTGTCTGGCCGTCCAGAATCGTTGTGTTCGACGACCCTGAGGTGAGCCACTCACCCAACCGCATCTACGAAGAAAGCCTCTGGCCTTAAGTGACTGTTAGGCCTTCTGTTGCCCTCGTAAACAAGCGGTTTTCCCAAGCTTTCAGCGTTACTTCCCAGCTGTATGCCCAATGTAGGCAGGATTCTTTGTACCTGCCTCAACTGCTCCCGATTTTAGGCCCTACAACTTCAAGCCACCAGCGAAAATGAAACCAGGCGATTGAGGGGCGGATGCCGGGTAGCTAATAACCAAGAATAGCATCAGAACTGCGGCGGATCCTCGAGGTATAACAATAGTGGCGCTCGTCAAACCAGAGCTTGTCTTCTACTTTGACGCAAAACTTTCCACAGGAGAGGAAACCCGTGGCCTGTGCTTGAGTGTCGAAACCACCCGTTGTCTAAGTACCCGTGACCTACAGGGAATGCAACAACAGGGGTTTGTCAGGGGTAAGGCACTTATCAAGAACCAGCTATCCCCCACAGATGAAAAGAGATATCGCTTGGACAGGGATACCCGAGGTCTTTGGCTCGGCAAACTATCGTCATCTCACCACTAATCTGGCCGTGCCACAACTAGCACCCCTGGTAGTTTCATGATTATTGGATTATCTTGGTAAATGAAAACTCTACGCCAGAGTGGAAGGCACTAACTCATCCTTTGCAGAAAACTGCAGTGAGTTTCCACAGCGAAAGATCTTATGACCACTGCCGTTAGTCGTTTTTATGATTCAACTGCTGTGAGAGAGAAGTTCTCCCTGTGACTTGGTCTCAGACGACGCTAAGAAAGTCGGAAACCAACATGACGGTGACTTTCATTCGGGTCTGGATGCTGCCTGCAAGTGGTCAGTAACCTGGGGTCTACCGCCTAACAATAACAAGTGAAGGAAACAGCTATCCATTGGTGCTCCAGCCTCGTGATACTCAGATTCAGATAATCCCCGCGAAGTTGCAAGAAACTTTACCAATAATGATTTTGGAGGTACATATCCACGAGCCACTTAAACCGTCAGTATAATATACTGCCGCATCGAGCAAAGCTAGTAGGTTTCTGTATCAACTCTGAAGGATAATTGATCCCGAAGGTCTCCTAGTGGTAATCCCAACATACACGGTCATCGAGCAGCCTCACTAAGAATTCACTGTGCAGCTGTGGGCTCCCACTTTAATTAGGGAGCCTCGGGTTCTAGGAAAGCAGCAAAGGTTCACAAAGACCATCTCAGTTCTGCAGAATCAAGCATTGTGGGCACTGGAAGCGGTAAGTCCCTCTTTCCCTTTTTCGTTTTATGTCGTGATGCTTCTGGTGTTCAGTTACACTGGACTGACGTTGTTTGACGAGCTACTGCACATACACTAGCTATTTTGGGACCAAGTAACTCACCCCTAGCGGACCATTTGATGTCGAGAAAGCGCCGTCAAAACCGACTTTGGTCTGTTTGAGTTCTTAAGCATGCCTGTTGGTTTGCGAAAATCTCCTCGGACTTTTCTGAGGTCTCCTGACGTCGATGACATGTTCGTCGCATCGCCGAGTGCAGATAAACATCTCCAAACCTTGGAGCTACTATTTTACCACTTTTCCAAACGTCAAATCATAGAAAATCCCGTTAAATGTGAACCTACGTTCCAAGACCACAGGAATGCCTTCAACTGCGTCAACAAGGGCAAGCTGTTCCCCTTTCTCTCCCTCTTTAGCGAGGAGTCTTCTCTTGTTTGTTTGTCGACAGGTTAATTGTACTAGCACGAGTGGTTAACTGCTTACATGAGCATAACCTCCGCTCTTGTTATCGCGAGCTGTGGACTCCCCTGTGTGCAATGTTGCCCCCATTGTTATCTTCTGCTTATATTTCTACTGCTTTCCTAAACTAAGTACTGTTTTTATCAGACTTGTCACATCTGATAGGCCACTCACTCGCAATTTCAAATTTTGTACCCCCCTAGAGTAGCATCACTTTATATTCAGACTGGTCTCATGCTCACAACTCAGGCCTCAACTCAATCAAGTGTAGAGATACGGTGTTTTCCCCTTCAGAAGGCAGCGAGAGGTCTTATTTTCAAAACGGCTGCACTTTTATTACGATAAATAGAGGCCAGCTGATTCATCTTGATCCGGCAAAGTTCCGTGGAATGCCACTCGACGGTAACCTTAAATGGTCCGAGGGTGTCCGTTAAACTTTTGTGAGAGCAAGACACCCTTCTTTCTGTTCCGACAAATCCGAAGAATTTCGGCATCAAGGCCCAAATTCTTTTTCGGCCACATCTTTTTTATTCCTTTTCACTGAGGAACCCACAGATTTGGCTTCCAGTTGAAGGTTACTCAAAGCTCGAAGCTATTGATGTGGTATGTCCGGATGACAATTCGTGAAATCGATGCCATCTGCAACGAATAAGGTTTACCTTTGACCGACGTTCTAATGTTCCGACCTAGCCATGACTTTGCCTTCTGCATCCTACAGCAGAGCTGCGTCCATATATATTGCACCTGTTCACGAGCAATAACACCTTCCTTGTTCATTGAATTTGCAACTTTTCTCGAAAGCCTTCCACGACTTTTTGGTGGTCGCAGGTTCAGTGACCTCAAAGGTGTTGAGAAAGAGCCATTTTCTGGACACCCATCTGTATTTATTTTCCCCAAAATCGTTCCGGTGCATGAATTCATCCAAGCGGTTTTGTTCGATGACGTACGTTTTACTAAACTAAACTTATCCAGGTTTCCGCCGACATGGCTTCTGTGTTTTCCGCCTTTTACCTTGTCGTTACGTTCGATGCCTCCGTACATTTCTCGCATCGGCACTGTTTTGGCCACACCACGTAAAGAATGTACCATCGCATCTGTTTATCATTTTAGGTCATTTCCGTCCATTCGATGTGGGTGAATTCGTTGGTAGTTCGCCGTGAGATCAGATGAGAGGCATGTTCTTAGGCCTCAAGCCAGGCTTCATCATTTTTATGAGACTTCGTCAATATCCATGCACTACGGTGGAACAGGAGAATATAACGTATGGATTCAGTAGACCCATTCGCTTCTCGCGTGTTGAGTTTCATGCTGGCTCACATGCAAACTTCTTCACTTGAACATTTCCACTTGCCCGTTACTATCACTACCCCACCTGGAGTTTAAGAATATGATGGTCCATCTATTGGGCAGGGCATTATTCTGGCGGTCCTTTAGTCTGATGTTAATGTTATCCTTGAAGGACTCAGGAGTGTTGGGTGTCACCCAGGTGATATTTTGACCCATTAGCCTGCAAAAGCAGCTCGGGTCAACAGATTCTGAGATCTATTGCAACGTTTTCCCCGGTAATGCTGCCAAATACCCACCCAAATGTATTCAGTTTTACTTCTGTGGGTTTTTAAGATTTCAAATAACCAAGGCGGTAAATATAGATGAACTGCTTTCCTTGGTTGTTTGTCCACTATAGGATTACCAATTTGTCCCGAGTTTTGTTTCCCCTATGAAAACTGTCTGAACGGTACCACCATCCGGTAGTATCTCGTGATCATCCAAACAAGAATAATCATTACGTTCAACCTTGTCATTCCCTGAAAAGAAGGCTCTTTTGTGTTAGTTCACCTCCAAAACTTCATGGAGCCCTCGTCAACGAATAATCATCCGCCGGAAAATACGATACGTTGATGTATCAATTCAGGATGGATAACCTGTTATTTGTGCTTCACGTCAACGTACTACTGCCTAGAATGGCCAGTTTTAGACCCCAGATAGAGCTCCGGCCTCTTGTCTGGCCATCAAACAGCATCAAAACTATGGGTCTAGATCCAAATTTACCATTATTTGTGACTACAATGCATTCCGCTTCACGTATGACCCACCAAATTCAGTACACAAATCCACTGCTGCAATGGTCCAGTGATGTGCTGCAATTTTCTGCACCGGATTAGGACATTCAACATCTTCATTGTAGTCGAGTTCCATATGTTTAGTATTTATCCAGATAATCTGATCTATGATCTACGTGTGAATCCAATATTTACTTGTGCAACCACTTTCTGTGGAGCAACAAGATCTAACTCACATTCCAAACCAATACTCTTGATCTACTTCCTTTGCAATTAAACAAATATGGAATGCAAATATCAAGCTTCGACTTCCAGGCTTCTTTCAAGGAAAGAGGAGTTTGCTCTGACACCCGATGACACTTTACTTCTGAACGAATTCGTTGTTGTTCTTCCACCCTTCCGTTGGTTAACGCTGTATGACTTGCATTCCGGCAGGTTTGGAATCGATGAAATGAAGGCGTTGTCTCCGGTAACTTGCCGGTGGCCTGGAAAAGATTGAGATAGTGTATAATTCACCAAGAAATGTGACCGTCAGGTGCGCAAAAAAAATTCTCCGCTTTTGAAATGAACTTACGGAAGACCTTCTGCTGGTGGTTTAGGAACATGCCTGCCGTCTGATCTTACAGCAAAATACCAACGCATTCCCCTGGATAGAACCAATGGAAACGACTCGAATTGATAAACAGAAGCGACAGTGTATTCGGTACATTGTGTCGCCGAAAAAGTGCCAATGTGAGAACTGCACGGAAACAAACGAAAGTAACGGCGAGGAAAAAAGCGGACCAAGCTCGTGCTGTCAGCGAAGCCAGGTCTGTTTAGGCGAAATTTCGCAACCCCAAATAGGGAAGGTGGAAATTATACGCCAAAATAAATTTTGGAGAAAATAAACCCATATTAATTTTTTGATGACTGCTAGGGATAATATTGCATGTTGTGTTTGCCTCATCCAGTGCTGATTTTTCGCGAGAGGTGCAAATTCGGCTTGGATATCGCAGCTACGACAGGAACAGAACATAGAAGTGCCGGATAATGCCTTTTTTGCGGGCTTTTAAAACCCACGATCGGTTATGGGTACAAACCAAACATACGGGATCGGGAAAGCGCCACTTTTGGAGCATCCTTCAAGTACGCGCGACAATTGATATCCATTTTTGTGAATTATACAGCCAACAGTAACTAAACTATCATAAATATAGAAAGAATTTGGAGTTTCTCTTAGAATAACCCCAAAATCATTTTCGAAATCTGCAAAACCCTTGAACGTACCACGAACTAAGCGGGAAAATGTACCAGGACCACCAATCATAGCCGCACCCACGGCGCGGAAGACCATCGTGGTCAACGAAGGTGACAACCTTGACCACAAAGCTTACATACCCTAGTGGCACGCACTGAAACAAAAGTCGCACTATAACATTTCACGTCAATCAAATTTTCTCCGGGTACCAATTCATCAGTTCCAACCGTTTCATATATTAAGGTATCATAACTTTTGTCGGGCTACATTTAAGCCCGTATGTTTAGACATTATCTCCGTTATGCCTAAGTTTGGGAGTTATAGGGTGTATGATAACTTTAAGGTTCACGTTATCGATAAAAATGGATATATGTATTTGTCTGAAACTGGACTGATATTTCTTCAAACGGTATGTCGAAACATCTCTGGACCAGTGTATTCGGTTCCTCTGAGCTGAAAGAATAATGAGTGCCGGAACGGGTGCTTCATGCGGTAATCCTTCAGAAGTGCTAAATAACGCTAAATCAGATAAACCTCGTGATTTCACGAAGAGCCACAAAAAGTGGAACATGTCACGAGGCACAGTGTGCGCCGGAGTCCCGGTCAACAGTGTGCAGCGGACACAATCTTTAGCAACACTTATGCACTGCAGAGGTAATTGTTGATGGAAACAAATGGATTTAGAGTCGAACCACGTCAGTCTTATATCCTACGATCAGGGTTTCATCAGGTAAAACGGTTTGCCAAAGTCAGCTGCCATAAAATCGGCGGGGACGAAATTTCAGGCCGTGTGTTTTGACGCTGTCCGCCGCTCCTTCTTTTTGCGGCAAAATGTTCTGGCATTTTGGCCGTAGCTGTCAGTCTGTATCTGTAAATTATTTTTGAAATTCTTGCTTAAACAGTATGAGTATAACGTAAAATCGTCGAGTCTTTCAATTCGCTAAACCGAACTATTTTTGCAAATAATGTTTTCTGTCTACATTTTGGGTATGATTTGCGGCTTTGTGCAGCATCATAATACCGCCATGTCAGGTAAATCATGCCCGAGCTCGTCGGAGTTTTTCTTGAAGCGTGTGGAAAGGAAACTGCCCGCGGCGGTGTCCAGTGATGGGTGCTTGCAAGCTGCCAAGGCATTACGAAACAGCACTACTGCGTGTACAGACAGAATGCTTGGAGTGAGTGGGTATGCAAACTGTGTAAGGCTACAGCAAAAGAAGCGTTCCAACTCAGCGATGATAATGAGATGCTGAGTAATATACCGAGTTCGGGAGACCACAAGTTTTCAAAGTAGAGCAGAAAATAGAGGCAAAACTTAGCTATGTTGAAGTGTTAATAACTTTGTTTGGGAAGGTAGGAGAAATCAAACCAAGCAAGGAGACCGGGAAGCCAAGAGGTGTGGGTCCATGGGCATCAAAACTAAACGGGTATCTAGTGGTAAGTGGACTTCCAGCAAGAGAAAAAAGAACAGACACAACAAAAATAGCTAGTAACATGAGCGACAAGTATGAGAAACATTGGAGGGGCCTCATGAAAAAATTGTATTTCTTACAAAGGAAATACAACAACTGAGGTTGAAAGAGGATTCTGTCCAATTCAGGCAAAGAAACGTGCTGATTATCAACAATGGTGCGCCTATCATAAGAGAGGCCAAGTCACCGCGGGATTGGACCAAAGTACGGTGAGGTGCATCCCCAGGATGGTGGAAGTAAGCCATACGACAGGGCTAAGAAGTGTTAGCAGAGTGAGAACTTGGAAGCAACTGAGGTCAGGACAGCAAATGCGGTCAGACCAGCCAGTTATAATAAAGCTTATGAACCAAAACATTATGGACCAGCCCCTAATATAAGCGGCTGAAGTTCTTCATCGCACAGGGTGAGATATCATATCGTACAAGATGTCACCATGACAAGAACAAGAACGCAGGTGGGTTAAGAATGCATTAGGGAAAGAATGCAAGCAAGTAGTAAAGTCGGCGATCCGAGTGCTGGCAAAATGGTTAATAAGAGGCCACTGCCTCGAGGAACTTACCGCCAGTCAGTGGTTACTATTGAGGTTGTAATGCAGGAGGGTGCATGTGAGAGTCGTCATAGGAGAACAAAAGCTGTCCTAGGCTTATTTGTGTAGGGCCACTCAAACCGACGGCAAGGGAAAACGAAACTGCAGTACCAACGAGGAGCACACAAGAAATTGTGGTGGTGGACCATACGGTCGTACCATTAAACCAAGACAAAATGGGGTCTAGTTCACTCGATTCAGAAAACTAGCATCAACCCACGTGCTCTGCACGAGGTGAGACAGGAATAGAAGGAGAGCAGGGACATCCCGCCGGAAAAGGCCATGGTATTATTGTGCGTCGGTGCCTGTGGCATTAGAAACAAGTGGAAGGAATTTATTGAAAAGTCTGAAAGCTGTAGTGCTGAAGCAGTTGCATTATCCGGGACGTGGTTGTTTGAAAGTGACCATATCTCGCAGAGAGTAAGAAACCATTGCTTAGTCTGTTGACAAGGCAGGTGGACGATATGACGGGCGGTGAAGTTACCCTTCTCATTAGAGAGATTTTGTTTTATATGGAGTCGAAAGTCCGATTATGTACAGCAAATGAAAGGCTATGTGCTGTCATTGTCAAAAAGCTTATGAGAAAAGCCGCAGTTTCATGTGTTTACGGAAGTCCAAACTCAGAAACGGAAGAGGACACAGAACTCACACATGCACTTGATCCTTTGGAGGCAGGAGCAAATGCAATACTTATTGTTGGAGGTTTTAACCTGCCAGGAGTGGAATGGGATTCGGAAGGTCGAGTTTTCGGTAGAGGAGGAGCACTATACCGAGAGGCTTCACGGGAGAACCTTGTTTCAGCACATAAGGGAAAACACCAGCTAAATAACGGGAAACCAACCACTCCCTGTAGACCTGAAGGTCGCGAAATGTGAAAGTGGCATAGACAGACTCAGCGTCCACCAAACGTTGGGCAACATGGTCACATGCTGATAAAGTTTGCATTTCACCTTAGGCATTCGAGGGCCGCAGAGCAACTTCGCAGGAGTTTTGGGAAGATAATAGCTGCCGAAATAAATGCAGGTGCAACCAAACGGGAGTGGGGCGAAGATGATGAAAACGCTGTGGTAGACAAAAAGGGGCAGACGTTGAAGCTAGACCTGCTGGAGCTGCAAGACAAGTTTGCCCCATCGCAAAGAAGCAAGCACAAGAATACGCCCGAGTGGTGAAAGACGGCGGTTAAAAAACCCATTCTAAAACCATATAGGAGCCAGAAGATGCTTAACAAAGGCGAAAGCGACAGAAAGTGGCTGCAACACAAAAGAACTTTTGGGAAACCATTGGTAAAAGCTGCTGAGCAAAACCCCAAGAGACATTTGAGGTATGCTTAACGAAAAGGTACTACTAGAAAGAGTGTCGGAAGACTAAAATTAGGCGATAGGGGCGAAGTCTGCGAAGATCAGAGCAAAGCGGAGGCGCTCAGCAGATTCTTCGAAAGTGTGCATCTGGAGGATGGGGGCATCAATGGACACCAGAAGTCACACTGGGAGAGCCCGACATACGACACACGTCTATAGCGGTGAAGGCAAAGAGGATGGTGCCAGAGGAGCTAAACGTAGTCAAGTCAGTCGTACCAGATGGCTCACATGCAGCCGTCACAAAAACACGGGCTGCTGAAGTAACTGGACCTATGTGTCGGTATTTTCATGCAGCCGTTATCCAAGGTTTGCTGCTATCCGACGGGAATCTGTTACACGAATAAACAAGCAAGTTCACAGTTGGTTTTGCAACCACCAAAGAGTATTAGACTAAAAAGGAATCTATCGAGCTCCTAGATTAGTGCCTCCAGTTAAAACTCACTTTCGAAAAACAGCATTATTTCCAAAACGATATCATACATATCAGTATACATTGATATATTTTGAATCACCGTCTCTGGAAGAGTATTCCTGTATCTTTATTCTCCCTGAAAACGACAGTTACGGAGGGAGTGCCTCATTGTAAAATTGTCAGCTTTTGCGCATAGTGGATTCGCCTGAAAGGTGGTGCAGCGAAGTACTGAGCTATCCATTAGAAAATGACACTGACAGCCAGGAGTTTTGTTTCAGTTTAGCTTAGTTCAGTTTGTACAGAAATTTGAATGGTTGGAAGTAATCGCGTGTTCAGACAATTGTGTTGGTAAGGCGTTTCTGTTACACCCAGAAAAGAGGGATATTTTTTCTGAAATGGCCACGTTTTTGTGCTGCATGAGATAATGGGAATAACAACAGGTGAACTGTCTCAAGCCCTTGGTCTCCCTAACATGATTCGGAGAACAATGACATCCAAAACTAATCTACTGCTTTCTTGAAAGCCTTCATTGTCGTCGTGTTTACGGCCTCCCTTGGGAGCTCATTCCAGACAGTTGTTACTTTTGTTCTAAAGAAATCTGCTCTCATTTACAGCCTTGCGTGTCCTGTTTGAAGTCATCGGCTAGGCCTCCTTGTGACTCTCTCTCTCTAGAGTCAGAGAGAAAAGTTTGTCTCAATTTATACCTGAAAATCCCTTTATTATTGTGAATGCTCTGTCATTTCCCCGTGCACGCACTGCCGTCTTAGTGAAAAAAGACCCAGGGCCTGGAGGTACTCCGAGTAATTTTCCCTTGTCGATCAGTCAACATTCAAGTGTCTAGCTTCCGTGCCTTTTCGGGATAGTCCTTATCCTTCGGGTAGTACGGTGCCCAAGCCTGCTTGCAGTACACCATGTGCAGCTTATTCACGGTTCCGTAGATTGGAACGAAGATATCCTGTCCCATATGCATGACCTGACTGTTCTCAGTCTAGAGGGCTCTTTCATACCTTTATTTACTGATGTGGTGCACTATTTCGACTGCTTGAAACTGTTGTCCAACACTATAACCCAGATCTGTGATATCATAGGTCTTTTGTGGTAACCCTAATCCACGGTTGATTGCTATTGCATTTGTGGCCAGGTGCGGGTAATCGATGAGTTTAGCCGAAGGTCCCACTTGCGCGACAAGTTTTGTACGGCTAGCACATCAAGCTCTACACTTACTCCAGCGATCTTCATGTCATGAACAAACACAAAAGTAGGGCTGCTAAGTTCACGTGCCAGATCATAGATGAAGATGAGGAAAAACATAGGGCTGATAACCGACCCTCTGCGGCATCCCGGGTTGCCTTGACCAACTGTCCCCTGTGCTGCCTGGGGTATTGATCAAAAGACCACTCCAGTCTATTACTCGTGTAGCTGTATATTCCGCGCACATGACAACTGAAAGTTAAGTCGAGTCAGTAGTTGCTTTATGCACCCGAATGGACGGATTTCATGCAGTTAAGTCATGCCTGCGGATATAAAAATAAGGGATTAGGAAATACCCACAAATTGTGGTAATTTTCACCAAATTATTCAGTTCCGTAGGCCTGTGGTGACTTGCACTGGATCAACAAGCAGGCGAGCATGATACAACAAAACATAACTGTGATATGTAGAAGTGCAAGCAAATAGAACTTTGAACTTTGAGCGCGTAGGTGTTGCAGACACAGCTTTCGAAAGTTCGTTGTGCAGAACATGGCGTACGTCTGAAAGTATTTTTGAAACAAGCTGGCCACAAGTATTGAAGTATTTATCAGTGACGTTATCCACAAGTTTATCTCTGGATACGCCACTACTTCTACAGATATTTTATGGATCGTGTTACCAAGGTAAACTGTCTCTTCCATTGGCCGGGAAAATAACTGTAGAGCAGCACAACCAGTATGGAAGAAGGCATGCACAAATTAAAGAAATCAACTGATTTGAGACCAAAAGTCGTCTTAGGTGGAGAGAGAAAATGACAACTTTCTGTTTTTGCAAAAAGTGTATTGAAGGTGTTTGGACCATGAAAGATTATGGGATAGTGTCACATCGATATATTTAACCTTAGGTGATTTTGTCACGGGTTCACTGTTTGCGCATAGTACAGGAAACCTGTGGTTCATCAGAAATTAAGTGTGGTATTCTATTGGATTAATATAGTATTATCACTCACAGGATATCACGGAATCAGAACATGGACATGGCACACGAAGTACCGTAGCATTTCGTACATTGCGCCCAAGTGTGTACAATATCGGTGTACGTGAATACAACAGAAGCAGTAAAAATCACATGTATAATCATTTAAGAATACCACTGTAAGGAAAATTATACATCCTGCCATTTAGAAGGGAGTGGGACGCCAACAAGTTAGAAAACTCGTTTAGTTGGATCTGAATTTGTGAAGTTCCTTCGGGTGTCGGCAGTTAGCATCGTAAAACTACATCGCTGGCTTATTTGCAGCCGATAAATGTCGACGGGACTGGAAGTTGTTTATCTTACAGAGCAAAGAGAAAAAGGAAAAAAATTACACCATGAAATACGTCAGAGTCAATTGGAAGGAAAGAAGACTTTTAGCCGTTGAAAAAAATGAAATGTCTTCGACCAGAGAAGTAATCTGAAATCAACCTACAGACGTTTGATTCAACTACACTTACAGAGAGCATGCTGAGCAATACTGATCGATGAAGGCAACCAAATTCTTTTTCGTTATCTAAAAACATCTTTTTGATAGTCTTACACTTCCCGTCTAAAACAGAGGCTATTGAATGAGCTATGTAAACTACGGCCTCAAGTGTGGAGCGTGAAGACCGATAAGCGAACTGGTGTGTGTCTTCTCCAAAGGACCCCAAGTTAATCCACGGTAACAAAAGCCTCTCAAACCATTTGAATATTACAGAAGTGCAGGCACATGAGCGGTATTTATAGCGTTTTTTCTTGCGGAAAGGCGTTATCTTGACCAGTCTCCATATGTTAGGGAATTTCAGCTTGCTAGACACTTATTGGAGACATTGGCTAGTAGAACTGAAAGGGCATCAGCACATAACTTGAGCACAACAAATGATAGTCCATCTGGACCAGCAGCCTTGATTATTTGCAATTGGGTAGTAGGAGATTAGATTGGTATATAATATGATTCCTCATGCAGCTTCAACGCTCAACTCACCATTGAAAATCATGGAAGCACTGTACAGCTGTTTCATCCTTGTTGAGAGTCATCAGCAGTGCACATTCACCGAGCCTCCATGGGGACTCGAACCCGGGGTGAACGATTGTAAATCGGACACCTTAATCACAAGGCTATCCGGGCTGGCTCTCAACGGTTTGTTGAACATCTACACTACATGATATAGCACCCTTCCGTCACTGGCTTTGAACGGTACCAACCCGCTTCTCGCACAGCGATCGACTCCTATGATGGATGGCTTCCCTGTGGGGGCCTAAGTACAACGAAGACATTCCGTTATGAACAACCCACAAAGCTTGTACTTAGGCCCCTACAGGGAAGTCTTTTATCATAGGAGTCGATCATTGTGTGGGAAGCGGGTTGTTACCGTTCAAAGCCAATGACGAAAGGGTGCCAAATCATGTAGTGTAGATGTTGAACAAACGGTTGAGAGCCAGCCCGGATAGCCTTATGGTTAAGGTGTCCGATTTACAATCGTTCACCCCGGGTTCGAGTCCCCATGGAGGCTCGGTGAATGTGCACTGCTGATGATTCTCAACAAGGATGAAACAGCTGTACAGTGCTTCCATGATTTTCAATGGTGAGTTTAGCGTTGAAGCCTTGTCTTCACTTTTCATGACTGTTGAAAAGCCACTGCGCATTCAACATTTGATGGCTGAGATGATTTCTGGAAGACTGGCACGGAAGTAGACTGCGATATTGTGCTGAAATCAGGGTTGAATTTTTTAACATCAATGGTTTTCTTTTTTTATTGAGTTTCTTCCAGAAACGTGTTCTATGGCCACGAAAACCGACGTTTTCTGAGATGGTACCTATATACAACTTGTTCAGGCATTTACCTTCAGATATGATGAAGTTCGTGAGTTTTTCACTTGCCTTCTGTGTCCCTGTTTGTAAGCCAGTTTGGACGTAGACAGTTTCAAATGGGCAACAATGATCAGAGCGAAGATTAAGGTAATCGGTGACGTGTTCACAGAAGACGGAATGGTTCGGCTTTGCAAACAGAAAAATCGGTCTAGGTACCCAGGGCCCTTAACGTGACCAGGTTGTCGAGTGAACAGTTCCTTTGATTAATTTTCATGGGCGTTTCTTTATTACACCATTTCGTTTTTGATAATCCTTTCGAACTTATTCCGAACTTTGTTACCATAATTCACAAAGCCTTCAATATGCGCGAAAACGCGTGAAGATTTAGCATATGTGCATGTGCACGTGCGCGACAGCATTGGTGACCTTAAAATTAATGTGATGCCGAGTATTAACACGAAATTCCACAGAAAATGGTGTAATTTGATTTTTCAACTACACAGTGAGGACACTTTCAAAGGCCCCGCTATACCACGAAATAATTCTTCATCGTAAACCAGTATGTGATCGTTGTACTTGGGCCCTCTGAGAGTGTGTGCAGTCAACTGCCAATGGTTGCTTCTGGTTGATCTATCCGTCGAAAGTCGGTGCTACAGATGGGGGCATTGTGCACTCCGACGGTAGCAGGGCCTTACTCACAAACAAACCTAACGTTCTATAAAATCGGTCATCGCGGTTTCCGTCTCCATAACGAGAATGTAAATAGCCTCCGGTCAACGAGCGAAACGAACGAGCAAGGCAAGAAGATAGCGAAAACGTTTGCAAGGGATGACAGGACCCACTATATCAATGTAAATATGAGAAAGCCATGCGGAAACATGCGGAAAGTGCCTTGTCTGGATATATTTACTTTGAACCGTGGACACTAGACCTATGAACAGGCACAATCACAGGTTTATTTTGCATGCCTTGTCAGAGGTATCCATCTGAGGCTAGTTTGGTGGTGGCTCTGATTTCGGGATGGGCTCAAGTCGGTTAAACTCGGTAAATTTTACGGCGCTAAGACGTGCATAAAATGGGTCACGAACGTGGCTAATTTGTGCAGCGTTATCAAGTTTGACGGAGTGGCCCATGGAAACTTCGAAATCATTGGAGTCGTGAAAACTGTGCGGTGATAATGAAACCAATTAGTAATACGTACATGAGCACAAACCTTGAAGTTGAGTCCAAACCGCAAGTGCGTACAACACGAGAGAAACACCCTGCCGAACTTCGCAGCCAAATGTGGTGCGTTTTTTTAATCAGTTTAAAGTATACCAAGCTGCGGTTATTCGTGGAAGAGTAACCAAAATGAACGTCATGGTAAGCCACTTTTAATGTCAAACGGACTCAGTAACATACAGAAATTAGTAGTCCCAACACATGCCAGTAATAATTGAAAGTCTCTGTTTCTAATGTTGGTCACGTGCTCATTAGAGACACACCCAAGATGTATTTCCGCTCAGCCCACTGGGCACTCGTCCTGGATAAAGCGGATTAAAGTAACCCTAAGAACTTTTTACCCATCAGCTCTGCGCTTCATAAAAGATCCCCTTGTATGATTGCGTTGCCGTTGTCCCGGTGTGATGAAAACCAAAATGATTTACTTTACTTGGCACTCGTTCTGAATAACGATATTCAGGCTTCAGTGCAACGTGTAGCCCACACTGGATCCCAATGGAGAAACAAAGTCTACCGGGTACTGTTCTTCAGTAAAAATATTGACGCCATGATGTGAGCTCTGACAGTGAGCCTTCTTACTTTCCTGACAACAAACAGTAATAAAAATAGGACGAAAATCTGTGCTGTACAAGGTGGGTAGAAAAAGAAACCATCGAAATACCTGTCCCCGAGTTCTGGTAGGAACCCAAGGTTCTGTTTGCCATTCCAGGCCAAGCACGGAAATTCCGAAGCCAAAACAAGATCGACAAAACCGAAGGTCACCGATCTGTCTAACAGAGCGATTAGCCGTAACCGGACCGTGACAAAACAACTTGTGCTGAATCAGATCACCGTTCTGTCACACAGCTCACCAATACTTTCGACCAGTAAAGAAACTCAGATGTGTAGAATTGAATTACGCTTCACAACGTAGAAAATCTACAAGCATGACAAAGTAGTGTCAGCAAAAACGACACTGGAATAGTCAGAGATGAAAGTCTTTATCCCAGGCTATATAGCAAGGAAACAAAGGGAGGGATTTTCAATTGTATTTGACGACCCACCCTTTCTACAGTTTCTTCATGATTTTATTCTGCATGCTCGTTTTGCCTACCAAGAAGGTACTGTATTCCCTTATGTGGCTAGTACTGCTCTACGGAGACTGCATTTTCAACAACGACAGGATAGCTTTTCTATTGCTTAAATTTCTAAGGAGGTTGTAGGAATATACCAGTAAACAAGATGGAGCTTCTATGGAACAATTACATATCCTGGTCAAATTAGATATAAAACTGTCGAATATGTCATTTGACCTCCTATTCTTCTGCGTATCTAAGGGCAAAACCTTTTTGCGCGAAATCAGGTTTATCTGCGAACAAAGGGTTCAGTCAGTAAACTGCAAAGTCGTTGTCAACGGCCTGAACATCGGCCTTATTCATCCTTCCACGAACGTTTCGCGGTCCTATAACCCTATAACCCCTCGTATCCCCTCAGAGACAGGAACGTTTCCCCTTGAAGATGTTTTCAGGTTACTCTGTAACTCAAAAGTAACCTCTGATGTGGGTTCAGGCGGTTTATCTTCCACACATCTCAAATTTAGAGCAAGAGTATTAGCCGAAGCAAAGACTAGCTTCGTCAACAAATCTGCTGAGGTTAGTGCTGATATTGTTTACCGGAAAGTGATAGACTGACGCCTACTCCAAAACTCTACTTCCGACGTCTTGTCAGACATTTCTGTACCATCGTCATCACATCCTCTGCGCTCAAGTTCACCGTAGGCACTATCCTTAGCTGATGGTCTAACTCCTTCGTTGTTTCCCACGACACCCATCAGTTTACACAAAAACCCAACTGTTACACTCTGGGGGCAGTTGCTTCAGTTGGAAATTTTATTTTAAAGAGCCCAAAGTGTTCCGTTAAATCAGTCCACTTTATCTTCCTCAACCGCTACTATGCTTCCAACTGGGTTTCCATCATTTGCTTCTTGGAAAGCTGGAGTCTCTTGACTGGAAGACAACCCGCTTTTTGAAACCCGGACGTGCCTCGAAGTTATTCACCAACGAAGTCCCCCTCATCCGTAGGAACTGAAGAGTTTCTAGTCGATAAACAGATGGGAAAAGGTATGACGTACCTTGGGGCACCAAAATAGCAACGACAGGAAAACGGCAGCGGCATAACGAAAGAGAGCCGAGTACGCATAGTGATCGAAGATCGAAAGTTGGTGGGAACTTCCTGCTTTTCCATTCAGTAATAAGCATGCAAAGGAATAAATACTGCATAGTCAAAATAAAGTTTCAAACCGGGTCCTACAGGATATACGTCCAAAATGATGTTGGGAAAATGTTCCTTTCCGAAAGGTCTACGTCACTAAATTTTCATGTTTAAAAGACTGCTATTTCAACAGATCCATATATTCAAAATTTGATGTAAGTTTATCGAGCCCCTCAGTGAAAAACTCAGGCGTTCTTCAGGGTGCCTTTCTTTCCCCCATCGGCCATCAACTCCTTCCCTTTGTCAGTACTGATTCAGGCCTCAAAATCAGCATAATTTTGCAAGGGTACCACAATATTCTGGAATGAGTAGAAAAATAGGTAGATTATTTTCTCGTATTCACAGGCTGATAAAACTAGGCCCCAGAAAATGTGTTTTTTTTCTTTTGTCCACCAGTGTGGTCTCCTAACCTTACTCCACTACTCTGTCGTAATACTTCCTGATCTGCTTATGTCAAATTTTCTCACATAACAAAGTGGCTGGGCTAATAATAACGGTATTTATTGGATTCCCATAGACTATCTTTCCTTCAAAATATGTGCTCTATCCATAATTATTTGTGGAAAATGTCCCTTACAGAATACCGAATGCGCTACCGCCTTGGATCTGGATGGGCTACAGGTTCAGACATGGTACGTCGTACTGTGAGCGACAAATTGGGACCAAGTCGGGCCCCACCTAAAGTGTGAAAAATTTCTAAGATCGAGTGCTCCTTTTTTATTCAATAGCTATTACGTGTTTCGTACCCTAATTAGCCATTATCCATCATTTCGAATTAAAGCACAACTTTACCACTGATTATAAAGTCTCTGACATTTTGAAAAAATAAATAAACGTAATATGAAAAATGTACACTAAAAATAGGTATAAGTCGGTGATGTTTCCATAGCTACCTTCGGATTAGTCGGACTTTCTTCGTTATCCTGTCTCATCATTACCCGATCTGCCATATGAAAATGTGCCAAGTTGTTAGTGAGATTGGAATTTACGAAAACTCTGTATAGCGAATAAACTTCGCTCGCAGATATCAAGACAGTTTCATTGCGAACTATTTTCAGTGCAACTGATGAATAGCAGACGATTAACTGGTTACGAAAAAGAACTACCAATGTCAAACTTGGAAAAATCCCACAAATACTTGCAAAGTTGTGCGTGGGACTAATGATAATTTGCTTGACTAATTGCTTTTTGGACTCTACCTTTCATGCACAAACCTCGGATCATCCGATCAACCCTGCACTCGGAGGCGCCAGAATGAAGTTTCTTTCTTGTTAAAACACATCAGCAGGGAGAGATATACAAATATCACAGGCGAAGCAAATTTAAGTATGGACACGGTGGTCTAAGCTGCAGAGAGGACATGACCAAGTAGGAGGCATTCGCTTGCAGTTAGTTTAGTTTACTTAAATATTAACCTTGCAATTCTGTGCTCTGGTTTCGGTTGCTAACTTCCCGCATCTTCCAGTAAAGGGCAAAAAGAAAAGGAGCACGGTGACAAAGTCAAAGTACCAAGGGGACATTAGGACGACAAGGAAAGAGTCCGAATGCAACTATGCCACTGACCGCGACACCTCTCCAAATCACTTAATATATCCAACCATTTGGTAGGAGGTTCACATGGACCCTAACATGGAAGTCTAACACGTCATACTAGACCAAGTCCACCGGTCAAGGTTTTCATGCCTTTTTGTCATGTCATGGACTGACCACCTCGATCAATCTTCCAATCACCACCTGCCTCAGAGGAAAGTGTACGCTGAAGAAGTCTATCCGTGGGCATGCGTAACACATGTCCCAACCACCTGAACCTGTTTAGATTCGGTACTTGATCCAGAGACTGACCTCTGGTTCCCAACACCCTACGTCTAACCTCAGCATTACTGATACGGTGTTCCCATCATACTCGGGCAGAGCTACGGAGACGTCGATGCTCGAACACCGACAGTCTTCGCCTATCTTCTAACTTCAACGGCCATTTTTCTGAACCGTATAAAAGAACGGACCTAACCACACGGTGTACACTCTACCCTTAAAAGACAATCGGATGTCACGCCGACGCCACAGATGACGGAGGTTGGCAAAAGCCAAACGCGCCTTATGTATACGCGATGACACATCAACCGTCATCTGTCCACCTAGTGAGATGTAATTACCCAGGTAACAAAATTTATCCACTTCAGATAGAGCTTCCCCTACCAACACAAGATTTAGTCATCCAGCTTGAACGCTCAACTCACCATTGAAAACCGTGGAAGCACTGTACAGCTGTTTCATCCTTGTTGGGAATCATCAGCAGTGCACATCCACCGAGCCCCCACGGGGACTCGAACCCGGGGTGAACGATTGTGAATCGAACACCTTAACCACAAGGCTATCCGGGCTGGCTCTCAACGGTTTGTTGAACATCTACACTACATGATATAGCACCCTTCCGTCACTGGCTTCGAACGGTAACAACCCGCCTCCCACACAGCGATCGACTCCTATGATGGATGACTTCTCTGTAGGGGCCTAAGTACAACGAAGGCATTCCGTTATGAACAACCTACAGAGCTTGGTTAATATTTGCAATTGAGTAGTAGGAGATTCGATTTGTATATAATATGATTCATCATGCAGCTTGAACGCTCAACTCACCATTGAAAACCGTGGAAGCACTGTACAGCTGTTTCATCCTTGTTGGGAATCATCAGCAGTGCACATCCACCGAGCCCCCACGGGGACTCGAACCCGGGGTGAACGATTGTGAATCGAACACCTTAACCACAAGGCTATCCGGGCTGGCTCTCAACGGTTTGTTGAACATCTACACTACATGATATAGCACCCTTCCGTCACTGGCTTCGAACGGTAACAACCCGCCTCCCACACAGCGATCGACTCCTATGATGGATGACTTCTCTGTAGGGGCCTAAGTACAACGAAGGCATTCCGTTATGAACAACCTACAGAGCTTGGTTAATATTTGCAATTGAGTAGTAGGAGATTCGATTTGTATATAATATGATTCATCATGCAGCTTGAACGCTCAACTCACCATTGAAAACCGTGGAAGCACTGTACAGCTGTTTCATCCTTGTTGGGAATCATCAGCAGTGCACATCCACCGAGCCCCCACGGGGACTCGAACCCGGGGTGAACGATTGTGAATCGAACACCTTAACCACAAGGCTATCCGGGCTGGCTCTCAACGGTTTGTTGAACATCTACACTACATGATATAGCACCCTTCCGTCACTGGCTTCGAACGGTAACAACCCGCCTCCCACACAGCGATCGACTCCTATGATGGATGACTTCTCTGTAGGGGCCTAAGTACAACGAAGGCATTCCGTTATGAACAACCTACAGAGCTTGGTTAATATTTGCAATTGAGTAGTAGGAGATTCGATTTGTATATAATATGATTCATCATGCAGCTTGAACGCTCAACTCACCATTGAAAACCGTGGAAGCACTGTACAGCTGTTTCATCCTTGTTGGGAATCATCAGCAGTGCACATCCACCGAGCCCCCACGGGGACTCGAACCCGGGGTGAACGATTGTGAATCGAACACCTTAACCACAAGGCTATCCGGGCTGGCTCTCAACGGTTTGTTGAACATCTACACTACATGATATAGCACCCTTCCGTCACTGGCTTCGAACGGTAACAACCCGCCTCCCACACAGCGATCGACTCCTATGATGGATGACTTCTCTGTAGGGGCCTAAGTACAACGAAGGCATTCCGTTATGAACAACCTACAGAGCTTGGTTAATATTTGCAATTGAGTAGTAGGAGATTCGATTTGTATATAATATGATTCATCATGCAGCTTGAACGCTCAACTCACCATTGAAAACCGTGGAAGCACTGTACAGCTGTTTCATCCTTGTTGGGAATCATCAGCAGTGCACATCCACCGAGCCCCCACGGGGACTCGAACCCGGGGTGAACGATTGTGAATCGAACACCTTAACCACAAGGCTATCCGGGCTGGCTCTCAACGGTTTGTTGAACATCTACACTACATGATATAGCACCCTTCCGTCACTGGCTTCGAACGGTAACAACCCGCCTCCCACACAGCGATCGACTCCTATGATGGATGACTTCTCTGTAGGGGCCTAAGTACAACGAAGGCATTCCGTTATGAACAACCTACAGAGCTTGGTTAATATTTGCAATTGAGTAGTAGGAGATTCGATTTGTATATAATATGATTCATCATGCAGCTTGAACGCTCAACTCACCATTGAAAACCGTGGAAGCACTGTACAGCTGTTTCATCCTTGTTGGGAATCATCAGCAGTGCACATCCACCGAGCCCCCACGGGGACTCGAACCCGGGGTGAACGATTGTGAATCGAACACCTTAACCACAAGGCTATCCGGGCTGGCTCTCAACGGTTTGTTGAACATCTACACTACATGATATAGCACCCTTCCGTCACTGGCTTCGAACGGTAACAACCCGCCTCCCACACAGCGATCGACTCCTATGATGGATGACTTCTCTGTAGGGGCCTAAGTACAACGAAGGCATTCCGTTATGAACAACCTACAGAGCTTGGTTAATATTTGCAATTGAGTAGTAGGAGATTCGATTTGTATATAATATGATTCATCATGCAGCTTGAACGCTCAACTCACCATTGAAAACCGTGGAAGCACTGTACAGCTGTTTCATCCTTGTTGGGAATCATCAGCAGTGCACATCCACCGAGCCCCCACGGGGACTCGAACCCGGGGTGAACGATTGTGAATCGAACACCTTAACCACAAGGCTATCCGGGCTGGCTCTCAACGGTTTGTTGAACATCTACACTACATGATATAGCACCCTTCCGTCACTGGCTTCGAACGGTAACAACCCGCCTCCCACACAGCGATCGACTCCTATGATGGATGACTTCTCTGTAGGGGCCTAAGTACAACGAAGGCATTCCGTTATGAACAACCTACAGAGCTTGGTTAATATTTGCAATTGAGTAGTAGGAGATTCGATTTGTATATAATATGATTCATCATGCAGCTTGAACGCTCAACTCACCATTGAAAACCGTGGAAGCACTGTACAGCTGTTTCATCCTTGTTGGGAATCATCAGCAGTGCACATCCACCGAGCCCCCACGGGGACTCGAACCCGGGGTGAACGATTGTGAATCGAACACCTTAACCACAAGGCTATCCGGGCTGGCTCTCAACGGTTTGTTGAACATCTACACTACATGATATAGCACCCTTCCGTCACTGGCTTCGAACGGTAACAACCCGCCTCCCACACAGCGATCGACTCCTATGATGGATGACTTCTCTGTAGGGGCCTAAGTACAACGAAGGCATTCCGTTATGAACAACCTACAGAGCTTGGTTAATATTTGCAATTGAGTAGTAGGAGATTCGATTTGTATATAATATGATTCATCATGCAGCTTGAACGCTCAACTCACCATTGAAAACCGTGGAAGCACTGTACAGCTGTTTCATCCTTGTTGGGAATCATCAGCAGTGCACATCCACCGAGCCCCCACGGGGACTCGAACCCGGGGTGAACGATTGTGAATCGAACACCTTAACCACAAGGCTATCCGGGCTGGCTCTCAACGGTTTGTTGAACATCTACACTACATGATATAGCACCCTTCCGTCACTGGCTTCGAACGGTAACTACCCGCCTCCCACACAGCGATCGACTCCTATGATGGATGACTTCTCTGTAGGGGCCTAAGTACAACGAAGGCATTCCGTTATGAACAACCTACAGAGCTTGGTTAATATTTGCAATTGAGTAGTAGGAGATTCGATTTGTATATAATATGATTCATCATGCAGCTTGAACGCTCAACTCACCATTGAAAACCGTGGAAGCACTGTACAGCTGTTTCATCCTTGTTGGGAATCATCAGCAGTGCACATCCACCGAGCCCCCACGGGGACTCGAACCCGGGGTGAACGATTGTGAATCGAACACCTTAACCACAAGGCTATCCGGGCTGGCTCTCAACGGTTTGTTGAACATCTACACTACATGATATAGCACCCTTCCGTCACTGGCTTCGAACGGTAACAACCCGCCTCCCACACAGCGATCGACTCCTATGATGGATGACTTCTCTGTAGGGGCCTAAGTACAACGAAGGCATTCCGTTATGAACAACCTACAGAGCTTGGTTAATATTTGCAATTGAGTAGTAGGAGATTCGATTTGTATATAATATGATTCATCATGCAGCTTGAACGCTCAACTCACCATTGAAAACCGTGGAAGCACTGTACAGCTGTTTCATCCTTGTTGGGAATCATCAGCAGTGCACATCCACCGAGCCCCCACGGGGACTCGAACCCGGGGTGAACGATTGTGAATCGAACACCTTAACCACAAGGCTATCCGGGCTGGCTCTCAACGGTTTGTTGAACATCTACACTACATGATATAGCACCCTTCCGTCACTGGCTTCGAACGGTAACAACCCGCCTCCCACACAGCGATCGACTCCTATGATGGATGACTTCTCTGTAGGGGCCTAAGTACAACGAAGGCATTCCGTTATGAACAACCTACAGAGCTTGGTTAATATTTGCAATTGAGTAGTAGGAGATACGATTTGTATATAATATGATTCATCATGCAGCTTGAACGCTCAACTCAGGCCCCTACAGAGAAGTCATCCATCATAGGAGTCGATCGCTGTGTGGGAGGCGGGTTGTTACCGTTCGAAGCCAGTGACGGAAGGGTGCTATATCATGTAGTGTAGATGTTCAACAAACCGTTGAGAGCCAGCCCGGATAGCCTTGTGGTTAAGGTGTTCGATTCACAATCGTTCACCCCGGGTTCGAGTCCCCGTGGGGGCTCGGTGGATGTGCACTGCTGATGATTCCCAACAAGGATGAAACAGCTGTACAGTGCTTCCACGGTTTTCAATGGTGAGTTGAGCGTTCAAGCTGCATGATGAATCATATTATATACAAATCGAATCTCCTACTACTCAATTGCAAATATTAACCAAGCTCTGTAGGTTGTTCATAACGGAATGCCTTCGTTGTACTTAGGCCCCTACAGAGAAGTCATCCATCATAGGAGTCGATCGCTGTGTGGGAGGCGGGTTGTTACCGTTCGAAGCCAGTGACGGAAGGGTGCTATATCATGTAGTGTAGATGTTCAACAAACCGTTGAGAGCCAGCCCGGATAGCCTTGTGGTTAAGGTGTTCGATTCACAATCGTTCACCCCGGGTTCGAGTCCCCGTGGGGGCTCGGTGGATGTGCACTGCTGATGATTCCCAACAAGGATGAAACAGCTGTACAGTGCTTCCACGGTTTTCAATGGTGAGTTGAGCGTTCAAGCTGCATGATGAATCATATTATATACAAATCGAATCTCCTACTACTCAATTGCAAATATTAACCAAGCTCTGTAGGTTGTTCATAACGGAATGCCTTCGTTGTACTTAGGCCCCTAAAGAGAAGTCATCCATCATAGGAGTCGATCGCTGTGTGGGAGGCGGGTTGTTACCGTTCGAAGCCAGTGACGGAAGGGTGCTATATCATGTAGTGTAGATGTTCAACAAACCGTTGAGAGCCAGCCCGGATAGCCTTGTGGTTAAGGTGTTCGATTCACAATCGTTCACCCCGGGTTCGAGTCCCCGTGGGGGCTCGGTGGATGTGCACTGCTGATGATTCCCAACAAGGATGAAACAGCTGTACAGTGCTTCCACGGTTTTCAATGGTGAGTTGAGCGTTCAAGCTGCATGATGAATCATATTATATACAAATCGAATCTCCTACTACTCAATTGCAAATATTAACCAAGCTCTGTAGGTTGTTCATAACGGAATGCCTTCGTTGTACTTAGGCCCCTACAGAGAAGTCATCCATCATAGGAGTCGATCGCTGTGTGGGAGGCGGGTAGTTACCGTTCGAAGCCAGTGACGGAAGGGTGCTATATCATGTAGTGTAGATGTTCAACAAACCGTTGAGAGCCAGCCCGGATAGCCTTGTGGTTAAGGTGTTCGATTCACAATCGTTCACCCCGGGTTCGAGTCCCCGTGGGGGCTCGGTGGATGTGCACTGCTGATGATTCCCAACAAGGATGAAACAGCTGTACAGTGCTTCCACGGTTTTCAATGGTGAGTTGAGCGTTCAAGCTGCATGATGAATCATATTATATACAAATCGAATCTCCTACTACTCAATTGCAAATATTAACCAAGCTCTGTAGGTTGTTCATAACGGAATGCCTTCGTTGTACTTAGGCCCCTACAGAGAAGTCATCCATCATAGGAGTCGATCGCTGTGTGGGAGGCGGGTTGTTACCGTTCGAAGCCAGTGACGGAAGGGTGCTATATCATGTAGTGTAGATGTTCAACAAACCGTTGAGAGCCAGCCCGGATAGCCTTGTGGTTAAGGTGTTCGATTCACAATCGTTCACCCCGGGTTCGAGTCCCCGTGGGGGCTCGGTGGATGTGCACTGCTGATGATTCCCAACAAGGATGAAACAGCTGTACAGTGCTTCCACGGTTTTCAATGGTGAGTTGAGCGTTCAAGCTGCATGATGAATCATATTATATACAAATCGAATCTCCTACTACTCAATTGCAAATATTAACCAAGCTCTGTAGGTTGTTCATAACGGAATGCCTTCGTTGTACTTAGGCCCCTACAGAGAAGTCATCCATCATAGGAGTCGATCGCTGTGTGGGAGGCGGGTTGTTACCGTTCGAAGCCAGTGACGGAAGGGTGCTATATCATGTAGTGTAGATGTTCAACAAACCGTTGAGAGCCAGCCCGGATAGCCTTGTGGTTAAGGTGTTCGATTCACAATCGTTCACCCCGGGTTCGAGTCCCCGTGGGGGCTCGGTGGATGTGCACTGCTGATGATTCCCAACAAGGATGAAACAGCTGTACAGTGCTTCCACGGTTTTCAATGGTGAGTTGAGCGTTCAAGCTGCATGATGAATCATATTATATACAAATCGAATCTCCTACTACTCAATTGCAAATATTAACCAAGCTCTGTAGGTTGTTCATAACGGAATGCCTTCGTTGTACTTAGGCCCCTACAGAGAAGTCATCCATCATAGGAGTCGATCGCTGTGTGGGAGGCGGGTTGTTACCGTTCGAAGCCAGTGACGGAAGGGTGCTATATCATGTAGTGTAGATGTTCAACAAACCGTTGAGAGCCAGCCCGGATAGCCTTGTGGTTAAGGTGTTCGATTCACAATCGTTCACCCCGGGTTCGAGTCCCCGTGGGGGCTCGGTGGATGTGCACTGCTGATGATTCCCAACAAGGATGAAACAGCTGTACAGTGCTTCCATGGTTTTCAATGGTGAGTTGAGCGTTCAAGCTGCATGATGAATCATATTATATACAAATCGAATCTCCTACTACTCAATTGCAAATATTAACCAAGCTCTGTAGGTTGTTCATAACGGAATGCCTTCGTTGTACTTAGGCCCCTACAGAGAAGTCATCCATCATAGGAGTCGATCGCTGTGTGGGAGGCGGGTTGTTACCGTTCGAAGCCAGTGACGGAAGGGTGCTATATCATGTAGTGTAGATGTTCAACAAACCGTTGAGAGCCAGCCCGGATAGCCTTGTGGTTAAGGTGTTCGATCCACAATCGTTCACCCCGGGTTCGAGTCCCCGTGGGGGCTCGGTGGATGTGCACTGCTGATGATTCCCAACAAGGATGAAACAGCTGTACAGTGCTTCCACGGTTTTCAATGGTGAGTTGAGCGTTCAAGCTGCATGATGAATCATATTATATACAAATCGAATCTCCTACTACTCAATTACAAGATTTAGTGTTGAGCCAACCCAGTCCTGCGACAACATTTTACATTATGAATGTGCAAAGCGCATCTCAAACATCCCTGCACTGTTGTTCCATTTAACGGGACGGTGATCGTATCTCACTTCGAAGCTGCCGCTCATTGCTGACCGTCATAGAGGTAGACATAAGAACAGACTTTACTCTATGACTGGGATAAGTCTGGACGTGAGCGTGATGGAGCTGTGTTAACGCACACGCCCGGGCTCAAACACTGGTGTGGCAGGAGATATGCACCACTGATGAGCACTTACAAGAGAGAAACTTGAGTCTGGTGCTTCCGAGTGCACGTTTGATCGGATGACCTGGAGTTTGTGATTAAAAGTTGAATTCTGAGAGACAGTCAGCCAGGAAAAATAAAATAAAATAGGGTTAACAATCTGTTGTGAAAGGGTTACTTATTGCTCGTTAGTCGAAACAAACAACTACGCATGAATTATAACCCCAAGGACTTTGGTTGTACACAATCTGAACGCTCGCATGATTTATGCGGACTCGATCCCAGTCCAACGAATGGAGACGCAGAACGATAGCAATTGACTGGTTCTAGTAATTATATTGGTTATCCTGTATAACTGACAGGAGATGGGAGACTGAACGAGCTAATGGCCAGAGCTGACGAGCTAGAGTGCGCTTTGCCGCCTGAGCCGAGTGATGTCGGATGGCGACTTTGTTGATTCTGCCGGTACCAGGTGGACTTAAACAACACAAACTTCAAACAACTAGTCGATTGAAGGAACCGAGGCTAAGCCGAACTCCTGACCTATCGAAGAGCCTGATCAACGTTTGCTTGACCAATTGCGTACCTCAATGGATGACCGGTGAGAATCACCCAAATGCCCTACAGAACTTCTAAGATAGACCCACCTCTCCGACCGAAGAAGATTATCATGCCGCACTGGGTGAATCAGGTCGGGATGTGTGAAAGTACTTTGAAGTACTTTTGTCTTGACTATAAGCCATTTTATGTAACTGAGAAAAAAGATTGGAAAAGGAAGATGGCCTATAGCTAGAGGAGGACCTGGCACCGGAATGGACAACTCCTGGGAAGCAGTTGTCATTCCCAAATAAACATAATTGTGCAAATACCTATTCACAAACAAGGCGCGCCTAAGCCCTACGCTCGCAATTGCATTTGAGTGAGTTTGGTGTGTGCGAAGCCGCTACAACAGGGCTGATACTCAAGCATTTGCTGTTGCAGCGGCATCATACTTAGTAACTTTGATATTCCAGAATGAATCATTCTGCTCTGCTTTACTGTATTCTCTGTGTTATACTACATATCCGTAAATGTAATGAATCCGTGCATACAAAATAATACGCTCAGTTCTTTTCTTGTGTAGAGTTCCTAATTCCCAGTGCTTCTGTGCGGGGTTGAGCTTAGTCAGTCCATTCGGTGTCGCATTTTGATGTCGCGAAAAGGAATAAAACCAAACTTGCTTATGAAATGGAACAGCTTGGAGGAGATTTCACATCCAGACAGGTTGAGGAGTATGTGGGCAGTTCGAAATTCGATGTGGGAGTATAAGCTTTCTCGACAAGGCAAAGAAAACCGCTTCTATTCTACATTACATCGGAGAGGATGCATACCAACTGGTGAAAATTTGTTGGTCTAATCAGTATACGGAATGACAAACTGAGAACCACATTAGTTTACAACACTTCAGGCCAATAAATTCCGTTGCCGCTGAAAGAGCCAAATTCAACTGCCTCGCAAGATCCGAAAATCAGTCGACATGTGACCTCATTCTTGAGCTACAAATGTAAGCGATGAAGTGCAATTACGGCACACTACGCGACCACTTGGTTTCTGGAATAAACCTACTTGATTTGCAACAAAAGCTACTGCTTCAAAATGATCAAACTTTCGAGCCCAATCACAATGATTGTGAACAGTGTCAAAATGTAAAAGCTGTAACTTCCGTATTCTGCTAAATATCAAGGCTGTAGATGCAACCAAAATTTGTCTCTTCTGAACAATTCAATTGGTTATTTTGGAAATTAGACTCCAATTCAACGAACGAATCGATTGAAATCCATTCCTAAAATTTCGACTTTGGGAGAACGCATTTCATGTGGTCAATTCCACTCTCGTTTCACATGTTCCTACAAACAACTTACATGTTTCGCCTTTGGTAAGAGTTCGTAGAAGTTGTCAAGCAAGTCGACGGTCGATTTCCCCATTATCTGACCAAAATGACTATTCGAGGTATTAGTGGGCACACACTCCCAATTGTCAGTTTTTGTTTGGTTCCGGTTCAGTTAAGTGATTCCGACCCTATCAACTGTGAGTTTTGGTTGCTTGGTTTGAAAGTTATTCGTAAATTGCACAATGATAATTCTTTCTTAACGTCACCACCTCACTCACCTAATCTACAGCAGCTGGTTTTAAATAATGTATTGTTTCTGGTGAAATAAACGTTTTTAGAGTAAGGTTAGAGATAGCTGGCAATTCTATTTTTCTAAAGCGCGGAATAATTCACGTAGGCTTGAGAGGAATTGTTCGTCGGACCTTATAGTCGATGTGTGAGCGCGGAATCATTACCTCTGTGAAGCCGTCTAACCAGGCCACACCGAATGCCACTTCTTTAACGACCGATGCAAAGACATCACGAATTTTGTGGTGACTACCGACTGACATAATAAAAGTGCCTACTGCAGCGTACATGCACAACTGAAGAACCCGAAGACGTGCTCTACCGACTTGCAGGGTCTAGTGTATTCTCGAAAATTGATTTAAAATATGCATACCTGCAAATACCAGTGGATAAGGAATTCAGCTCGGTAACGACCATCAACACTTCATTCGGTTTATTTCCATACAACGTTTTGCCTTTGACATGAATATTTCCTCTGGTACTTTTGATGGTCCCGTAATCATATTGTTAAAGGTCTTGAAGGTGCTGAGTCATATCAAGACGACGCTGTTGTCCATAGTTCCACTGGAGCTATGCACAATTACCGCCTTTGTTGTTTGTTGAAGCCGTTCATCAAGCCTAATGCTCCCAATAACCCAGACAAGTTCATTTTCGGTGCCTGCGTTTTCCTGCCTTAGTGATATTATTGATGCCTAAGGTTTCTCCTCAGATCCAGCGCATGTAGCCTAGCTTATTGACGTATCTTCACCCACAAACATTTATCAGTTTCTTCCTGTTCTTGATAAACTTCAGTATTATGCTTGTTTTGTTCCAAATTACTGTAAATAAGTCAGTCGTCTGTTTGATGTTCTACGCAATAACTCCTTCTGGAATCAGGCTCACGAGAAGACACTTTATATACTACTGTCTCGCCTACAATCGGGTATTTTCATTAAAACGTTTTCTCCGAAAGACCATTCAGCTATTAGTACTGATGCATTCCCTGCCGGCATAAGTGCGGTTCTTGAACAATGCGAGCAACTGCTCACCACCAATAACAAGGAGGCTCGTCGAAGCTGAACAAGGATATTCACAAACACAAAGAGAAGCTTTGGCAGTTTACTGGGCTGTCTAGAGTTTGCATAAATATTTATCTGACCAAAAGTTCACTATAGCTACTGATTATGAAACATTGCACTTCACCTACCTTCTGCATTGTTCGTTGTCAAAGCCATCACTTGCGACGGTTCAACGATGGAGTATTACACTCAGCTCGTATGATCACGATACTGTGCGTCGTGGTGCCAAGTACATACCACACGCTGATATTCCAGCTGGACCGCCATATTCATCTCAGCCACCAGTCTTCCATGACTTTCTGTTGATGCAGTCACTAACAACGCGAAGCAAAAATCTTGTGAAGGATACAAAAAGTAGTTTGCTCCCGTGATTTCAACTCTGCTTCTTGGTTGAATGTCGAAAGAAAGGTGGCGATTTCCTGATTCCTACTCTCGTTGTGACGATTTGTCGACGACTCCAGACGGATTATTATGCATGAACGATCATGTGATTATTCCTCCGACATTCCGTTCCATCATATTGTCAGGTCTGCACTCAGGGCATTTGGGCGTTGATATAATGGAGCCACTGAAGCGACTTATTTGTTGGTGGCCGGAATAAGATGCAGAAAACGTGGATACAGCCAGAAATCTCAACCTGTACCTACGTAAGATACATTCAGAACTATCAAAGTGGCTTCCTTTTTGGGTCTCCTGTGAGGCGTCGCAACAGGTACAATCACATCATTGTGGATTCATCTTGGGTAACTATTACTCTCTTGTTATCATTGACTCTTTTTTCCGCTGGCCAGAAGTATACTTAAAAAATTCATCCGGGGCACATTCCACAGAGCCTGTGCTCAAGCAAACATTCAGCAGAGATTGAGTTCCGTTTGTTCTAGTTTCTGAAAATGGCACACATTTCACTGCCAAACTCTTGGATGTATGATTGAAAGGTCTTGGTTGCAAACTTGCATCCACTTCCCTTCGTTACCCATAGTCCAATGATCTTGTAGGGAATTTCGTACGCACACTTAGGGTTGCCATTCATTCTGTGAACCCGAATTTATTTCTTGAATTTGATCTTGCCAATGGAATGTTTTCCGCAACGTAATGTTACTAGTGAAAGTTGCTATCAGTTACTTAAATACTAAAGAATGAGAACCAGTTTCGAATGTATTCTGAAACTTATTGTCAGTTATTTCAGAAGCAACGATTTTTGGCCAGCGAACGGAAATTGAATGGTCACCATTTTGGCCCTACATGTACTGTCTTCACATAAACCTCATGTTGGAAAGGTATTAATCAATAAAGAATGTCAGTCTCTTGTCACTTCACCTGTTGTTGCACTAACTAATAATCCGAATCTGGAAGCATTTGAATCCAAGAGTTCTACAGAACAGTCAACTTTCAGAAGACTTGGAACAGTTCATTCATTACCACCAAGGGATTTCAACCAATCCCACTTCAATTCAGCGTGCAGCGGATGTGATATTCAAATTTGACTCATTCTGTTCTACGCTATTGGATTCTCTGGGTTGTACTGCATGTTGGTACGTTAAGTGATTGCCCGCATAAGAAATAATGCGTCACGCTCTATTCCGTTGTGGAGTTCTTACTCCTCAGTAGTACTGCACGAGGTTAGACCTATTCAGTCCTTTTGATATAGCACATGCATCTCAGAGATGCGCAAAGCATCACAACACAGACAGAATGACCTCTTTCAGCAATATAAAATGCCTTTAAGAAAATCAAGTTGAAAGATACTCAAGTTATCAAGTGTGCACTTGCATTCAAGAACTTCGTTGATGACTGAAGTTTCCATGTACTTATCATCCAACATGATTCCCATGCACAAAACAGCAATATTTATGGGGCTAGGATCTTAAGAGATGACTAATCAGAAAAGGGCTTTCGTCTGCTGGTTACGATATTACGCATATTGCCTGAATGTTTGCATTTTATCTGGACGGAAGGTAAGCTCCATCTCTAATCATCATTAACTTCAAGGAAGATAAGATCGAACATGTTTCAGGTTTCCATGTTCTTGCAACCGAACAAGTCTGGTGCACGCAAGCAGTGATAAGAAATGGGTCGATTCAGTACTACCTGCTGGCAACTTTTCATTGACGGTAGCCCTGCTCCTGAAGTAAAGTACATTGTCTTATACTAAATAATTAAAATAGAGGTAAAGAGAGTATTTCTTCATTTTTTGTTGCGCCAGATAATCAACGTGGTCTGATGGCATGGGATTCAACTACCACGCACCACGCTAAATACATAAAAGAACTTTCTCGCAGAGAGAACAGTAGATTAAATAACACTCCCAACAGAAATGACTCTTTGTACTGCATTGGAAAAACGTGTCAGGGACCATTTTGGCATCGAAATCAACGACTATTCTGAGGACTTAATGAAGAGAGAGAGAAAGATCAGTGTCGAAACTTTATGAAGCCTTGCTTGGATGAAAAACTAATGGGCTAAAATCACTGACCACTGCGTTAGCAACGCACTACGAGCAGGCCACGTGACCAGTGAATGCTTATGTCAGAAATGCTTTATCCCTAAACAAGAGATACCGGGGTCGGTGGTTCCAAAGGAAACGGAATAGCAAGAGAGTCAGGCCCAAGTTCCCGATTTTGGAGCTTAAGACGATATTCCCAAACAAGATGACACAATCAAATTTGAATAGAAGTGAACCTTTTGTACAAGAATAATAATTATAAATTATTATATCTAAAGAAAGACATCTCCGAAAATGAGCCCTGGTGCAATTTTTGAAACAAATACATATAAAAATCCGGGCCTTATTTTCGGGGAAACACAAAACGTTTTCATAGAAATTTTATTTGGAGTAGACTATATGGCTTCATTCCATCTTAGCACGTTGTCATTTTAATACAAATTTCCGTTCAAGAATAGAAAGTGACTTGTGAACATTCCCAACACTTACATTGCACGGTTTGGTTAATTTTCGATGTCGAATAACCTTTTAAATTATAATACTTTGCATAGGAGTGAAATAATAATTTCACTGTTTAGGACGTAGTAAAAATAACTGAAAAAAACTCTCCAACTTGTACGACATAATAAAAAAACGGTCCCGAAAGAGTTATCTTTGAAAAGGAGGGGAGGGAGGAGGCTAATCTCTCTCTTTGTTGTGCTGAGCCGGCATGTAAACACTTTCTAATAAAATGAAAATATATTTCCAAGTTTTCGAATTCTTGGATCCACCGACACGAAAAAAAAATACAAAACTGCATAAATAAAATGATCCTTCATGGAACCATTTTGGACTACAAAAATGCACCTCTTTGATGACAAAGAAACGCTAAATCACGAACCGCACTCAGCAGAAGATATTTTAGAATCTAAAAACAATGTAAAACGAATTAATTCCCATTCTAAAATAACAACACAAAATAATGATTTTCTTCTAAATATGGAACAGTTGTTTTATGTGCGATATGAAATATACAACTGCATGAAGATGAACAGTGAAAAACTGCGTATCGGCAAAGTCTCAAAGTCAGCAACATCTGAACAGAACAATTTAGTAACAAAGCGCTAAATAAATATTATGAATCTGCCCTGTCACGAGGGTATTTCGTAAAAAAATGTGCAATTTTTATGACGCATATTTATGGCATTTGATGCTTGTAGTGCTTACGTCATTCCATTTATCGCAAAATGTACCGAACAGTTGTGGACAGTTTCACTACAGATGTTGCAAGTCTTTTTGGTAAAACACTAGCCTGACATTCGCCCAACAGCTTTGGGAATTGTACCATTCGAGTAGGTATGATGATTCTTTCGGGCTCCACCTATCCCCTATGCCATGAGTTATCTTTCGTATCTTTCGCATTTTTCTACAAGTTCCGGATTTCGACTCATCACCCTTGGTGTAACTATCTCTCGAAATTGATTGTCTTATTTAGCATGTGTTCTAGTTGGAAAGTTGAGGGTCCTAAAGGGACTTCGCACGATACTCGGTGACTGATTCGGTGTTTGTTTCTGCAGGTTGTTTGCTCATCAGAAAGTCACGGACATTGGTTTTCCTCCATTTTGGTTGAATTGTGAATCTGACAACCTCGAGATATCAGTACAATACGAAACAAACTGAGTCTCTTTAAATCTTCAGTGGTAGCCAATGAACCACTTTGTTGGTCGGATCAGTGGACTGTTCGAGGTGTGAGGGCCGTAACTAATCGGGTGTCGACTTTTGTAAACTCATTCACAAAGCTACTCAATGAAGTTAGTTGGGAAATTATGAGGAAATTTTCCAGACTACTCCTTTTCGAGAGGGCCAATTTTGAAGGTCGAAAGATAATGGAAGATATGGATTGGGAATTGAACTTCGGAAATCTGGAAGCATTTCCCCAATTCCTACTAGGTGAAGGCATGAAAGTTGGTAGATATGGCTGTAGAGAACAATTTAGCGGTAAATAATCTTGTCATTATCATTACTGTTATGCGTATCCATGAAAATAGTTTTTTGACTGGACAGTTCAGTTGTGCACTATTTGTGCTTGATCTGTAATCGCGAAATTAAATATTGCCGTCATTTTTCATTGAGATGGAAGTTCATTTCACACCCTTCCGCTCACGGCTCGTCAAATAACCATCGCTGATCAAAAGTAAACTTTGAACAAATCAAAATGCATTTGGCATTTCAACTTCATCAGATAACAGAATTTCGAGAAAAATTGAGCCTTTGAGAGTGTGTAAGAGGGGAAGAAATGCTGATCGATAGTAAAATTTCCCCCGTGGACTTTATCTAATCAAGAATTCCGCAATGGATTAGCAATCTCTGTGGACCACAGTCAGTGATCAGCCAATTTAGATTGCTTTCGGGACTTGTTCAGATTATACGAGTTTCAGGTGAATACCGAATCGACGAGGTTCACGTCCATTATTAGCATCAGTCCTCGACAAGGGGAAGGAAAAAATACAGTCAACTTCGTGTGCGTCATGTTAGGAATGCCGTCGCAGAAAAAACGTACTAGAAAGTGGATAATACTGGGATAAATGCAATTTTACCTTAACAACTAGCACTGCTACAAGATATCACCGGTTTATTCGTGCGAATGAGTGTCTTCATCTATCGGCCGATTAAACCGTGTTTAGATCTTCATTGAAGTTCCCATTTAAAAACAAAATAAACCGGAATAAATTGCCACTATGGAGTGTTTCCGGTATACTTTCAACATATTCGCCTTCAGAAAGAAACTTAGGATAAAAAGTCATAGGAATTAACCTAAATAGTTCATTTTCCGTCGATTTATCATCACTTAATGCTTGCTTCATAAACCCTTGTCATTCTCACCTGCGTTTGATCTGACAAGTTAGTATATGGTGATTCGAATGGTAGCATTTTCAGTTGTAATCCGCTCACATACGCGGTCACAGCCGCCTCAAACGAACGGGGATGAAAAAAACGATTCCTATTGGTGGAACATGAATTTTTCACCGAAAATGGGACGACATACATCACTGATTGATTGGAAATATTGAGCAGTTTAGGCAACAGAGCAAAGGATGAGCCAATTGAGTCCAAGGGCAAACTGTTACCTTGCTAATCAAGGCCACTTCTTCGGGGTTAAAGCATTTAACCAAAAGAGGTTTTATTTTTACTTTATTTGAAAAGCTCGGCAGACTATACATTCAATCTGCTTCGCTATCTGCTCCGCTTATAGCGGTTTTATACCTAGAACTTTAATCATAAAAACATTTTCTGATTTGTTTAGAATGTTATTGTACCTGGATGACAGGACAAGATTCTCCCACGTACTACAACACGCTCCTAACTTCAAAATCAAAATTGAGACGGCGTATCTTCGTTCTGAAGGCTGTCCTTAACCAATCGACGAAATTATTTTCAGAGAGTAGCCCTGTGAGTCTAAAATCGTGACCTTCATCCATGCATGCTCCTCACGTTACAAATGAGATTATAAAAAGTTATTATTCTACAAAATAGAAAAGCAAACTGAACAATTTGTATTCATTCCTCTGACAATATCATCACGTGATATGGCATAAACACGTGTACTACACTCACCATCTGTTTGTACTGGTCAGTTTGCAGTTTCCATATTGTTTCCTAGAAAGATTCTTACGAGAGTCCTTAAAAATACATATCAGATAAGTCGTCTTTACTGGGGATGGCTTTGAGTTTAAAAGCGAAACGAATCTGGCTGAGATGTTCACCGCTGTACTTCACTCCCAAACCACAATCACTCGGCTCTTTCTCCCATGATTCCTTTCCCTTGTGGACGTCTACCGCAAGAAAGCCGTAGATGGACGTCCAGTTACCGGACGATGGAAGTGGATCGGAAACACCTTCTGCTGTTGCATGTGTGAACGCACATTCAAAAAAAGAGACAGACTGGAGTTGACCAGACAATTGCTACCATGGCAATCATTGAAGAAGTCAGCCTGAGGATAACATTAGTCCAACTGATAAGATATGTTGTTCGTAAAAGTACGGCAACATCTTCAATGTTTTATCTTAATCATTTGCAGTTCTACGCTTGTCCAGGGACACTTCCAATACGGTTACATAACCATATTCTAAACACGACAAGGAGACACCGTCTACTGCTTAAGGATATCGCAGCACACCGTCTAATAGCCAAATGCACACCTCTAAATCAAACGGACGAACAGAAGTTAAAGCTGGTGCTTTGAACGCAAAATGAAATTGCCCAGATTGGTGCAACAGATCCGTGTATATTTGGTACAAGTGCTTATCCCATTGCAAACCATTAAATGAGACGTACATACTTGAATAAATAAAACCGTTTTCTCTGGGTTTCCGTTATCACGTATAAGAAGCCGATCCCAGTTCGGAGTTATTTTGGCCACTCATCGCGTTGTACATCTGACCTACGTGAATCAAACTCAAGATAATGAAAAAAGCTTTTTTTTATCTTAGTTTGTTTGACATCGAGGTCTGCCTGATCACCCATGGTGAAACGATAAAAAAAAACTCAACGTGAAGTACTGAGCGCAACTGATTTATAGGCACTTGTGTTAAACAGTAGAAGGAATTTGAATCTAGCTCGAGTGAGAAATATGCGCAGCCAAGCGAATTCTTTCCAAAATTTCAGACAACCCTTGTCCGCATTTGTCAATTTCGTTCTTTTTAATACTTCTTTCAAATTTCTTTTTCATTTCACACGGTCTTTGTTGAAGTATGGTAACGCTATCGAACTTTGTTGTTCTATCTAGCCATTATTATTCCTGCTTCCAAGAAATTTCGATGTACTGATTTTTGATATCATAAAAGATAACTCCAGTAATTCTCTCCGGGTCTGTTCGTCACACTCAACTCATGAACTCCCTCCAATATTATCGACGGAACACCTTAGTATTTCTCTGGGTTTTGGTCAGTCCGTTTATTTATCTTCCGATTGATCGAAAGAAATGTATGCATACTGCTGCATAGTTCAACTGATGTTATATTTCAGTGCCATTATTTAGGATGTATCTCATTCAAATATATTGTTATATCACCTTCCGAAAATTGAAGACAACTGTAAGTCCCGGCCGTAGCCAAGATTTATTTGGCCGTGATTTTGAGCATCGAACTACTATACGCTTTCTACCATAACCGAATCTTATTTGTCTACGTAAACAGTTTTATCCAGGTAAAACCACTACTGATTGAGATTTCGTAGCTGCTCTCACTCCATCGGCTTCAGTGTGGTCAAGGAAAGAGTCCGAGGATATCAACCAACGACAAACTGAATCACATGACATGATCTTCAAAGAGGCGCTCTGACCAGAAAATAAGCAACGGTGTAGAGTTTTGCAGAAGATCGGACCATGTGGGCCGTACTTGTACATCGAGTGTGGCTTTACGCAACCGTTCGACTGCCCGGTGCGCATTCACTTTTCGATGGCCAGAAAAGTGCGAAATTCAACGAAGTTGAGTTAACTAGTCAATCACGCAGGAATTGTGAAACAAATACAGTTCTTCGTGAGTTCAAACACTTAGCATGTCAATATCAGGTTGGAAAGGCCCAAAAAAAGCGTTACCTACTCAGTCAAATTCCAAGATTCTTAACTGCTAAATTGTTCACTGCAACCATATCTATCAACTTCCATGCCTTCATGAAGTAGAAATTGAAGAAATGCTTCCAGATTTCCGAAGTTCAATCCCTAATCCATATCTTCCATTATCTTTCGACCTTCAAAATTGGCCCTCTCGAAAAGGAGTAGTCTGGAAAATTTCCTCATAATTTCCCAACTAACTTCATTGAGTAGCTTTGTGAATGAGTTTACAAAAGTCGACACCCGATTAGTTACGGCCCTCACACCTCGAACAGTCCACTGATCCGACCAACAAAGTGGTTCATTGGCTACCACTGAAGATTTAAAGAGACTCAGTTTGTTTCGTATTGTACTGATATCTCGAGGTTGTCAGATTCACAATTCAACCAAAATGGAGGAAAACCAATGTCCGTGACTTTCTGATGAGCAAACAACCTGCAGAAACAAACACCGAATCAGTCACCGAGTATCGTGCGAAGTCCCTTTAGGACCCTCAACTTTCCAACTAGAACACATGCTAAATAAGACAATCAATTTCGAGAGATAGTTACACCAAGGGTGATGAGTCGAAATCCGGAACTTGTAGAAAAATGCGAAAGATACGAAAGATAACTCATGGCATAGGGGATAGGTGGAGCCCGAAAGAATCATCATACCTACTCGAATGGTACAATTCCCAAAGCTGTTGGGCGAATGTCAGGCTAGTGTTTTACCAAAAAGACTTGCAACATCTGTAGTGAAACTGTCCACAACTGTTCGGTACATTTTGCGATAAATAGAATGACGTAAGCACTGCAAGCATCAAATGCCATAAATATGCGTCATAAAAATTGCACATTTTTTTACGAAATACCCTCGTGACAGGGCAGATTCATAATATTTATTTAGCGCTTTGTTACTAAATTGTTCTGTTCAGATGTTGCTGACTTTGAGACTTTGCCGATACGCAGTTTTTCACTGTTCACCTTCATGCAGTTGTATATTTCATATCGCACATAAAACAACTGTTCCATATTTAGAAGAAAATCATTATTTTGTGTTGTTATTTTAGAATGGGAATTAATTCGTTTTACATTGTTTTTAGATTCTAAAATATCTTCTGCTGAGTGCGGTTCGTGATTTAGCGTTCCTTTGTCATCAAAGAGGTGCATTTTTGTAGTCCAAAATGGTTCCATGAAGGATCATTTTATTTATGCAGTTTTGTATTTTTTTTTCGTGTCGGTGGATCCAAGAATTCGAAAACTTGGAAATATATTTTCATTTTATTAGAAAGTGTTTACATGCCGGCTCAGCACAACAAAGAGAGAGATTAGCCTCCTCCCTCCCCTCCTTTCCAAAGATAACTCTTTCGGGACCGTTTTTTTATTATGTAGTACAAGCCGGAGAGTTTTGTCAGTTATTTTAACTATGTCCTAAACAGTGAAATTATTATTTCACTCCTATGCAAAGTATTATAATTTAAAAGGTTATTCGACATCGAAAATTAACCAAACCGTGCAATGTAAGTGTTGGGAATGTTCACAAGTCACTTTCTATTCTTGAACGGAAATTTGTATTAAAATGACAACGTGCTAAGATGGAATGAAGCCATATAGTCTACTCCAAATAAAATTTCTATGAAAACGTTTTGTGTTTCCCCGAAAATAAGGCCCGGATTTTTATATGTATTTGTTTCAAAAATTGCACCAGGGCTCATTTTCGGAGATGTCTTTCTTTAGATATAATAATTTATAATTATTATTCTTGTACAAAAGGTTCACTTCTATTCAAATTTGATTGTGTCATCTTGTTTGGGAATATCGTCTTAAGCTCCAAAATCGGGAACTTGGGCCTGACTCTCTTGCTATTCCGTTTCCTTTGGAACCACCGACCCCGGTATCTCTTGTTTAGGGATAAAGCATTTCTGACATAAGCATTCACTGGTCACGTGGCCTGCTCGTAGTGCGTTGCTAACGCAGTGGTCAGTGATTTTAGCCCATTAGTTTTTCATCCAAGCAAGGCTTCATAAAGTTTCGACACTGATCTTTCTCTCTCTCTCTCTCTCTCTCTCTCTCTCTCTCTCTCTCTTTCTCTTCAATAAGTCCTCAGAATAGTCGTTGATTTCGATGCCAAAATGGTCCCTGACACGTTTTTTCAATGCAGTACAAAGAGTCATTTCTGTTGGGAGTGTTATTTAATCTACTGTTCTCTCTGCGAGAAAGTTCTTTTCTGTATTTAGCGTGGTGCGCGGTAGTTGAATCCCATGCCATCAGACCTCGTTGATTACCTGGCGCAACAAAAAATGAAGAAATACTCTCTTTACCTCTATTTTAATTATTTAATATAAGACAATGTACTTTACTTCAGGAGCAGGGCTACCGTCAATGAAAAGTTGCCAGCAGGTAGTACTGAATCGACCCATTTCTTATCACTGCTTGCGTGCACCAGACTTGTTCGGTTGCAAGAACATGGAAACCTGAAACATGTTCGATCTTATCTTCCTTGAAGTTAATGATGATTAGAGATGGAGCTTACCTTCCGTCCAGATAAAATGCAAACATTCAGGCAATATGCGTAATATCGTAACCAGCAGACGAAAGCCCTTTTCTGATTAGTCATCTCTTAAGATCCTAGCCCCATAAATATTGCTGTTTTGTGCATGGGAATCATGTTGGATGATAAGTACATGGAAACTTCAGTCATCAACGAAGTTCTTGAATGCAAGTGCACACTTGATAACTTGAGTATCTTTCAACTTGATTTTCTTAAAGGCATTTTATATTGCTGAAAGAGGTCATTCTGTCTGTGTTGTGATGCTTTGCGCATCTCTGAGATGCATGTGCTATATCAAAAGGACTGAATAGGTCTAACCTCGTGCAGTACTACTGAGGAGTAAGAACTCCACAACGGAATAGAGCGTGACGCATTATTTCTTATGCGGGCAATCACTTAACGTACCAACATGCAGTACAACCCAGAGAATCCAATAGCGTAGAACAGAATGAGTCAAATTTGAATATCACATCCGCTGCACGCTGAATTGAAGTGGGGTTGGTTGAAATCCCTTGGTGGTAATGAATGAACTGTTCCAAGTCTTCTGAAAGTTGACTGTTCTGTAGAACTCTTGGATTCAAATGCTTCCAGATTCGGATTATTAGTTAGTGCAACAACAGGTGAAGTGACAAGAGACTGACATTCTTTATTGATTAATACCTTTCCAACATGAGGTTTATGTGAAGACAGTACATGTAGGGCCAAAATGGTGACCATTCAATTCCCGTTCGCTGGCCAAAAATCGTTGCTTCTGAAATAACTGACAATAAGTTTCAGAATACATTCGAAACTGGTTCTCATTCTTTGGTATTTAAGTAACTGATAGCAACTTTCACTAGTAACATTACGTTGCGGAAAAATTCCACTGGCACGATCAAGTTCAAGAAATAAATTCGGGTTCACAGAAAGAATGGCAACCCTAAGTGTGCGTACGAAATTCCCTACAAGATCATTGGACTATGGGTAACGAAGGGAAGTGGATGCAAGTTTGCAACCAAGACCTTTCAATCATACATCCAAGAGTTTGGCAGTGAAATGTGTGCCATTTTCAGAAACTAGAACAAACGGAACTCAATCTCTGCTGAATGTTTGCTTGAGCACAGGCTCTGTGGAATGTGCCCCGGATGAATTTTTTAAGTATACTTCTGGCCAGCGGAAAAAAGAGTCAATGATAACAAGAGAGTAATAGTTACCCAAGATGAATCCACAATGATGTGATTGTACCTGTTGCGACGCCTCACAGGAGACCCAAAAAGGAAGCCACTTTGATAGTTCTGAATGTATCTTACGTAGGTACAGGTTGAGATTTCTGGCTGTATCCACGTTTTCTGCATCTTATTCCGGCCACCAACAAATAAGTCGCTTCAGTGGCTCCATTATATCAACGCCCAAATGCCCTGAGTGCAGACCTGACAATATGATGGAACGGAATGTCGGAGGAATAATCACATGATCGTTCATGCATAATAATCCGTCTGGAGTCGTCGACAAATCGTCACAACGAGAGTAGGAATCAGGAAATCGCCACCTTTCTTTCGACATTCAACCAAGAAGCAGAGTTGAAATCACGGGAGCAAACTACTTTTTGTATCCTTCACAAGATTTTTGCTTCGCGTTGTTAGTGACTGCATCAACAGAAAGTCATGGAAGACTGGTGGCTGAGATGAATATGGCGGTCCAGCTGGAATATCAGCGTGTGGTATGTACTTGGCACCACGACGCACAGTATCGTGATCATACGAGCTGAGTGTAATACTCCATCGTTGAACCGTCGCAAGTGATGGCTTTGACAACGAACAATGCAGAAGGTAGGTGAAGTGCAATGTTTCATAATCAGTAGCTATAGTGAACTTTTGGTCAGATAAATATTTATGCAAACTCTAGACAGCCCAGTAAACTGCCAAAGCTTCTCTTTGTGTTTGTGAATATCCTTGTTCAGCTTCGACGAGCCTCCTTGTTATTGGTGGTGAGCAGTTGCTCGCATTGTTCAAGAACCGCACTTATGCCGGCAGGGAATGCATCAGTACTAATAGCTGAATGGTCTTTCGGAGAAAACGTTTTAATGAAAATACCCGATTGTAGGCGAGACAGTAGTATATAAAGTGTCTTCTCGTGAGCCTGATTCCAGAAGGAGTTATTGCGTAGAACATCAAACAGACGACTGACTTATTTACAGTAATTTGGAACGAAACAAGCATAATACTGAAGTTTATCAAGAACAGGAAGAAACTGATAAATGTTTGTGGGTGAAGATACGTCAATAAGCTAGGCTACATGCGCTGGATCTGAGGAGAAACCTTAGGCATCAATAATATCACTAAGGCAGGAAAACGCAGGCACCGAAAATGAACTTGTCTGGGTTATTGGGAGCATTAGGCTTGATGAACTGCTTCAACAAACAACAAAGGCGGTAATCGTGCATAGCTCCAGTGGAACTATGGACAACAGCGTCGTCTTGATATGACTTAGCACCTTCAAGACCTTTAACAATATGATTACGGGACCATCAAAAGTACCAGAGGAAATATTCGTGTCAAAGGCAAAACGTTGTATGGAAATAAACCGAATGAAGTGTTGATGGTCGTTACCGAGCTGAATTCCTTATCCACTGGTATTTGCAGGTATGCATATTTTAAATCAATTTTCGAGAATACACTAGACCCTGCAAGTCAGTAGAGCACGTCTTCGGGTTCTTCAGTTGTGCATGTACGCTGCAGTAGGCACTTTTATTGTGTCAGTCGGTAGTCACCACAAAATTCGTGATGTCTTTGCATCGGTCGTTAAAGAAGTGACATTCGATGTGGCCTGGTTAGACGGCTTCACAGAGGTAATGATTCCGCGCTCACACATCGACTATAAGGTCCGACGAACAATTCCTCTCAAGCCTACGTGAATTATTCCGCGCTTTAGAAAAATGGAATTGCCAGCTATCTTCAACCTTACTCTAAAAACGTTTATTTCACCAGAAACAATACATTATTTATAACCAGCTGCTGTAGATTAGGTGAGTGAGGTGGTGACGTTAAGAAAGAATTATCATTGTGCAATTTACGAATAACTTTCAAACCAAGCAACCAAAACTCACAGTTGATAGGGTCGGAATCACTTAACTGAACCGGAACCAAACAAAAACTGACAATTGGGAGTGTGTGCCCACTAATACCTCGAATAGTCATTTTGGTCAGATAATGGGGAAATCGACCGTCGACTTGCTTGACAACTTCTACGAACTCTTACCAAAGGCGAAACATGTAAGTTGTTTGTAGGAACATGTGAAACGAGAGTGGAATTGACCACATGAAATGCGTTCTCCCAAAGTCGAAATTTTAGGAATGGATTTCAATCGATTCGTTCGTTGAATTGGAGTCTAATTTCCAAAATAACCAATTGAATTGTTCCAAAGAGACAAATTTTGGTTGCATCTACAGCCTTGATATTTAGCAGAATACGGAAGTTACAGCTTTTACATTTTGACACTGTTCACAATCATTGTGATTGGGCTCGAAAGTTTGATCATTTTGAGGCAGTAGCTTTTGTTGCAAATCAAGTCGGTTTATTCCAGAAACCAAGTGGTCGCGTAGTGTGCCGTAATTGCACTTCATCGCTTACATTTGTAGCTCAAGAATGAGGTCACATGTCGACTGATTTTCGGATCTAGCGAGGCAGTTGAATTTGGCTCTTTCAGCGGCAACGGAATTTATTGGCCTGAAGTGTTGTAAACTAATGTGGTTCTCAGTTTGTTATTCCGTATACTGATTAGACCAACAAATTTTCACCAGTTGGTATACATCCTCTCCGATGAAATGTAGAATAGAAGCGGTTTTCTTTGCCTTGTCGAGAAAGCTTATACTCCCACATCGAATTTCGAACTGCCCACATACTCCTCAACCTGTCTGGATGTGAAATCTCCTCCAAGCTGTTCTATTTCATAAGCAAGTTTGGTTTTATTCCTTTTCGCGACATCAAAATGCGACACCGAATGGACTGACTAAGCTCAACCCTGCACAGAAGTACTGGGAATTAGGAACTCTACACAAGAAAAGAACTGAGCGTATTATTTTGTATGCACGGATTCATTACATTTACGGATATGTAGTATAACACAGAGAATACAGTAAAGCAGAGCAGAATGATTCATTCTAGAATATCAAAGTTACTAAGTATGATGCCGCTGCAACAGCAAATGCTTGAGTATCAGCCCTGTTGTAGCGGCTTCGCACACACCAAACTCACTCAAATGCAATTGCGAGCGTGGGGCTTAGGCGCGCCTTGTTTGTGAATAGGTATTTGCACAATTATGTTTATTTGGGAATGACAACTGCTTCCCAGGAGTTGTCCATTCCGGTGCCAGGTCCTCCTCCAGTTATAGGCCATCTTCTTTTTCCAATCTTTTTTCTCAGTTACATAAAATGGCTTATAGTCAAGACAAAAGTACTTCAAAGTACTTTCACACATCCCGACCTGATTCACCCAGTGCGGCATGATAATCTTCTTCGGTCGGAGAGGTGGGTCTATCTTAGAAGTTCTGTAGGACATTTGGGTGATTGTCACCGGTCATCCATTGAGGTACGCAATTGGTCAAGCAAACGTTGATCAGGCTCTTCGATAGGTCAGGAGTTCGGCTTAGCCTCGGTTCCTTCAATCGACTAGTTGTTTGAAGTTTGTGTTGTTTAAGTCCACCTGGTACCGGTAGAATCAACAAAGTCGCCATCCGACATCACTCGGCTCAGGCGGCAAAGCGCACTCTAGCTCGTCAGCTCTGGCCATTAGCTCGTTCAGTCTCCCATCTCCTGTCAGTTATACAGGATAACCAATATAATTACTAGAACCAGTCAATTGCTATCGTTCTGCGTCTCCATTCGTTGGACTGGGATCGAGTCCGCATAAATCATGCGAGCGTTCAGATTGTGTACAACCAAAGTCGTTGGGGTTATAATTCATGCGTAGTAGTTTGTTTCGACTAACGAGCAATAAGTAACCCTTTCACAACAGATAGTTAACCCTATTTTATTTTATTTTTCCTGGCTGACTGTCTCTCAGAGTTCAACTTTTAATCACAAACTCCAGGTCATCCGATCAAACGTGCACTCGGAAGCACCAGACTCAAGTTTCTCTCTTGTAAGTGCTCATCAGTGGTGCATATCGCCTGCCACACCAGTGTTTGAGCCCGGGCGTGTGCGTTAACACAGCTCCATCACGCTCACGTCCAGACTTATCCCAGTCATAGAGTAAAGTCTGTTCTTATGTCTTCCTCTATGACGGTCAGCAATGAGCGGCAGCTTCGAAGTGAGATACGATCACCGTCCCGTTAAATGGAACAACAGTGCAGGGATGTTTGAGATGCGCTTTGCACATTCATAATGTAAAATGTTGTCGCAGGACTGGGTTGGCTCAACACTAAATCTTGTGTTGGTAGGGGAAGCTCTATCTGAAGTGGATAAATTTTGTTACCTGGGTAATTACATCTCACTAGGTGGACAGATGACGGTTGATGTGTCATCGCGTATACATAAGGCGCGTTTGGCTTTTGCCAACCTCCGTCATCTGTGGCGTCGGCGTGATATCCGATTGTCTTTTAAGGGTAGAGTGTACACCGTGTGGTTAGGTCCGTTCTTTTATACGGTTCAGAAAAATGGCCGTTGAAGTTAGAAGATAGGCGAAGACTGTCGGTGTTCGAGCATCGACGTCTCCGTAGCTCTGCCCGAGTATGATGGGAGCACCGTATCAGTAATGCTGAGGTTAGACGTAGGGTGTTGGGAACCAGAGGTCAGTCTCTGGATCAAGTACTGAATCTAAACAGGTTCAGGTGGTTGTTACATATGTTACGCGTTCCCACCGATAGAATTTTTCAGCGTTCATTTTTCTCTGAGGCAGGTGGTGATTGGAAGATAGTTCGAGGTGGTCAGTCTATGACATGACAAAAAGGTATGAAAACCTTGACCGGTGGACTTGGCGGAGTAGAACGTGTTAGACCTTTAATTTTGGGGTCCATTCTATAAATACAACAATTGCAACACATTGTTTCGTTCGAGGTGAAAAGAAATCACATGATTCTGATCAAAGCTGTCACTTTCAAAGAGAAACGACTAGAACGTTTCACTAAATTTCTGGAGATGCAGATCCTATGCTCATCTCACTACTTACAACTAATGGAACCATTTTGACAATTGTATTCAAATTCGTTGGATACAGGGGACATCTATGGAGTTCCAACCGAGGTACGAACTCGATCAAGTATGAAGTAGTAAGCTATCCAGACGATCTTGCTTCAAAGTAGCATCAGACGACTCAGGCACCATTCGTCTCGAGTTTTGAGTTTCAACACGGTGACAACCACACAGTAAATTGGGTGCGTGGCGAGCATGTTCACATTGACGGACTAAGAAACAACGAATGACGGTAAAAATCAGCCCACCAAGGTAGGTCTGTTTGCCCTAGTTGAGACTCGGTTGATATTGCCTCTAGTTGATGGTCCTCGAAGAGACAGACAAGTAATATTCACAGAGCTTACATGAGTTTTTGCTGGTGGTTTGAGCGACGACAAAACACGGTCGACAGTCTACTGTTGAAACTGAATTAGGAAAACGTCCGTGTTCTTTTTCATTGAACAGTTGGGAGGACGGTAACTTGATTAAAATGCCTTACTATTGGAGCAGTGGGATTTTTAATCACCGTGGCCTCGACAAATACTCCCTCCTTCCGGCTTCTGACCATAGTATCCATTTGGGTCTTCTTTATGGTGGTCTTCAAGATTTCAGTCTTCCGACGATCTCTTTTGAAGCTTCTTGAGAACTTGCTGCATATTGTTCAAGTATGTTCTATCCGGTCATCGTCATTTCTAAGTCAGCTTTTCTGCAGTTCGCTACGAGCTGTATATATGGGTCTAATCAAAGTTCTTGTTTGTTCACGACATTCGATCAAAATATCTGTCTGGTTACTTCGAATTAGGAAGCAGATCTGCACATTCTGTTTGAACTTTCGCTATAAGAGGAGGAATTTCAATCCATAATGATAAGGAACAATAGGTAATTCATGGACTGTATAACCCATTTCACTTGATGGGCAGATGGAATCAGCAGTTATACACAATGGAAGAGGGTTGACAATTCCAAGCGCCACGAATATCAGCGCATGATTGGAAAACCTCAAGGTGGAAACAGAATGGTGAATGCCCGGAACAGAATTCCGTCTGCTTACAACTTTAATCTGAGCGCTACTGAAAGAAAGCGGCCAGTCAGAGCAAATCGTACTCCATTATGTCTTTCAGAAGAATCTGTTTCCCTTAGTAAATGTCTTTGGAAGCCATCTGTAATGGTTTTAGCAAGCGCATATCTGTTTTAAGTGCTAAAAAGTGAATCAGTTACAGAATACTGCAGTTCGCGGTTGGAATCGGCCTGTACGTTCACAGATATCCCCTTTCATTGCGTGTCTCTTGCCTGAGGTAAGGAGAGAGTCCTGAAACTCACAGTTGTTCCCAAAACTCCAAAAGCTAATTTGTTTGTTCGAACTGAGTGGATAAGTTGTGATTTCACTTCGATCAAATGGAGTTTTAAATAGTGTTTTTCATTTAACATTCAATATTGCTTTTCCACTTAAATACTGTGGTTTGTGTTTGAAACTTCTGTCTGTCGGAAATGAAAACTTTTGTGATAAAAGAAAGTATTTTATAGGTCCATTCTGTCTATTAAGTAATAGTCGGTCTGGGCGGTCACTTGCGTGCGGCCGAAAAGCGTGGCTATATTTTTTTTGAAAAAACCGCATTCATGGTGCACGATTTGATGAAATTTCGAATGCAGTCAGATTTTACCGGGCATTCTCTGTGCAGAAGCTTTGGCCTTCATTTTTTTCTCATTCAAATTACCAGGATGTTGATGGGTCAAATCACCTAATAGGCTTATTTTCGCTCGTATTTAATTTTCAATTCCTCACTGCTTACCTAATTTTGCCCTGAGGCGAAAACATTTCATGGGAGAATGCAGCTTTCCAGGTGGCAATCGTTTCCTGGCAAACATACTATTCACTATGGTGAAGTCTATTGACAGAAGACTTTGGTTAATACCAACCTATTATCCTCTGCTTCTATCAGTTCCGATCAGATGACGGTAGAATACGAATTTTCAGGGGTCATCAGCAGTACCGGCTTTACTCGGCGACTCGTTTGCCCTTGCCATTTTTCAATCTTAACGTTGTATACAAAGACACATCACTTTTCTGGAAAATAATAATAATAATGATAATAATAATAATTACATGGCTAAATAAATGAAGTATACAATTCAAGTAGTTTTCTGTTACTACGTGTAACATTTGCATTTCCGATCTCCTGATCTCTGAGCTTGACATTCAGGTAGTCGACTTTTCGTGGTCAACCGAGGTGCCGTCATTAGAACACTGATGATGGTCTATGTGATGGCATGCTTTTATAAATAATCTCAACCTCAGATGACCTTAACATTCTACGGTTGTTAGTTTACGGAAACATGATCCTTGGAACTTTCAACGTTACATATCAAATTTATAGTTTGGCCATATGACCTTTCGCCATTATTTTGTAACTTGGCCTTTCAGTGGTCAGGCCGTCGGCAGCCATACTAGAATTCGATTAATGCAAGTGTGGGTTCCCGATGACACGAATTCTGGGACTCGATCTCACAGAGTTTTCAACGATTATGTGTTTCACAGATCGAACATGTGCAACCCCCGCGGAGGATCACTGGTCCTTGCATACTACAACTTTCTCTCTTCTCGTTTCATGGTCATACGAGAATTCTGAAGGTGAAAACGTCACTCTTTCTAGGATAGGTTTTCGTAGACTTCCATATTCATTTCATAGGTCAAGGTCAAGTCTAAGGATTATACTGCCTTTAATTCAGATGAGGTCATTGGTCGTCTCCTGAGCATTGATGACGTCACTTGGGTCAACTGTTTGCTACTTAAAGGCCGAGGACACTCATCCCAAGTCGATGAAAATTTCCAAGCTGGCTTATAAGCTGCAACAATATTCAAAACCACTGAGAACCTTAAACGGTCATTGACCTTACGAGAATGATGCCTTACGCGACTGGCTCCAGAGAAGCAGTCCCGTAAGCAAACTCTCCTACCCATTCCGCCTCTCAAAGCAAAAGCAGATATCCTTCTTTCTTTGTTGAATGGGTAATTTTAAATTATCCAGTTCACGGAAAAGCTTCATTTAACTCCTCATCAACTGGACAAATGAATGGGATTGGAGAAAATTAATACTTATTAATTTTCACCAACATCTTCGGATAATGAAGAAATACAATAGATCAGAACGCTTCAAACAGTAATCATTCATGTTTACATTAATCTACCTAGGTAACCAACCATTTGAACGAGTCACATTCCGATCAACCATACGACAAAACATCAAGACATTGAAAAAAATTTCACAGTCCTCGCTGGAATGTTGATACGTCATGTCAAACTGGGCAAAGAAACTATATTCTCGCTTTCGGATCGATAACTAGTGTGTCCGCCTCTTGCCACACGTGCTTTATAGACCAAAGTTAGGACAAGAAAGCTTCAAATTTATTCAGGCGATGATGATAGAACCTGAATCGTCATATGGGTAATATTATCAATGAACAAATGAGCTGATACGATGTTATTATATTGACAGAGTGAACGGCTAAAGTCCCGCGAAGGAGGGGGAAAGATTCATAAATTAGAAATTCTGTGTGCAAGAATAATTGTTTTTCGTGGCTTGAATCACATTTAAATCCTTAGAGAAGAGTGTGGACGAGGAGTCCAATTTTCGAATCGCAAGGCTGGTTAGCACAGTCAATCTTCAGAACGAGGACACATGGTCCCAAGTTTGGGTTTTCGCCATAAATGACATGGTGTTCTATCTGGATGACAAGAGAACACTTCCCCGGAAGCACACTACCGGTGTCCTCGTTCTGAAGGTTGACCGGATTGACCGACAAACCCATTTTGTAAGAATGACCTAGTGATTCTAAAATGAGTTATTCGTCCAAGCACATCCAGAACAACTCAAATGAGATTACAACCACGAAGCAACTGTAGAGTACTCAAGTGAAGAGGATTGCGCAGCAGAGTACCGGGTATGCATGCCTATTTTTCGGTTTGTTCTGTAAGTACCGGTCCATGAAGCCAGCGAAGGGTTACTTGAATGGAACAGTGTGTTTTACTTATTGTATTTATAGAATTCTCTAAATGTGTGTACTGTTCCTTTCAAAAATTGATAAATCTAAGTGGGTAACGTCGAGACATTTAATTTCCGAGGGACTTCCGTTGTGGTCTTTATCATGCCTCTGAATGGATGAGCTGGATAAGGGCAATGTGAATCTCGTGCCAGCAATCTCAATGAGACCAAACGAATGAAAATTTTGGTCCAACTAAATGATTGAAAATTTAGGGAAGGGGGTTGCTGGTGAATAGAGGATGAGTAGAGTATGCCCCAATATCTTCCAAGTATTTCTCCCAGTTGTTTAAGAGATGTTTTCACAGTCTAGTGAGTGAACCCCTTCATGAGATAAGAGAAGTACGACTGGTAATTGAAGTTCACAGGCAAATGTCTTGATGTCTTCTTTCAGGATACCAGAACAATCTGCTGAGTCAAATGTGAGCAGAATAATGGGATCACTTTGAGAGCCTAAGTGAAGATGACTATTTGCTTACCCCGAAATTGATTAAGCTTTCAGACTTGGAAAGATAGTCTCAACGGTTCACAGATATAAGGAGAGTATATATAACAGGGACTCTGATGAAAAATAATGTCGATGAGAAATCCGGTATGCTTGAAATAGTTCATTCAGAGTGGACGGCTATCACGACCGAGTGGGGCAGAAAGGGATGGAGACCAAGAGAGACGGAATTTGCACTTAGCCCCAATGGGACAGCTTAAAGTTTGGTCGAGAGCCGTGGGTAAACTGCGAATGCAGGCACAAGTGTCAGAAATAATCCGAAGATGGGAGGAAAATTTTAGCCAGGCAGAAAGCCATAAGTGCATTTGAAGAGATATCCCGAAATCGCGGTCCTTTTAAGCAATGAGGTTACTCGGCTAAGAGCTATATGGACAAGAGTGTGAGTTTCACTCGCGAGTACCGGTCAAAACAAAACTTTCTTTGGTCGGTTAAAAGTCTCCTCGGCAACCGGCAATGTGGGATGGTTAGTTCCTACGACAGACAGTGGTGTGTCATGTCCTTGTTTTTCGCTGGGATGCATAAAACAGGCAAACTTGGTTTTGCCGGTTGAGTTTAAATTGGGGAAAAATGACCTCGTTTGGATCCTAGCTCAGTTAGAATAATAAATCTTTGAGTATATGGGCGTACTGAGGTAGACAGAGAAACGTGCCATTACTTCCACTGGTCATGATTTATGATGAACAGTATTCCATTTGGTTTTCTGTTCTACGAAGTCGTAGATCACGTTCATAAAACGGTCATTTCCAAAAACAGTTCGTAAAGAGATGGAATATGGAAGACCCAAAGGATACCACATGAAAATCTTTTTCTGATATTCATCATAATAACGTAGATAACAACACCGGAATTTATGCGGAGAAAAAACAACTATATTCAGCAGCTGCAGTTATCCTAAATGAAAGCAGATAAACCACCCTTATAACATTGGAGAAACTGACAAACCAGAATAGGTAATCCTATCGACTGACTGTGTCTGCCAGAAATGCAGTTTTGTTTGATGTCCAAAACTGATGCTCTTGACTACCGAGAATAAAACCCTGCGGTCTTATTCGTTCGCAAAACAATACTGTTAAAAATTATCAGCTGTTCGTATATTTTTAGGAGGTACACATTTTATGAATAACATTCGTCTTTTAATCTCGTGTTTAAGTAGAATTTAGGTGAAAGGGTGAAGCACGTAGCCACACGGGCTCGTCATACTATTTGCGCGTGCATCCTTGAACTGCAGACACGAGCATAGCTGGAGGATCACTGTGGGTAGAACAGACAAAATCCGCTTTCTCATAGAACTATCTGATGGGAAGCAGTTACTTATATTGCGGTCAATCATCATGTTCTACTGAGTGTACAGAGAGCGAGAGAGAGAAAGAGAAAGAGAGACTGCAGCTACTGATCACTACACTTGGGCAGACTCTACTGAAACTTTGCCGTTTCCATGCTTCGCTCGGTCTACAGGGTAAAGGAACTGGAAACCGGGTTCGGAAGAAGGAACAAAAAGCAGTGTGCCTGTAAAAGAAAAAAGGCAGAGTCTCATATAACGGGACATGTAAGGTCCCGTAGTGATACCTAAGTCACACTCCTGTGGCGGATTACCAAGCCAACGCTGTACAGTTGAGCTGGTTGGCTCACAGGCTTCCGTTTTTGAGTCGCTATCCAAATAGTATGAACTTATGAAACAGAGGCAAGGGATGTATTGAAATATCCAAAGTATCCCTCTGGAAGAAATCACAGCTAGTTTCCTCCTAAAGTTCGAAAATATTCAGAGATGTCAACGGTGTCCTCATCACGGACCCACATCTTCAAGCGATAAACATAATCGTGACAATAACCGAAGCAATTAAGTAGCCCATTTACTCAGTTTAATTTTCTGCTCTCATTTTTCGCGTATTGTACAACGGAGGCAACAAACTCGAATCCTTCAAATCATCAAATTAGATATCTACTGAGTCACCAAAAGTCTCACACATTTCACACATTTCAAATGGCATTCTAATTATTCGAATAAAACCTGTTTCTTTCCACGGTGTTTGCTAGCCAAATGATCTGGTTTCCAATGCTCGTAGTGACGTCGACTTTGGAGTGGTCTCAGTCACCGGTGCTGAGTGGGCCCTGCCCGAAGTAATCACGCCAATGTCAACTGCTCGCATTTTGGTAGGACGGTTCCGTAAGTGATGGCAAGACGGGGTAAAAGGTAGATTTCTGCATCCCACGATTACAGTTACTGGCTCGGAAGAAAAATGTATCAGCAATTGTTCCAATCACTTTGATGCGTCTTCAACAGGTGTTTTGGCTATTTTTGGTTTGTTCATTTTACCACATACTCTGGCTCTTTGGAAGAGAGGCAAGTCAGAAGCCCGGCTGTAATTCTAACCAGTCTAGCCGACCACAGGAATCGTCATGTCCAGCTGCTTTCTGACTTTGTACCAATTCTGGTCAGCACAAACCTTTGCCTTATGTTACACTTTTACAGTCCAGTTCGCATGTCGCGGAAGGTGTCACTGATTACCCAGGGGAACGATTTATCTGAAAGATATGGCTCATTCTTATCCGGCTCTACCAACTAAGAGACAAGGGAGTGGAGCGTGAACTCCGATTTCCTCCCCGGCTAACCTTTGCATCCTAACGATCGAAATGTTAGGTCCACCTTGCCGTGCTTAACAGATAAATACTTTTGTACATTTCTAACAGGGATCAATCACCTGCATCTGAAGTTTCAGCGAGTTTTCAAAAGTGAACGATGTGCTGTGCCAGTAAGAATAATCATTGGAGAACAGAAGTCCATCTTTAAGTCGTACGTCAGCCCCTAAGTTGCAGTTTTCTACGGTACTTGGGCCAGCTTATTGCTTATCAGATACGGATACATTAGTTTCCTAAACGAAAGCTGTTAAAATCATAGTTGCAGTCTGCCTAAAGTCACATTCACTTTACAAAATCTTGGACACTTCCGGTGAAGAATAACCCTGAACTCTCACGTTCATAAAAAATGACTATTGTTTAAGTCTGAAAGCTCGAAGAGATGTAACTGATAAGAAATAATGAACTATAAAAGATGAGTTTCGCTCATTAGCTGAAATGAATAGCAACTTTTTACAAAGGAGCTTTCTGAACAAATCCTCAGCCCTTAGATGCTTGCAGTCCGTGAGAAAGATAATTCGCTTGTGTGATATCTTCAGAAGGTGATCAAGCGGACGTACTTTCATATACCATGCCAGTTTCAACAGCTTAACTGAAACTTTGGTGTGTCAATCTATTCTCATTTTTTGCACAAAACAGAGAGAAACCTGTCACCAAGGCTTAGGCAACACAACCGCATCCGACCAATGAGGAAGAGTAAGAAGAACGACGATTGTCCTGGATGTGTTGCATCATGCACCCAAGGTGTATCACTTAGAATGGAAGACTATCCAAGTGATCCCGAATTTGCTTCGGAACGCTCTGCATGCAACGAGCTGTATGTCAAGACGTCGAAGACAGAAGTGACTTGGGGAGCTCTGGAAACAGCTTACGAAACTGTTCCATTTACTTGGATTCCAATTTGAATGCAATCCTCATATTTCTGCAAACCGAACCATACAAAACCTTTACGTAAACGGTTATTTACCTTTCTAAATCGTGTAATAAATGCAATGAAAACGTGTAAGATACCACGGAAACGGTGATGGACTATACTAGGGAGAAATATCAACATATACTCAAGCTTTCCCTGAATAAGTGTTATGGGAGAGCAAAGATAGCTGTCACAACATTTCTGCTGTGTCACTTCAAAGTAAACAAAGGCACTTCAGGTGCCGTAGTTAAAGTAAAAAAAGAAATGACTAGAAGTAACTAAATTAAATAGGGTCAGTCCGAGATTCAAATGCTCGCTTTTCCCTCGACAAGTGTGTTGGTCTTGTGCCACTTTGACCTTGACAGCTGAGCCTAAAATCTCTAGGGATTATCTTGCTCAGGTGACCCATGCTCTTTCCTTTCAATGAACCAAACGCTGGTAGCCTAATGATGCTCTCATGGGATTTGAAAACGCAGAACTCTTGTAATATATATTATGATTGTGCAATAATTAGCTTATAATTTCGAAAAAACCGATGTATTCTCAGCCTTGCTTTCGGTCGTTTAATCTTATTCCTCAACATCAACAAAAATAACAATGAAGCTACTGATAATACTATTACTGTTCTGGGGAGTACGTACAACCTAAAGTAGGTGTTCAGTTGCTCAAAAATGAGCTATGGACGGTTATGAATTGATAACGAACGCAAGTGCATCAGAGGAACCAAACGCAGTAAGGTAAACGAAAGCAAATGAACCACTCGACTGCATCCACCGTCTGGATATTGACTGTCTTTAAGTGGACTAGACGGCTGGTAGGCACACAAGAATTATTGTTACATTTGACTAGTTTTGGTGATCTTTAAATGTGTAACTTTCAATGAACAACCGATTACCCAGGCATGTTTTGTGGACCACAACACTACCGCCACCGCCGTTGCCACTGGTGCCGACGTGTGGATACTACTCACTGAATAAGTCAATAGTTGAGTACTGAAAACGCAACTATGGACTGTGATAGACATGTAATGAATGCGACTATGTCAGATAAACTAAGTGCCGAAAGTGAAACAAGACTTACAAGGCACACAACAGTATCCTACCACGGGATAACGACAGTCTTCAAATGGACTGGACAATTCGTATTCAAATAAGCAATGGTGAAATAATTGACTAATTTTGGTATTTCCCAAACGTGTATGTTTATTATTCACTTGAGGTGGACTCCACTGCTACTGCTATGACCACGATTCTGAACGCTTCCGCTGCTAGGGAAGACTTCCTCTTTGTGCCGCAGTGCTACGCCAGACGCTTGATGCGACAATGTACCATTGTGCCTGTCATGAAGCAAATGAAACCAAAGGAGTTTCGAAACTTTCGTGTGCCATCACCACAGCGTCTTCTGCCAAAGGAGCAGTGCATAATCAACGGACGTAAAACCAAGCAGATTCTAGTAAGTTAACCAAGGAAGCCTTGAATCAAGGAAGGTGGAAATAGTATCTGTTGTTGATGTCTTTTTTGGGATAATAGTAAATTTCGGTGCTAACTTATCCTGATGAAACTCGCATTTACTACGATATGCATAATGCTTTCGAAGCATTCCTTTATACAAAGGGGTTTTAGAAATCATAAATCATGAGCACAGAAGGCTACCATTTACCTTGCTTTCTAGAGGCCAGAGGGTCTTCTTTACCATTAAACAAAGCCTGTTGTTTAAGAGTAGAGAAGCATTCACAAAATTACAGTTGAATTTTCCTTAGGCCACCACGAGTATTTTGGTAACTGCTAACAAATATTTCACTCCATTTTCTCCATCTCAAGCATCTTTTGCAACTTATCGTATCTGTGGTTAAACATGCATGAGGAAAACCAAAAGACAGTTGGGTATGCACGTCGTTCAACACAACTGACTGTGACCAGGGACTCACGTCCAGGTAGTGCATGACAGGAGACCTAAGTAAGACGGGTCACCCGGTTAACTGACTTGTTGCGTCTTTCATAGTTCGAAACACCAAGTGGGTGAGCATATCGCGCCACACCTAGGTGAAGACAATTAAAGAGTTCACCCCAATTCCGTATACCCCAAAACACATACTAGCTCATGTGGCATTAGTTTGTTGATATTCATCAAACTCGGGTTCATTAATCTCTCACCGTTGCGGTTCCTGCCTCCGCTTGTTTTGAATCTTCACTCCCATTCTGATCCCAGTGCAGATTTCAGTTTACCCAGTCGGTTATCTTTTTTGTTGCGCAAACATCAAACGAACTTTACCATCACTGAGTCCCACAGATCTGCTCCAGGTCTCCAAATTCATTGAGGAAATTGCGACTGATAATGTGACACCAGATATCTTGCCCAATTGTAGAAACTATCCCGATTACTTGAACTTTCACTATAGCAGAAAACTTTGTCTCACTAGCTTTACGCACGATACGGGCTGTACACGGCTACGGGCAGCAGAACAAATTCCAAACGTGTAACCGTGTTTATCGTAATTTCGTGTTTCCAAACAATGCAATACATAAAAATGCATAAATGTAATGACTTACAGCCAGGTGAGCAACCAAGAGCAACAGTACAGAAAGTTATCCGATAAATCGGGACAGCGCGGTCATAAACGGTCCACTCAGCAAGGAGTCATGCGAAACTGTAGCGCAGCACGGTTGCGGTACAGATAGTGGATCAAGAAGCGTGAGTGAAACGTTCTGCAATATTTTCTTACAAGGGGAATGTACAATCACAGAACAATCGAGTCGGGAACATAACGTAAAATGTTCACGCACCATACGTCGTAAAAGGGTAAATCTGAACTGAGTCAGTACAGTAAAAACAGAGAATTGGATCACAAGTATTCGAGGTTCATGACGCATATACACGCTACTCACGAGTAAGACAAGCGAAGATATCGTCAAAAATACGAATTACAAAAAGTAATTTACGCCAATGTAAAGACGCATCTTTGCCTCCCTAACTGTAACAGTAAGGAGTATGTTAAACTTTATGTGCACGAGACATATCTCTAGTCCTTAGCGCATCATTTGTACTAGGATGAATAGGAAAATCAATTAATTCTATGCACCAAAATTAGGAAAATAACAGCTGCGTACTTCGCGGGTGAATCACAAAGCTGAAATCGATCCAGCGATCATTTTTTCACCTGTGCTCCATTGCAAAGTATTCCGTGCAAAACTTGAACCTTTTCTACGTCAGATCAACTAATAGCGACAAGCATACTTAACTTAATCTCCACGAAAACACTAATATCTCAGTGGATGGACATCTCACTTTTAAGAACCTCGCAGTTCACGGAAATGTTATTCTGTTGGTCGCGTTCGTATTTCCCTGGCTAAAGGCTCGCGTCATTCACCTGTGCTTTATTTTTGCGTACGCACTACAACAAAACCGAAATCCAGCATGTATCATACTGAGCTGTGCTGGGATTATTACCAATGTGCTATCCTGAGGACAGAACAAGGCAGTGTGATTTTGGGCATCTTGTTTCCCGAATAATTTCACTGCATCCCGTCAGGGGTAGACGATGGTTACAATGCGAAGAAGCTTTACGTTTACAAAAACTGCTCTCTCTACTTCCATTTTTGCCCATTATACAACAAAGTACAGCAGTTTAGGAAGGGAGCTGCCGTCAATAGAAGGCTGCAGAATGTTGGGGTGAACGGTGGTGGCGCGAATCGAACCCGGGTTGTTAATATCCGAAGTCCACGAAGATAACCATTTGACCACAGCTATGATGAAGTCATTAACGTTGTAAGGACATACTCATCCTGAAGAATAATACAGTATAATATTCTATCGCAGTAGGTAGATTGACATCAACTTTGAACATGAAAGTACCGAGGTGTGTGGTTAAAGTAGCGGAGTATAAATAAAGGAGGGTACATAAACGCATAAAATTCATGTTCACCAACCGCAAAAGGTGAGTAGATTCGCCATCTTTAAAAATCAGCCTAAGTAAAGCACAGACGAGACTACCAAAAGTTAAGGCTGTCCATCTGAGCCTCGTGGTTCTTTGGATATCGGGAAACAGAGTGTAGTGTGTGCAGAGTGCGAAAGCTCTGATTGTGCGAAATAAAGCAACTTAGCCAAAGTTTAACATATTACAAAATACCAAAGCTGCCACGTTGCTCCAAAATGACCCTTTTTAGAGCGAACGTTACTGGGCTTTTAATTATAGTAGAAAGTAGGAAAACGTGCTTGTTTCGTATGAACAGTTTTTATCCAGCCTACCGTGTCTTTCTGCAGCAGTTACTATTTGATTTCACAAGATTCTACCAACTGGGCATATTATCTTGCCTCCATGGCTTCTTTGGTTCTTGGTACAGAGAAATAAAAGCGTTAATGATACACCCCTTCCCACTCGCAGCTTGCATTACCATGGTTAACGAAACGCGGAATACGTTGAGTAGAACCCGGCTGATGATCGAGTCAGAGTTCAAACAGTTTCCATCAAAATATTTCGAATGACACGACTGCGATGTCAGAACATTATCTGCGTCGTATTCCATTCCGTGAAAATGACAGTATCCAACTACTCACCGTTCAGTCCTCTGATGGAATACAGCACTTTCCCGAAACTCAGACCGTTATCACAATCAATATCCGTGTGATTCGTCATGCCAAGTTCATGGTTTCACATTCCCTGTGCTGGTGTGATTCTCTCATTTTGCTCCGACTTTCATTTTGGGGAATGGAATTTCCAGTAGCAGTATCAGGATATTTGATTTTTATATATTATGATTTATAATGCAGTACGAAGCTCAATTCACCACTGGATAACATGGAAGCTCCGTGAGTCTGTTTCATCCCTGGTTTTACTTAGGATCGCGGCCAATTTAAGTTTACGAATTGGGGAAGTGATCGACTGCGGCGCAAAAAGCCATCGTGCATATTCGCCAGGTGACTACTGGAAGGCAAACCCGAAGTAGACAACTGTGATTCAAGCAACACAGAATCAGAGTATCTGGGCTGGCTCTAAAACGTTTGTTCAACACGAACTCTATTGCATTCAGTATCATTTCGTCAATGTTTCCTCAGCTGCAACGATCTGTTCTCCACATGGCGATAGCGTGCTGATAGAGAACTACGCACATAGTGGTTTCGTCTGGGTTCGTGTCCCGGAGGGGTCTCAGTGGAAGTTCGTTGTAGGTGAACAAAGTGTACGGGGCTCCCAAGATATTCAGCAGTTGGATCATTCCTTGGTACTACATGATCAGTTATATAATGTGTATTGTTTTTGTCAAAACAGTCAGTGAGCACCATGGAAATCAACTGACATGGTTATGCTACTCATTAATGGATATTTTAAATGTTCAGTCAGCGAACAAACCATCAGAGAAAATGAATCACTGATGCGTCCTTATTATGAGGGTAAGGGATGACTCACCGTCGATAGACAACCAAGTCTCGTTAACAGTCAACTCGTTAGCATCTGTCAAAGATCCAGGTCAAAGTTTGAGCGGACGGAAGTCTCAACTAGAAATCAGCTGATCGATACGACGAGAAAGGATTTTCGTCAAATGGTGGCTGGCCGTATCACTAATCAACCATTCAGAAGAGACGTTATCCGATTCCAGTTTGAATCAGCTTGTTTGAGTCGAGACGATTAATGAAATTGCCTCTTGAATCTGACATAAACAGTCTGTTTTCTGTTAACAGTATGGGATGATTCGAAGGCGGAAATTCCTTCTCATTAGAGCCAGTGGTGCAGAAAAGAAGGGTTATGATCTGTTTTGCAAAGATGGCTACTGATTTGTGTCTCGGACAATAACGCGTGGGCCGAATACTCGGGGATCTGACCTGATCTGTTCGATAAAAGCGGTTTCCATTCGATTCGAATAATATCCAGTTAGGACGAAGAGCTTTCCGGAACAGCATCTCAGTAGAATCAATTCCAAATAATCAGAGTTCATGTTTTGTGAAAAAATGTGACCACGGATTACATGTTGCAATCGTACATGTGCAGAGGACATGCTGGCTGTTAGTGCTGTTTTCGTAAACAATGCACCCGCATCATGGTTTCATGCACCATGTCTACGCTGTCGTATAGATGAGAGAAATACAACAGTCTTGACAGTACAAAATCACTCAAACGGCATTGGGCTACTTAAATCTATTTCGCACGTTTGTTTTGCACAAAAGCCGTCTCTTGGTTGCATAGCCTTGTTTAGTTAGTTAAGATTTCAGGGCGTCATCCTTCGCAACCAATTGGGGTTAGGGCAATGTAGCCGTATTTAGTAAAATCCTTGTCGTGATAAAGTAGCATTATTTGGTGATCTATGGAAGGGTCAGTTTCAGCGAAACCACAGCAAAGAGTGTACTCAGTCACGTGTCATTCTGATTGGTCGAGATGAATCACTCAAGTGATGCACGCGAGACTGATAGACCAACCTTGTGGATCGCATCCGAAGAAGTCAAAAAGTTTTCCAGTTCTTCATAGCGCAGATAGCCGTGATCAATCGAAAAATGATATCATTCTGTGCGTGAAACAGTTACCAACCAGCCTCGATCAGGATGGTGAGCCGATCACATTCAAACCCTTCTGTTGAGTTACACACTTCACCGGTAGTTTTCACCCTACATGGTGATAACGAATGAAATGTTGTACCACGGTTGTAAAATAAAATAAAATAAATGAGTAGTAAGAAAAGGAATCAAATTCCTAGACTCCACCTAGTTGGTCACGAGCTTTTCTGTTCCAAAAACGATGATCATTCCTATCTCCTTGTCAATAATTATTCGGAAATTATACATGGTTCTTTAATCTAATAGATGAAGCAGTGGCTCGTGACTTCTGTGGTAGATCATAGGCTTCAAAGCACACAATACCAGTGACACCTAAATTACGCTTCACATACAGTGAACTCAATACACAAATCGGACTCACGGTCGGATACCTCAACCTGGATACAATAACGTGCGAGCAAGAGTCAAAATATGAGTATGCACGCATGGAATATACGATCGAAAGCATAAGGGTGGAACACCAGGACATGAGCAAAAAGTAGGATAACCATGGTGACGAGCTGCTCACTACAGTGTTCCCCAGATATGGCCGATCGACCGTGAAAACTGGCTTGAAAGTAAACGATTCAAACAGTTCCGAGAGAACAATGGCGTCAAAGCACACAATCCCGCTTTTCAGCACGGAAAAAACATCGGATTACTCGAAAAGTGAACGTTTCTAATAAGAAATAGCAATCATAACAAAATCAGGGCCTCGTTATTCGAGAATTGGACTGTCTTCCCAACATATTACCACGAACAGTGAGCATTCCTATTCCCCCTCACTCATTTGCTGATCAGTAATGCAGTGAAAACAAGTTCGTTGTTCAACTGATTACATCATGTTTAATTAACCATTTTGCAATCTCATTTGGTATTTACGACTGAATAGCAAAAATGGTCAGCGTGAAAAGATCACAATATCGCACTGTATAGCCAGAGGAACCAGCATCTGTGACAACGCCTTAGCAAGATCAAATGTACGCGATTAGGTCACACGTAGGAATGGGCTGGTACAATAAACTGCAATCTTATTCTTCCAAATGATAAAGTGTGTCCATTGGTTGTGTTGAATGTCTATCCATAGAATGTTTTTGGTCGCAATGTATTAGATAAAAGATAAAGTACGTTCCTGTTTCTCCACAAAAGAGCATGCACATTGTCAAATCGCGTATTCCACGTTGGTATGCGAATGGCCTTTGCACAAAGACCAACTCAATAGCGATCCTACCTAGCACGTGATTCTCGTGAAACTTGTACAGACTCATTTGGTATTTTCACACTAATTACTGCTTATATGTAGTCCCGTCCTTTAGGCAAATCACCAATCATTGCCGATTTCATGAACCACAATTTTCCAATACGATATCCAGGTTCTGTCTTCGTTGCACCTACGTTCGTGTTTCCAACGGCTTCTGATGGCACAGCTTCACTTTTAGGTCTCAAACGTTCTATCACCAGTTGAGGTGATATCTTTAGTGCACAGATGGCAATCCTTTTACTCGTTAGAATGGGGATGAAGGGTGTCCCTTGATTTAACAATAACAAGCTGGTAATCATGGATTCGTGACCTTTTGGCTTTTTGGCGCAAAAGTATTCATTTAGTGCCTTGACCTTTGGCCTCTTTGCATTGCTATGTGGTTTTGGAAACTCGACCTCTCGGAATCCGTGCTGATATTTTTCATATTTATATCAAGGGTATGTAGGCTTTGTTTTTGTTTTTTTGCAAGCTTTGTTATTATTTTTTCAGATTCTTGGTTCACTGATTCTTCTGAGAGTTAGTTTGGTCGATAGTATCGATCACTGAACTGGGTTCCATAGCTATGGGTCGGAAGCATTGGGGTCCGGTCTATTCATTTTCCATTTATTGAGTTGGTGGAATTTCTTCGCAATCAAGAGTTCGCAAATGCAATCCGATTCAACGTGTTGAATTTGTTGAAGAATGCCAGGCTTTCGAGAACTCTCTTGCACATCCTGTGGTGGTTGGGTCATGAATATTCGGTTCCTGCAGATTGAATTTGGGTCTTTGTCGATCCTCGTGGATGAGTATCGGGGAAAATAGATTATGTCTTGTTGTAGCTAATTTTGTGTTCGTGTATTCTCGAGACAACATTTTTCTCAGTTTGACCAACGCATTTGTCACAGTCATTACTTTTCACCACGTATATCACATTTCTTCTTTCTTCGATTTTCGGCTGCTCCTTCGGACTTCATATGATTCTTCTCCAGGTCTTGGCTGGTTTACTCGAATCTGTGATGCCCTGGATTGGAGGAGTCTTGTGGTCATCATGGAAATTTGTATAGTGTACGGCAGTGCCATCCTTCGGTTAGATTGCTTCTCTGATTTCGTTCATTTCCTATTCCGTGTAAGGTTCTTCTAATGAAGCTTCTTGGTTATTCATTCCGTTGTTATATGTTGAAAAGGTGTTTCACTTCTTGTTTTTCTAGTTCCATTGTTCTGCAGTGAGTTTTGGCTCTTTTGATCAGAGTTCGGATGTAAAACTCTTGTGGCCTTTTGAATAATTATCTTTGAAGTTCAGTAATTGGCCCGCGTCTGTTGGCTCCCAACATACAGAAGTCTGCGCTATATCACTGCCGCTTCTTTCTATCAATACGTCCATGACTGGTGGTCTTCTATTCCTCTCCATCTCCATTGTGAATTTGATGCCAATAAAGATGTCACTGATTGTTGAGGTTGACTTTTCAATACTCGAGTGGTTGATAACTACGATCATACAGTCCACGTATCTGGTCCAGAATTTTGGTTGTATCACTGGTTAGCAAATTTTCTCAAAGGCTTGCATGAGAGTTTATACAATAAATCCGGATATATATGATCCCATCGGTCTGCTCTCTAGTAGTGTCGTCGAATTTAAATCACGTAAACGGACTCAGGTCTATCCGTTCACAAACTGTTTTAGTCTCCAAAAGCTGGCCTGGTTGGTGCTCCTGCAGAAGTTATTTTACTACGTTTCTGCTAGGACCAAATCAATTTGAATGAATAGAGAGCCGTGATATCAAACGATAACATGGATTCATCACCCTGCACTTCGGTGATTTTCAATTTGCTCAGGAACTGTTCGGTGTTGGTTATTGAGTAGTTTGACTCAAATAATAATTGCTTGAGGCATCTCGTAATTCCCAGGCCAAATTGTGTCAGGGTTCTGGATAAGAAAACGATCGGTCTCGGAGGAATATTGTTCTCATGAACCATTGCAAATCCGTAGAACTGTCCAGTGTTTCAGGCCTCTGCTTTCATCCTCCATGGTTATTCTTCGGTAGTCTGCTGCTAGTCTTGTAAATTCTTCGTGATTATATTTACTTCGTTTTCTGGTGAAGTATTTGAGTCCAGATTGAGTAGGCGGTAGGTGGTAGTGCCTTTTGATGGTTGTTTTGTTTTCTCAGTATAGTTGGTTTTTGTCCATGATAAGCCTCTTTTTTCGTTTTTCGGCTGAGAAAATGATGGTGTTTAGTCCTCTTTGAGAGTTCTTAGTGCTTTGTTTCCCACATCAGAGAAAAAGCTTCGAATGTCTGCCGGTAGAGCATAATTGAAACTATGGTTTGTCTCAACCGACATTTAGTCCCCCCCCCCCCTCAACGGGGATCCCAGTGATTTGAGAGCGTGTTCAATTTCGACCGGTTACCCCTCGTTGCGATCAGAAGCGGTTGGAAACAACCAACCTGAGCTACGACCAACATCATTATTTTAAATGTTCGTATTTCCATTACGAAGGTACATTTGTTTATTAGTTACCGGTATTATACGGATGTATGCATAACAAATTCATTCCAAATAATATTCGTGTCGCAAACGCGCTTTTAGTTCGCCCGGGGAACCAGGAGCTCGGTGAACTAGCGACATCACAAACGTTTCTCAACACTGGGTTCAATGTTTCCAGTTCATAAGAATGGAACGAATATATATGTTGCGTCAATAATTCCGGTATCAAATGTCTTGAAGCATCGCGTTACATCGAGTTAAACTGCCCCGGTCTTTAAAAGTGTCATTACCCAACCGGGACTCAAAGTTGCTAGCATCCAGAGAAGTTTTGGTAGCCATGTCAGAAAACCTTCTCTCCTCGCATAAGAAATTATTTCGAACAATCTACATTCCCTAGCATCAGACACACAAGGTAACACAAATTGTTGGCTTACCTTTGCCAGATATCTTCCATTTATTTTCCAGTCCCATCCCATCTACCATAACATACATGGTCTGACGTGTTTTACGCTTGCGTCTCGCGACACTCAGGTCTTCCATCCGTTGTTATTACTAACAACTCTCAACAGACTTCCGTTCAGTTTAAGTAATAAAGATAGGAATGAAGTTCCAAGATACTGGTAATGTGTTCATAAACTGTTTTGCTTCGTGTTTAGAAAACAATATATGATCCATTCCGTGTCACAGCAATAATGGAGTTGTGGTGGAGTACGCATACTACTGGCTGAATGAGTAAGTAGTTGGCCGCTCAAAAAAAGAAGTGTGGGAAATTGTGGAGCAGTAATGAACGTGATCAGTTCGCATGGGCTGAATGCAATAAGATGAGGTAAGGCATGTGAACCACATGATCTCGTCCTCCGACCGAATAAAAAGACTGCCTTCAAGTGTACTGGGAAGTAAATGACCAGGGTTGTTGATTTGATTGGTTTTATTTTGTCCGATTGAGTAGTTTTCAATAAACAAACTATTTGCTCGGGAAGTCTCCTAAATTATAACGAGATAACCAACTAGACTAGTCAGATTCAGCCTCCTTAAGAAATCTAAGCTCACCACTGGAGGGCATGGAACCAAGGCCCGGTTGTTTCATGTCAGCAGTACATGTCAATTCAAAAACTGAAAAATGATAGTGTTACCGTTGTACAGCGAATCATTTCTGAGACGGTTTGTTTATGCATCCAGTGAAACTGTCCAGACATCCAGAAGCTGTAGGTTGTTTCTAACGGCTTAATGCCAGATGGGCACCTACTGAGATGTCCAATCTAGGATTCAGTCTTTTTGCGGATAAACAGTACTTTCCAATATAGTGTTGGTGAGTAGCAAACTGTTGAGAACCCTACCAGGCAGCCCAAGATCAAATGACCCCGGTTTCATTCCTAGTTATGTAGCTTGGCTGTATACATTTTTTACGCTGAGAACTGTTTGCTCAAAAAGAAAACAAAAGGCACGCGAACTGGCACCGGAATGCTTTGGTTCTGTAGGATATAAAATACAACCGTTTTAAAAGCACGGAATATATGCGTAAAAACGTATGCACGCGATTACTTATTAGTGTAAAACGGGATTGATGAACTCAGACGTGCCCAACGCAGTCATATGATGTGGAGGCGGCTCGTGCGCGCAGGACATGCCCACTGCGGTAATCAATATCAAAGGTTGCATTGCGACCAGTCATACCCGCTGTAAGTATCTGATCGGGTATGGAAATGCATGGATGATGATCGGAATGTGCGCTGAATAAATGAACACTTATTGGTTCAAATGAGGTTTCTCATAGTGCTTGCAAGTAGGGCACAAAATCACCGCAACTTTCCTGAGTTTCACTTGTGACTGGAGCATAGATCCTCCTTACGATGAATCATTTCTTGTGCAATGCTCACTTTCTACTAGTGGAATTCATTCATATGTGCTTTTGAAATGGATGCTCAATAACGAGAATAACTTCCACCCAGGGATTTTTATCGTGCGTGAGAGTCATCAGATGAAATCGACTTGAAATTTCCCTCATGATAATTCATTCGTTTTTTATCCTTCCTCTTTCCTCAATTTTTACTGAGGGAAGAATATACTATTAATAAAAAACAACGAAGCATAAAAATGTGCACTTCAACAACCAAATACCATTCAGAATATTTTTTTCAAAAATTGTGATGTATTCCAAGTACATCTTTGCACGCAGAGCTCAAAGAACCTTTGTCAGTTGATAGTTCCAGAGTAGGTAATCCGAGGTAAACAACTTTACCTAGGAATCGGGCTGCCACTTCTCAAGAATTCAGCTGTAGATCAGCCAGCAAAAAATCATGGAAAATTTGTTTTCCCTGCCTTGAAAGATCTCGGTAAACAACACCACCACGTGACTGGGAAGTCTACAGACGTGATACACCAGTGTAGAAATGTCGAGCGTCGATAAACTTGTTCAACTTCGGCTGAGCGCTTCGCAGTGCCTAGGAAGTGTAGATTGACAGTCGGATTGCGAGCGCTGTGCAAAGGCGCGGGTTATGAGCAGCAGATTGATTGAGGCGGAAATTCGGTTTGGTAGCTGACATGAAGACGGCAGCAACACATCTAGAAAGATATGCAAGACCTCGCATGATGGTTCGTCTAGGCCACCGACAAATAAATGGACAATCATAGTTGTAGAGGTGAACTCGGATGTGTTCGTGATCAGTCCTGATAGCGTATTGGTGAGATAGAAGGATCAGTTTAATCGGCGTTTGTGTGTGTGTGTGTGTGTGTGTTGCAGTCAAACGTGTTTCTGTACTGTTAATTGCAATGTCTTGCTTGTTCGTGCTTCTCTCTTCTAGTGTGTGTGTGTGTGTGTCAGTGTGTATGTATGTCCGTGCTACTTGACAATCTCAGGCTGCGTCCCAGGTCTGTTATGGTGCGGCCGCGCTGGTGTAGAAAGCCACGCAAATGCACGCACGCAACCGCGCGCAAGCCAGTACACAGCCAACCCGCCTCACATGCACGTCAGAATCGGGCGTGTGTCTGACCGTGACCTAATTGGCTCTTTATAGTGTCTGATATACCGTTAATTCGCTTCAGCCGTCGAACACATTCCATAGTCTGTTCCAATCCACAATGGGCTCGTAATCGGGGATAAGTTTATAGCTAATTTCCCATAGTTTGTTGAGGTTGTGCATGTATTTGTTCTGACTGCTATAAAACTGGAAAATTTTCCGATTTTGATGGAATTAAGACAACGATTGACTCGATGGCAGAACCGTATGAGGAATTTCCGCTGGGGTCGAAGAAACAAACAGCTTTTGACTGGCCCGCTCACAGAGGCAGAGGTGGACATATCTGGTACACGATCTCAGGATAACGGGAGAGGACTGTTGGCGAAAAAATCTCGAAAGAGCACAGAGACGTCCACAGACCAACGGAACACTGATGTGGGTGGTTTGAAGTATCCCATAAGATGGATTCATCCGTCAGGCAATTCGGAAAGGCTTGTGGATTCGGATGGGATAGCATCGCTATCCATGCTACCGGATACGACTGAGAATGGATCATCCCTGTCTGTTCTGAACGCCAACGGACCGAAACCTCCACGATATGCCAAACTAACAAGCATCACATCGGGGGACTTAAGTAACCAGCCAAAATCCGTTGGACAGCATCACAAAAAGAAACTCATGCCGGAAAGGTGGAACGAACTAACGAAGGCTTGGCGGTAAGTCCTTACTCAAATTCCGGTCAGTTTTCACACCTAATATGGTTGTTCAGATAAAGGCAATTATTGTCAACCGAATAAAATATTTAAGCGAATTTAGGAGGAAGTACTTCATCAGGATTAAAGTTTGCAATCAACGGAAGACGCACGATATTTATGATTGATCCACATAAGGAAGATTCAAATCAGTAGTACTGCATTCTGTCTGTACGACAGGACAAAATCTCTCCGTAACCACACGACCGGTTTCAAGGTCGTTGCCACTCATCGGGTACCCGGTACTCTTCCGCCCAGTCATCCTTATACTTGAGTACCCCACAGATGGTTTACAGCTATAATCTCGTTTGAATTGTCTGGAGCCTGCATGGGCGGAGAGTCCATTTTCAAGAATCACACGCTCCATTAGATTCAAATGAGATTACAGCTGTAAGATTCAAGTCACTTTAAGGGCAATAGTGGAAAGTTTTGCTCACGGCATAGTCAGCAAGGATTACTTAGCACGGAACACGGAGTCAATCTACAAAAAAGGCGAAGTTCGTCCGTGATCGAGAATGCTAGATTCATGTAAGATTTTGTGGGTAAGGTGGACAGTGTGACAAACTCCCACGGCAAAACCAGTTGCTACACAAATTTATCTTTGAGAAAAATACAAATCTTAAGTCTGATGAACATGGCAGTCTTAACGGATTTTAACAAAAGATGGATACGCGATGTGATCTTGATATAATAGACACTGTTTCTATCAATGCAATGCAGTGCTATCGCAACTTTTTATATTTTACAACCCTGGGAATACTTCATGTATGAGTTGCTCACTGATCGATGGTCGATCTAATATACTGTGAATGGGTAGTACAGGTGAAATTGGTAGATGGTTAGAATTGGCTTGAATATCATATACCATAATCATATTGGCCATGCACTAGCATCTGACGGCTATAACATGTGGAACCGGGATAAGTATCACTACTTGTCGCACATTTCTCTTTTGGTTATGCTCACATAAATCAAACGAGAAGGCTATTTCAGTTATTCAACTACGAACTGAAATCCTAGGATTATATGAAGTGGTTAGCTAGGGGAACAAAGATGGCTGTCACCTGTGGTCAGTTTTCTGATAAGCTCTCAAGTTGGAAGTACAAAATGTCCCATTATACGAAGCTGAAATGAGAAAGTGATTTAAAAATTCCACCTCACTGCATTTCCTTGTCGAATAGGCATGTATCAATGAACGAGACGTGTAAAGTAGGGGCTTAGGGGAGAAAAAACAATGGACGAACACATGACTTACCGAGTAGATTTGTGTGATTTCAAATCAAGCGTACGGTCTATGCACGCGAAGGTAAACGGTCAGCTTCTTCATAACTATTGCAGTGTGACCGTCGCCCGTAATAAACAATAAGAAGACGTATGTTTAACGGGGCATGTTGGGAAAATTAATGTCGGAAGAATGCCGGTTTTTGACGGATCGACAAAAGGAGGATACTAGGGGGTATTTATAAGATCCATTGCGAGCAGACAGATGTTTGCTAGGGGGTCGAGTGACTGGTGTTGCTATACGAGTCCTAAGATTGGAATGAAGGGAGTGTGCTGTTATTCAAGATCTTACGAAAGAAAGTAAGACAAAACTTGAGAATTCGGGCTACGATAAAGTGAATGAACATGTCATAAGAGTTTGAATAAAAATTTGAACAAAAGTTCTCTGTTAGATTCTGTTGCCATGATCGGTAGTTAGCAGGCATTTCCTATTTACCACTGTTTGTTGAATGAAAAATAAGCAAAATCAAAAAACTCTCGGCTTCAATCGAAGTCTGCGAATCCCGTCCGGTCCCCGAATCTTGTCATTCGGCGTGTCATATTTCTCTGCGAGAACCGCAAATCTACCGAAACCCGGATACCAGTATCAGTGAGCAACATAACAAAGTACGAGACAAAGCATGATGGTCTGACAGTTACTACCGTGTTCTCAAAATCGTCTCATCAGCCACGCGTGAATAATGGAACGAGGCTGGATGCGATCGTCATAAGTATGCAAATGAGCCATAATATCAACTGTGATGGTTGAAGTCTGTAATTGACGTTTGGGCTTGTAAAGTCTATCCATTTCTATATCTTCGTTCCTAAACACCCGAATAAGATTCACACATCCGGAATCACGTGTCCTCCTAGCTTACCAGCTTTAAGTGATTGTCAACATTCAAGCGGTAATTCGCCGTCTACTAGCGAAACCGACTAAGCAGATGAGCGATGCTTTTCGTTGTATCGACCGAATACCGTTATCAGCTTGTTCAATCACTTCCTTCCAACTTCTAGACAGATTGAGACTGAAGATCGGTAAACAGTGAAATCGGTGGACGCTCTTTCCAGTCAAATATTCTTGGTGCTATGAGCACTGGATGTTACCTCTCTTGTGTGTTATGCTTCTCAACGTAATAAAACAGACGATACCCTGAACGAACTTCATTTTTAGCTTATACGATATAAATTACATCAGACGATTTCACGTGGTTTTTATCTGTCAGTTTTTAGCCACATGATTAGCTGTTTTTGAGCTATGCTAGATTTATTGGTCATCAACCATATTTCATTTTCTTCTAATCTTTGAACGGCAAAGTCTTTACTTACAATGATTCACTAATGCTAAACAAAACAAGGCACACCACTAGCACTAGTGCGTGTATGTGCGTGTGTGGTACTGATGAGGGAAATAGCGTGGAGCACTGTCAGTGACCAGCGTTGACCAATGACGACGTTTGTCCAAGGAAGGTATTCAGAGGTTGACAACAAATACCACCACACCACCAACAATCAGTCAGGTTAGTGTCATATAAGACAAGCATACCCAGTCTTTCTTTCCAACAAATTATTCCGACAAACGAATGATTTCAGCCTTGAAAGATTTGAGACTTTAATCTTTGAAGAAAGCTATTGATAGCCAACCCAAGTAACCTTAGATTGAAAGTATGAGATCTGCAAATCTGCCCACATGTTTCAAGTTCCAATTAATGAAATAAAAACACGGTGTTTACATGACATTCTGTGGAAGGTACAACACTGCTACTGCATTGTGAAGCATATGATTGAAAATCAAATAGCGAAGTAAAAATTTACCAAAAAATCATTTATCTGAGTAGGACAAACTTGGCTTCGATTCTTATTTATAGCTTCACAAAGCACTAGCCCAAATCCAATGAATATGAGCTTTTAGTTTTCAATGACACTTGTTCGTCCACAAATACATCAAAAGTACATCTGAAATTTCAAGTAAAGTACAAAGTTATAGTCGGACAAAAAGCAGACCATGTAAGTTTTTGAGCAAATAATATATATTTCTACTGTTGTCCAAAGTAAATTTGTATATCCGACTCACGCCCGATCGAGGTTTTTCTGGTATCGGCCAGGGCACAGTTGAACATCCACAAAATGTCCATGCAATTCACCCGGGGAGATCGACATGTAGATTGTTGAAGATGTCACTAATGGTGGAAGAATTTTTTCTCTTGAAAATTGTAAATTTCATACGGGTTCGATTCTTCTGGCTTTTCCAAGTGCAAAAAACAATAAAGTCTAATGCCAATAGCCGATGCAAAATATATGCTGGTCAGTTGTCCAATGGAAGAGTTACTCACAGGATCCTATATTACCAAATTAGTCGGTAAAGCACCGAGGGTGAATTTCTGCAACTAGAGCAGTAAATCAATAGTCCATTGAATGATTTTACAGAAGCTTATATTTCACACTTCCTTGTGCACGTGTTTTGTGCAACTCAAGGATCAGAGAGAAGCTGTGTAGAAATAATCCAATAGCCCGATTGGAGTGATTTTACCTACTCTAATGAAATATATATTAGTACACATCCATCGAATGATTGAGTCCACCAGCAAATCATTCATCTAGTCGGTCAATATTTACTCTTCGGGATGTATAAACTACTTACTTAACTTGAGTTGATTATTCGGTCTGTCAGTCAGGCAGTCAGTAAACCAATCAGCTAGTCCGTTGATCCATTGATCAACTAATCAATGAGTCTATGAAATTGATTGCCCTCAGAAAGTTAGTAACTAGAGATCTAGCATGAATTAAAAAAACGGCACACTGTAAATAAAGTAAAAGTTGTGAAATAATATCAGATTTGAGTGAAATATGCGTGGGTAATAAGTACCAACGGACCATAATCACTTTATTTGGGGTTCTCAAATACACCCTTGGGAACCGATGATGAATATATCGACGGCATTGGCTTCTCCATCCCATGGCTCACTGACTGACTGAGTAACTGATTATTTGATGGATACATTGTTTGATCGAAAGATAGGTAGATCGGTTGATTGATTGAATGACTGACTGATCGAATAATAGTACAGTCGACAGACTGACAGGTAGAAAGACAGAATAATTGAATCAACGTAACTCGAAAACATAAGAACCAGGTCAGTATATACTCTACTAGCTTAGATAACGTTATTTTCCCCAAAATGCCCATTCCAACACAGACCGACATTGTTCTAATAGTAATCCTCCTCTTTATACGAATTCAGTTTTAATCACCAAGGTAACAAGCCAAGTCGATCTCCCAACGAGTATTCACTGTTATATCCCATGTACACAGTTTCAGATACTCTTAGTGTAATTTAAATCTAATCCTCACTAACCAGAAACATAACACGAATGAACGGTTTTCATTCCGGTACGCTTGTGCTTGCGTGTGTCTCCGCCTATGTGTGTGTGTGTGTGTGCCCGTATCCATACAAATCTGATCCTCCTGGCAGCCCCAGGTTGACAACTCCATTTCGGAAAGAGTACCCGTGGCATTACAAACATTAACGGGTTGAGAAGTACACGCTAGACGTGAATGATTGTTTTTTTTATTAATGGCCGCTTTTTCTGTAATAGTCGAGGTAGTGATGAGCCAATCAAAACATCCCGATACTTTTACCGGAGGCCTAAATCCATGAACTGCAGTAGCTCAAGATTTCTCGTAGCCTATCAAAACCGTGAGGAATTGAAAACGCCTTCCAAGAGTCGAGAACCAGACCGTCGTGATTTATAAACTCCAATGATTCCTTTGAGCGAACCTGTGGAGATTCAAGGCGTACATATGCTGTCATATTACCAATTACCGATACTTTTAACAAAAGACTTTTTGACTTTCCTTTTTTCTTGATAGGCTCCCAATCAGTCATTGCTGTGCAGTACAGATTTCCATCACGCACGGCTGTGAACTGTTTAGTTTACACTGTGCCAAACATTTACTACCGTGGTAAACGGGTTTCACTATGAAGCTAATTTGAAGTAATCTAATTATCAATCATAGGTCAAAATGACGTTCAGCTAAGGAAAGCCCCTGTAAATTGCAATGTTCCTCTCCAGAGAAAATCCAAAAAAATGCATAAAATGTTTTCCGGGATACTGATAAAAGTAGGAGGTTGAGAGAATTATTTCATAATGCTTAAACACGTCTGCACAGGTCAACACATGAAAGTCTGTAAATATTGATTCGCATGACTATTATAAGGTTAAAAGAAATCAATGCGTTAATTGGCAATTTCACGATCTATGTGGTTTACAAATGCTTTTTAACGATGAATACCAAACGTACTGAAAAAAAGGAAATTCCAGTTCGCCTCAGTATGAGCGTTGTTTTCAAGGCCATTTGAGCGCACTTCGTTAATTGCTTGCGTTGCCATCGCGACAGCAATGAAAAGATCCGCTGAAACTGAACTTTCTCGGCATCCCCTTAAAGTGGATCGAAGTTGAATTACAGTAGCCTATAAATTTCATTTTTAGTCTGCCTCATCTCGCTTAGTGTTCTAACGCGAATAGAAGCACCAATTATCGGGGAAAAACAAGAAAAACCACTCAAAGTACACATTTCTGAGGTAGAAGACCTAGAAAATCGAATAAATGGAATGATCCCACGTGCGTTACGATCAAAGATTAGTGCCGCAAATTCCTGTCCTTAATCCCGCTCCGGACTACTCCAAAGCCCTATGACTCTCCATTCGACATAACGTAGTGATGATTTTCAACGCGGCTGGTATCATGTGATAAGATGGCTGCGTCGCAAGCCCAACAGTTCCGGAGACGTATTGATTTCATCAGGGGATTCAGATCACGAGGCTGGATGCAGTGTCTTCCGGGGTGGAGGGAGGGGGGTGGGGGGTTGCCTGTACAAGATCTGCAAAGACACAAAGAAAACTCGGTGAGCCGAACCTCAGTAGGTGCGTGAGCAATCACGAGCACTTACGCCGATAAAATGGGTGTGGTGATCTGTCTGAGCGTGTTACAGCCTGTCAAATTGGCGATGGGATTGTTTCTCGTACGCCCGTTTGGTGTATGATGAACTGTAGAAAGCTCAGAAAAGTGTCATTTGACGAACGAATAGTCCCCAAAAAATTATCCCACTGAAAGTCGATAAACCATAATAACCAACATTATAGATTTGGACCGGAATGAAACACGTTTATCTTTGTTGATGGACTTCAATTTGAGGCGCCTCGAATATTGGGGAAATCTTCACATTTATGAATGAGAAAGTCCCGGACTTCAAAGGAAGGAGATCACCCGGGTAGGTGTCGTTTTTCAGAATAATGCCACATGCTTTGTTTCACGTGAGATTTGTACGTAATGTTATGCAGAACGATTGGTTTTGTAATTATTCTCTGTAAAACTTGTAAACGAACGGGCAATGTTAGGGTCCAGCTCACACAGTTATCCTCTAATAGCGGATATTTCAAAGTAATCGTACAGATTTATCTGCTGTAAAGAGAGTAGCCAAAGGCCTACCTACGTACTGGCCATTGGAGTCAAAAGTGCAACTTGTGACGGTGCATGAGATAAAGAGTTATTTCATCACCTGCATGGTGGACTTCATGTCGATAAAATTGAAAAATCCTGAAGAATATAGGTAGATCACACATTTAGTACCTCGTATGAACACTGTTTTCTGAAGTATGTTTGGGTGAGTTCAATGTAAAATAATGTTGTTCCATTTCCCCTCAGAGGTTCATATTCCATCATAGTTGTGGCCCACTGATGGTAGCAAGAAAATGGTTTTGCCTGAACAGGGAGCATAGATATTCACCGCACACAAGCAGACCACAAGGTCAACTGTCATAAAACGTTACTACTAACTGCTAGTTATCGTACATTCAAAGTTATATGGTTCTGCGCTATAACTGTGCTGAACCGACGCAAAATGTGCTTATCGGATACCTGTATGCATTATAATCGACACTACGTATAGTCGTACCTTCCAAATGTAATTCAAGTTTATTTCAGTAAGATGTTTTCAAACTGCTCCTCGGATATTCCCAGCTTTGTCATTATCAAGACAAGGTCTAAGGTTGCACAATACCTGGCTGATCAAATTGCGTGAAATATGTTTGTAAAAAAGTCAAATGGTGCACAGTTTGGCTGGTACCAAACAAAAGCCTTTGTAAAAATCTTGAAGACAGCTGCGCTTTACATTCGGTAAACAGTCCTTGTTGAATAAACAGTTTTTTTAAATTTTTTTACACCTCCTAATAATCATAAACTCCAAGATGATTATCACGTGAATAAATTGCATATAACTGTTGAGATTTTGTTGTCTAAGTTTCAGAGGCATCAATGAATTACTCGGTAGTAATCATGCAATCAGGCAAGCGATTTATACCCTCGGCTTTCTAAGCATCGTGAGACGCTACATTACGTGTGTTCGTAGAGAACTGAGAGCAAGAGAACTACAGAGCTACCATTTCTAGTGTCCTTTTTTCTAGAGAAATCAATACATTCCCTTCAACGGTTGAAGGACTGTGTAATATGTGACTCTATTCCGGTCCATAAATGAGACTGAAAGCGATGAGAACATGGGGAATTCTCCCTGTCAAACCGGAACTTATGTCGAATATGCGGAATTCTACTAACAGTTCAAGTTTCCGCGGACAAAACACAAGGAGTTGCTGAGCGACAGAGAAAAAGGGGGTGTGGACTGAATCGGATGAATGATAGTTTATTAAGAAGGAAGGCGACAGAACATAAACCCGTGGGTATCTCCATCGGTTTAGGATAAGAGTCAGTGAATATGAACAATTTTGACTCATCGCAACCATAATGCTTGCCTGTTTCAATTTGATCTTCGTTATGTCCGTTGAAAAATCAATTAGGACCCAAAATTGCCCATTTTTCTCAATTACAATCGAAAACTTCTAATTCCATTGTGCCAGTGTCACCGGAGCAAAGCAAAAGAAATTGAATTCGTCATGGCTATCAGACATACAAGTGTTGATCGATCGACAACTGCAGAACTCGAGAGAGAGAAGAACGGAAGAATTAGTCGGCCTCTAGTCAGCTCTAATTTGTCCTAGGATCATTTCGACCTTGGTTTCGGCTGGTTTTCTTTCGCAAACTATCGACCGTCATCGTCTTCGTGAGGTTTTGAATGAGAGACGAATACTCAAAAGTTCCTTAGGGCTCTTTTGGCACTCATCCTCAAACACAGTTTAGTAAATCACTTTGAAAACTACAAAAATATTGTTCATTTCGAAATCGGTAACCGATCTGAAGTTTCATGACCCTTATCGTATAAACAAAGTATGAATCGTCTGTGGGATTGGACTGCTCGCTGAGATGTGATATTTGCTTAAAGACCACCGTGTCTGTGGAATCCACCACAGACTAAAATGAGCACCTTATTAAGATACCTGTACGTGTTTGACATTGATAACACTCCTTTTGCTAATGAGTCAGCATTTCGGTCACCCATTTTTCTGACAGCTCTTTGTTCATGAATAGCAAACGCTTACATAAAACAGTTCACAGGCCCATCGATCTTCCCGTACATTTCGAACTGAACTGGATCTCGAACGACTAGCAGTATTATGATCGTTAAAATATGATCCTCTATTTAGGCTCGAATATATGAGGAAAGATGAAGGCCAGGTACATGGTCGATTTGCCTTTTGAAAGTGCAGATTGGCGAGTAAGCCCGTTTTTGTCAGTCCCTTTCACGCAAATAGAACACAATATGCGTATAATTTAACACTTAAGGGAAGAGACAAATGGATCGATGTGAGAAGTATCAATGCTCACGCATATAAATGCTCATTTTCACACTTCTATCTGATATGGAGTTCCCCCCCCCATCTCGTGTATAAACATCGTAGCCATAAAGAACTTCTTCGGGATGGTAAGGGACTGTAATTAATGAGGTTTACCCACAATTTGTTGTGGAGAAGAGTCCCGACCACCACGGTCTTGGTGAGGATGCAAGTAGGCATCGATTTTCCCAGTCGACAGTGAACCTATTTCCCGAAACGGGGAGATGTGAACACATTCAACGTGTGGTTTGTCTTGGCTGACTACAAAACCACCGTTTGAAATTTATCTGAAAAACTATCATGATTCTTGCCGTAGTGATATCATGAAGACCAACATAAACAATACACAGTCTTCGTACCAACCAGATGAGCACAGTCGACAATTGTAATCATGGCGGCACTTTCTTTTATTCCATGTTTGTTTCGTTGAAGGGACATAATTAGTGTCATGAAAGGGCTATTGCACCGTCAACGATAAGCAGCAACCAGCTCCTTGAGGCTGATTGTGTGCTAACGAGCCCCATAAAACTGGGTTGTGGCCTATTATCAATATGAGACGCAGTGGCAAGGCCTATTCCTGTACTCAGATTTAACAGATATTTATACCACTGGAATGTTTCCTAGAATTCATCTGGTCCGATGTTGAGACGAGTGGATTCACAGCAAAGCGAGTGAAAAAGTCCGTTGAACTGGCCAGTATTCGAATTAATGTGATTTCTGCTTCATCCAAAGGGCGACATACATTTGCAGCATGGTAATGAATGCTTCAGTTACGGGGAAAATGTTACTAGATAGCGTAAATTATGAGAAATCCTCTGGACTGAAAAGATAAAATCCAGCCAACACACAACACTTTGCAAAGGAAGCACCTTTTGTCAGGCTCTCCTTCAAGAGAGACATATAGGTTGGAAGTGTCCCTAGAGTCTTACAGGCCAGACTGCAAACCAAGGCAAACAACTGGATGAGGTCCGTCTGGTGACATCATCCATGATCGTTTATTAATTCAAGTGAACCTGAGGTGGTAATTTCGCCCGTCGAAGGAAAAGACAATCATCAGAACACGTTGAAGGACACTATCTACATTCTTAGAGGAGCACAGCAAATGAAATCGCCTCAGGGTTGACTTTTGCGCACTTGGTGCAGACCACAAATTCACTTTACATCTAAATAACCATAGTATTCACTCATCAGAAGCCGAACACGCGCCATGAACATAAGCGACCATCAAGGCAATAAACATTCGTCTCTTGGATCCACGGTTCTAAGTGCTATGAAGGCCTTTCAAATAAACCGATCGAAAGCCGGCTCATGAGAGTAGCTGTTGTTGCTCAATCTGTTCACCCGTAAGAGGGTACCTCGGTCAGATTCAGTCCATCTGCTCTCTCGTGCCTCGCTGAATTGAATCGAGAGAAACATTTTCAACTCTTTTAGTATATTTTTCTCATTTAGGTGTAATTTTATTTATTTGAAAGTGAAATCTCCTGGAAAATTTTTGCTAGCCTACAACTATTGTTCTTATTACCGAAAGCAAGAGATAGGGTTGTCATAGGAATTCCTTAGATTTAAAATGGTGGAAAATAGTGCATAATGGTTCTCTGAGCGGTTATTGTGATCCTCAGGCACGAAATAATCCTATGGCAACCATTCACCTTAGAACAAAAGTGTACTTTCTTTTTTTTTCAGGTCAGGTGGACGACACAGTCTGTCTGCAGGACACAAGCAACTGTCATTTTTGTTTATTTGGGTTATGAAAACGAACAAAAAAGACTAATCTGATCTCAAACAACTTACCGGGAGTTCAGTGGATGAACGAAGCAAAAGCTGCTTGTAGCTTAAAACCTAATGACTGGATTCGTTTTCAAAATTTATGTCCAGAATGTGACGAAGATTCGGGGGCGAAAATCGTTGTATCCGTTCGTGTCACTTTAGTTACTGCGCCGTACAAATTGCTATAACTTCACTCACGCTGGTGCAGTCAAGCCATTTGTTTCGTGTCAAGGTCATCACCGCGGCTATTTCTAGTATGATAATCAGGCCATCAGGTGTATTGTGCAGAGTTTTGCATCCCATTGGATTGGGATAAGATAGAAAAATGTATCTACTTGCGACTTCTGCCTCTAGTCTTTTGCTATATGCATGAAATCGATTGAGTTCACCCATCTGGAACAACCTAGGTTCCTGAAAGTTTAATACACTGGAGTGAGTGAACTCAAGCACGTGAAAGAAAACTTTATGTCTATAATGTGAGGTTCAAAGGTTTCATCCTCTGAAACATTTTCAAGAATCTACAACCGCAATTTATCCACTCATAACCATGGTAACAGAGTTACTCCAGGGTGCCACTGATACAAATTTCCATGGACACCATTCAATAGTTGAGTGAGATAATGTGAAGTGAAATTGTTTGGCAAAAGTTATCGGCCTCAAATAGACTGGAACACACCCGTAGATGTCGCTCAATCAACATTTTCGAGGCCTGCCATCTGCTGCCATTTGAGCTATGGGACCACGCTGAGCGGTTTGGATATTGGGCAAACTGATGATACTGTTTACTGTAAAAACGAGATTAACACAGATGATTCAAAACATTGGGTTTTTGTATCGACAGCATCCAACAATTACGGTATCCGTGTACTCGTGTGTGTGTGTGTGTGTGTGTGTGTGTGCGTGTGTGTGTGTATGTATGTATGTATGTATGTATGTATGTATGTATGTATGTATGTATGTATGTATGTATGTATGTGTGTGTGTGTGTGTGTGTGTGTGTGTGTGTGTGTGTGTGTGTGTGTGTGGAACGGTTTTCCACGACGCGGACAATTGGCAACAATTGGATCAGTGGATTATTTGTCACTTACGTCACACCGAATTTCATGATCAAACGTGTCCATGTTTTCAGGGAGCCGCAGTAGACGGCCAAACTGCAAGTTCGTTGTGACGAATACACTGTGCGGAACTGGAAGGGGGGATTACTAGCACGATCAATGTCAAAAGTTCTTAATGTGGTGTTTCCATTCAGCATTAAATAGTAGATAGCTTCCGCGCGTGGGCTGCTATCCCTTTGAAACCAGTGGCTTTTGAAAACTGAACCAATACAGCAATACAACCAGATCAATGCTTACGAAGAAATAATGGTAGAAATTGCAGAACCCTTTCAAATAAAAATTGTAGCAGTCGAAGACAACAATCCTCACGATGAGGGATTTCACGATATCGGATATCAGACGTTTTGCCACGAAAGCAGTCAAAGGAACAATTGCTATTTTCGTGAACCTCTGACCAGGCAGCACATTACCAACCGGTGGTTGTGAATGAAGAATTCCGGATTTATCTAAATTTCTTGGTTGTGGTTGTACTCATTTAGATTGTTACTTGTGTACATGAGCTCCCAAACTTTCTGAAAATGGTGCTTCTTCTTCCGTGAGATATCACTGGATAGTCGGAGTTCGGCTGCAGTTGCTCCGGCGTAGATAGAACTAGAGAGAGAAAGAGAGAGAGAGAGAGAGAGAGAGAGAGAGAGAGAGAGAGAGCAATCGAGGCTATCGCACATAGTTCACGGTCAAAGGTTGTTCCAGCTGAACTAGTTCTGCATCCACAATTCACCAGAAAGCAACAGTGCAATGGCTTGGGGCCGATGCAACTGCTAATTACCGAACAGGTTCGCATGTGTTAGTTCAATCGAGTTCATCTCTCTTCATGTAATCACATTTCAGGTCGTCTGGTGTGTTTCGGTTAAACGTAAAGAATGCGTTTACGTGGCACACGTTATTTAATGACCAACACGTGCTTACGAAGGATATGTGCAAATTCTCACATGTTCCGGGAATTCGCAATCGCTAATACTGGGTATAGCGAGGTCAGCTGCTATCAGGCGAACACGCAACAATCACTCCAGTTTCCGTGATCATTTCCATGTGGCGTGATTTCCGGTTGCAAAAGCATACTTGTCTGACAGATTATACGAAAGCGGTGTTCTTTCATATAGTTATACACCACGGACATTGAACACAAACTTGATTGTTGACAGAAAAACACAGATTATCCGTGAGAGAATACCTTGGTTCCTTCCCTCAGAATCAAGAAACGAGTGCCTTTAAATAAACCTTTGTTTTATTTATTATTTCTCTCGCTTTTCTCTCACTGTTTGATGGGTTCTTCATTTTAAACTGGGCGTTTGGCGTTTGCACAGAAGAGTTGATCCGAAGCAATAAGAGTAGACTATCTGTTTTGGAGCATCTTTGAATAATCGCTATAAAGCAAATAGGAAATAAAAGGTTACAAATGTAATGGGATGAGCAGTGGTTAGTATACGCTGAATACTGAAAGTCAGTCGGTGAATTTTCCAGTATGATGTCAGTAAATACCATCCCTGCTAGTGAGACTCTGAAATCTTGTCGCTTTAAGACACCGTATGCCATTTAGATTTTTCAGACAGGTGGCTATAACCCACGATTCCCTGGGGAGTTCTGCTAATTATTGCCATTGGTTTGTTGTATCTAAAAGCATCTGCTTTTCACTTTGCGACGTGAATGTGTGTACACGCATTCGATGAAAGTCAGTCTCAATAGATTTTTTAACCAGTAAACAGTTTCTTCGAATTCTGCTGTGCTAATCTTCTCATCTGTGCAACAAGCCCATATTCACATCGAGTTGTCTATTCCTCAGTGGAGTCAGGTGACAGAATTATTTTCCGAGGCTGTTTGGGGTCACGTGATGTTATTCTATTGTTGCTCTGGTCAAGATATTGGGCTGAATTGTGCTGTCTTTCACATTAGAGAGGGAAACTTAAGGTTTTGTTGAAATTCGAAATTTTAGTTCGCGAAACTAATCTGTGCCCTACAAGAAACAGTACAACCTGACATAAACGTTTACCGCCGAGGGCGCTAATCAGTTAGTGGCTAAAAAATGCCAAGGCTTTTCGGGTTATCTTTTTGTCTCCGTGAAGAATATAGATTGGTAAACCCAACAAATTCACCGTTGACTTCTTCCTATGCTCAGCAAATTATTTCAGCATTTTAGGTATTGAGTTCACTAATTGAGAGCCGATACCACTACAGGAGCATTTGACACCATTACCACGGTGAACTGAACAGATTACGATCGTTACACACTCTTTTGTTCAGCCAGCTTTGCGGCACTAATCATAGTAAAGAAATCAGTTGTTCCAACATTTTCTTACTGGCATAATATTCCGATACGTTTGACGTGACTGGCATGCTGCGGCATGGTTGAAGATTTTGCGTTAAGGCTAGAGGGTTGTGGGTCGTGGTTAATGAACAGTGGTTCGTAGCCAAAGGACTAAATTACGTTTATTATTTTTGCCTCCGTAGTCTGATATGGAGAAAGTGCATCAACCTGTTTGTACAACACTGGAAATAAATTATTTATCATAGTCAAATGAGGGTTTTATTAGGCAGTTGTGGTAATAGAGTCTTCCACGAGTCCATAGTTTGGCTACTGCAGATGCCCACCGAAAGAGGGAATCGATTTGCCACGGCGATAAGATAAATATTCTCAGGTGAGACATAACCTTCAGTATAGCTTGGCAGAAAAATAATCTTTCAAGAAGAGTTTCTAATCTGACAGACTAGAAATATTTATGTATTGAACGGTATGAATTCTTCTTTTCTCAGAGTACCATTGATAATACTTCTTCAAAACAGGTGCTAGCTATTTAATGCAGTCCATATCTACCGGCAAGATAGATTTACAACCCCGAAGTCATTGGGATAATTTTTCCTGTGAATTTCTCATGAGCCTCCAAATAGCAATTTAGAACACGGAACGTGAATCGATAGCTAGGCCAAACAGCAAGCAAGTTTTAACTTAGCCGAGAATGCACAGACTAACCTAATTTATTGGGTTTATGTTGCGGTTTTTGGATAGGCCGAACGAAAAAAGCAGCTTAGGTCACCTCATCCCCCCGTAGCAGTGTAATTTCAGGATTTATCGATCGCTCTTTTAGGCTTTCTCTTCTTTAGCAAAATGCTGTAAACATCAATATTCAAGTCGAATGTAATGCTCGTTTGCCCACCGTGTTATTTTTCGACACTTGAATAATTGCAAAAAATTGTCCATTCCTTTACGGATCGGTTATGAGCAGTATCGAATACAGAGAAACGGAAGAAAAGCATTTTTATAGTTTTAGTTTTCATATATCTACTAAGGTAGTGAGATATATTTCACTCCTCAGTGTTCCCTTTTCCAATACAGCAAGAAATGAACGGTTATCGAGGGAAGGTCCGATGACTTCGGTTTGCTGGTTGTTCATTCGGAATAAGTCAGCGATTATTTTTTTCTCATGAGTCACCAACCACTGACTTGCAGTTTAAAAGCGAGACAATGCGGTATTGTCAAAACGGGTTTTCATTGCTCCCAATTCGTTCCACTGAGCACAGATTTAGGCAATACAACAGCTAGAAGAATTGTTTCTCACATAATCGGAGTTTGTTTGTTAGCGACCGAAACCACCTATAGAGAAGTTGATCCTGATAACTTGAAAAATATTCATATTTGACGGTTTAACAAATTTGGCTGTTCAAGCTTCGGGCGAATTTACCATGGAAACCAAGGTCACGCAATTTCAACTTCCAAGCAGACATTGCAAAGTTGGCGGTATATTCCCAATCCATATATGGTTTAGTGTAGAAAACAGTAAGAACGAAAAATATATAATATGATTCATCATGGAGCTTGAACGCTCAACTCACCATTGAAAACCATGGAAGCACTGTACAGCTGTTTCATCCTTGTTGAGAATCATCAACAGTGCACATCCACCGAGCCCCCATGGGGACTCGAACCCGGGGTGAACGATAGTGAATCGAACACCTTAACCACAAGGCTATCCGGGCTGGCTCTCAGCGGTTTGTTGAACATCTACAACTATTATATACAAATCTAATCTCCTACTACTCATTTGCAAAAAAGAACGAAAAACTCGGAAACAGGACTATCTTTTTTCACCCGAATTTTATATTACCTTTACGAAATATGTAAAGTTCATTTATTTCCTGGTCAGAATTTCGACATGACCCATTTATCAACGGCTGAGATAAATTTGGACTATTACCTCTGAAAGATACTCACGATCCAATTCCTAAGTTGCTGTCAAGTTTGTCCCTTGTCCAGGCCAACATAGAGTGGCACGCGAACCTCGAAAACAAAGTCCACTAGTCGAGGTTTATTCGCGATACTATAATGCAATAGTCAGTCCAAATGCTAAAGCTTGCAAACCTCAAAAAGTTGCATCCTCAGAGGAATCGCCACCTATTCACGTTCCGTATAGCTCAGAAAGGCCGACACAGACTAGGGCCAACTGGCCGAGGAGCACGAGTCACCAAGCTGGTTATCGAGACGAGCACAACAATGACAGACAGGGAAAAGGGACGTGCGTTTTTGAGAAACAGAAATGAAGAGAAAAGCAAACATGCCGACATCGATCCATGAGACTGCCCAACCAGCGAGTGGGACAGAGATCGGCCCAGGCACGCAAGGAAACGTCTAGTCTCAGGGTCGAAAGGGTGCGTGGGCGTGTGTGTGTGTGTGTATGTCTCTATGTTTATGCATGCTTGCCCAGTGAAGCTGATCAGAACTCAGTACACAAATACAGCAGTCTTTACTAGATCATGGTAAATTAAGCAAGTGGTGATTCAGTGTGTGCGTGTGTGTATCTGTTTAACGAAAAATCAGTGTTTGAGAAAAGGGGAATAAGTTGAACTGATAAGAGTGCACCCAATGAGGTCAACGACTAACGAGTTGTGATCATTTAGAAATAGGTTCAGACGTGTCATAGATTGGTGTTGGAGAATAAGCAGAGTTGGGAACAGGCAAGACAGATTCAACAATCCCTTTAGTTTTTCTTTCAAACTATCTTACTTCATGTTTCTAATCTGTCACAGAATGCTTTTGATCTCAAATAATCAATAAATGCCTTCGGAAAACTTATGTGCGCTGAGTTTCTTGTACGATTAAAGTTGTGTCAGTTGCCACTGTGTCTCCTCGTTTCTTTGTGATAAATTATGTTGGTATACATCCGCGGTATCCAATGTAATCAAACACAACCAAACTGTCATTTGATTTATTGTATCAGCATGACCTCGAGGCTGTGAGTTTGTTTGTTTGTGCACGATGGCACGCTTTTCAAATCCAGTCATTCGCTGAAAGCTGAACGTTTGACGCAGTCCAAATAGCTGTCTTTGTGATCGACACTGTAAGAGAATCGTGCTGGTATTCATTTTTCGTCTACTTCTTTTTATTGTTAACCGTACGAACTAATTGCTTCCAATCACTCTCGGGGGTTTCGATTGGATTCGCTTTAGATGTTGAGTGCAAACTGGCTAGCTCGATACTGATGGTGCTGTTTCGCAGTGTTTATCAAGTTCGACGTGTGGTTCACGTTTATCGATCAATGAGCGAAACACAGAATGCAAACATCAGTGGACTGATACCGTTGTGAATGGAAATTATGCGTAGACCTTCGATAGAATGGAAAATGGCTGTGAAAATGATCATTTAACACTAGTGGAGTTTCGCTTCTAAGGATCAGTACCGTGAGTCATTACTTGTATTCTCGGAGATATGAGTTTGGCCGCTGAATACCGAAATGTTTCCGAGTTCCTTTAAAAAACCCAGAGGTGAAAACTTTGAACAAGAATAACACTGAACGAGAAAAATGTAAAATCAATAACACGGCATCGTTGGTGGGACGGTTAAGATTAAGCGACGTTCTTGTTATCTTGGGTAACCTTTTCAAAGGCCAAAATACAATAGTTGATTAGGCGGTAAAGCCAATGTGAATTTTTCGTCTATGTTGGTCGAACCATTGGTTCACACAATAACGAATGCATTTGGGGATAACGAAATTAGTTTACTGTAGCACAACTTATTGCACAGAAATATCACTTGATGTAACTGTGACTTAGAGAGCCCTGGATAGTCTGTTAGAGTATGTTTCGTCTAACCTAAGATCATTCAGCTATGCATAAAGGCCTGAAGTAGGATGATACATAATAGGAATATTTATCAGCAAATAACTGATAAGTAAGTATTTTTTTTATAAAAGCTGTCCACGGTAAAACTCCAAAGTTATTTGCTCTGGAGTTAAAAGGTTCTATTCAGTACGGATGTTGAGTGACGCCTCTATGGAGCAGGCAAACATTATTAGACCATTGTCCACATTTCACTCCGGTATCAAGATTAAAAATACCCAGAAGCTGAAATTGACTTATATAACTACTCCATTTAAGAAGTTCAACCTAGATAGGTAAGCAGATAGATATTTAGTGCCTTGAAAATATCTATATTAACTGAAGAATTATTCTCACAAATCTACAGTTTCCATCCAGAAAGACCTGTAACGCGCGCCTAACGAATGGTAGGAGCATTCGGTAGACTTCTGAAGGATTTGAGCCGTGTCCAAGCTAATTTTCAAAACAATTCTCCGCAAACAGGAATACCATGTTAAGCCCTTTCCTGGGGGTGGGGATTTTATCAACAATTGTCTTACGGTTATAAGCAAAAGCTAGGTGTTTTTGCAAGCACTCGATGCCACCGTCACCGATGTTTGTTTCAATGTGTCACTCATCATCGCAAAAAATACTACCACTTTTGAACAGCTGCCATTATACACAATCCACAACTCTGCTGACATACTGGATTTCGAGATCTATTTTTTCAAATGATGCACTCGGACGGATGTGTTTTATCCCCAGAAATTTTCAATTATTGCACGGACGGCCACGAAAGGCACAAACACAGTTTTCATTCATGTCACTGAATCAGTCTCCAACCAGTAGAGATCCGATCGCACCCAGCTTTACACAGTATCGAACAACGCGTGGTTGGAGGATTCAAAGTACGTTGGAGAAAAGAGAGGGACGTTTGCCGTTGGGGTTTTACACCTGAGGAACTTTCATCTCATTCGTTTACTTGTATATGTGTGTTTGTGTGTGTGTGTGTGTGTGTGTGTGTGTGTGTGTGTGTGCGTGAGCACGTGCGTGCGTGAAGACTCAAATTTCTGCCTTCAGGCAAGCAAATTAAAGTGGGGTAAGAGCTCAAAACAGAATACCCGGGTATCCTCTCTAGACCGAATAACATCTAGCAGATGAGAGAAACGAGAGAAAAATATTAATCGTTTTAAAATTGATGTACGACTAACTTCCAAGCGAATATAGGTTTTTTTCTTTTCCGGTGCAAACTGATGGTGAACAATGACTGAATTTGATCATCACTTTTCCAAAGTACTTCTTTGTGAGGCTCATTGATAAGTTCCGAATGGCGCACTGTATGAAACGATGAAAGTTCACTTAGAAACCAACTAATACAGAGGAGCAGATATTTTCTATCTTCCTTGCAATCTGAACACCTAAGCCGCGGTGGTCCTCAACGATTTGTTGAATATCAAAACACTGAGTGTTGCAGCACCTTTATGTCACTAGCTTTTTGATTGTTCACGTTATTTTTATTTGAACAGTATTTTCGCAACCTCGTTCTCGATCCGTCGTGAAGTTTTGCTCATTTTTTTCTTCTGAAAACAAAATATTCATTGAGGTCCCGCTAGTTCTTTCTAGAACGATGTCAGAAAACATATTCTGCATTCCACTCTGTAATCTACCTCCAGCCAGTGGTTAAACCAGCGGCTGAAATCTGGCGCCATATGTTCATATGGCGTCGTCAACTGAGGTCGCTGATGTTCTGTGAATATGGGATCCGGAGTTTGACTATGTGCTTGTGTCACGCATAAATTTCTATCTTGCTTCATATTACGTCAGCCAAGCTATCTACGCAGGAGTTTGTATTATTGTGCCTGAGCACAGCTTTCTGCGAATCGAAGCTGGTCTGCAGCTAGGGAAAGATCCTTGCCTCTAGAAACATTAGAGCTTCGATGATGTCAGAATGAGTTCAGTATATGGTGAAAGGCTATTCTCTTTGTTCGGTAGAATAGACTTAACCGGTTGTGTCTCCAGTAATACATTCATAGAGTCTGCAAATTACGTGAAACCACTAGTGCACAGAATAATACGAACAGGGGTGTGGTCAAGTGTTACCCGGCAGGCGTACTCTCTTTTGCACACAAAGGTAGATCGTTCAAGCGTCTCCGCTTTTTTCAGTTAAGGTTGTAGAAAGTTACCAATCGATGAACTAGAGACAACAGCAATCACGTGACAAAAAGTGCCTGACTGTCCGACGAAACCGGTTTTTATAATCATTCTTCACGTAACCGTTCGCATAGCCACTTGTTTATTTATTTTTGGTTCCGTGGCAATACTGACGGCGTAAGACGGAATTATCGAAAACCAGTTGGTTCTCTAGGTCTGTTTATTGATTCCTTTTTAATTTTACCGCCAGATGTATTTCAGCCTTCTTTATTGGTTCATTCTAAATCCAGCACAGAACACACAGCGGATACTGACAGAAGTGAGTCAACGAACAAATAGGACAATTTAAGTCTGTGATAGTCTGTAGAATGCTTGTCACACAGACTGTGCGGATGGTACAACAAGCTAAAATAGCCAATTATCAGATCGGGAGCACTATGGATCGGTGCTGTGCGGAACGGCGATGAAGAGATATAGTACTCGTGGAACTGCTCCATCTCTGAGTTCAGTGAATTAAATCCTCGATTCTTATCGTTCCGTGACACCGTATCCGATGCGGTGTTTGATCGTTCCAGTTCAAATCGTCATTATTATAAAACCGCAGGATAACATGCGCACCCAGAGGAGGTTTTATCATGCTTTACTGTTTGAAATTGAATTCCGTTGGATTTTACTCTATCGTGTGTCGCATCAAGTGGTGATTGATAAAACGAGATCACGCACAACAAGATATTGAGGCATTTTGAAACGTCGGAATGATGCATGGTTAGGCGTATAAAGAACACCTAGATCTCCAAAGTTCTTCTTTGACTAGCAAACAAAAACGAATCTTTGACTCATTTTTTCACACTTGTCAGCATCGTCACGTGATTCACGTGGTCTGGCTGAATACTACACTCGTTTCTGTCTCAACAATATACGAACAAGTCTAAGGTGAATTATCGTCTGCTAAGTATTACCAGGAGCACTCTGCCATTTAGTGATCTTCCTAAGTGAAACGAAGAAATCATTTCCAGTTGGGCAAATGTTTGCTGATGCAAAATCTGAATGATCTAGCCTTGCTCGGTCGTTGAAACATTTAAGAAGTCTGCCAGCTAATAACCAAAAGTTGAAGGTTACTGAGGGAATAAACCAACCTTATCTGAAGTCCCGATAGCTCGAAGAGCAGAAGTATTCAATCAATGATCTGACTTTCATCAGGAAAACGTGTTCCAGTCAATATTCTCATTTCAACGGATTCTTGCCCGTTAAAACCAAGAGAGCGCTTTTTCAAGCTCCATTCTTCTTTAGTGCCAAAAACATTTCCATCGAAAATACTGTTACAAACAAGGAAGAGGATGTTTGCGCCAGGTAGCTTGATAACCAGTATCGGACTGAGTTACTCGATTACACGACGAGGAAAGTACCGTAAAGTCTACACCTATCCCACGAAAATTCAACTCATGTATCCTTTGCCACAAGACAAGCAGATAGACAGACAGACAGACAGGGAGAGCCAGGTTGATGAATCTCTGAATTGAACAGATCGATAATACTCAACGGAAAACTTTACTCCACGGCTTGTCGTCCACACTATTCAGTCTGAAGTACACCAAAGGACACATTCGGAGATCACAATTAAGTCAGTACTACTTTTTGCTGAATCCAAGTAGTCGCCTGTAATTTCTGGAACGGATCGATTGACTGATGCGAAAAAGATTGTCCAACACATCTCAAAGTGCGTATCTGGCTTGATCACATTACCGTGACTGTATACAGCTGAACAATTGTGATTACCGATTGCCACTTAGTCGAGAGCGGTCGCATGGTTGACCCGGTAAACCCGTTCTCATTGTAGGCAGACGTCGATTTGGGAATAACAGAATCGTCAGAGATAATCCACGCCAAAAAGCCCCATCTCCATGGCTTTTCTAACCACCCACAAAAGTAAGTGAGCGCACACGAGGTCACGTCCTCTATTATTGGCTTTCATCATGCAGATGGTTTCACTCTCTTCTAAGATTAAAAGAACGTGACCAATGACAGAGAGAGAGAAAGAAAGAGCAAATACGACAGAAATTCATTTTACAATATCAGTCTTAAAATGCGCCTGTTTAATGATGGTTTACATAGGTGAAAAAACAAAATAAGGTCTAGTTCTGCTCACGGCCCACTTTTCTGTAAGAAATGAAAAGCGATACTAGTTTCGTTTTGTTTGTGCAACTAAGCCGGTTTTCTTTTCCGGCAGCACGGTGTGAATTAATCTGTAACCACCAAAAAAATCACATGTTGACTCAATTGTCTTAAGCACTGCGAACTCAAATGCTTTGTGTGATGAGCAATAAACGCTTCACTGCTGTTATGAGCTTACTTACAGACTGGAGAGTTTATTCGTTTCTCTCCCATACAAATCTGTAAAGTTTATCATTTTCCTTCTAGACATTTTATTCTTGTTCTCTAACGGCACGGCTGACTTCGCCAGGAAACCTTTTGCCAGTGGCAATGATGATCAACTGTAAAATAGTTCGGCAGAAGCTTTTTATCGAAGGCCTTATCAGTTATCATACCATTTTGGCTCAAATTTTATCATCTTAGTAGGGAATGAGAAATCTGCAGTAAATTTCGTTTGCTCTGCAAAGAAACCGGTAATAATGGTACACTTTTATCATTCACTCTACTTTGTCAGTAAAAACGATGACCAATAGTTGTACCTGCTGGGGCCACAAGTGATTGCAGTTGCGACAAACAACCAACATCTCATAAGGCAGAGAATAATTGTCAATCGTGCCGGAACAGATAGAGTGAGATACGGTTTTGCGTCCTTTGATCGTTTCATACACCTAACATCTGACACTAAAACTGTGTGCACGAAATCTTTTAGCCTGTGGATTCAGTCAACAGATCAATCTACAGTTCAGCTTCCACAAAATTCAGTGAACGAACTGACAAATCCGCCTAGATCTAATTTGAAGTACTACACTCTGGCAATTTCTCAAAAGAGTCTCGGGTGATATCGATTTATTGGTTCCAACGAATTTCTTTCACTTTTGACATTGAGGAATTTTTATCAACCTTTAGTCGACCGCAGCCAAACTGATGGTCAATGACAGTCGTGTTAGCAACTGAATTTAAAGCTGTAGCATCCGGATGTCTTAGAATTCAGATTTCTAACAGTCAGTTCCTTTCATCTGTTCTCACCATTAGCCTGATATTGAGCTGCTCTGGCCTTGGTTTCTACCAGGCAGCATCTTCGAATCAGACGCGAGAGAAACACAGCACGGATAACAAGTAAACCGCAAGTCAGGGTATAAGTGATGTTTTCGTTGACAACTGAACAGCTTGAACGCAACTACACCACTTACAGTCGCACCTAACCAGGTTGCATCATGTTTGCAACCGTCCAGTGAACGGATCTTGTGTATCTTAGACCGATTGCCTCTCATTTGGGTTAGACTTTTGGTCAAGTCTTTCAACACCATGGTTAGTCATGTATTTTTGATTGTCGAGTCAGTGAAAACCGTCGAAGCTCTGCACAGCTGTTTCATCCTTGTTAAGCTTTTCATGCCAATTGATCCTTCAAACAATACCAGTTTCAGAAACCAATATTCATTGAAGAAGTAAACGTTTGGTCATGAACAAGGAATTCCCGGAACACATTAACCCATTTAGCTTTGCGCACGACCAATAGACCAACCTGTGATCTTCAAAGACCAACACCTGACCTCAGAATTCCTGATGCGGTGTTCCAAAACATCTGTTCTCAAACACCGACAGACTTTGCGCATCTCATACGATTTGGCCAATACAAGATAAAGTATTATCACTCTGATGTCACAGGCTGCTTGGATTGGTAAAAATTCACTAGGAGTCCTGTGTATATGTGACGACCCTATATCCGAATAACGGGCTAAATATAACTTCCTAGGCTAAGAACTGTTTCAACTTCTATTAATGGCTTCTCTCGGAAAAACAAGGTTTGCAGTAGGGTCAAATCAGTCCCGCAGAAGCATTTTGCTCATGGGACCTAAATAAGTGGATGCAATTTCATTAGATGGAGTCGTCTGATACAGCGGCTCTCTTCTGCTAGTCATTATTATCAGCCTTGCCCTAGCACTACCAATTTGGTTTTGCTACCCGAGTTGAATAACACTCCGAATATCTCTTTGTTCAGATGCAAACAATCTCCGTGTCTTTTTTATCCCACTTTTTGCGGAAAAACATCCGACCAAAAGCAGGATGTAGATGATTGATAAGCGGCTGCCATGCCGGTCCGCGGATGGCTGCGGTTAGTCAAAGTCAGAGGCCCCTTCTCTGCATGTGATGACACTTCGACCACACGAAGTACCACTGGCCATGAAGTGAGTGCAACTAGCGACCCTAGGCCCCGGATAAGAGTATGTGGCGGGAACTTAGTGGACAAATTCCCATCGTACCTTACGTGAACAACTATTTGAAACGGTACGTAAACCCAACTGTCAATCGTCGTGCTTCCATAGCTTCGTATACAGAATCTAGGCGTCATGCTGTTTTTTCTTAAAAGTGAACAACTTTGAGGAGTTTGCAAATGAGCTAAATCAATCCGTACAATTTTACCTTTTCATCTCTTTTGTTCTGTTCCAGCGGTTCCAAACGTCTCAAAGTTTCAAACACTACACGGCTCAAAAGCGGTGGCGATGCAGTCCTACACGAAGAGGAGGAAGAATACCGAAGGGATGAGCTACACACGTATGCTTTTGATAACGCGGCTCTCGACCTACAGAATCCGATTCCCGAATCTTCAGAACAACTGTAAAAAATCTCATGTGGAATCCTCACTGCCATCTATTCTCTTCTTGTTCTAGTTATATAAAATGTGACATGGATATCTGACGGTTAACACGTTCCCGATAAACGCAAGTCGATGTGTGGTATTCAAAACCCTTTCCTCAACAAGGCCTTATCTGTGATTCATTCATTTGCAAACAGTGTGACTCTCCCTGTTTATTTTATATTTTCGCATAACGCATCAGTTATTTTTACATGTTCTGTTTCTCTTGTTGGAACTCGTTTCGTTCTTTTCGTGAAAAAATACCGCCTGGATGAAAATCATTTTGATTCGGATTAGTTTCCTTTCTTCTTGTTCTTCACATCTTTAAGCTTGCTGGATTTCGCATCGTTTGTCAGAACCGTCGAGACACGTGGCAACATACCAGCTGTGATAGTAACTTTAGAAGAGCGTTGAAATAGGTGTTTCACTTTTGGTTTATCACCTAGCTCACAACGTTCAAGAAAATAACATGTTGGCGAATCGTACGGGGCCAAATCACGTGGTGTACATCCGGAGGAGCACGTTTTCAATATGTCCGCTCCGGCCAAGCACAACAGTTGCGCACATCGCAGATGATCTTTACGTGCAGCCAGATGCAGTGGAGTCACGTGGTTCGCATCAGCCACATCCACCGTGGCTTTGTTGCTCAGTAGAAGACGAATGATTTCAAAGTGTCCGTTCAGTGCCGCATAGTGTAACGGGGATCGTCCTACTTCATCTTTGCAATTCTGATCGACGCGTTCGTGTAGTATACGTGCAGTGAGTCCGAGATTTCCACTGGCCGCTGCTTTACACAACGCCTCTTCCATATACGAATAGGGTTTGAGACTTTTGATTTGTGTGTCCACTTCGGAATGAGCCATGATAACTGGTAGGTGTTTGTACGGATTAGATAGCCAGACTATCTATTCGACGTCTGTGCACCGGAGGTGCGTAATCGATCACTGTCACATTTCGAATGTCACGTGTGTGCTGCGTAAATTTAGTTGCATTGAAAATGTAGAGGCGCAAACGAGATAAACTTGGCGTAGATGTGTTCAGCTGCTAGATAAATTGCTAACACATTTGTTGATGAATCGGAGCATTTACTTTGTGTGCTGCCTTCTCACAGCTATCCTGTGCAATCAAAATACCACAAAATATGAACAATTTAATAAAATCAGTCGGGAAGTTTATGCTGGAACTAACCATGAAAACGAAATATGGGCATATGCAAAAAAATAGGAAGAAGAAAGAACAAATATTAAACACACTGCTTATAGAAAGACATCGGTAAACAAGTTCATTTTTTGTTTAGCTGACTGTCCTTGAAATTCCACCTGTCACGCACAAACCCCAAGTCATCTGACCAACCTGCACTTAGAAGCACCAGACTCGAGTTTCGCTCTTGTTAGAGCTCATCAGCAAGGCATATCCTCTACCACACCTAGGGTTGAAACCCGGACCCGCTCACCTCGAAGGCGTGTGTGTTACCACGTACTGCCGTTCCCCCATCCGGACAGATTTACATCACCAAGGTAAGCTCTATTACGGCCAGAGATGCCCTACAGCTTCGAATGGAGACAGGGTACCTGCCCCGTTAATTCCGAGCGAAGGCCTCTCACCAAATCAGGTCTTCTCCGTACGATGGGATGCACCTTACCCGTTTTAAACCTGCATCGCATTTTTGGTATATGTGAGGTGAAACGGTCAGGGTTCAAGCCCTAAGTGAGGCAGAGGATATGCACCACTGATGGGCTCTAACAAGAGCGAAACTGGAGTCTGGTGCTTCCAAATGCAGTTTGGTCAGATGACCTGAGGTTTGTGCTTGAAAGGCGGAGTCCCAAGGACAGTCAGCTAAACAAAGATTCACCAACCCCATTCCCTACTCGCAAGTAATTGCGCGATACATAGGCTCATTTTTGGTGCATCACTAACCAGCCATATACGGTACATATTGATCATAATGCTTCGGCCTGGGTTCGAAAGTAGAAAATGCCAAGGGGAAAAAACATGTAAGTTTGCTTCTGCGAATTGGTGGATGATCGTGTTAGCCTATAAAAAAATGATCCGTCGGAAGAATCTTATCGTTAGTCCAATCAGAGACGACCAAGGAGAATCAAGAGCCACAAATAATTATTTGGAAATCAAGGAGAAAGCTTGTATAAACAAGTCCCAATCGACTTGGTGGTGAGTAATAAGTGGTATATGGCTTCTGTTGAAAGTAACTCCATGGCCGTGTAGATAGGCCTATATTGGGCTACCTTCGTCAAGCAAGGCTTTGGTGTGAACCCGATAGGCTGTAACCGCGATCTTGATACCACTTGTTAATCCACAGTTACAACAGTTAGGGGTGATAGTTTTCAACGTGATCAGTCAGGTTTTTGGTATAACCACCAATTCGGCTTTCACTACAAGACCAAATAAACTGAAGAACTTACAGTCAAGTCCTGTTCACCGGAAGCCTGTTATGTACCTGTAAGGAAAAAGGGAATAATTAACCTAGATCGAGTTAGATCACCGTACTCAATTGGGGAATCGAAAGCGATATGGTATGACATGAGTTCATACAGTCAGTTGTACAGGAAAGACTAGGATTCCTAGCTTTCAATGTATTCTGCCTATAAGCAAGGCGTAACCGAAACAATTACAAAAGTAACCATTTGGGAGTGGTTTCCCAGTCTGCCTGATGTGTAATTATGTCGGAGATCGTTACAGCTTTACAAGCTCTGCTTTCTCTCGGCGTAATTCAGCCTACAAATGGGGTGCTAATCAAAGCAAAAACAAGAGCGCGTGGAAGAAGACAGCTTGAGCTGGACCGGTTCAAAGGCGTGGACCCAAACGTTACAATCAAATGGCTCCTCGGGAGTTTTAAATTTCTTTTATCTGGTCACCTTGCTGATCGATTTGCCAATCATTCATTCCAAACAGGATGGGTGAACAGATAGACATGCAGATAGACAGAAGGATGACCAACTGGTCACTCGATGGGATAAATCCCACAAGTTGTTCAGTGATGGACGGGAAAGGTGACACCATATCCACGAATTCCGATACGAGATCTATGGAGTATGAGACTATTCAAGAAGTATGGGGAATTGAACTTTATCTATAGATATTCCTTCAGAAGTGATATTTCTGATCCGTTATGTTATGATATATTTTGCAATAAAAATCAACTATGTTGGTAGCATCTATTTTGACTGGTTCATCTTTCATCTTGTTTTAAAATATATGGAAATGAAAAAGTTGTACACTCAGTTATTTCTGAAATTATTAAGATAGAAAACCTTTTAAGTAGTATCGGAGAATCAGAGTGCCAGCAATCAAGCCAGAGTGTGATTTTGCTTATCATTAGATTGCTTTTTGTTGTTACGTATCGATCTTTGTCAGCCTTATGTTTACAATGGAGGTCCTTGGTTAATATGAAAAGCGAGGTGTAAGCGAACTTTTAGCTTCGGTGATTTCATCCTCAACCCATTGCAATTATTTTCGTTTACGAACGAAATAAGGCAAACAAAAGAACGCATATAGGTGGTCAGTTAATTAGTCAGACAAATAGTCAGTCGGTTGGTAAGCCGGTTAGACAACTGATAAAAAGGGGGCGGTAGAGTAAAGTGTTGCCCTTTAGTGGTTGAACTGCCATCACTTTCAGTGGTGACGTCATCAACAACTTTCCACAGAAGTTTAAAGACCTGAACCAGTTTCTTTTGTGAACACGGTTGAGGCCTAAATGGTCGGATGCTGACTGTCTCAGTCATTGCTAATGTCCTATATCGAAATGCTGAACGACGTTGCTCAATTGAGCGCGTCTAGGAGATGGGCAACGATAACACTTGAAGTTTTGCGGTCCGAAGTCGATAACGCCCTGTAGGAAGAAAGGCTGACTCAGGTCACTGACTGCGATAATTAGTATTGCCCTATCCCTCTGCGGTTCGGCCGGCCAAATGGCCAACGGAATAACCGTCGGACTAATTGACTAATTGCTGAGTTCCATCATTCCCTTTATGGAATCGGCATATAATTGTGATTGCAGTGTTTTGAAAGTGGAATCACTGAAAACGCACGTTCATCTACGCTATGTTTTTTCAATATTTCTGACTTCATAGTGAAACGGGCTATGGTGTTAGTTCACTTGTTATTATGTGTCCAGGATACAATTTCGAATACAGTAACGTCCGTGTAATTTGAAGACCATCTTCACAAGACTAGATACATGTTTGCCAATGACTGAATCCTACACTCCGTGTAAAACTATATCGGGGTTAAAATGACATGGGTAATGTTGCTTTCGAAGGCTAGAGTAAATATTTCAAATCCGGTAAACTCGGGTTTCGTTGTTGTCATGCACCACTGTTGCACGGAGAAACCCCACTGTATACCACATAACCGAAATCGAAAACTTTTGGTGGCGATCGAACCTATGAACAATTTACACACTTGGTTCTTCGACAAAACCGATGCCATTCGCGGACCGAGGTGAAAACTTTGCGATAGACGAGAACGCTTTCAGACAACACATTCATCTTCTCGAAACACAAACGGATGCATTATTCTTACGGGTTGCCGTAGACCTTCCGTTTTGCGGCACCATTTTACGTGACCGTAGCATCGGTTTGTTACCTGTCTACAACTGAGAACAATATTCACGAGGTACCTAAATTTGGCACTTTTGAAATCGCTGGTCTGGTTACCGGTTCACGATGTGGCTGTTGGACGATAGAGGTTGTCGGTTACAGTGATATACTTCATGTCACATCGAACCAACAAGTGAAGAATGCAAGGTCACTGTCTTCATCACGTTCATTTCGTGAATGATGCCTTAGAAACCAAAGATAATCTAGCAGTATTCAACAAATCGACAACGAACTGAATCCGAGGTATTCAAACAAGCGGATTCGAAATGCTACGTTGAATATCTTCGAAACGAAGTGTAAGGTATCTGACTAAATCAACCGTGAATTCCTTTGACCTGTAAGTTTCTATCGAAAACAAAGATTTTTCTCGGATGGAACCGTTTTAGTTTGCTCTTGTAAATAAACAAAACTTGAATTGCGTATTGGATGAAGGGATGACACGAGAAGTCGGAGTCATGTAGATCTTGAAAATCCACTTCAGATGGTATGGCAGCTTCTCGGTCAGATAGAAGTCACTGGTTGAATTTTGTCTTGAGGTGTCATCTTTTGAGTGTGAAAAATGGGAGCGGGTTTTCCATAACTCACACGGTCCTGCTCTAGGTGCTATTGAGATACTCCACATATATTTCCATTTACATGTGAGATAGTCAAATTATTGGAGTGTGTATTGACAAAATGACCCCGAACACAATTATCCAAGGTCAATATGGTCGGGCTTCGCGGACTCCGTTTTGTTGTTATTTTACCTTGAGATTCTTTTGTTTACGTGGTTTTACGATTAAAATGAAGCACATGGTTGCTGAAAATTTCATTCTGACCGATAATCTGGTGTCAACCACTGAACCAAAACAGTATTATTAATTCTCATATTTTGTTATTGCGTGTACGACAATGGATATGATGGTGATTAGCCATATAACATTCGACTTTCCGGCCCACCAGCCCGAGCCGTACAAAAAAGGTCACGTAAGTATCGCATGTTTGGGGTCCGGTGCCAAGCACGTGATTTGTAATTATGACGGAGCACATATTTCACTTGATTTATGACGTGAAAAAAACCAATTGTAAGTGGACCGGTTGACCTGAAATTTGTCGATAAAAGGCAACAATCATACCGGAAAATATAAAACTCGTAGACTATGTCCATCGATTCATGACAGAGACCTATATTACAAATAAATCCATTCCCGACATCCCTATCTCAAACCAGTTGTACGTATAGATGTACATACATGGAAATGCATAGGTATCTCAGGATATGCTATCAGTTAAGCTTACTATGAATTTATAAGCACAAGAGCCCCGAAGCAAAATGTCAGAAAAATGCCCTCATAGTAACAGTCCCTTCTGTGCTTCCATGGGGACAATCAGCGAAAGAAGGTATAACTTTCCCGTGGATCAGGTAAGGCATTTGCACGCATAGAGCTCTGTAATTGAGAACACGTACGTAAATAGAGGCTGTAGGAGAAGAACTTTTGTGGTCTGTAAGCCTAGCAACCGTTGGCAACCGTTCTCGTAGCCGGGATCGGCACTCGAGACCCCTGAGTAAGTTTTTATGTCCAGACTCTCTCTCTCCAGTACTTCATTTTTCCACAGTTGTCTATTCCTTGTATTTAATCCTACTTTTCACACAGAATGTCGATTAAACCTGCGACAAAACGACCGTCAAGCTGCAGTGTGTTGTCAAGTTACCGGGTTTGTTTGACACAAAACAGACACACACAGAAGCTCTGCTACCCAAAGCCTCAAGTTCAATCTTAGGTATTTAGTAAAAGCCTGAGAGGATACTTACGAAACAAATTGTGATTGCATTACAGGCTCCTATCGGAATTAATACTTTATCTCTCTCCGAGAATACAGAATTTTACCGGCAAGCTTTTCTAAAGAAATTCCAATTATTCTCCACTATTCCTTACACATTGTGCAGTTGCTGACCAGTAAAATAATCTGAGTGAGAAAATTTTGTCATCTGTGATAAGAACGGACGTGCCAAATTTCATGAGGATTGTGGTCAGTATTCAACTTTTGAACAAAATTCCACTGTTTATCAAATGGAGACGTTTAAATCATTCAGATCAGTAACGTATAGGTATTGCATAGATTCAAATGAACTTATAGTTTTAGAATAACATATTCTCCACAAAAAGCTTTACTATCTGATACAAACTTTTCATGTCAGTTCGACAAGATTGTCTGTGCTCGTTTTGAAGACATATTATAATCACTTCATCGTACGCAGAACTGGGGTTTCTTGAAGAAATTCGTGTAATAGAATCTTGGAAATTCCTTCGCTTTCGCTATCTTAAGAACATATAACAAATAAACGGATATGTCCTTGGTAGTAAGATTACCATTCCCAACTAAAGACACAGTCTGACGCATTACCACAAAACTTCCAGTCTGAGAGGTTGGAAAAATTGAGTTCTTCTATCTGATGAATTTTTTTAAAGTCCCCAAAGTCCTAGACAATACACTCCCAACTGACATAGTCATGATTCTTTCCTGTTCATATTGTCCTGCGCAATGAGTAGCACAAACACAACTTCTCTGGAATGAATTTCTTTTTAGAACCCCTTCTCATGGACAACATCGTTTTGAACCTCCAATTCTCCACAGAGAACACAGAAAGTAAATCGAAAGGCAGAGCAGACCACGAGGAAATCTGAATTATTTTGGTAAAGGCCAAAAAGTACCAGCCTTATTGAGCACATAATTCTGACTTCCCACTGGTCATAGTATTAGGCAAACCACTTTACTTCATACTTCTTTGGCATGGCTTGTGGGAATTCACACTAATAGACACTCTCGATCGAAACTCAGGAAATACCAATATCCAAGTTGATTATGTTGGGTTTTAGCGCACCGTACCTTGCTGTCACATCGTTGCTTACATGAATGACGGAAAAAATTGTATTTCCGTTCACGGGAAAATTGGGAGTGAAATCTCCCACAGAAAGTTTACAAAAAGCATTAGCGCAACGTTGTCATTTTCCCGTTTACTAGAGTGGTGAAAATTTCCGTCCTCACGAAAACAAACCGGTCGCTGAACGGACCAAGCTCATGTGACCCTAATTCCAAGGTCAAGTATCTCAAACAAATCAACATGTCACTTCGACTGGTGGTGAAAAGTTTGCTATCTAAACGTCAAGCTCAGCGATCTGAACGTCATGGTAACCGACTATATGAGCTGTAATCAATTCAAATACCCTTTTGACCCAAACTCCAACCGCTAAATCCCTAGCAAAATATCAAGTGGTGCAGCACTTCTAAGTGTGTCTGTGTGCGTGTGTTGCTTATGCTTCTTTCAGTTAATCGGAAACATACTCGACACTTGCACAACGAGGATTGTTCCTAGGCGGATTTGTATTAGTGCGTCCATTGAGGAAACCCCGTGTGATGAATTTTACTTTCATGGTTTAAAAGTGTACTCAAAATCGGCCTTTCATTGAAGTTCGTCTGTCAAGAATCAGTCAAATTATTCAAACCAATCAGGGTAACGAAATTTCAAGGTCTCACGAAATCTTGCCGTGCTACTTTGAACAACATTCATTTTTAAAGAATTCTATATTTTCCACCTGAGCTTGGTATTGTATGAAAAGATTATGGATGTAAAGCTCGTAAGGAAGGAAATATTTTTCATTCGAATTTCGGCAGTATCTGTAATTCAGTGTGCGATTCGCCATTTGGCAAAAACGTTTACATCACCCGCTTCTGGTATATGATGAAAATACAAATTTGTTTTGGATGGCTGATGAGAATTTTTACTCATTCTGATCTAACGACCTGATGAGTTTGATATGACTTCCAACTGAATAGCCCCGCAACTAGCCAATAACATAAGGAGTAAAACCGAATTTCAAAATCGTTACTTGTACGCTGTGCTTTCAAGTCACTGTTCCACGTGCATCGTGAGACACTCGTGGCATTACGCAATGTGATTGCGAGTGCTGATAATTAAACTAAACACTGGTTCTTTCCCAAAACATGCTGAAGTTTTTGTCGGTCTGCGCAAATGCTGCATTTTTATCGAGAAAATTGGCGAAAGGACTCTTTCGGATTCCAGCCGTGGCCGAGCATTTTGTGATAGCAACTAAACGCTCGTGCTGATCATCTTTCTTTACTCTGATGATGAAAAGGCCCAAAATACCAGGAGTAATGCAGTCAGCTAAAAGAGTATCGACTACATGCAGCCATCCTTTTGGTGGTACCGCCTGTTTGTTTCAGAAATGTAATTTGCGAACACTCACTATTGATTTGAGTTTAGTCCCAAAATTGCTTCAATTCTATTGATAAAATGTTTCATTACTTTTCGACTTGTTACGGATTTAGTATACGTTTACTAAGCTCTGATCTGTGTGCACAAAAGCGACTAGTTCAGGCACTTCAACCGCCAAGGTCAGAACCAGAATTCACGGTACTTAAACTGACTACGGAGAACCCGTTATCAGTATCCTAATGGAAAGCAACCTGTACCTTCAGGACCTGTTGTAACAATAACCTTTAACCCAGTAAGCTTTCAAAAAACTGCTTCCTTCACATATGCATTGTCTTTACATCCAAGATTAGGAATCTTCGATAACAATTATTCATTCTCCATTGTTGTCTTCCTAATATAAATGCGGAATTGGTCACCATGATTACAACTAACAATCATTCGATTCCGAACAGAATGAGGCCTTTCACGCATGAACCAGTTCGCGATAATTCTAATCCACATCTCCTCTAATGGACATCCTAAACCGCGAACACCTTTCCTCCTCTTTCACTGAGTGATGTACTTCCTGCCAAATAAACCACGCCGAAGTATCTCTATTAGTTCGGAAGATTAGAGTAATGCTTGAAAGGCTACCGAATTCCATATTTCACTTACTAGACGGTCAGATCATAAACCGAAGCATTTGAATCTTTGTTTCGCTATATTTTCCACGTAAACCACTTTCGGCTTCCACGAGTAGGAATTAAAAAAATAACTTCAGCGCTGTATGTTGAAGGAGTGGATGTAGTCCAACTCCATGATTTCTTTAAGGGTTCAATACTGTCAAATGGACCAGGCCAACTCAGGGGTTTTCTTCGCGGTTCACAACCGGAGTTTTTACTTAACCGAAGCTCAGCCCGCAAGGCAATCGCACGAAGCGCGAGGTTCGTTACCAGACGGAGGCCGGTGACTACTCACTCGCCCTTCGGAGGAGACTAAACACCCTAAGTGCCCAGTACAACCCTCCACCACAAATACCGTTGAGCATACCGTTGTATGCCTCATACGCCACCCGTAGTTAATTTGGAATAAGGTTTTATTCATCTCCCGTAAACTGACTAGTAGTCGGCCAACCCGGTGGAGAGCACTGGGAATTCTTTTTCGTCCTCTTACTTTGGTAGGAACACCTCTACCACAAGAAGGCAGTAAGTATGACTTCCTCAGCAGACGCGTGATTATGTGGGGGCACTCCATAGATGTGCAAGACGAGCTTGAGGTACCCACTACCTGCCATACCGTTGGGGTTCGATCCCTGTGGCTGACAGTCAGAAGCAAAGCCACCAATTCGAAGATCAGTCAGGTGGAAGACATTTCCGAGCCGGATAAAAGTGTACACTTTGAAATGCTACCCAAATCCGTCGCATTTTCATCTCTTCGAGACTGGAATCCTAACAGCTTTTTCCAAAAAAAGAACATCATTAATAGCTGCGACACAATGTTCAACGAGTTAACAGGCCATAATTATTCAGATATACAAATTTGTTAACAGATTTGTTCGGTACCAAGAAACTCCACGTTTAAATGGTCTGCACTGAAAGTAGCTTCAAGTAACCTTCAAAATGTAAGCAAAAATATGATTTGCTTAAAAGAGCAACGTGTTATCTGGTAAGCACGATTAGGTGGACCCACAAACGTATGGCAGTGCTCAGCACCAATGTGTCATGCTGACATTCTAAGTAAATCGTATAGATTTAGGATATTCTACCCTAAACCACCAGCGCAGAGAGATAATCAGTTTTGGTCCACTGGTTCAGGGTATTTGCTTACCATCACAGAGGTCTGGAATTTGAAGCACTCCTCGGCAGGTCATTTTGATGGTGGACAGTAATCCCACCGTCTTCCAGCCTGTTACCACATCCAACTTATTGGGAGACTTTACGTGATTCTCTAATCCAAGTCTCAGGGTTTGGTGGTTGATCATCCCTTATAGTGTAGACAGCCTTTGAGGCTGTGTGGTATACTCTCCCAGTGCACTCAAGTGCAAGCATGTAATGCGAAAACCGGTATCGCCTGATCGTATCACGCTATTATGTCTTGGGCTGCACACAGGAGGACTCGAGGGAATAGGAACTGCTGAAGATTCCAGAACAAGGCTAATTCAAATGCACAGCACTTCAATGCAATTCAGTTACGGGTTCAGCTTTGACACTGCTAGATAGCTCCGGTGAAACTGAAGCTGAATAGTTAAAGACCATAAGTTGTGGAAGAGGCTCGTTTTGAGTAGTTGCTAAATATTCCAAAACATCATTTTTGTGTATATACACAATGAATATAAACTAATGAGTTGTATGATGAATTCATTTAAAGTTATGTGGTATCCAATAAAGTTCTCACCTTAGCCAGTATGAATGTATCTTGAGTGACGATATGGATGGTTATGTCATCACATCAGTTTAGTGACTTCCAGCCTGCCTAATTTCTGTCGTAGGGTGGTGACCGCAGCCATGGAAATTGCATGAGTGCACTTACTGGACCTTTTGAAATGGATCCCCACCACTTTCACTGATGCTTAGAGTTTCCATTCTAGATAGCAGACCCAGGCCTCACTGCAGAAAGATAGAAATTTTCTGTTTAGCTCAAAGTGTGGTTAGTTAAGGCCACCTGTGAAACCACTGAGCTGGTATTCGACTGGATCAAAACTTCATTCTGACAGCTCGCTTTCGTACTGCTGAAATACTTTTCGCCTCGGGCACGCGTGAAATAGTATACCCGAAATTAAATCCATCCTTATATCCCCTATTTTACGGCATCCTGTATGTATTCAGGCAATCATATGGCATAGCACGGGTATGATTAGGAATCAAGAAAACGCATGTTCGTCATGATGTTTTGTCAAACTCGGTCAGTTATAATGCTTAGGATTACCGTAATACAAGCATCAACCATTCATATTATCATAAAGTGATATTTCTTCACTGATATATTCCAGTTGAGCGAAATCCTGAAGCCAACGTAAAGCTGTTAATAAGCAAGTTCTGGTCAAGTATCAGAATGACTGGGGTTAGCTCAATCCCGATTAACAACGAGCTGATTATCGTCCTATTTTATTTCCTTAACACATCAGAGTGCAAATTGAAGTCAGTGATTTAACCCAATGAAACAAACAAAGGCGCACGCAAATTAATTCCGTGGATAATATTTTCAATTAATAACTATATCGAATAAAATAAAGAACGGGCGTTCTAGCACGGCACATTGCTTCCTCACTGGCTCAGAATACGCCTTATGCCTTTCATTGCTCACTTTATTGGACAATACGTTTTGTTCAATGACAGTACTCTTTTTGTGGGGGTATTTTGCCGAAAACTTGCCAGTTTGGAAAGATTAATTTTGATCAGACCTAATGTTTTCAAAAAATGTACACTATGGTTACCAATTTTATGACAACGGTTAAATGACACGCAGAGTGACTTTTCTTCCCGTGCGCAAATAACCCTATTTCGGACGCAGAATGACGCCAGTCATTCGTATCAAGATGAACAACAATTAGCCTCAGAAGAATAATAAACATTTGCTATCTGACAATAATCGAAGGAGGGTGTAAACCGTCCCCTATTTAGTTCCCACTCAACTGATCAATAATTCAATATAAACAATATTTTCTTTAATCGGGGAACCTATCCGGGCCATACTGGCGACTATCATTTGAAACTCAGTGAACAAGTGAAAGCATAAAAGTGGAGTATTCTCAAGCAGAATAAAAGTTTTTCTTATTGTCTTGTTCCTAATGGTTTCGTTTCTCAGAAGAGAAATATGCATTTGGCAAAATACGGAAGTACCTACTAATGTATACTTCGAGACTCTTATTCTCGATCTCCTACCATGAAAAATTCACTTGTTGTCAACACCGGAGTAGAAGACGTATACTGTTTTCCAGTCAAGATGCATTCTTTATCATCAATATCGAGTAATTCGTCAAGCAGGTACAACGCTCAGCTTAACACTAGAAGCCGTGGAAGCACTGGTAACCTGTTTCATTGGGTTTAATGGTAACTACAAGAAGAGCACATTCAAAGACCCTCCTCCCACTGAGAATCGACCGTGGGTTAGATGACTGCAAGAAGAACACCTAACCACCACTGGCTCTCGGTGGTTTTCTTACCATCACCGATACGTGGGACAGCACCTTATTTTTCGCACAGCAATAGACTCTTATAGCAGATGACTGCTCCCTAGGAATATCATACGATAACAATGGTTTTATGCCACAAAAAGCTACAGGGGGCCTGGCAACTTGACCAAAGTGAGTAGCAGGAGATTTGGTTGGATTATAAAATGATGCTGATTATACTTGTCAAACTAAGTGAGACCACTGTAGTGCGCATCCACGGTTTATTCTGTTGAGTGAAACTTTGCCACTACATGATGAATCATCTGATAATGAAGTGAACACATCTTCTTTGTCAAATTTGCTCGCAGTCCGAATTTCAATAAAAGTAAATTGGCGAACACATATCTGTGTTTTCGGTACTTCTACTCAGGCCGGTAAGGTAGGTATGAAAAGTTTCACCGTTGCTCAAAAATAAGATCCGGAGTATAGACGTAAAAGCAAAAAACGGGACGTCTAGTCCATTTTCGATGCTTTTGTGAAGGCACATCAAACTTCAGGTTCATCCCCGGTGTATCTTTCCCACCATCACGTTGACCTTCGGCCAATTGAAGCTGCAGTGTCTTGATAAACTGCTTTGTGAGCCCAGGATTGATCTGTACGACCTGATTCCGATCACCTCGGTCGTTGAGAGGACTCGTTGTCTGACCACTTTAAAGCCGTTTGTCAACACAAGGTAAACAGCGCTAAATGGCCCATCCCGTTTTAGTGTGTGACCCATCATATTACTGATTCCTTAAGCTAACCGTGTAGGACAGTGTTCTTGAACTCGATCGGACAAGCGCCCGGTTGTTCCCACGACCTAATTTGATTCACAGGAGCGAGAGAAGGAATACACCAAGCACGAGGTAGAATAATCGCTCATCTTGTCTTTGCGTTCCAGTTGTAAACACTGTTCAGTGGTGAATGCGATTTGCAGCTTGTTTGCTTGAGACAAATTTGTTACGGCATTAGATAATCTGCGGGTCATAGTTTCTGCAGTCTCATCTATTTTGAATTCCGCATGAGCAAACATTATCTCTTTTGGGACGTTGAGGTGTCTCGGTCGAGGATTTGCATTCATGTTTTGTTTGAGTAAGTTGCCTATAGATTCCAGAGCTTTGGCAAGTCTGTAGGCCAGACAACGAACTATGTTTCGTCTTTGCCGCTTGGGAAAAAAGCTTTCGAAATGAGTGTGCTGTCCTATCCACGTTGATTTCTGATAAATACTGCATTCCACTGGACCTTTTGCTGTTCATCGTAGGAGGGCGTCAAGGAATGGAAGTGCATCATTCTATTCCATTCCTAGAGCAGGTCGTGAATACCGATGTGCTTGATTGAACTTACGTAGTAACTCTTGTGCATTGTAGTTGGGGGGAAGTAGACAGAAGACTCTGTGATATCTTTTCACCAAAGCTTGGGAAACAGATTAGGTATTCAGTTTTGTGCTTGTACGTCTATACTCCAGGTCTTAATTTTGAGCAACGCTAAAAGTTTGCATATGTACCGTGCTGGCCTGAGTGGAAATACCGAAAACGTAGAAGTGAGTTCGCCACGTTACATTCTCTTTGTCCATTGTTATTTCTAAACCCCTACTACTTAAACCAGTCGAGTAACCAAATACTTTTTGTTTCGTCTACCAAGACTGCTAGGTTTCTTGGGGCTATGGTTGTGCACACGCTAGACGGATATTGGATTCTGGGCTGCAGGCCATTGACTGCTATACGTTCTACCGCTCGTATCGATGCACCGAATGTATTTTCTAGATTGTTCTTAACACTTCTTTTGACACACTCAATATTACACCGTACGACGAAACATTCCATTACCGACTGGTCAGAATAATTTCCATGTATTTTTGACTTTGTGGCAATTCGGATACTCGTATTCCATTGTCTGTATTCTCCTACGTCTTCCTTACCGCTAGCAGTTTTACAATCCTTTCAGATCTCTTCCTTTTGTGTCTATTATAACAGAAGTTTGAGTAACATCTGACTTTGATTCCCAAATCAACAATATGTAGACGGCAATTATGAAGTTTGTGTACTTTTGTTTACTGATTCCATCCTCGATTGGAATATATGCTGGCTTGAAATCGGGTACGGTGCTAGCGAGGCAACAATGTAACAAGAATAAGAGATAGGGAGTAGAGCACAGTAAAAGTGACAATTATTACAATAGTGCCATGGCTTTTTCTTTTTTATGGTATATTTTTTGGTGCTTTTGTCACTTTATCTGTCAAAACTACACTTCCGTGATTAGAGGACACCGGGTTTTGACAAACTGACCGCTCTGCTTTCGTTTCGCTGATTTATATTGAGCCATGTCCCTCGACGTCTCTAACTAACGACAATCCCCCCCCCCATCCTTTGGGCGTCAAACCAGGGAGGCGGGAACCCCCAGTCAAAGTCAGTGCTCATATTAGCATTGTCATACTTCTAAGCCAAGTCATAGCCTCATCCGCGTCACATTATTTAGCCTTGCCCAACAAGTGCGAATAGAACACGGGAAGGTGGACGAGGAGCAGGCGTTCGCAAAACATGACCGAGGCAAGTGGAGCCTTGCAGAGCAATCACTTCCTTAGGAGAGCGGCTATCGGTGCGTACCACACGATGGCGCTCCTCGTCATTACACAATCGATGTTCCCACTAGGCTTGAGGAATGCTTTGGAGACATCGGTTTTCGAACAAGGAAAGACGCCGAGTATCCTCATCAGATTGCAAAAGTCAGGCGGTCAGAGTGTGCTTTTTTGACTATAGTGATGTATTCAGCTGTTTCGATAGGTCGAAACTACTCCAAGTTCTTGAGGGCTGCAAAGTCAATCCATCTCATATACATTTACTGTCCGTGTACTTGTATTGTCGCCGAACATTCATTAGGTCTATTAGGAAGATCTCTTCGAGGCTTCTTTCTACATCAGGCATTTTACTAGGAGTTATTCCACTCCCTTCCTTTTTTCTACTTATATCTCCTCAATGCCTGCATACGGTGACAGTTTGCTTATTAAATATGCTGATGACGTAATCCTTGGTATGTTTCACTTTGTTAGCTCTCACCAAGCACTCATGCAGCATAGGGTCGCTGAAAGCACCAACGGGTCCTCTGGTCTTAGCGTGAAAATGAACCTTCATAAGTGCTCCAATATCTCATTTTGTCTTCACAACAACACCAAATAACCCGATCTTGCATCCCATTTCGACCTGGTCATGAAGGGCGTGCAGATTGTTAGAGCATCATCTACCAAGTATTTTAGAGTCAATATCAGCGGCGATCTTTCCTGGTCCAGTCACATCACAGCCCTTTTCCAAAGAAATTAGACTTCTAACATTTTACGCGCTACATCTGAAGTCTTTTTCTACTCCACTCCATCTAGCCAAACATTTTGCATTCGCAGGTGTCTCACCACTGGCTCTACTCTTCTTCGGTTAAGTTTCCAGGTTTGCTTGTGAATGACTTTAAACTTCTTGTCGGATCGATCAAACATCTTTCGTTTTGTAATGGGATCTCCTAGGTTCAATAGTCTCAACACATAATATTCCAACACCAATACAGTTGTAAAACGTTTGCTTCAAATATACTAGATGACTAGTCACGTCCTCCTTACCAAGATCTTAGTAAATGTGTTTCCTCATTACCCGCTAAGTCCAGCTACAAACACAAGTTTGCCCGTACTACAGTCTACAAATCATCAACGGCACCCTATCTCGCCACATACCTCATCAAACCTAACATTCATACAAACGAACTAAAAAACCGGTTGGGCAGGATATCGTTCCCATTTTCCGTGTAGTTTTCTCCCACTGTGCCTGAATATCCATCTTCGGGTGCATAAATCTGTTATTTGACTTGACTTGAGAAAAAACTGAAAATCGAAAATTCTGTTCTCTGGGAGGAGTGCAAATCCACCTTTTGGAAGGCCAGACAATGCATTTTGTAGAACGTCATCTACGTCAAAGTTGAAGAGAAACGGTAATATAGGTCAACCTTGCCGTACTCCATTGGAGATGATAAAAGAGGTCGCAGGCTATTGGTAGACTCTAACCCAACCAGAGGTATGACGATGCAACTCTGAGGACTGACGCTTACTTCTCAGGCATTCCCTTTCTCCTCGAAATATTTCATAGTGCAGTTCTGTCGACAGAATCGAAGGCCGCGAGAACGTCGGGGAACACGATAACCGTTCGTTTCTGGGATGTATGACAGTGACAGAGTAGTTGTCGGAGGGTGAGGATTTATTCAACCCATCCATGATCGGCACTATACCCAGCTTGCTCCTCGCGAATCTGTTCTTCACGTGTTGAGACAACCTTCGAAATACGACAGGCATAAACAACCTCGATGCTATTAAGGTAAGTGTCACACATGCACCGTTAGTGTTGTCACGGTACAAATCCTTCTTAAATAAGGGGACAACAGTGGACTCTCCTCACAAGGAGAAAACCTTCTCGAAATTCCAAACTTTTGCGAATAAAACACGATGTCTTCTAATGAGCTGCACTCCCCGATCCTTAAGAAGAGCTGGGGGAGTCCATCGGAACCTGGCGCTTGGAGACTTCTTAAGACCTGCGTTTTCTTTTGGATCTCCGCCTGGGTTGATGGACCTGTCAAAAAGCACCACCGGACTCGTTTAGGAACAGTTATGGGAGGGGCTGAAGTTGCGGTCCAGCTAAATTGTGTCTGAAAGAGATCCCCTCACTTTTGATTGTGAATATGGGAACGGTCAATTTCACAAATTGTTTCACTTCTAGTTGCTTTCTACAGGTGACTCGAATAAGATAGAACAGCCATCAGGAATTTCCCATGACGGCAGCGCGTTTCACCTCTGATGCAATTTGGGACAACCAGATTTTGTGGTCCATGTAGAGACCCGCGCTGAGTAGGCGTCTCATGACGAGTGATGCTTCGTTATGCTCGCTTCCAATCAGGATTGACTGGCGTGCATCGAGAAGGCGCAGAGATTCAGCAGAAATTCAGGGTTCTACGGCAGGAAGAGACAAGCCACAACTTACTAGACCAGTGGAATGCAAAGCATTCTTAGTAAGCGACCAGTGGTGGTTTGTTATCAAGAGGGGCTACATAAAGCTTTTTGCAGCCAGCACCTTTTGAAAGACGGGTGAGGTGGATGGATCGGCGAGCTTATCGCAATCTAGCCGTCGTTGCAACAAGGCCTTGAAGAGCCCACGGAATCATATGGACAACTGAGTGCAATCTAATGCGTGGTCGGAATCCAGGAGGACGCTCTAGTACGACCGACAGTCCGTTTGTGATCAATCTACGTAGACTGTTGATTCAAAGAAGACGAAAGCCAAGTGGAGTACCGGAGATTAGGACGTCTGAAGTTTGTACTAGCGATGAACAAGTGACGCTCTGGGCACAGCTCAAGCCCTCCCTTACTTCTTAAACGATAGTATTCTAGCTTAAAAGAGCCTCCTAAATGCTGCTCATTCGATGTCTGCCTACTGATTCTAGCATCCAGACATCCTGATCAGCTTGCTCTGTGTAGGAGGCGGCGGAGCTTTCGGTAAAAGTTATCTTTCATAGTATCTGGGCTGTGATCATTGGATGCATACGCCGAAACTGTTCACTTTGCACGAACTTCTGAGCCTCACTGCGTATAAACGACTGTCGACTGGGATCCAGTCTAGCAACGCCGCTTCAGCTCTTTCACTGGGAGCAATGCCAACACCAGCAACACCTGAAACCACAGCCTCAGCGTCCCCAGAAAGGCGTAAGTGAAGCTTCACAGAAGGGTTAGATTGTGGCGTGGATCGAGTGATGGGACTAGAGTCTTGAGTACGAGTTTCTTGAATGCAGCACACATCGACAGGAAAAGATTGAAGCATACAAGCTAGATCCGCTTGTTATCCCACACTTATCAAAGTTGGCACGTTGAACGTGGCTAGTTTGAATGGGTATCGAGGACAAAACAAAGCATCAGCCGGTGATAGCGGGTTCGGTTAGACTCGGAAGCTAGTCGACGAGGGGAAAACGGAGGGAATGGTCAAGATTTCCGCTAGTGGTAGTACAGCTGGCACGGTCGATCGAAGGAATCGTGGGGTATGACAATGGAAATGAGAGTGAGGAGAGACTGGAGATGAGAGAACAAGCTGTGCACAGTGTAAGAGGGTGATCGTTAGTGTTCACGGAAAAGCAGTCAGTCACATTGCTGGAATCTATCATGGTTGTCTGCATTGCGAGCTAATGTACTAGTCGGTCGAGTAATAAACAGTAGGGATTTTTTATTCGAGGACGCACCGCCAGCCTTTGCACAGTCAAGCGCGTCCGGTAGGGCTGCCGATGTGGTGCAAATGAGCCGGTGGCCAATTTTATGCCTTATTCGCTTCTTCTGGGAACCTCTGGAAGCTGATGACTGATTTGTCAGTTCATACGCCCTGCAGAAAGGGCCAAACACCCTAAGTGCCCAGTACACCCCCCCCGCCATAAATGCCGATGAGCATACCGTTGTATGCCTCATACGCCACCCGTTGTTAATTTGGAATTAGGTTTTATTCATCTCCCGTAAACTGACTAGTAGTCGGCCAACCCGGTAGAGAGCACTGGGAATTCTTTTTCGTCCTCTCACTTTGGTAGGAACACCTCTACCACAAGAAGGCAGTGAGTATGACTTCCTCAGCAGAGGCTGTTGAAAAAGCACGATCATTTGAGAGCATTTCGCAGGGTGTTCAGGGCGAGTAGCCATTTACGAGTTTGTGACACCAACTCCCGATCATATTGAGGCATTTGGAAATAATCGTACTTATTGTTTATTATGATTATTATATATTTACTCGAATTCTGTTCAATTTTTTAGGAGTTCGAAGAAGCTATGACCGAGTCAACCAAAACTTTATGACAAATGAACCGGTTTCGAATTTCATTTTTAAACCTACCGTTCCATTTTAGTAAAACTGCGTTGGACGGTAGGCATGCTAACACAAAAAATGACTGTTCTAATCAAAATAACTGCCAAAGTAATCCCCAGACGTTACAAGTAATTTGTTCGATTTGCATAAATTATCAGATAGATCCCTTGACTGAAAATGGATGTAGCAACTGCGTTCATGCAATAACTGCTCGGTTAAAAATACAGACAAGAGTAAGATGATGTGGCCTTTTTCGGATCGCTGTATTTTTTAAAATTTATTCATGTGTTGAAGTCTTAGACAGAATATGAAAAATATTTTGTTGAAAACAGAAGCTGTTTTTCTAGTCGTTACTTCAGTCCATCGTTTTTCAGCTCTTGTTTCTTCAAATACAAGATTCGATTTGCCTTTTCTCTTTCGTGGTTGGTTGGCCTGGAAGCGATGAATGTTATCTACTGTATATTTTGTACTGAAGCTTTTTTTGATAATGCCATTTGTTTGTATTTCGAACTTCGCGCTCACACTCACACATCTTCGGAACTGACTCGCCGAGAATTCAAATATCAAAAAATGGAAACAACAGGACAAAGCGAAAAGAACTCAAGCTCACCGAGCGGGATGTCAACCGTCAAAGGTCAAAAGTCAAGTTCTTAGAGGCAAAGCCGTAAAACAAAAGTCGAGCCTCGGGCATAACCTCGTCTACAAGGCTCAAGGTCAGGACTAACGACAAATAAATATGAGAGCGCTACCAACAGCGCACACGCACGGAAGATGTCACCTCGACTGGTGATGAAACCTTTGCGATCTAAACGCCAAGCTCAGCGATCAGAACATCATGGCAACCAACAGCCTGAGCTACAACCAACACAAATATTTAAAACTATTAAGTTTCACATTAGTTTACTCTTTGTTTGTTATGCTAAACACCTGGAAATAGCTGAGTGGAATTTAAGCTGCCTGACTACGGACTAGGACAAAACAAGTGCCGAGGATGTTTTGGAAGGAAATCGGAAAAAATTTCTCGATTCAGAAGAAATTTATTTTTATTATTGAATGATACTGAACGAATGGCAGTGAAAGACCAAGGATCGTAATAATTTCTGAAGTACAGATCTGGTGCAACTCTGTGTAGTTTCCGCTTCCACAGACTGATTTGATCTTCTTTGACACCGTGATACATGTACCATGGTGACTAATTGTTTGTGGTGATATTCTTGTTTTGCTCAGCGTACTTTCTGCGTGCCATACAAGAGGGATGAGAGGGAGGGGCACCGCCACTTCTGATGGCTCCAATGCTTCTTTGAGTCATATAAATTTTACAGAATACAATGCGTAATGTAGTTTGGTTAGGCACTTGTTGCTCGAATCAGAATAGATTTTATGGTTACTAGACAACCTTGCTAGGTTAGCTCCACGTTTCATAAGAAAATATTACTCCAGAAATTGCTCATTAAATAAACGATGTAGTTTGCCGTGTAGCCATTCATTGGAAACCTAGTCTATGTGTTGGAAGGCTTAACAGTTTTGTTTCCCATTGTATACGCATTGCTGCCAGCCACAATTTCTAAATAGTTTTCTTACTCTGCGATTAGTGCTACATCGTCTTGAAAGAGAGTCAAACGATTCGCTTTATTGGATCTTCTTTTCCAGTTTTATCTGGAAAATGGTATGATTCTTCTTGTCCAGCAGGGAAACAAGACAATATCTAGAAGATAACAGATAGGTCATGGTGTTCTGAACGTTCCTGCATGCAACTTCCGGGATTCAGTCAAACAGATTCGAAAGAACCTGGCAGCGACGTCGGTTTCTGATGGTCCAGTTTGTTCTAAGTCCATGGTAGAGGGTCTTGCTTCAATATGAATAGATGTTTTGCTCAGTTAGGCTAAGTACGTACTTACACTTCTTGTCTTATCATTTCTGTTTAGGCTTATTATCCAGCGTGAACTAATTCAATCGATCTGTTATTCCGAAATGGTTTTGCATCCATGAATTCCCCTGCAAAAAGCGCACTGATCCCATCTGGTTGTTCCCTATTGTGCTTCGAAAGTTCTGTTTTTCATGGTGTTAACATTTTTGCTTGACGTGTAAAATCAAATAGGACAGCTCTTATCATTATCCGTGCATTATCACTGGGAGACAACCATTTCAAACTCTCTGACTGTCAACAAATCACAGCTGGTAATTCGCTCAAACAGTTCTTTGGTGGTACCCATTGGCTGGCTGGAATTCTATTCCCGTACAACAAGTGATAACATTTGGATTATTTTAAAAATTTATGAAAGCCTGTCGATCCATAGAACAGAATTGTTGTTTGAATCGTCTGCCTGTTTTTATTGTCACATAATGTGTCTGCTAATTTCAAAAGTGCACTTATTACCTCGATCAAGTGTTCGCAATCTATGTTAACATTATGTACCTGAATGTTTTGTGTCCGAATCAACCAGTCAAGTTGCCTGTTTTCGAAATATGCCTTGCACGTATGCAGTTACTCCCTGGTAAAAAGCTCTTCTAGTAGTAATACTCCAAAACTTATTTTTTTATAAGTTCGAAAGCAATCTACCTTCCATTCTGAATAAACTGAATTCCACTAATACTGTACTCTAGTCATCGAAATCTTTCTTAGCTTCAAGATAATTCAAGTTGACTGTTTTTCTGTTCATTCTAAAACATTTACTGCAACAGAAATATTTGCTGATTCATCCGCTATCTTCATTGAATTCATCAGAGCCTTAAATTAGTAGGGATTGAATTGCCACTCCATTTTCTACCAGGCCTAACGGTAACCTTGCTCAAATATTCAGTCCTTAAAGATTTATAGAAAATCGACATAGAAATTCAGCTCACCTTATGGAGAAACTCCTTTAATCTGGTTTATTCCATATCCACGATATCCGTCACAAATTCAGTCTTGTATTTATCGAGAAGCTTCTTTGTTTCTCGAACGCCTTGGCTACTAGTTTTCACATCGACCAACCCCCCGTCGCTTCAAAGCTGCATGAAAATTTGTGTGTTCAATCCCGTTGCGTCACCCAACTTTAGCCTTGTACACTGACAATTATTGGTCGATCTTAATTGCCATTTGTCTAGTTGTACATCTTATCTGTTTGTATTGAACTCTGATTCTGAATGCATTTGATCGTTTGCTCAATTTTTCTCCCCGGTTTTTTATTACGTCAAAATTGCCTGGATTACTTGGCAAGGCCCAAACGTTTGGACGTAATTTTCTTTCTTTCTTTCTCTCTCTCGATCCGCCTTATCCGTGTGAATGACTGAACTTCGGCTGTCCCGGTTAGGAAAATGACACTTCCTCATAGCCGTGCTGTTCCATTTGTTCTTCACCACGTTTCTGTGTGTTCCCCCAGGCAGTTACTTCTCTTCAGATCGCTGACTAGTAAAAATTACTTTCCACGAATGAAGATTTTCTTTGTAAACCACTTGATTCGTTCCTGTATGGCAGTCGCGAGCGTTTCCGATCTGTTCTTACTTCGGCTTTCCGAAGCCTTCGTTGACTGTCATGATTCTGTGGTCGGTTCGCCCAGAATTTGAGGCATGCTATTGGTAATGTTCGAAAATTTGTCCCACACTACATGTATTAAAACTAGCTTGTATCCTCTGCTTTGGGACTTGGGGTTCGTTTATTTGCGAGTTGCTCAATTACGGGACGGAAATCCTGTACACAATGTGTTTCGGATGCATTACGAATATTTTCCAAAAGTCCACATAGAATAATCTGTCAGCTATTCCAACCCGAATTTATCAGCTTTAAAGAGCATCTGATTCATTTATCTCTAATAATTCAATAAATTTCTGAGGGCTATTTGCGACATTTTTTTTTCTGTAATTATTGATAGGGGTAACGTATGAAACAGAAGAAAGCTTTCCGTTTTCATTAACAAAAATAAAATTCTCCTTAAACAGCGAATGTGTTTCTTTCCCCTAAAATTCGAACGCCTTCCAGATGAAATCTATCCATGTGCCGGAGCAAAATATTCCAATGGGACCTCTAAAAGCAAACAAATGTTGATTGCAATTTGATAGCCTTGTGCAAAGTTCAATAACAAACAGAACTTTGTCCCACAATAAGCTCAGTTGTATATTAAGAGGAAGAAAGTTACACTATCTCTTGCCATTGATTTCCAGATTCACTCTTCAAATATAAGTCTTACCAAATGGTTTAACAAATTCACTATCTGTCTTGTTGAGGTGGGGCAGCCACGCATTTTGAAACAAAAAATTAAACTGTGTAGATTTCTCTGTCACTGTTTTGAGTGCTTTCTTTTAATATGAACAAAATGTCTGCTATATTTGAATATGAGCATTTAAGATATGCAGTTGTATTTGGTTGAATTTAAGACATGGACGAATAATTGCCAGAGCTAGCGGGTCACAGAAAAAGCTGTACATATGCATGAAATATGTGGGTTGTATCATAAATCCTAATGTTTATACTCAAGGACAAGTATTTACTTTAGGATATGACACATGAAAAGCAGTAACTGTTGAATGGGAGTGAAAACTTGGAATGACATAAGGCATTTGTTGAAAAGGGAGTATGACGGAAGAAGCCGAATTGGAAATGATGAGATTTTGTTGCTTCAAGAATATTCACTTTCAGTTCACTATGAATTATTCCTGGATGTTTTTTCCACATTGTTGTTTTTGTTGTATCTTCGATTGCTGTTTGGAAGCTGAATCTAGAACTGATATTCGCGGAATTACCTCCTTGGCCAGAGGAGCCATACCAGTTAGTCGGGAATAAACTATAGGTTCCTGAGAGCTTTCTGTAGTGTTTGTATTGCTCCGATACGTTTCGGGCGTGCTGTTTGATGCCATCGGTGTGCAAGCATCTGAGGTCTTCAACCGATCCGACTGGTTTGGTTCACTGGAGCTCACTGGATTTCCTAAGGGTGGCAAAGCAAATGATCCGGACCCATTCGCATCACTAGTCACGGGAACTGCAGCCAACTCGCCTCCGTAGCCAGTACCCATGCGAACCGTCGGTGGTAAACCGCGTATCCTTGAGGCGTTGATATTCGGCGAACTTTCTGCGGACGATGCTTTTGCTGTCGCAATTTGGTAGAATGTGGGCAAAGGGACTAGGGTATTCGATAACTGCTCTACGAGAAGACTTTGATTTGGGCTGCGCGTTTGAGTTCCTGCAATACTGGAATTTCCGGCGGCCACGTCATCATATACCACGTGAGGACCGAGTACCGATGGTTGTTGCATTTTAACAAAATACTGAGTACCATTCTGACCATCACTGAGGAGAGCTATGTTTTGATCGGCCGCAAATCCTTGCGGTGGTTGAATGATGGCGTTATTGGTAGTATACAGGACTTTTTGACTCAGGCTAGGTGACGGGGCATTCACACTGGAGACTCGGATATAAGAAGGCAAATAGTTGGCCGGTTTGCCGTACTCGTTCATAGTAGGCTGAGACCCTTGACTATGCGATGGCGCCGTGTTTTGTGTGAGGAAACCACCACTGTCCATATTCATGGCGTACGCAAGTTGCGGGGTAGGATATCCATCCGAATTGGACGGGTGATGTTGTTCCAATTGTTGTTGTTGCTGTTGTACGAGCGGTGTGCTGTAGAATCTTTGTCCACTTTGTCGTCCAAGTGTGCCAGTCAACGACACAGCGGGATAATAAGCCATTCCGGCTAGCTCGTTCTGTGATGCTGGCTGGAGGAGCAGTGGAACTTTTTGTATAGTTGAAGTCGCCGATGGATAGAGCAAGCCAGCCGAGCCGTGATATGAACCATTCAGATTGGTCTGGTTGTAAGCTGAACGGGGCAAAACCGGGGCAGTTCGCACAGAGGACATCTTTCGCATTTCCTTGGGCAGACACAAACAGGCAGCTAGGCAGTTTGCATTACTGGCTCCCTCATTCTGAGCATCTATTGAGATCAATTTCGGATTGGAAAGCGGGGATTATTAAGGTTTTTCGATGTAAGCAAACGTTTGCACTGAAAAATATCTTTTAGGGTATGGGAAATGACATATTTGAGGTTAAATCCCTTACGGTCATCTTCACACATCAGCAATAGTGGACTGAACATATCAGGTACGCGTACCCGGTACTCCTCTGCCCACTCGTCCTCATATTTGTACATTCCGATGATGAGCGGCAACAACCGCGAAACCGGTCGTGTGCTTCCGGGGAAATTTTGTCCACACGTTTACACACTACTTACTATCAGTATGAGAGCTTGCACATGCAGCCTCGTTGTTCGTTGGGTTAGCAGTGACCCAGACACGAATAATTATGAGAAATCACAGTTGTGATTCATTTGTGGGCTCTTCAATGAAGAGTATCCATTCACACTCCAGACGATTCAAATTGGATTCTGGTGTATATATATATATATATATATATATATATATATATATATATATATATATATATATATATATATATATATATATATATATATATATATATATATATATATATACAACCAGTGAAATACAGTGGTTCTCACCATAAAACCGATACACTTTGATTGGCCTGACCTACTGAGACTGTACCCAATGCCATCTGTTCTGTTATAAATCGTAAAATTGATTTGTCACTTGTGACAATGTTAAGTTTAACTGAATGGATGTTTTGTGTTCATGCCTTCAGTTCTCTTCAGTGGGATTTCAGGTTATATTCTGATACCATATTTTACTGATTATACCTGAAGTATTCTATACAGAAAAGGTTGATTCTTAATTACGCAAAAGAGTGCTAAATGGTTCTAAATGATAATGGTTTTCAGCCTCTGTGGAGCTATTAACTCTGTCAGGGGTACCATCCACACTTCGGTGTCTCACGCACTGTCCTGTACCGAACTTTGCCGCCATTATAGAGGACTTCTGAAATTTTGCAAACAGGATCACATTATTTGCGTGTAAATAGCACCCAGCTCAGGGAATTGGTAACCTGAATGTTGTATATCAGGATTGTCCTTTGTATTGCCCGGTGTCTGCTATGCCGACCACCTTTGCCGTTTGGATGCATTCAAAGTTTATCAAAACTTCAGAGGGAATTGCATCAGTAAAATGGAATTCCACGCAAGATCCCACAGTCTTCATCAATTGAAACTGAGTCTTCCTATTACCTATATATATTACTGCAGTGAATGTCCGATTTCAGTAGCTCCTGTGATTATCAAAGCAGAAATCTGAGGACATTATTTAAAAAAGAGCTACAGAAGCACATCAATCATTCTGTTACTCTGACCTCTCTACATCTCCATACAACCTGGATGTGACCATTACCTTTTTAGAAAATTTCTCAACGAACGGATCGTTTCATCAACGCCAACTGTTTGGAACAATAAAGGTCATTGTCAACAACATGGCCGGTAAACCTGGTTGTAACTGAATGCAAAACGTCTACTTCCATGCATTCAGATGATGATGATGGTGATTCGGATGATGACGATGACGATGATGATGATGATGATGATGATGATGATGATGATGATGATGATGATGATGATGATGATGATGATGATGATGATGATGATGATGATGATGATGATGATGATGGTGATGATGATGGTGATGATGATGATGATGATGATGATGATGATGATGATGTTGATGATGGTGATGATGATGATGATGATGATGCTTATGATGATGATGAACTGGACAACTGCAATCTTAATTTGAATATGGATAAGAACGACTATATTCAAGATAAAATTTGGTGGCCACTAGCTATCCCGATTCACTCAAAGTAGACCAGCGAATCATAAATATCTGCTGTCTTCAGTTTTGTTTTTATTTCCCCGATCTAGGAAATGATTATTGGTTGCAATAAAATGTTTTCTGCCACACTAGTTTCATGTCCAGCCTAACTGAACCTTTTATGATTTGGTTATTCATGTAAGTTAATGAGCGCGTTGTCGAAGGTATTACATAAAAAAGAGCACAATATGATGAAATTGAAAACTGACCGATATAGGATCGCATGATTAGACAGCGTACGCAAAACGCCATGTTGATCAGCAGAGAGATGATCAGTATGCCGACCACAGTGAACATGATCACCGGTTTCCGCATATAGGCAACTAGTTGATGAACAGCGGGAGAAAGGCAAACAGAGGGAAGGTGGGGAAAGTTTCCGACGTGGTAATACGAAGTACTTATTTTGATTTATTCATCTGCTCGTCTTTTAAACTCAGTTTGCAAATATTTTGTCTGCTGAATATAATGGAACTGTGTACATGATACAAAAAAGTTGCCGAAACAAAATGAGTTGGCTGCTTGTAATAGTGACAATCTAAATCTGTTAGTCTGCTTTAAAACACACCTAGCTCTTGAAGCCATACGAACTGTTAGCTTACACCGTAGGAATTTTCGTGAGATAAACCGCTGTCCTGTGAAATATGATTCATTGAAAGAGACTGCTTCTAATGATAAGGGTTGTCAGACTGAAGCAACACAATCGACGGATGAGTTCACAAGTTTCACCGTCTGTGCTTCCCACCTCTCCTCAATGTTCTTTCGTAAGCCATGAGTCAAGTTACCAAAGTGGAACCATAATTTCTACAGGCAACAACATCATTCTGTCAAGAGAAGACAAAATAGATAGATTTGACCGATGCCGAACCAAAGTTTTCGGTAGAACTGCCATCAATCCAAGCTCATATGAAGGGGAGTGGCAGAGCCGGTCAGTGTCGCACGGTAACTCAGTTTTACGGTGCAATCAAGCCAGGAAGTTGGAAAGGAATTTCTATCATCATCAACTGCACGAACCATTTATGTTCGGAAGCATATTAGTCTTAATTGTTTAACGCATTGTTGTTGAACCATCACTATCCTGATCTAGGGTAATGTTGGTAGATCCAATTCAATAAAATTTCAAAACAAAACCGCAAACCTGTTGCTTTGATCACTAAGAACAGCTGTCGAACACTGTTGATGGTCGATGTGTATTACATGAGTAGAACAAAAATAAGCTGACTTATGGTTGATAGAAGACCAAATAGTGTCAGCAGTCAGCATGTCAGCGCCTGTCCAAAATACAGATCAGGGCTAGAGCAAACGGCATCACGAATGACAGAACAAAGGATCCATAAGACGAGACAGAATTCCCACCAAGCGGTGGCTGACAGTGTCACCACTTACCCAATCACAAGATGTTACCCGATACCAGCTTGAATCAATTGGTTTATTGTGTGATGGCTGGTGACAATGAATCTCACATCTTTCAAAATTCGTCGGTTTTCTCTTAATTAGGTGGGACGGTTCGAAGGCTGAAAGCTCGGGCTAATAGAGTTGGTTGAAGGGGTCCAAAACTCCTCATGTCCAGTAGCTACAAAACTATATATATATATATATATATATATATATATATATATATATATATATATATATATATATATATATATATATATATATATATATATATATATATATATATATATATATATATATATATATATATATATAGTTATTTGGCCGCGTATTTATGTAGTCACAATCCCACTAGGTGAATCAAAAGGAATGCTATTTCTCGCATCTTTATAGTTGTTGAATCTGTATTTTTATTGCAGTACACCAGACAATATTTTCAGATAAACTGCGAAACTTCGTTGTTTCTGTCCTAATTCGTTCTCGACGGATAATCAGGTATATTTGTGAAGATGCATTACGAGCTACAAGCTCAGGTATTCCAAATCTACATGGATTTCATTGATGAATAAACTGTTGATATCACAGGATGTTTCTTCAGACAAACAAGCAAGTTTTCGTTAGGTAACTCCACAGTGATGATCGTCAGTTGTGGTCAAACTATCATCACGGTGAACTTTAGACCGTTCTTCCTCGGGTTCGATTCTCTCCACCGTGGCTCGTCACTTTCCCCAACGGACTCCTTTCCTGAAATATTTTACCACTATTATATGTGGAAAGGGAAGCAGATCATCGGGAAGGATTATTAATTTTTTCGGTAAAAAGTAGAACTAGGAAAACTCAAATTATCTTCTCAAATAAATTCGGTGGAATATAGCAAAATTCATGAATTTCACCGGGAGTACATCTCTTGGATTCACGTAATCAGATCTTTAAGTTAGTATAAAACTATTTATCACGCAGTATCGAGGTTTGTTCGCCGTAAAATTATCGAGGAATCACTACAGCCCACCGGGAACAAATCATCAGCAGTGCATCGTCATCAAAACCCAACGAGGACCGGAAATCGAGGTACGCATGAGTTGTTTTTCTACATCGCCTCATTGAGCTACTCTGACCGGCTAGCGTCACATGGAAATCTGTAACCGGTCCTGCTCAGTCTGTGGGGTAATTCCGGGATATGTACAGTTTCAGTCGTTTTTTAGGTTGAGCAGCTCATTATTACTGTATATTTTTGCTGTTCAGATATCGATTTCTCTCATTTTAGGAGGAAGCTTTCAATTTTCAACTCATTCCTTTCATTTTGACAATTATATTTGCTCCAATGACTCCACCTCTCATCAGATACCAAGAGGTCTCATTGGTAACAAGAATACCAAATCTTGGTCTAAAATCTTACCTTCAGACTACATTATTGGGGCAAAATATAAAAATCAACCACGACAAACTTATCCCTCTCACAAATGTATGACCCAGTGGAATATCCTTAACCGTGTGCACTACGGTCATTCCGACCTCGACACACTTTCCCGGTAGCGTTTCTAGAAGAGATCAGGGTACTGATTTCTCGAGTAAAACGAAGACCGAATTGATATGAAACGGCTTCGTGAATGTTATACGCCTCCTGTACAAGCTTGACAAAAATATGGTGTTGACCTTGAAGTGATTCTAACCAAACGGAAAATGGTACGATTGAGGCCACCAGTCATGTTGACCCTATGTTATGCGGGGTTCATTACCTTTTGGGCTGCCGTATCCGGCTAGTGAAGACTGAATTCGAGAATGTAAAGATTTCATCAAGGAATATCATACTGCCGTTACAGTACTCCACTAAAATGTATGAGCGGTCATAAGGTCTCTCACATTAGGACAGAAGCAGATTAATTTCTCTAGTCCCAAACCGCGCATGATCTACTTCAGGATTGAAAGATTACTCGGGGTGAAAGTTCCACTACGAACATTAGAAAAAACCCTCATATGTGTACAAAGAATTAAACGTAACGGAATGAAAAGAAATTTAGTCCTTTATCCGGCCGGTATGGAAGCCTTTCATCGTCCGTTGAACCCCACTTGACATGTTCAGACCAGTGAAATTGTACTATACTTAGTGATAAGAAAACGTTCTGCTCAGATATGCCAGATTTCTGGAACTGCTGGTCGTAGACTTTGAGGAAAGATGAGGGTTCGTTGGGCAGGGAGTCAATGGTACAAACTTTGTGCTGGTTTGGGTACATTCTACACCCGTAACCTGGGTGAACTCGCAATATTACATAATGTACAACACTCCAATCCATAAACACATCTATATACGGGGAGGTTGTCTTCTCGGGTTATTGACTCAGAACCGCCGCCGGCTGCTATATGTTATCATTTTTTCTGTTCATTTACCTTAGTTTTACCGTATAATGATGGTGCGGAATTTCAGAAGGGGGGTTGCGACCAACGGGGTAAAGTGACCGACGGCGGAAATAGGAATCGAACCCAGGACAAAAGGGTCTGAAAGCCCACAGTGGTGACGACCGTTTCACCACCGTCGTGGCTCGTGGTCCACAGTTATACAGTTGGTTAGTGAGATCTAGGCCATGAAAGGACCGTCGCTCAGCTTCTATATCAATACAACAATAAAATTGCTTTAAATTCTGACAGCAGCATAAGCATACGTTACAAAGTGTTTGTCCTGAAAGTTAAATCAAGCTTGCACTGGAACGAGGACGCAGCAAACCCTGTCAAGTTTTGATTCATTTTTTCGCGAAATTCATATCGAATAGCTTTATTGAGGTCTCCAAAACAGAATGGCCATGACGAATATTGCTAAGGATGTTTGACTAGGTCATATGTTTAGGGGTGGGATACTTTCGTCGTGGTTGATCCTAATATTTCGCCTAATAATGTAAAGTGAATGTAACATTTAAACTAAGATTAGATTTCTAGTTCATAATGGAATTTATCAATACCTGGTAAAATATGGAGCTATTGGAGAAAGCGTTTTTGTCAAAATGATAAAAATCCTGGGTTACCGGGATGAGAATCGTTTGTCCCACGAGGAAGGGGTGGTGAATAATCATCTATTTTGCAATGATTATTGCAAGACCGAAGGTCAGCAATACGATTATCCGAACTAAACGAACATCTCGCACCTTAGAAAACATCTAGCTGTTTGGTATATATTCTTTCACAATCAAAGGAGTATACTCAGACTGGGCCGACATGAAATGTGGGCATCCAATGCGAGAGCTAGGGCTCGCACACCGTAGTACTGTGTTCACAACATCTGAGTGCACGGCCTAATTTATAAGACTTGTCCACTTAGCTCGTGGTTGGCAGTTTTCAGCGAGGGCGTATTTATCACACTTGCCAATGAAGGGAGGCCATCGGTGTACCAGGTTGCTTGGTCTCATTGCTTAGTATGGAACATTTGCAATTTTCTTGCCTAGATGGGCATGTAAATTGACGTCTATGTTTGGAAGAAAGTCACAGTTGGAATGCATGTAGCACAATGAAATGTACCAGGTGGTATCAGGGAAGGAGTTTGGATAAGCACAACTTTTCGTGCGATAAGTCGATCCAGATGATCCTAGTGCAGCGGCTCTCCACTGACACAAAAACAGTAAACTCATTTTTCAAGCCTAGCGCACGGGTTGAGCCTTATAGAAAAAATAAGTGTTTGTAGTCAGGTCTGCTACACGAACGACAGCCGATTCTAAGGAGCTCATTCAGATAAGGATCAATTTTCCAGTTAACAGTATCCAGTTTCATATCGCTACTAGAATTACCGGTTTAGCTAGCCACAAGAAACGGACTCACACTTAAATATAGGGTTTGGCTGCAGTCAAAACAGGTGGTTCCGTCGGGGTATGCCTATCTAGCATATGAGTGACTTTTATCAGTCACGCATTACTGTGAGTGACAGTGTTCAGTTCAACGTAGATCAAATGTCGTTGACAGGTCAAGAACTCTTTTAAGTTCAGAATTTAGCTGTTAACTGTTTGTTTGAATTCCGGTTCTTTAATAACACATAAAACCGTCTAGTTTTGGCTCCCGCCGTTTTCTTCTACCCGGTTCAGGAAACTTGACATATCTCGGTTTTTTGGTTCTTGTCTCCATCTAGCCCGACTGCCCTCTTCTAGTCAGCTCCACAGGGTTCTCGTTTAATTTACAAAGCCCTGAAACTGCACCGTCTTCTTTCACTCATTCGTGAGACAAGCACTTCATCAGTAGAAATCGTTTGCGAATGGTACTATCTCAAATCACAAAGCGCAAAGAATCAGCACGATTTGGTGCAATCAGGGAGGAGTTTCTAGTGCATAAGCAATGAAAAGCGTATGTCACCTGAATTTTACTGCAAAGTTAGGATGTACAGTCAAGTGTACACTACCGTGGCTGAAGTGTGTAATAGGTAAAACAGGAAATAGTGAGCATGGCAGTTCAGCAGGGGGTGGGTGAAGCGTCCAATGTTAAACTTATACCGCGCATACCATTTTTACTCCGATTATCTAGAATATGAGAACCAGGGATTGTATTAGACAAGAGTACCTTTAAAGCCGAATAAATAAAATAAGGCCAAATTTATTGATTCAGTTCATCCCAGGACTGTTTATATATATATATATATATATATATATATATATATATATATATATATATATATATATATATAGTGTAAACACGGCACATGGTCAATGAAGCATTCGGGAAAGATTACAGATGGAAAATCAACATGAGTTGAAAGTGAACTAGGCGTAGTGACTCACGAGGTCTTTCGTCGATTTCATTGTATTTCTTCTGTGTTTCAGTCGGACCTATGTAAAAGAGAGTTCAAAAATCCAGGTGTAATTGCGGATGGTTCTGATGGCATAGCAGAAAAAGATACCATCAAGCATTAGATAAAATAATTCTAATCTATCCTCCTTATTGGTCCTCTTTTTGACCTGTCCCTATTATTAAGATTCGGTGATCAGTTTAGAAAAACAACAGTTTGTTTTTGTGTGCGTTAAAACCTATACATGGGTCTGGGAATTTGTTCTTGTCAATCAGCCTTGTTCAACAAAAAGAGGCACTTGATATGAAACACGTCTTCCGGTGATACACTGGTTCATACTTCAACCGTTTTCGTCAATATATGGCCTCTTTTTATTCTCTATTTGTCAATGAGTGAAGTGAAGGTCTTCCTAAATCTATTGTACTTGTCAACCAGATCTGGTCGCGTGCTAATTGACTCCGTAACCTCTGAGCTAGTAGTAAACTCGAATCTTTCGAATGCCAGTAGATGTTAAGTTACTGTCACCTGGTTTGTTACCGTGCCTGGTGAATTGGTGCACTACGTGATTCCTCATTCAGAGTCTCATGCTCATAGCCAATAGTTAACCCCTCTGAATGCACGGTATTTTCATACGTCAGAGTGTGTTCACTATCAGTGGCGTATTATTTGTCCGTGGAATAATAATAAACGACCAAAAGACAAGAACTAGATAACTGTATAGTCTCAATAGATCAGCTTCGATAGAATATTTGAGCAAAAGCTGTTTTTTACAGTTAGTACCATTCCAGTACAAACTTGCCGGGGCTATTCATATCAACACGAGACTATTTCCCTCCAATGCTTACTATATCAGACAAAGTCAAACTATATTGTTTGAGTGCAGAATGTTCGAGGTGCGCTCCAGTGAGCCATTCATATCAGTAATAGTAGGAAATAAAATCAGACTACACGGACCACAATTCCTCAGATTCCCGGAAAAATGACTCATAAGTATTCGCCCATTTCTAAGGGTCACAACTGCACAGCGCTTTCACGGTTATTCATGGGAAGTTGAGTGTCAACACCTTATGATGCATCACGTTATATAAAACTGATATCCTACTGTTGTGTGACTTCAGTGGCATTTGGATCGACAACAGAAACACTCTAATCTGCTTCTCTATTGATTCATGTTTGTTCGCGATTAGTCACACTCATGCACCTTGCGTCTGACTGCGCCATTCATCCAATCGCGTTTCGTTCCGCATCTGATGACCTTGTTTGGCCATGCCGATTGCATGTACAGATCGCACTCGCTCAGTTTTCCATAAATGCCTAAGCGAGCGTTAACAAACTTATTTCCTGCGTTCTGTGTTCTGCCTGAATGCTGAATACAACACCCACGGTTTTGTATTCCCAAAAATGCTTCCTAAAAAACAACAATCAATAAGAATCGTGTAAAAATGCAGTTGTTGTTGTGCCCCCTGATCAGTTGTGTCACACTTTACCCACTTACTAGCAAGTCATAAGTTTTGGTCTTTTTCCACCAAAAAATATGTATTCACTTCATTCATACACACAGACGTTTATTAACAGTCGGAAAATCTCAAGTGAACTGCTTGTCACGCGAACGAATTTTCGCCTGTTGGCTAAAACAGCGCTTATCGAACCTAAGACCTCAGATAAGTCGTTTAACCGTAGGTTCTTAGTAGCAGCCGCCTGTCCAGTATTATTGTGCTCTCATCGGTTAGCTTTCGATTGTCTTTAATAAAGCCGCCAAACAAAAAAGAAATCCTTTTCTAGAATACTCAGTTCATTGCTTAGAAGCTTCCTCGTCCGTCTTTTTCACACTCATAAGCTAAGAAAATTGCGGATTCCACTACTACTTCAGTACAATTATGTCCACCAATGTGTCTTCCCTGGAGCTGTGCCACATGACTTTAAAATTATACATAGTGACCTAGAGGTAGTCATTCGCATTTTTTATTAGGAAACTGATTGCCAAGGATAGTCATAGACCCATCGAATGACGCATGAAGTATCCTTACTTCTCGGCAAAGCATACCCATTGCATCCAACAGTGAATTTTGTAACTCCCATCCGAATACCTATTGGTAACTTGTTTTGTAGTAATCTCACTCTAGTGTGAACATTTGTATGGATCATTCTATCTCAGTTCGCCGTTTACCCAAATATGAGAGTAGAGGCCGGACAATACCCTCATATTGGTGCATAAATTCCAGTTTGTCATACACAATCAAATCTTACGAAAAGATTCTTTCTTCTTATAGATATATTTCATGTGACCCCATCTCCTGATTTTGAACTATTGTTCCTGATTGGAGTGCAAGCAAACGAGCCCACAAATATTCCACAAATAAGCAAGCATAACAAGAAGATCTACTAGATGAAGAAGATTAGAAAACGGGGGAAATTATGATGCCACGCAAATCCACTGTCTTTCATGAGTTTTATAATCGAAGATAAATAATACCTAATATGAGTATAGCCCCAAAGACTTTCAAAAGTGTCCCGCGACAGAGGTAATCTGTCAGGTAGAGACCGCGTTTTATGGATAAGTCCTACTCAATGTTTACAAAAAGCAGTAAGCAAGTGTCGAAAGTACACCGAGTTTCTATGTGCTTTATATTTTTCCTACTCCATCTCGCCGACTTTCCTCGATAAGACTACATTGTTTCTGTCATTTCAACCAGTACTTTAGCGAAAATATCGTACGAGTATTCCTAACGACACTCTGATAGGCAGCTGAGCGATTTCGTCTTACTGCTATTGTGTCATTCAGAATAAGGATTAGCTTAGAACTGTAATATTTGAGAATGTAATAAAAATACCCCCTTTGCTTCGTTTTTATCTATTACGCAACAAAGTACAACAATTCAAGAAGGGGGTTGCGGCTAGTAAGAGGCCACGAAGTGGGGAATCGACCGACGGTGGCGGGAACCGAACCCAGGCCGATACTGTCCTAATTCCACGATGATAACCGTTCGACCATTGCCTGTCAGGTCCACTCCATTTACCTGTTCTCTAGGCATTTTCATTGAACTATGAAGTCGTTACATCAATAAGGCAAATGTTAATATTGTAGGATCCATATCACTACATATCCAGAACTGTTCGTGTAGACCATTCCATCAACACCTCAAGTGATTTGTCCATATTGTCTCCATACTGCTTTTCTTGCACGCACTCAAACTCGTCTTCTTTTCCCTTACACTGTGTAATCGATACCGGAACAATGAAGTAATTTGATTCAGCGAATTACTTTCGAATGAAATTGCGGTATACATTTGAACTTTAAAATATGTGTGCTTACTGATGTGTAAAGCCGAAAGACACTAGACGCTAACGTACTCGGCTTGACATTTTTACCTAATCATATACAGCTGTAAGGTAAGCACTTCCGGAATCACGCACGAAGGAAACCCAGTGTGACGTGTCACTTCTGTTCAGTTGCACTTCCCATAACTAAAGCAGGACTACAGGTGACAAACAAACCGTGCTTTTACCGATCACTTGGGACACAATTGGCTCTTTCGGTTTTGTTTCTTTGTCCGCAACTTTGGCGTCCGACGCATCAGGATTTTGCAGGCCAATCTGATAAAAGACAAAGTTAAAGTTAAATAAGTAAATGGAGAAAGGGCTTTATTTTTCTTACAAAAACGAATCTTGTCGGCCCATGAGTCATTCACTGTCCGTGCCGGAATCTTCATACATACGATTATTTCATTTCAGTAACCACCCGCATAGATATATAGCACACTGAATTTCCCGATAATTTCTAGACTCCTCTCATCAATTGAATCAACCTAAACTCAGAATTAGATCCTATGGGCTTTGACGTTCTCTTCATTGAAAAAAGACATCAGTTCTCACATCTAATCCAGAAAAGGAATAAAGAAAAGCTTCCATCAGAAAATTTGCAAAAATTAGCAATTTCTATTGGTTAATGAACAAATACAGGAAACTCCCTCAAGCGAAAGGATCCTTTAAATTAAAGACTTTGGACCAATTCGAAATTCCCTACTTTGACATGCCGTCATTATAGTATAAGCTTTCAATCTGTTCCGAAAATTTTGTATTTAGCTGGTTTGAAAAAGATCTTACAGAGTCAAACACCATATTTTAACGTAGGACGTGAACAGATGATAATTGCATCTCCGGTTTCATTTCTAGCACAGATTGGATAGTTGCAGCTGTCTCCCGGGCCAACCCTTTGCTGTTTACGCACAGACAGAGAAAACTGGGCTGTGCTTATGGTCCCTGGATGTGTTTGAATAGTAACGAGGTTAAATAAGTTTACCAGTTGACGTAACTTTAGGCTCTGTATTTCTGAGTCAGACTTCAGTGCCAAGACGGTTACTGACCAGTTAGAGCAGTTATCAGACAGATGGTTTTCAGAATATCTCCGACAGAATGAGGGGGGGGGGGAAAGCTGAACAGAGCGAACATCCACTGATCATGTCAGACCATGTCAGAAACATATCTGTTTGGTTCTCTGTTCTAACATTGTTGCAAATACAATCATAATGTGCTACTCTGTTGAACTCACTTCGAACCGGGCACTTTGCATTCCCGCGTGTGTGCAGTACCACTCTCCAGAAAGTCGTGGATCAGTTCGATCAACTTTCACCTCGATGGTCGTAGTTCCATTGTCGAATTTCTTCTGTTCACAGAACACAGTTTGATTGTTCGGTACACACTGGTTGTGTTTTCTGTGGGAGGATTCTGGGCACGGTTCGGTAGGAGTACAACCTTGGTAACAATGCCCGGTTCCTGAGCGATCCCCCAAAGCAGGACAAAGAAGGTATATTTCCACATTGGGTGCTCGATTTTTCACCGCGCATTTCAGCACAGTAAAGTCTCTCTCATGACTAGCTTGCAACTGAGGTTTTTGATCCAGAATGGACCCATCTGAGTTGTAAAAGTTTCTGTCATTACGAATAGCCCGTTGGCCGGAATTAGCAGTCCGTTGATAACCATGGAGGAACAGGCTGTGAGAATCGAATCCTGTCAAAAAAGAGTTGTTGTTGTCGATGATTTACTCAGCCAAAAGAGTCGGAAAAATCTGCGCAAAGTCACCGAGGATTTTGCTTAGTCCCACTTCATCAACTGATTAGAAAAAACAAAACAAATAGTATATATACAGAATGTCCAATCCAAAAGTCCCACATGACTCCGAGGTAATTATATGCCAAAAGAGGTAATGACTCGCACGAAAACAACCCGGTATTTTTTCCTTTAGGGAAAGGCTAAAAGTACACGAGGCTTATCAGCAGAATAAAAAGTGAAAAGCTATAATTTTGGTGATGATTGAATCAACATGGTTTTGATTTTAGTTGAAGATGAGCTGAGGTGAAGAAAGAAATGTTAAGTCGTGACTAATAAGAAGAGATAACTTGAAGTTTGAGAATCGAGAACGGACTGTTTATGGTGTTGTTCGGTATTCCAAACAAAATGCAAATAGATTTCATCAATTCAGCCTGAAGATTATTTAAAATAACACGGACTCCACGAAATAATTAGATGTTTGTTTATGTACAAAATCACATGCTATGAGCATCATGCTAAATACAATATCCTTGTGTCACAATTAATTTGATACTTTATTACTTTAATTCCTACAATATGAACCTAATGACTGCACAGAATTTATGATAAAATAAGATACGCCGGTTTGCCCCAAGTCCAATGGAATACCTTCCAGATTCAGACGTGATGCAGTTTTATTGCTAACTCTTTTTGGTCGACGGAAAATGTCTCTGCTCATAGTGCTACTAATTTGTTCACTATAATCAGTTCCACTGCGAACGTGACTACAGAGACAAGCTCGTTCCTTCGGGTTAACTGAGGCTTGTTCACTCGGCGGTTCTCAACGGGAACATAATCGTTTCTCTCGATCAGGATCGGTGCAAAATCTGAGCGAACATAATTGCGGTTTCACGGATATCTTTGGACACACTTGTACTTTCGGGGTAAGCCTCAGATCCTCCTGTGCCGAAAATATTTTATACACAAACAACATCGTGACTACTTGCTGATTTTTTAGTAGGCAGTTGAAGATAATGAACCTCCAACTGGTAAAATTTTACTGTTCAATAACACGGCGCAGTGGAAATCGTTGGTAGGTTGTCGAAGTTTCGGTAGCCACGGGTAACCTTTTTCAAGATTGGTTTTGCACTAAGTTTCAGTTGGTTGTAAAACCAATCTTGAAAAAGGTTACCCGTGGCTACCGAAACTTCGACAACCTACCAACGATTTCCACTGCGCTGTATTATTAAATAAAAAAATTTTACCATAACATTTCACATGGAGCATGGATTTTTTGATGCAATCTCCAATCGGTTTACATTCGATCAGAGCACTTCGGATTTCACAATGGATGACAAGTTTTCCAAAAGGCTAAGTGGTTTGGTCAGCCAATGAAGCCACCAGAGGGGGAATCAAATCAATATACCCTGAACTGTGATAACTGCAGCTTTAATCTTGAATCAATAGATCTGGATGGGTTAGCACACAGTTTCAGTAGCAAAGTAACAGTGTAGCTGTCAAAATGCCCTTGTAAGAATCTCCCATTAAGAGGCTGACAGGGTTCACACTTTGTTGATGTACTTAAACGGAACTATTTTTATTGGACTACTGAAAATGGTAAGGTTATATTATACCGCAATGCCTTTTGAAATTTCTCAACCATCTTTGTGCAGTGAAACCCACATCATGAGACTTACTAGTTTACAAGCTAAATATAAATAATAAGAGAATCTGTTCATGCATACAGCGATGCATCATACAGCTTCAAAGCCGAAATTAATATTGAAAATAAAGGAAGCACAGTACAGCTGCTTTTTCTTGTTTGTTAGTTATCATCTGCAGTACACACCCACCTAGCCCTCACCGGAAGTAGATCAACTAACCACCTGTACATCCGGACTGACTGTTAACGGTTTGCTGAACAACAGCATCGCGAAAGAGTGCTATATCATGCAGTGTAAATGTAAAATGAACAGCTTAGAGCCAGCTGGGACAGCCTGATGGCTAGTAGTTTGAATCCCAGTGCAGCCTCAGTCGATGAGCTGTGCTGATGATTACCTAAAAGGATTGCACACTATATCAGACAACTGGCAACGCAGTATCCCGTGACCAACCAGACAAGAGCCAAGTTGAAAAGCTTCATTGAGAGTTTCAAACTTGGGCAGAGAAAAATTCGAATAAAATTTTAGCTCCCGCAAAACCAGTATGGACAAGAAATAAGCGCAACCAACAGGCCCAAGTCAGTGTTGACCAAATAGACGAACTCACACACCGGACTTCAGTGGGAAATCTCGTTTGATTTCGGTGACTTGGTGTCACGCATTCAAAACAGCACTTCTTTTAATCAAAACCGGAAACTTCTATCTTTATTTGATTGATGTGATACGTGGAAACAAACAAAAACTATGAAGTTCAGAAATATGATCACTATAGTCGAACTATTGTCCCATAGTTGATTAAATACGTTCTTCCATTTATCATCTCAGCTTAAAATCTCTGATCACGTAATCTTCGTGTAAATTGGGTCACAAGTTGCAAAATTGATTGATGAGTTGAGTATACACAAAAATAGTTCTCACCGATCGGGAGGTGACGATACACCGGGGTTCTTAATTAACATCGCAAACAGAAACCCAAGTCACGGATACGACTCAGTCGATTGTTCGTCTTCCGCGCTCCTTCCCTTTGATACATTAACACGACTATGACAGATGTAGTGGAGCACTGAACTCCACTCAACTAACAAGACTTTTGGGAGATATTATGTTGCAGCCCACTTATGCAAACATGTAAACTGTTGGGGTAGTCTGGGCATATTGTTTAATCATAAAAAAGATAGAAACCGATGAGTTCATTCAAACTCGTAGAGCCTTTCGTCGTTGAAATGCAGTGAGACTTTATTAGAGTAGGACGTATTACTCCGAACTTTTGCCGTAATTGTCATTTAACCAAACTACAGTTCAGACAGCGCCAACCACAACGAACAAACAAGCAGAATCCTGCACGATTTATTCTTGATTTCTAAATAGTAGGAAGATTATAAAATATTCGATCACGGGGGTAATCTGCTGATCAAAATGTTTGGAGCGCAAGCTTCGAAATCAGGAAGCAAGAAAAATATGATTAGTTGAGTCTACCTCAGTTGCTAAAACTGAACTCATTACCATACATATCAAGTTCAATATTTTGCAACGTATATAGCGTTTGAGCTTGTGTAACCACCCTGTTTTGTCTGATAGTTGTAGATACCATAACGGATAACTGAGAGTTTCAACAGATTGAGGAGCACTTACGCAGATGGATGCCACAAATAATGACGCAATGTACTGCAAAAGTGAAAGAGGACGCGAAAGATCCAACTTTGTTGATTTAAAAACACTTTATCGCCATCATTCCGAGTTTCCATGGTCCAATTTTTCAAAATGATGTTACACGTTCACCTACCAGTGTAAAGAGTCCCCAAAGAAAGGACGCGCACCACGATATTTGGGTTGTCACTTATGAACAAAAACCGCTCGCAAACATTCTGTTTCTACCTTGATTTGAATTGACAGGCCTATACTGCCCACAAAAAGCCTTGTAAAAATGTATAACCAAGCCTATTCCGCTATAGTATTTTACTATTTTGAGACACTTATGAACTTTTGTGTTTTGTATTTCTGATGCAAAATGAAACAAAAGCAAGTTACTTGCAACGAAAGCCTTCTTTTTTGTTCTTGTGAATGGGATAACAAAAGCTCAGTAGTTCAGGTCGTTGACATTTAATTTTGCTTAAGAGGTGTCTTTAGCACTGAAGTGTATTATGGGGTAGTATGCGGGATATTTTGACAACTTTTAGATAAATGAAAATCTACTTACATCCCTCACATCTAAATATGCGCATCACAAGTCGGTATCTCACCGGCGATCTTCCAATTACCGAGCACCTGCTTTACAAACCGAAGTACATTTTAAACAATCCCTTCGATTCCCGCTCCTGGTGCCATCAAAATCCTCCACACATATAGCTGTTTCAGCTGTTCATCCCATTGGGAAGTGACTGGCTAGGTTATTCTTATGATTAAAGCCAGGACAGATAATATGTAAAACAGGAATCATGGTTACACACTATTAGATAGTCATTTGAATTATCCGAGTCGGTATCACTCTACTACGATAGTTCTGCTGTTAGAGCAACTAACTGTCTGTTAAACCGAGTGATGTCGGTTGGATTCCAGCTCCAGGAGTGGAATTTCGTTTTCAAAAAAAATACCAGTGGATTTTCCGAAAGTAGTGATAGTCTCCTCTTTGGAACAATAAGCTAATGAGTAGGCAGTCCATACTTAAAATAACTATTAGAATTGCAAACGGCTACGAAAGTTTGCACTTCACATTCCATTCAAAACTTCTTCCGCACGCATTCCAATAAGTTGCGTTATCTTAAGTTGTGTTGCTCCTGAAATTCATCCTGCCGGTCTTCTGTAGTGTGGAAGATTTTCTAAAGCCGGTGTTTTATCTCCTTGTCGAGACAAGGTAAGCAATAAAATTCGTTGTTTATGCGACGATGAGAGCTAGATCATCAATCACTCAAACTAATGACTCCAAGTCATCAATTCTGCTGTCACTTCGAGTACCAGGATAATCATGTGTTTCAACAGTCAGAATGATACAACATTTGTAGGTAGTAGATACATTATGTTCAGCATCGAAATTCCTCTTTTGTTGGCACATTTTCTGTTAGTGAGTATTGGCAGTCATTGGCTTAACAAGATATCCACCCAAAATTCGAATGAGGTCCCAAAAGTGTCTACTGGGACAGAAAAATAAGGTTGATAGGTTAAACTACTGTTGTTCAGTAGTTCATCCTCTGGAACGTTTCGATCGCGTAAAAAATTGATAGCTTAAACATTGTCTTCTTTCCCTGCAAACGCACACACACACACACACACACGGGCCAAAGCAGGGCCGATAAAGGTCTCTCTGTACGTCCCTGTCCTATGTACTCAGAAAGGATAGGTTCACACCCTCAGATTGTTTCGCCTTACCACAAAAATGACTCAGGTCCGAATCACGCGGGCGTTAAGTTCTATTTCCGTGGCCCAGACCACATTAATCTGAGCCCCTGACCATCTCTAGCCACCATTCCACAAGACTCCTGACCTACTTCAGCACACCCCATCCCTCGGCTTTACCACTGGGACCTCTCAAGAACAAACACCCCCTTTGATCGAATACGGCCATCGGGTTGCATACCTGCACGCCGATTGAAAATGCCGCTTGGTCGTATGCTCTTCCGTTGTGACTAGTGTCCAGTGTTGTACATGGGTATATATGTGTATGCATCGTCAATCTTTCTGGTAGTTTAAGGAAGGTGACTGGAATCATCTGATGAAAAGGGTCATTGGATATTCAAGAATTCTGAACATACTGTGTGTTGTAGTGTGCGCTCACTTGTTTGCGGCAGTTATCGACATTTGCAGTGGTGACCATTGCAAATATACTTTTGATGACGGATCTCACATCTGAGAAACCGGCAGGGTTCATTTAGCATTATCACTGCAACCTTCAATCCACGACAACAGAACCTGCGAGCACCCATAAATCTTCAACACACTGTCTTTGAGAAAGAAAGTGTTGACCTTTAGCGATAAATTGCCGTTAATAATTCGCACAAAAGTGAAGAGGATTGCGTTCTACTTCACCCTGAGCAGAACGCAAGCTACAAGACTGGAAAAAAATGAGGCCGGCGTCGGGACCAGTAGGACCCACGGGAATCAGAGTCAGCGATAAATATTGCGTTCGCGTCTCGATTATTCCAGTGATGTTAAGAGTGCTGCCTATAAGTAGTTTCTCACTACTCGTGAGAATCATCCACCGGTAACAGGAACACTGCCGTAAAAGAAAGCAACGGATGTCCGTCGCAATGCGGAGTATAGTAGTTTTCATGATAGCAACAGCTGGTTGTACGAATTCCAAAAAGCGATAGGATTATCCTAAGACTATTGGACGGCTAGATAGCAGAAGTTTCAACTGAAGATTCACCAGCAAAAATAATGAAACGAAGGACATTTTTAACTGAAATGAAACTGTTCTTCATATTAGAGCCGCTCTAACGCCTAGCTTGGATGTGAGTGATGATTCAAGCAACAGCATTTGAAAACGCAGAAAAAGTTGTATATTGGGGATAACAAAGAGTAGATCAATTACCACTGGACTACTTCTGATAGGAAATTGCTGATGGAGGTGTATTCCATGCCTCATTTCAACACGATAGGAACGAATGACCTCATTTAAATCTTTTGGAAGTTGGGTAGTTATTGACAACTTGTTTTAATGTTTTAACCCAGACTTCCTTCCCAAGAGCAAACGCCTGCGAGGAGCGAACAAATATGGTCAGTCCCAACAGTGTTTGCTCTAGGTGAGAACTGCATTAGTTCTTGAGAAGTCTCTATCAAGGAATGCGGTTTAAAAAATATGTTAGTCACAAAGGTTTTTGTCCGCCCACAACTTTGACTATTCCAGTCAAATGGCTATCTGATTCCTAAGATAACGTTGTTCACAACACGAACTACGAAGGATTTTTTCTGCCTCTAATACTGCTTAATAATTAGGTGAGTTACTGCCAACCATTTTACAGTAAAATGATTCTGTTACTCTGAGGAAATAGTTCTGAATGAACAAATCACGTGCTCATGTTAGATTTCACTATTTCAGTTTATGTTTATAAGGCTTGGAAAGAAAATATCCACCTAATTATGAGTAACTACGTACTTCAGCTGGGTCCAATGGGCGAAATTCACTAATTTTTTCTACTTAGGACGCAAGTGTTTGGAACCATTCGAAAAATTGTGCTACTTTATAAGGTAATCAATGAAAAAGCTTCCGTACGGCTTTTTAATCCTTTAAACTATTCATAATAATATCACTCTTCCCTTGAATATGCTGCACCTAATTTAGGTGGGGACAGTTAAAGCAGGTGGGTCGTTACGTGTATGCTGAATAATCGATATTAGCGGTGAATAAAGTTTAAAAGTCTTTTGAAGTAAACGGTATCCACGACTGGATAGATAAATTTTCTCGGAAGCACGTGGGCTGTTTCGAGGTTGTCGTAGCTCATCTGGTATGCGTATCCGATACTGCTCTGTCCATTCACCTTCTTATCTCAAACACTTCAAGTTCCAACTTCCGTATCGTTGTTCTCGAGGGTAACTAAGACATACCCGAGTAGAACTATCAGCAAAATCACAATTGTCCGTCATCAGTGGACTTTTCGGTGAGGAGCATCTGTTCAAATTCCTGAAGCACGAATGAGATAATTGTGGATAAAAACCAAACGGTTATTTTTTGTCTTTTTGTTTTGGTGAACTATTTCTTCTATAAAGTTCAAAGGTTTGTATCACTCCTTCTGTTCAATGTGCATGTTATTTTATCCAGGCGTAATCTTATCGTTAAGAGGTTACTTCCTCGTCAGGTCACTGAAACAAAGGAACAAAACACTTTTTGTAAAACTCACTTGCATTGTTCACACCCCGAAATTCAACACCGAGATTCGGAACCGAATCCGTGACATTCGCTTTATCGGGGAGATTCTCTACCAGCTGAGCTATCTCGGCACGGCCAATCGGGTGCGAATAAAATAAGCAAATATCCAACTATGAGAGAACCGCTATTCCAATGATACACAGTCACTGTTCCAGTTTTGACCACTGGACCCTCACTCAAATGAACCTGATCATTTTCTCATCACCTGAGAACATCAGAAATTCCAAGCCGAGTGTGAAAAATAAGTTCACAACCGGATAAGTATCCAGTAGTAACCGATCTACTTATTTTCCTAAATAAAATGAGTACTATATCAATGAATGGAAAAATAACAAAACCGTGGAGAGATTTCTCAAAACTGGAGTGCTTATTAACTTGAGTTACGCTTACCGGCTGCAAGCTAATCTACAGATTCGATCGGCTACCCTATCCGCACAACTATAATTTATTCAATTTTTGTCCACAAAAGATATTTCTTATAATTTGTCAGCAAACAGTCATATTTCGGTATTCACAGTCGATCACAGGCCTAATTGAATTTACGGAACTATTAACCAGACTAATTTTCTTTCAGGTCATTACAATGACCACGCTTAGACTTAAGGATCTACCGAAATAATAGTGATCTGGTGTCTTGAATTATTTATAGAGTATATTCTTTCAATAATATCGGTCTTGTTCGACGAATAAGCTAGCAGAATACCAAAACCTCATCGGGAAAGAATTCGAAGGCTTTATCTGAACCAAAACCATAAAGTCTGTATGATATTCTGTTCCATTATATTTGGGTTTCATTCCTAACGTAGAGTTGGTTATTTGTGCAAAATCCACATGAGGGGCCCGAACGCATCACTGAGCACATTGAGTCAACCGATCAAATCTGTCTGACAAAGAACACGTTCAGTTGAATGACGAACAATTTTCTCAAATGTAACCTTTGCACACCTTAGAGCACTGCAGAACCAAATTTTCGTCTCTAGGTCGAATACAACAGACAGGCTGACATAATTCGCGCGAAAACAGTTTGATGGTTATATGTTCTCTGTGCCAGAAAAGAAGCTCGAATGTACCCTTAAGGCCGATCACTATGACAAAGTGTTCCGTAGGAATGAGCTAATAGTGAATGAGAGGACTCCAACACCCACCTCAGCGTCACTAACTCTCCACTGTCTTGGGTGACTGCCACGGATGCCCATAAGCAAGCTACTCGATGGTTCTGTTCGGTGTCAACCGTCCCAATCATTTCGTTACACATGTAGTGGACAGATTTGGCCGCCAGAGAGAGCACGGCATCCGTCTAGTATTGTTGTTTCTGGAGTGCTGCCGCACCCCACGTGTACCCACCCATTTCTAACCGAATGTCAGTAGAACTGGGTGGCGAGCATTCGAGGGTGGTGAATTTGTGAATGTGCACTTCGGTGGGTAGAGGAAGCTGTATGACCTACATCCAGAGTATTTTGTTTCACATGTGAACGCCAACGCGTGTAAGTTTTGTTCGTTTCGTAAGCTTGACAACCAGGTCACAGATGTGCCTGTATGGAGTATGATAGAAAAAAGATTTCAAAAACCATGCCTGCAGGATGAGCGCTCAGAGATTAACGGACTCCGGGGCGAACTAGAACAACACGAGCCAAAGCAATGTTACCATATTCATATTTCGGATATCGATCACAATCTTACCAATACAGTCAAGGGAGGGCAGAAAAAAGCAGATAGACACACAGATAGACAGACAGACAGACAGAAAGATAGACAGAAAGAGAGACAGGGAGACCTCAGACAGATAGATAGATAGATAGATAGATAGATAGATAGATAGATAGATAGATAGATAGATAGATAGATAGATAGATAGATAGATAGATAAATAGATAGATAGATAGATAGATAGATAGATAGATAGATAGATAGATAGATAGATAGATAGATAGATAGATAGATAGATAGATAGATAGATAGATAGATAGATAGATAGATAGATAGATAGATAGATAGATAGATAGATAGATAGATAGATAGATAGATAGATAGATAGATAGATAGATAGATAGATAGATAGATAGATAGATCACGGATAGATAGATAGATAGATAGATAGATAGATAGATAGATAGATAGATAGATAGATAGATAGATAGATAGATAGATAGATCACGGATAGATAGATAGATAGATAGATAGATAGATAGATAGATGGATAGATAGATAGATAGATAGATAGATAGATAGATAGATAGATAGATAAATAGATAGATAGATAGATAGATAGATAGATAGATAGATAGATAGATAGATAGATAGATAGATAGATAGATAGATAGATAGATAGATAGATAGATAGATAGATAGATAGATAGATAGATAGATAGATAGATAGATAGATAGATAGATAGATAGATAGATAGATAGATAGATAGATAGATAGATAGATAGATAGATAGATAGATAGATAGATAGATAGATAGATAGATAGATAGATAGATAGATAGATAGATAGATAGATAGATAGATAGATAGATAGATAGATAGATAGATAGATAGATAGATAGATAGATAGATCACGGATAGATAGATAGATAGATAGATAGATAGATAGATAGATAGATAGATAGATAGATAGATAGATAGATAGATAGATAGATAGATAGATAGATAGATAGATAGATAGATAGATAGATAGATAGATAGATAGATAGATAGATAGATAGATAGATAGATAGATCACGGATAGATAGATAGATAGATAGATAGATAGATAGATAGATAGATAGATAGATAGATAGATAGATAGATAGATAGATAGATAGATAGATAGATAGATAGATAGATAGATAGATAGATAGATAGATAGATAGATAGATCACGGATAGATAGATAGATAGATAGATAGATAGATAGATAGATAGATAGATAGATAGATAGATAGATAGATAGATCACGGATAGATAGATAGATAGATAGATAGATAGATAGATAGATAGATAGATAGATAGATAGATAGATAGATAGATAGATAGATAGATAGATAGATAGATAGATAGATAGATAGATTGATAGATAGATAGATAGATAGATAGATAGATAAATCACGGATAGATAGATAGATAGATAGATAGATAGATAGATAGATAGATAGATAGATAGATAGATAGATAGATAGATAGATAGATAGATAGATAGATAGATAGATAGATAGATAGATAGATAGATAGATAGATAGATAGATAGATAGATAGATAGATAGATAGATAGATAGATAGATAGATAGATAGATAGATAGATAGATAGATAGATAGATAGATAGATAGATAGATAGATAGATAGACGGATAAATAGACAGATAGATAGATATAATAGATAGATGGTTTTTCCTAACTATGCACAGCCTGCCATTGTGCATTTCTTTCGCGAGCTATCTTGACAATGAAATTATTTTCCACAGCATTTAACTGGGCACATTATGTTAATTATGCAGTAAAATGTTCGTTGCCACTGAAATTTTACCTGTTCTTTGTCTGATAGGCACTAAACCGATCATCGTACGATACAGGTCCCTAAATTTGAGAAGACACAAAATATTACTGACAGAATGATGACACACAATTTCAGTTGAAGCAGTAGTCAGTTTTCGTTCGCGCTGTTTAATTTAATGTTGTCTTTATATTAGAATAATTCTAATTAACTCAGTGATTCCGAGAAGAAATACATGAATTTTCACGCTTCGTAATTCAGCATTATTTGGTTCTAGTTCATGTAAACATTACGTGTCAAACACTTTCGAAGCAATCATTACGAATATGTAGTTACGAGTGTTGTCTAAATTCGCTGGACAGATTTGTTTTCCTAGCATTCATTTTCTAATCCCTGAATTTGTTTTAGCAACAGTTTATCAAAGTAAAACATTGTGAAATAAAACATTTCCGGTTGATTTTGTGACAAGCTGCCCAAGTGCAGTGGATCGGTAAACGAATAACCTCAGGGGTATAATTCACTTTTCTGAAAATCCAGGATTTAGGGACAGTATAAGTTGTCCCCTGAGCAGCCGTACTAACACCATGAAGACAACCGTGTCTTGTCAGCAATCAGACCGGATCGGTGGTCGAAGGAATTTAAATTTCTTATCTCAAGCTCAATATTAAGAGAATTTTACGAGCAGCCGAAATACCCGTATATTCCACGCGGTCATCGACATAAGTGCTGACTGGAACTGACGTTGAGTTAAATTTTACGGTCAGAAGAGGAACGGTGCTGCTATGCGGTTCCATCGGCACAAAGAACGAAGGACCACCGTCCGGGGAATTCTTTGAAACGTACAGTTTTCCCCATTTGTTATATGATTGGCAACAATTCTTTATTCATTTACGCACGTTGTACAAGAGGATCGTTCTATTCATCAGGACAAACCACCTGTTGATATCCAAATTAAAGGATAAAAGCTTGGCGCAACATGAACATTGCCATTACGTTTTATTTCTTTTGTAAAGGACCAAATTGTAATCAAAATCAAGAGAGATATAAACATTTTTGATCTGAATCATCAGTAGTTGAACTCGTCTAATCTATTCCTGTTCAGATTGTGTAGTCCCACCTTGTTTGCACGACTTCTTCAATCTATAAAGGGACTTTTGAGAAAAATTAAAGAGTCAGCGATTTTTTCAAAAACTTGTCGAATTCAGTGAAAGTTATGACATATTGCGGCAGAATGTCACACTCTGTAGTTATCCTGTTGAGCAGCAGATCTAATCCGTTTGTTAAGCTTCTCAAGTCACCAATGCTGTTTTATAGATCGATTGGTAGATCACTATTACGCGCCGCGTTTAGATATCAGTCCTAGACCTTGCTGAGGCCGACAACTTTTGTATCCACCCTTATTGTCCCAATTTGGATTATATCGGAGGTTTTGGCATTATCCGACCCCCATCGTAATCATTTACACCATTGTACACATTGCAAGCCTGAACTTTCATTCACGATTATAACGGAAAACCTTAACACAATCATTTCCAATAAAAGACCATTATTTTGGGGGTGCAACTGATCCAGAAGCACGTGAGAATTTGGATTACAAACGGAAATTTAGGAGCTATTGGTTGAAAAAAACAACCACCATACTGTTGCGTGTGTGTAGTGTTCTTCGATTAACCATAAATGATGTAGTTCAATTTTTTAGGCATGGAGCTCACCGTTGGTTATCCTGTGCTTCTTTTTACTTAATTTCCGCCTTCTCCCCATGTCCAGTACGGAGAAATTGGATTAGGTCATTTCTCTGAGTGTGATAATAAGTTCGCTAGAAAATTCAAATGAGAGCTGTTATGAGGTGGTTGTGGCGACTGAACCTTGGAAGTGCCTCATGATTTTGCCACAGTCAAACCATAGATTAAAAGAATAGATATGCCAACGGTCATAAAATGATCATCCCCGCATGAAGTACAAAAGGAAGCATTACCCGGTTAAATAAGTCTTCCAAGAACAATGTGTAACCTAAAAAGTGAAAACATGTACTTATATGAGCCCGGCCAGTTTCACACTGTTTTGACTGTTGTGGATAGCACTCCCAAAACACGGTTGACGATGACTAGAACCAGTCCTTATCAACAGGTTTAATGCGGTAAACAAAAGCAAAGTTAAGCTACGAGGCCACGCCGGAGAACCTTGGACTTTCTGCAAATGGATCACAGTATACCCGCCCAAATTAGTTAGTACAAAGGGAAATCCCGCTATAGGCAGTCAAATTACAAGCTAGTTCACTGTGGTGGATGCCATGTGCTACTGTAATTTGGGCGGGTATACTGTGATCCATTTGCAGAAAGTCCAAGGTTCTCCGGCGTGGCCTCGTAGCTCAGCTGGTAGAGCACTCGCGGTACTAAAGCGAGGGTGGTGAACAAAAGAAAAGTTAATCGAATGAGAGTCTGAGCCAATTTCTCCTCAAGGATAGTATCTTAATGATCCCCGAAGTTTCACTAGACAGAGTAGAAATTGAACCGGTAGAAAAACGTATTACCGAGACAATTTCAGTTCTCTCGCGATTGCAATACGTGAGAGAATTTGTGAAGTATATAAATCCATCTTTAAATAGTCAATCGACTAAGCGATTCATTTTATCTCATTTATTTTCGTACTAACCCACAGGAATCTCATGGGGAATATTCTCCCTGAGTGCATCTTTTCCTCTTTGATGGTCCATTAAATCAAAATTCGAAAAATCACTATCCAAGTAAAATGCGTCTGCAGTTTATATGCCACTTCTTGTTGTGGCGCACAGTTTGATTTGATTGATACGAAAAAAACCCGCTGTCCGTTCGCGGGAAGAATCCGAGCTATCTCTAACACAGAAACACGTGCCTAATGCATTCACACAGTTATACATCCCATCACTTTTACCTAGAGAAGTGTACGTTTCTGGTTTCAAGTGTAAATTTCTCCACTGCGGTTAAAACTAGACAGTTGTTCAAATGAAGACGCCTATATAACCTCGGAGTCAGGGTCACGAATTCCATGTAAGTCGACTGGGTTTCCCTGTGAGTCTGTCTTCAACCGGGAAATATTTACTGAACTGTGAGGATATTCTCCAATCTCCAAATGTTTTTGTACTGTTTGTATTTCTTTCTTATAGGCCTCATGTGACCGACTCTTCAGCTAACTGAACTACTCATTGCAAGATCATTATTTCCTTATTATTGACGGGAACTACTTGTGTTGAATTATACCCTCGTGATTTCGCAAAGTGCTCGCCTTTGACTATCTGTTTGATTTTATCTTTCAAACTTCTGTCAAATCAATTGTAGTGACTGGGGTCAAGCAATATCAAATGACTGAAGAATACTATATATATATATATATATATATATATATATATATATATATATATATATATATATATATAACGTGAACAATAGAGAAAAGACGTAGAATTTTATAGTCCGAAACTTTGTTTGTTATGGGAAAACATATGGTCGGAAAACACAATAGTGGGAAAGTAATTTTTCACTAAAATTTCTGTGCTGTTATTGCCCACTTCATTGTTTTCTCCGGGGAATGAATAAGTCAGCCGAATTCGTTAGACTGTGCAAAGAACGAAAACAAAATATGACTCCAACCCACTTTTAGATGTATCAAATCAATGTGCCCTATCGTGCACTGGCAGCTTTGATGGCTTCCTGTCTGTACTCTTGGAGCTTAAAATTATTTGATCTCAGTCATAGACCGCATATAGCCAGACCAAAACAGCGAAAACGCACGCGAAAAATTTTTTTGGGCAAGCTTCTCCCAAACCTCATCTATGCCAAACACAACTCTGTCTTTCTTGTTACACCTTTTGCCGACTTTATTAGTCTGAATCCCGTATTGTTTCATGCCAAATTTATATCACTCGGTTTTTCCGCTCGCAGCTTTACAATCGAGGGAAGTTTTACAGTCAGTATCATGGTGAATTTTATACAACTTTCTTGTGTTTTGTACCTTCAGGTTATCTTCATTTCTCTATGTAATTATTGTGCTATTCAAGGGAGTCAGTAAATCTTTAGACTGGCAAAAAGTTACTCCAAATTCAAATCTTTTTGATTCATTCAAAGGTACATAAAAGTGATGGCTGATTCGAATGAATTGGTAAGATGAACCAGCGAAGAATCGGTCAACAAAGAGGGACTATTATCTGATCACCGATTCTGGCGATGCCTGGCTGTATCCGCAATTCAACTTCAGCTGGAACCACCACGTCCACTATCATGGATGTTATCCACTACTTCGCGCGGCAGAATCACCGTTGGATGAGTAGTTATTCACTGATCCTCAGCAACTCTGTTCATGAAAAATCAATCACTTTATAGTCATCTCTTCTCATTTAAATGACAGGCTAATAATCGCTGAATCATTGCACTTGAAGTAATCGATTTCAGCAAAAGGTTTTAGGGATTAATAAATTAAGCATAGAAGAACGGCTCAGTTGTCCTTCGTTTGGATCTAGTTTGTTAATAAAGATAGCTTACAATGTTAGAACAATTTTGCACTGCTTTCACGACATTTAGATGATGGTGGGAGCATGGGCAATCCTTTTAATCAACCAGATTTCAATCCAACAGTGTGGCATGACGGTTTACCGTACGTTTGTGGAGGGAATTAGCCGTTACTAGCTAAAGTAATTTTATTCCCGTCAGCATTTTGAAGAATGAAGACAGTTAATACTGTCATTTTTCTCCTTAGTTCAGGCTGGCCTGCAATCAGCGAATTGATTAGGTTGCCAAGTACTGTATCAAAAATACCATAATTCGAATAGTTTACTAGTCATATTTGTCTTTCATACACGGTCCCTGCACCATTCAAAGCAAATAGTCGACGCAGCCCGCAGTAACTGCTACAGAATCGCTTAGATTTCCACACCTGTCAATGACAGTTCAGTCAGGTGAACTTTGTTGTTTTGAGTCGTGATTGGATGAAGAGCTTTCTTGGGTAAAGTGATAACCAGCCATAACCAAAACCCCTCATGTAGGTGTGTTAGAACGGCCTTAACTGAAAATACTTAAGATCCACTTAAACTTGCAACGGATTCGTGTAGAACGAAACTGGACTTATACGGAACATCTTGTCAAGCGAAAAACTAAAGGAGTTTAGAAGGGGAACAATTGCGTCACAATCTTCATAAATTTAACTTGTGTTACCCATCATCATCATCGCTACCGTTTCGATCACCAGCATTACGCACACTGCTGATGGAATGGGGTTATGTGAACACTGTGCTCCGTCGATCTGCTCGAACCAAATTGCCTGGAGCAACAACTATGCACTTGCTTGAAAATTACTGTAACCTTTTAGCTACTTTGCAGCCCTGTGCTGTGCTTCTGTATCACCTAGAATTTGAGTATTTGTGTGTGTGTGTGTGTGTGTGTGTGTGTGTGTGCATATGTGCATGTACATGTGCATGTGCATGTGTGTGTCCGTGGTTGCAAATCGCAAGAGAATCTGTTTGTTTGTCACCCTGTTTATCTACGTACCTATTCACGGATGTTTCTGATCTAAGATTTTTGCATGTTGTTGCTGATGTTATTGATGATGTGGATGTTGAGAATAATGGTGGTGGAGATAATGACTGCATGCCAACTGCCCGCATTTTTGATTTGAACAATCTCAGACCAGAGCTTACTGTCTCCTCTGAGATTCCGTGTCAGCTACGGTCAACATAGATTGCTTACCCGACAGTGTAATGAAAATTTGCTATCTGTTCCATGGAACAAGAGAAAGAGAGAGAGAGTGGATCCTGAGCTTCAATTCCTTAATGACACTGATCACCATGCAGTCTAACTGAGAACTGCACAGGAATGAAAACCGATGGAGAAAATTAAATTCTTTATCACTTAGCCTGTAAAAGCTACAAAATATTGTTGCACGGTGGACCACGAGCTCCATTTTTTATCCTAATCCATGGTTGTCCATCCGTACTCCTCCATGTCCGAAGTAAAGCTCATAATCATTTTAGATAAACAAAAGAATTCGTATTTAATTCAAAGGTGAAACGTGGGAGAGGTTAGCCGGTGGAAAATGATGACAAATCTGGACGAGAGAATACGTGCACCACTAACCGTTTTCTTTTTCAGACAGAAACGAATTCTAGCACAAAACTGGTCTGTAGTGATTCGAAACACACTGTTATCTCGAGTTTGCGAAAAGTTCCACAGAAAATGGTGCCGTACTTTGCTCGTGTAATGTTGGCCAAATATGTGGTCATCACCAAATTGCGTTGAAGGTGCTTCTAAATCGAATCGTATCTTCCAAGCCTTATATTTACTTTATATCCTTCTGACACAGCTAATCTGATACTTTATTATGTTAAGTGGCACAGTATGAACCTAATGACTGCACAGGATCTATAATCAAATAAAATACGCCAACTCACCACGAGCCGATTTGAATACCCACCAGAACCCGATGTGATGTAGTCTTGTTGATATTCGCTTTTGGGCAACCGAAAAGCTAGCTGCTCTAAGTACTGACGATGTGTTTACGATAATCAGTTCCAATGCGACTGTGACTATGGAGACAAGCTCGTTCTCTCAGGTTGAATGAGGCTTGGTCATTCGATGGTTTTCAGGTGGAACAGATTCGTTTTTCTCGATCAGGATCGGTGCAAAATCGGAGTGAACATAAATGATGATTTGAGAGCCACTCTTGTCAGTGAAGGACGGCTAGCAGCTCTTTAAGTTTTGATATGAACGAAACCTTAGGTTGCCTGTTGGGAATAATTTCATGCTGAACTTAAGTAGCTCACGGTAAAAAAAGCCCGCTGGGTTTGGGTTCCAAAGAAGGCTTGAGTGATCCTTGTTCCAGCGGATGACGGTTGACAACCAAATGGGATTTTTTCTTTCTCAAGAATTTTCATCAGTGAGCTAAGTGCTGTTAGTGTGTGCTAACGGTATCAAGTTGTTTCATCTTGCAATAATAAAGTTATTTCCATTGTTGGATGGTCAAACATAATATCAGTTTATACGAATTGCTACTGCAAACTTTTGGTGTCGTTAGTCGTGGTAAATTCACATAACCTATTTTTGTCAGTGTGAGCAATATCAGTGTTAGTCCTTTCAGTATTGGTAATAATTGCAGCAGTAGTAGTTGTTGTTGTAGTAGTAGTATGGATGGTGTTGATAGAACCTTCGATTTTTGGAAGATTTTGTAAATAAAAATTCATTATTGCTTTTCACTGATGGCTTTGACTAATCAACAAACGTGCAACCATATCAAACACTAATGCTATTTTATCAATGCAACAAAGTAAAAACCTATAAAAAAGACTTTATTTCATGTGTCACTTCTTATGATAGAGGAGTTAGAGCTGATAACCTATCTAGTATGACGACCCTTTACCTCAACCAATGTCGATTTCTGAGGGCAAGTGCTTTTTTGAATCATATCTTCTGCGTTATTTGTATTTGGTCAGATTTGTACGCGAACAGACATCCGCTCTTCAGCCAAAAAAAGATTTATACTTGGCAACTCATCAAACCAGGGAGAGGAAAAAAGGACGAATTCTCATCGAAATGGCCCAGGAATTCTGCCTGTATTTGTGCCCGTTTTGTGAGGATAGCGTCCAGGTTTGGGACGGTAGTGTTGTTGTATATGTTAATGCAAGATAGTTTTGGATCAAAAAAAGAACGAGTTGAAATGAAAGAATTACGCTTGGATGGATTACTGTAAATGGTGAGTGATATCTGCTGTCCTACTTAATGTTACATGATCTGTAAGGTATATGATCTGAATAGTCACATGACTAGGGGTGGATTTTACAGTTCTGTTAGCGCTATTAAATAACTCTGTGTGGACAAAGTTTATGTGTTCGGTGATGACTTGGGGATGCATTTTTTTAATTTCCATACCGTGAATCATTGTGCGATCACTTCACTTTGTTTTGTCCAATCTAAAGCAAATTTGGCCATGTTGTTACGCAAAATTTCGGTTAGGAGCGAAATTGCTCATGTAAAATCCGAAGTAAACATCTGCTTATCTGTTTTGGTGATAAGATTCAGGTGTTTACATCCTCATCTTCCACAAAGTTGACCGTAATCGAATGAAAAACATTTTTGTTCCTCTGCCAAATAGGAAGAGAGTAAGGATATTCTTTTGTACTCAGGATTTCGGTCTTGAATAGTCGTTTCTCTTACTGTACTTAGCTGGCTTACTGTTCATGTCTCCACGATAACAGTCCTCATTTCACGTGGATCGTGAACTTTCATCTGTGTCAGTCCTTCAGTTGGACTGATTGACGTGAAACACTCAGATATAGGATCTGGAAAAACCCATTTGCAAAGAGCAAGATAAAAGTTTTCATTAAGTTCTCAGGACTAATTTGGAATCGTCATTGAATTTCATCGAATAATCTTCTAGGTTTGTGCCCCTGAACCACCCTAATTCTGGACCTAATGCCTGCTATACTGGGTCTACAAGCCACGAGGTTTCAAGTTCTGTCTTTATAGCACATCACTTTATACTCGCAAAGATACCGTTCGTAGGTGAACTCGAATTTTGGGAATGACTCCAAGCTGATGCTAACTGAGTACGTATAGTAGAAGCTTTCTGGAAATAACCCAGTTGACAATGATAAAGATTGTGTGCGAAATCCCCAATCGATTTTTGACAGTGGCCGTTTAACCCGGCTGGCAAAACGTACTATGATGATTCCACCACTGTGTTATCCATTCTACACTGGAAGATACGTATTCGTTCACATACTATTATTTTCAGGAACTTGGGTCTTTCCAATAACACAAGTTGGTCTTTAAGTGGCTCCCTATCTGTCCTCACTTTTGGTTTGTCGTAAATAAAAAATTGTTCATTGATGTGATAAAAATTAGGATTGGACAACTGATCAATCATATTATCGTTTGGTTTGCATTAAAAATTCGGTGAATGGTGTTCCCGTAACCACCGTCTGCGACACCATTCTTGGAACATTCAAATTTTAAGGTTCAAGTTTCTTCCTTCCTTTTAAGCAATGGTTTAATTGATCTATCCTAAAAACAAAGCATCTCTGTTTAAAAAAGAGCTATATTTAAAACCATTTTTTTTGTTCTAAACTTGCGTTCCCCTGTAGTGAAAGGTTTAGTTTAAAAAGGAGTTGTTATTCACATCGTGGGTCCTTCGTGTCAGGACTGATTGCGTACTGTTGCATACCGAATGAAGTGTGAAGAGTACACGGCACAAACGCAGAACAGACAATGAAATACATACGGTGAGAATTTCTCTGTGAGATTTCTGTGAACAGTATTTCTCCGCCTAAATCGATATCCAACCCTGGTTGATCACGTGCACGCACAATCAGTGACAGGTTAGGATGGTCGTTCGACACCGTTCTTATTAAACAGCTGTACATTTTCAATACTAGCTTATAAAATTATGTTTCATCTATGAACCCAAGCAGAATGTTGTCTATGATTAATTACCGGCCCCAGTATGGTGCAATGCACAATTACAGAGTTGAGTGGAACGTAAACCTTCTTCTAGTCCAGTTTCTAAGGTGTCATATTTTTATACTGTTATACTCCCGGACCAAGCATCATGAAATCACTATGGATATGATACACCGTGGCTTTATATTGGTTGTCACGTTTAACTCAACGACTTTGTGTATTTTCAATCTTAGTCCAACAGAAATCAGGTTAAACGAAAGCAGTACTGATTCTCAGCACTGAAATACAACCTTAGGATGCTCTATGGGTTCTTAGTAGTAAACAGATTGCCTACACAATCAAAAACCCTTTTTATTGTGCCAAACTATAACCGATGGGTTCAAAGATAACTAACAGTTGGGAAATTTTCCTCAGGAATCAAGTCCAGAGTGGAAAAAGATGATTTTTGAAGAAGACTCTACTTTGTCGGTGAGGTGGCCTAAACTACACTTCTCCGGCCGTAACTAAGAATTTTTCCACCCTTTCTCAGCGGAGTAGGATAATTTCCAGCCTCGCCACATCGTTTTCTAGGCCTATGGTACGCTTTTCAGTCGCTGAGTACAGTCAGCATGCTTTCTGAACTGAACTCTCAGAATTGGCCACTTGAGGGAAACGCATTGGAACCCGCATTAGTTGACCGGGTAGTCGTACCGAAAATGAGTGATAATTCGATATCAATCTTCTCATAGCTCTTTTTCTCTCTTTTGTATCTTGTTTTCTCTGAGAGCATTAACCGCGCCTTCGCGGTGACCCTATCATCACTCACTTAAAGTACTTTCCCACATCGTGAACTTGAATTGGTTTCAGAGTGTGCGAGCACGTTGTGTAAACTATAGATTATTGGTGAGTCTGTTTCAACTCCATTGGTTAGTGTGACCAAAAATCGATACCACTTCGTTGCTTCATTGTTAACACTCGACTACGTGTGAATGTACAACTCTTCCACCATTTCTTTTAGGTTAATTTGCCATGTAAAGGAGAGTAGGGATTTACTGCACGGATCACTTGACATTCACCCAAGCTTGGGAACACACATGGAATTTGTACGGCATACGTCATAGCATGGTTCAAATAAATTCCTCATTCTGGATAGTTTGCTTTTTTCGAAACGTTCCGAGGCAAACGTCTGACATTCTTTTGCGTGTATTGTTTTTCCCCTCCTCATTTTTCTATTCTTATCTCTTTCTTTGTCCTGATTTTCAGTCTATTCAACTGTTTTCTATCTCTCTGTTATTTACGCATGAACACAGTGATTAGGAAATACCATATATCACCAAAAGTTCACCGCACTAACAGGTTTGAGGGAAAGCCAGACACTTACACCTGGAGTGTGAAAAATCATAAGTTCCCAATAGGTCAGGTGTGGTAACGATGTGTGTGACATTGTGTTTTTGTGACCAAACAGGAGCGGGGTTTCGAACCTCATATACTTTTGAAGTCACAGGAATTTTACCGCACGGTATAATCAGGTTATGTGAAATAATAGCCACTTTAATGTGAGCATATTCAAGATTTCATTGAAACTACATCAGATGTACTCCACAATTTGTGCTTTCCTCACATATCCTTTGTCTTGATCGTTGTCTCACCCAACTCTGAGATTCCGCATCTACATCTACACTATCTTGAGTACAAATAAAAGCCATCAAAGCTGTGTAAAAAATAACGGGGACAAAAAGGATTTTGTAAGAAAAAATACGTTGTTTTTAATGTTCTGTATAATACTGTCAATGAGGCTTTTATTTTTGCATCACTGTTCCTCAATTGGGAGTGTTTAGATTCTTTCTTGCTGCCCAGCATAGCCGCTCTGGTTCTAATTATTACCCACGAAATCTGTAACCAGCCGCATTGGCTGTACAATGGAACCTGCGCGGGAAGTTAAAATACGGAAAGTGACATTAAAACCGGCAACAAATTCTCCAAAAACCCTATGTAAGCCATAGACTGACTGTCTTTAGCGACGTTCAGGGCGCCCAGAAAGTTATGTATACAAAAGATAGGCACACGCAAAAAGTGCCCACACCACTGAAGCCTTGACGGAGTGTTTGTCTAAGCCAACGTGTCACTATCCGCACCGGAATTGTTACAAAGAATCTCACTGTTGTTTGTAGAGTGTTGCCAATACAATCAAGCTGCCTTTCGTGGACATCGGTATTCGAAAGCAGAAACCCGCCGTGTGCATAAGGAAAAAAGCGCTAAGGATAAACGATGGGCTTCCGCTTAAGAAAGCCGATGTCTTCGAAATAGGTTTTGATTGTTGTGGCGACGGTCTATAAGTAACTTCCGAATTCATGGTCGTAATTATTACTGTTATTGTTATTATATATATATATATATTCGACGGAATGAATCGTAAACCTACTCTGAATTTGGTCTACCAAGTCACTTGTATATAGTCGTCACTAAGGTTTCGTCAGTATATTGTGAACCCAAAGCTTCTGGAAAGTACAGCCAAAATGGTTTTCTAAGTAGTCTAGTGCTCATTATAGTATATATATATGTATATATATATATATATATATATATATATATATATATAATATTTTCATTCACTCACTTATTGCAAGACAATAAACAGTAGTTTTGGAGAGGGGTTGCAACCAGTAAAAGGACACTCAACAATGAAATGACTGCCGGCGGAAAGATATGAATCCGGCTTGTCGAAATCTAAATTCCATGAACATAATACACCGACCGTCTCCTTTCACGATATCCCAGCCTAAGCCACAGCTGAGAGCTGATAGAAGCGTAATTCGGATATGACTAGCGGTATCATTATGACCGCCATGCTTTGTGAATGCCAGCGATGTGAATTTCGCCAGAGCGGGTTCGATATGCGACTTTGTGGTCTTACAATGGGCCAGTTATTAAAGACCAAAATCCATACTGTGACCGAGTCTTGCTGATCACAATATCGATGTTTGCTTAACACTTACCCACATGATACTCCAGGACGCTACTCACCCGGTAAACATGGACTTGTCCTTTTGTCGTTCCCATTCATTCCCTCATTCACCAGCCACCTTTTCTCGAGGATAATTGTGTACAACCACTGCTCGAAAAACTTTATATCTCAGTTTTCCTTCACTCTCACTTATTGAAAAACAATCCAATCGCGATCTGATTGTAAGTGTGTAACCAAACATTGGTCATTATTAACAACCTGCTTATTTTTCATGTTTTATTTGTGCGTGCAATGTCTGACAAGTCGGCATACTGCTCGCATAATTTTCCCTACAAGGGCAGATACAAATACGAAATGGTTTTGGTGATAACGGGAGAACCATGCAACGTTCAACATTGACGTGGCTTATAGAATGAGGGACTTAGGTCTCACTATGACCGTAGATTTCAACTGGATGAAACAGCGTAAAATAGGTTCTCACAAAACCGTGAGGGAACCATTTCACATTAGATAAGTAATCTCCTGCAGTAGGTGAGGATACTTTGTACCCTCGCACTAGGGAATAATGGGAACCCCGTTTTGGGAGTACTGTGTGCAGCAGTGGGCAAATACTCATAACTTTGATATAGCCCAAGTGAAAAAAGTTCGGCTTCTGACTGCATAAGTTCTCGAGGAAGACAGGGAGAAATCTTACTGGCGAATACTGCATGACAGGTGACGACCTTCAGAAGGAAAGTGTGAGCTTAGAATGGACCTTACTGAATAACTGAGGATGATAAGCGATGTAATGACGGTATAATCTGAGGACATTGTTATACAGACAACCAGACAACTAACAACAGGAGGCAGTGTAAAGCTACAGAACGCGCCCTGGAACCCAAAAATTTCTCTTGGACTTCTTTCTCAGTGGATTCCTACGAAAGTAGAATCGGTTATTTTTAGCGGTCTTGAACTGGAAAGCTTAAGATCATTCAAGAATGCTCTGGATCAGAAATGTAGCGAATTATTCACAAAAAGTTCAGTAATGAAGAGGAGACTCCGAACTGGTTTAGAACATCCCGCAGTAGCCAAAGATAACGTGCACACCACCTAATATGGTGTTACTAACTATTCACCGAGGCAATGTGGTGAGCACTATGCATGAATTAACTCCCAGTCTGACAACACAGAAAGAGCTTCCACGATGCATCATTTTCCAAGGTTTTTCAAAACTGTGATAACAAGACATCTAGGAAAGAACGATGTTCTCAGCTAAAGGAAACGCATTTAACGAATTCCGCAGTGAATAAACTTCTGTGAAGAATTTCGGATGCCTAAAGGAGTGGTTTCAACCAATTGGTACACATTTTCTCAGTTGTATTCCCTGTTTCCATGGCAAGTAAGGCTGAAGTTCGCTTCTTGTTGCAAATTTCCTTGCTTGCTTCTCGTTTCACTAATAAGTATAGTGGATCACGAACTAAAAGTGTTCCACTTCGTCATTTGAATCCATTGGCACTTCTGTTCTTTTTCGTAGACTGTAAATGTCCTCAGTTATAAGGTACCTTTGAGTCAAGGTTTTCTATCAGTAAAACCAAATCAATCGATTTTCTTCTTGTGAAAGTTGATTTCTAGGACCGTGAGAATCATATGCCATCCTCGGCATTTTCCATGATCAAACGAAGTGCAAGTTTTTGCATACCTGAGCTTTTATTCACAGTTTTGACAGTCCTTTTTCAGAAGTGATATCAGATGCTCCTCCCACGAGAGCCCCGTAAGGAATTACAACTCAGTTTAGTTGACCATTCTATGTGGATTCGTCGAAGTTGCCCTGGAAGACGACGGCACTGCTGTTGCTAGTTGTAATCTCTGAAGTAGATAGTGTTCATAGCTGGATGAAAGTTATAAGGATTATTTTTTGCGTATTACTTACTGCCAGTAGTTCTTTATTCTGATCATACAGTAGGTTCATTGAACCATGGGATTTCGCACTACCCCCCTATTTCCCTTTTCTTCATTTCTAACCAGTCACCCTCAGCTCACCTTACGGATTTCCATCGTGTGTTGAACAGTAATTCTAAATTTGTTTACCCTAATCTGGCTCTCTGAAATATAAGACAAAATCCATTCGGTCTAATCAAACACCGGACCAACACATTGAACAAAACGGAACTAATTTTAATCCAGTAACCTCGAGAGTTGTGCTGCCCAGTGTTTTTCTTTGTTAACCTTGTCCCTATCTTCAGTATTGTCTTTTTCTGTGGCTATTGATTGCAGACCACTGAAGTGAGACTGTCCCAGAAGGGGGTACGCACGATACGGGGGTGCCAAAGCAGGAAGTTAACTTGCAATGGTCAGAGTCCCGAGAGTTCCAACTTCTGCTACCCACAGTTCTGACCGTTCTACAACCGCCAATCGGTTAAGATTTACGCCGTGAGAATACATAAGTCCTCTCAAACTTTGAAACAAGCCACGTAGCTGATCCCGCGTTAGACTTTCTGCTATCCTGCTTAACAGTCGCATCCTGGCATAAGTGATTCCATGTCCCGCACTTTGGATTGGGTATCGGAAACGAACACGCGAACACTTAATGCTCCAAATCAGTTTGAAGCTGAAATCATCGAACCTGCTAATTTCTATCAGAGGCATGTGAAGCTGATGACAGTAGCACAACTTCACTATATATATATTCAGTTGGAAAACAACAGCCAGTTTATTCTATCTATGAATTTTTCACCGAAGAAAACTACGAATAATACTGCCCCAGTAGCTTTGAAACTCATTATAATTTGAATGTAACCTCTTATGCGCTCCGTGGTTATTGTTTTTCATGACAGCTTTATGGCAATCATCACTCGGGGGAAGTGTATAACAGTTTTTCACCGATCAATCTATGAAAGCATGATCACGGGGACAGTGAAATCCGAGAAGTTGGCTAGTTTTACCACTTAGATGAATGGTGGACGGTTCTTAATCATAGTGAACCCAGTTAACCTCTTCATTATTTTGATAAACAATTATATAAATTAATTGTTCAAATTGTGTTCATTACCGAGTGGCCGAATGCAGTACTCCTCAAAAATAGTCACCTAAGGTGGGAAGTCTTGTTTGTGATGTATTTTATGTCTGTTCTTTTGGGATATTTCCAGTTTATTTTCTACAGCCTAAAAGGTAGATTATTGAGTGACTAATACCTGTTCCAATTTGAGAATATATTACTAATATACGAAATGTTTTAGTCTGACCGTAGATAAAACCGACTCGTTACACAGTACCAACACACGGAGAAAAAATGTATTCCCGTTTAGCTGCAAGTTTTCCGTTTCTAAGTGTTTCCGTTTACTTGCTCATTTGCTTTTCAGCAAAATTCCATTTCCCCTCAGAATGCTGTAAAACTAATGGCCGAAAACTGGATAATGTAGTTCAACTTAGAGCTTTTATATGTTCCCGTAATCTTTAAGTGAAAGTAAAAGAGCATGACGAAACAAAAAGAATATAACCTCGAGGAAGATGGCGTCACGTGAGTTTTGTGCCCTTCCGTAAGCTCCACACACAGCAAGTAATATTCGGAGAAGATTCACTTCTCCTCTCTGTTCAGTATGAGTTTGCATTTCTCAAGATTCCGTCGTTGCCACACGTACCTGTTCTCCTGAACCGGGTGAGATACCGAGTGCGTGGAACAATACGATACTGCATGTGATTTCCTATACGTAAACATTTTTGCAAGTCAGTAACCTTGTGCTCAAGACGAAGTTTATGTTTTCTCACCATTTCCACTGCAAACCCCTTCAGTTTCTTGGTGTCAGACGATTCGTACGGTCTGTGCTTGTGCGTGAGCATATACGTGATCCGTCCAATGCCGAAAAAGTTTAGTACTGTTATCCCAAAATAGATTGATTATAAAACTGAATTGGAAAAAATGATTACCCGCAATAATCGAAATGTAAGCTAGCTGAGGGCTGTCTGATGAAATGCTGTGTTGATGACTCGTAGAGTTTCATAAACAGAAAACATTCAGATTTTGTATCACTCGTAATCTCATGCAATCTATGGTGAACAATGTTCCAACAGTTCTAGACCGCGAAGACAGGGATAAATTCCATCGATGTCTAATCTTGTCTTTCTTTGGTTTTAAGCTCCTGGTTATGATGGCGAATTCGTACCAAAAGTAAAAATCTTTTCAAGGTAACTGAATGAGGTCGGTCGATTCTTGATTTGGAAAAAACGTGCAGAAGCCATCTCTTAAACCGTTAGATTTGACGTTGGATGAGGTGGTCTTTTACCACGAATGGCTTCCAAGACACCCACTCGCTGGACTATTGCACTGTAATTCAGATAAAATCGATATTATTTTATGCATTCCAGTATCTCCACCTGGAACTTTCAATTTGTGAGGCTGAGGGATCCACCAATGTGGTTTACTCCATGAACTGCAGACGAGCCGTCGTAGATTCTTTGGTAAGTAGAACTTGGGGCTAGTGTATTAGTTCATTTACCCAATACTTTTATCTCGAATTCCCTGCGATTATCATATCCTACATCATCCATTCTCCAACGGAGTGGCCCTGAAAGAAAGAGCAACCAGAAGAATGGTGTGTAATTACTGCCCATTTATGGATTTCTTGAATTAAAATTGACGGAAAGTTCATTTTATCTGGTACAAATGAACTTGAAGTTCACAAACTTTATGGTAACAAACGGAAGGACCTCGACGTATTTTATCAACAACAGACTTTCTGGACGACACCGGATTTTGCGAGTTTCCGGGTTTTGGGGATACTAAGAAATAAAAAAGGTGTAAGTGATTTAAAGGAGAATGGACTTGACCGAGGACAACAGCGCGTGACAGATCAATAGTACATAGTGTTGGTCACTTTGCACCAGAATGGCTACTAGGGAGATTCTTCAGATTTTTCACTTCCTAATTCATAACGTGAATGGTGAAGATAAACGTCCTCGGTAGGCAATGGAAATTCCAGTCTTCTACTGAATTTCAAAGGCTCTGAAAGCTTGTGGTGTTCACTGCTCAAGTTGGTCATTCGCATAAGTTCAGCAACCAGAGTTCAATGAGGACTTTCCGCTGCAATATTAGTCACGTATAACAAATGCTCCCGTCATTTTTGTCTCATTGTCAGAACCTTCCCCCATGACTTTTGAAAAGAAATACGAATGATAACTTCGATGGCACTTGATCTCCATTTTATTTAGTAAGTGGAAATGGTAAAGTAGTTCAGGTTAAAATAGACCACCGAAGTGAGAACTGGCCGACCACCGAAGGGTTGCTACCCAATACCACAAGGTTTATAGCTCACCACGATGACCGTTTAACTACGGCCAATCCGAATCACCTTACGCTGTGTTTTCAAAAACTTGTTACCCCACAAGCGTATGGGTGTCAGTACGGTATTATGACGAGAAATTCAGGGACACTGAGCCGGGGTTTCACAGCTAGAAAACATATATCCATTCCACTACTGATTTATGCAGGGCTGCTAGCAGAAACATAAAGAGACTCAAAATCCGGGAGGAGAATATCAACATACTGCGATTAAAAGTGCGGTTTTTCTCAGTTATAAGAGTAATCTAGGTAAAAATGAGTAGAAACTACTGCTTTGCCATGAACTTTGGGCTACTTTGGTTCTTGATATCTCTTTCGTGGTTTTTGTGATTGAGAGTAAGAGAACATGACACAAGCAAGTAAATAGTTTTGTCAGAATAGAAACAGAGGGACAAGTTCCATGCTTATAGGGTCTAGAATTCTGATTAGATTGCGAGTGTTTATCGACTCCGTTCTTACGTCGGCTCTCCGATTTACCCATACGGGTGGAAAGCAGATTTGTTAGTCGCACCTGAATTGTGCGATGAATCTGAGTTGTGTGAAACAAAACCGAGTCAGATGTGCTCCATTCACGGGTGACAATCGGAATATCAAAACCTTTCAGGTCATGCCTTGAAGCAGCTTTGTTTGCTGAAAGCCAATAAATGGAATACAGTTAAGAAAAGGCCACATCATGAGATGCGATCCGATTTTTCTACCACCTTTCTAAATTACCACTGGTTTTTGCTTCAGGACTCAATCTCGTTACATATTTTCTCAGATTTTTCTGCCTATTCTCATTTAATAAATACATTCAGTTTTAAATCCGCTAAGTCGAGCTCTCATAACTGATTTCAAGAAAGGATTTCGCCAGAAGCCAAGTTTGTTGACTAAGCATTCATGGGAAAATAGAGTGATTATCCAAAGGTATTCTCATGAGGTTAATTATGAGAGTTCATTTCAGTAGATTTCAGTCTGAAACGATCGACTGACTGAGAACAGTACAGCACGTCAGTACCACAAGACAAGAAAAAGTTTGGAAATACATTTAACAAAATGGGAAGACTTTTTGGCAGTTGAGCAGAGGATAAAGTGGGCAAAGTGACATGGCAACACATACAAGTATGCTGCATGAGTTCAAGGTCATGAAGACTACAAGCATCACAGACGGAAAAGCAGTAGCTGAACATGACTACCAGAAAGTTGGACAAAGCCGGAGATTTTGACAATGACAATAAATTTCCATTCACACATAAGAAAAAGATCACTTCGAAACAGAAGACTGAAGATTTCAAGGCAACAGTGGCAGATGGTAACCATTAGTACCGTCGATTTTACGAACGAAACAGAAGAATTCTACGAGGGAAAAATCAACAAACATTAAAAATCTTGGAAAGAACAAATATATAAAAAAGCCACATCTCATACAGATAATGGAGTGGATTTGCGTGAGTGGGGAGATTTCATTCGATAAGATCGGTACTATCGTTGGAGATGCTATTGAGTTTACCAAAACAGAGAAATGAGACGGTAGCGACAGTAGAAAAACAAATGAATCCATGTTTCTAGACTATGAAAAACCAAATCTTTGTAGCCAAAAAAGGTTCAAATGTATCTGGCCAACAGAATGCAGTATACCGTGTCCAAGTAGATTGTTCAAAACATTTGCCAAACTCAGATTTACCTCTGATGCTAATACCAGACAAGAGAACGGGCAAATAATGTAATCTTGAGCGCTATGAAGGAGGGCTTCTAAATTGTGAAGATGTTTATCGCTTTTTCGGTCTGACTCAGTGTAGAGCTTATGAAACTCCTATCGTATCTCTTCAGCCAGGCTCTCAAGGGGATCCATTTTACGTCAGATGTGGAAAGGTATTGTCCATTTCATCTTCTGAGCGTGAGCCCAATAGGACATAACAGCGGAGCACTCAGCTCGTCCGTAATCCTGGAATTAATGTGGACTGGTCACTTTTGTTTTACTTAGCCGTAAATGGATCTCTTGTAGTTAGAGAAAAACATATTTGTCTCGAGGAAAATATCATTCAGGCACTAGATATAGTAAAATGAGAACTTAGTAGAAATGGTTGCCGAGAGAGTTTCGTTTGGAAGAATACATGCTAGAGCATCTTAAACAGCCGTCGATTTTGATCGCGGAACGATTTGATTGTTGGAAAATAAGCCTGCTACAACCAGCCTGAGCTTACTCGTACGGGAATAAACTGCCGGCTCTAAACTCTTCAATGATCACATACTCTTGCTTATTAATGTTCGATAGGTTATCGAGAATGCATGTTAAGACCGTTTTCTCAAAGAATCACGGAGCACAAGCTGGACTGTCTGAGCACTGCAACCACAAAGACTATATCATGTGCGATCTTAGCCTATCCCGTTGATTCCGAGCACTGGTTAAAAGAATGTGACATTTTCAAAGTAATCTAAAGGGTTATTCAATAAGTTATGAAATAGATTCGTCACCAGAAATCAAAGACCATTGAAGCAAATGCAATTCGGCTTTGCCATTCATGGCTGTGTTCCCAAAAGCGATTTGTCAAGTCACTCCAAAAGCCTCAGCCTAGAATCGACTTGTGCTCATAAATAGGATTTGACACATTACGCGATCCTTAGGCATAACGGAAAAGGTATGTGACTGAGTGTAATCCGTTCAAAGCCACTGCACGATAATAATTCACTGCGGTATACTTGCGCAACCACAACAAGGTCTTTTTACTTCCGTAGCCACTAGAAAAAACCTTATCATCTGAAAACTCCTAACAATGAAAGTTGGCTTCCCTCTTCTTGATTATAGAATACAACTTAGAATAGCTGTTGTATGAAACAGGAAAACATAGTTAGCCCATAACAGGCAGGCTTTAGTGCTTACTCGAGAGTCCGGAGGAATGGTGGATGATGCAGATTAGAATCGGGAAGAACTGAAAATAGTGGCACTTCATAATTCCATGATGTACAAATGAGCGTGATCAAGTGCAGTGCCGAAATAGTCTCAACTGTTGCGGTATTAAATGCGGTTCATTTATTAGCCAAAGTACTGAGCGAATCCGTACTGGGACACCGCGTTTTCTTCTGACACCTTTCTTTCCCCACCAATACTCCTCCTCACCGTTTTTAAATCCAACACAGATCAATCCAAAACGGTTGGTTCCAGAAGTTCTACCGCCTGAACAAAGCGGAACCAAATGCTTCAAATAAGCCAGTACACATTCACGAAGCTCATATTACACCGAGTTGCGGTGCGAACTGCGGTTAGCTTTTGTGTGTGTGTGTGTGTGTGTGTGTGTGTGTGTGTGTGTGTGTGCGTGTGTGTGCGGATCGCCGTCCAAAATGAAGTGTGCGGCCAAGTAGTAACCAGTTAAACGCACGCTTTGGTTGAGTGCTGTTGTCAGAGTGCGTGCGTGCTTGTCTGTGCACCTGGTAAAGTACTGTTCGGAATCGGTTGACAAAACAAAAGAGCTATGGTAACTAAAATCCAACTTTCGTTTTGTTTTCTTTTATTCCGACTGTCGTGCAACGATTGCTAGCCGTACACCTCGTCACGATTCTGCTCCGCTGCCACGAGTAGAAAAAAGATCAATGTTGCGGTCTTCGTGTGTGCATGCTTCTGTGTGTATGTGTGCGTGTGTGTGTGCTCACGCGAGCACAACCGCGAACACACCAGTCTATCAAAACGCATAGATGTTTAGGCCTTCTCACTAGCCAATGGGGAATCGGACTGAGTTATGTGCTCATTATCACCTGACAAAACGAACTGAGCGTCGTGTGCATGATGTTAGAGCGAATGCTGATGGTGTTGTCAGTTTTTTAAGTAACTGGATGGGTTTAATTATGTTCGCGTGTCGGCCCAAGCTTGAGTACATATCTGTGTATGTGTGCATACGTGCGTGCTTGCTTTCTTGGGTGTGTACGTGCGTGCGTGCCTCTTCTTGGTGCAGCTGGCTAAACCGATGAGTAATGACCGTACTTGATAAGCTGTGAACCTGTCCACAGACCGACTAATTAGCTACATTTGCCTGGGATGCAGCAGTTTGTTTTTGTCTAATAATACCTTCACTGGAACATAAAAACAAGACGAAGACCAGCGTCAGTGAAAATGAACTTCCACTCTTCTTGATAAAGACGCGAAACGTCACCAGACGAACGTGAACGTCCCTGTCTGAACTGCACACGGCGAATAAGAAACCAGGGAAAACTTTTGTTTATAATTTTCTGAAAATTTGGATTTCGGATGAAGTAGCTGGGTATACTGGGTAAGAATGCACATTAAAGTACCATGATCGGTAGTGAAGAAACTGTGGGCAGCTAGAGGCTGGGTGTTGGGAGAATTGAAAGAAAAGCAGTCGGATTAATGTAGAATGGGGTCAAATCAACGATAACCATCTAATCTGAACACTTCCAGTTATATCGGCCAGTCACTTGAAGGGTAGCACCTTTTTATTTGATTTAACAATCTAATTTTCGGACTACCTGGACCCACGTTAACAGTTGCCCATTGCCGTCGTTAAATAGGTTTCGAAGCATTTGGTGTAACGTCTTAAGTCATCCTGAAAGCCTCCCGGTTAGGCCGAATGTGGTAAAGCAGCACTGCAGATCATCTGCTTGATTCCAAAGCAGATGTAATCCCGTTTACTGAATCAGTTGGTAAGATCGTGTAATCATTTCACCGAAGCGGTTTGTTAAAAATGAGAAAGATACGTGATCCCCGATAAGGCCAGGGACAGCTAGTTTTCAGTTACCTTTCGAAGTGTTCACACTGGTCGGCTGGATAACTGCGCAAACAGAGGGACCGCGCCGAATTTACGAGTGCTGAACTGTCTAAGTTCTTAATCGATCAACCGATGGGCTTTTTTATCGAGTATCAAATCGCCAAGTAATCGATCATGCTTCAACTACGCTTTGCTTAGCACTTTGTACCATGGGAGTTCTGTACACTTGTCTCATCATTGATAAGAATCATTGGAAGTAGAAAACCCTGTAGTTTGTTCGGAAAGTGATGTCTGAATCATTAGTAGGCTTCGTATGGTGAATTCGTTCATCGTAGAAGTTCGTCGCTGTGCGAGCAAAGGGGGTTAATCTGTGCAGAAGTCAGTGACGGAGGGGCGATACATCAAGTTGTTTCACTGAATAATCCCATCGCATTATAGAAAAAGGCACGATAGCGAACAAGCTCGTTTTCGGTAACTTCATACTCTGGCTAATACAGTTAAATATATGTACGATAGGAATGCATATTTTCGGAACAAAATACAGAGTATTTACTGTATCAAATTAAGATTGGTCAGCCAATATTGTAGGTGTTGTGCGGTTCGGAAAAAGGGTGGGAAGTTGGTTGTTCGTGGTTGGGAAAACTCGGTGTAGAAAGTACATCTGGAGTGGGTTGGCTGATTCCTGTCACGACTGAAAGGTCGCGGTCGAGGTCACCATGATTTTGTCTCCCATTTTCCGATCGCGGACAGGGTAGCTGAAGTGATTTGACAAATCGCTTGTGTGAACAAAGCGATGGATTTAACAGCCTAATCGCTACTGCCTCCGCTGCTCCCAAAGTGATTTGGCGAACGATCTTCGAAGAATTCACAGGCACTTTGTAAATTATCTTGAAGGCTTCGTTGTCTACCTGGTGCCCTGTCTCGGCAAGGTGCGCTACGATTGCACTAGTTATGGTTCTTCTAGTTCCTGTCCTCAGCCAAGCTGATTTGTGTTCCCTGATTTTTTGTTTGCTCATGTTCGGCAAGCTATGTAGGCAAAACGACACGGCAACTGTCCCAAAGCGATTTGTCAAATCACTGCAGCTACCCTGGCCGCGATCGAAAAATGGGGGACAAAATCATGGTGACCTCGACCGCGACCTTTCAGTCGTGACAGGAAGCAGCCAACCCACCCCAAATGTACGTTCTACACCGAGTTTTCCCAACCACGAACAAACAACTTCCCACCCTTTTTCCGAACCGCACAACACCTACAATATTGGCTGACCAATCTTAATTTGATACTGTGGGAATAGTGAATACAACAGAAGGAGTTTGCACCGAAGTACTGAAAAAACTTCCTACCGAGTCTGAAATTCACAGCAGAATTTGTGTGTGTTGTTGCTAAGTGTGTTCCCAGTAGCTTCGCACCGTCTCCGTTCTTGTAGAACGTAGTGGCCCTTGTTTTCAAAAGTAACGGAATAAAAAAGTCACAAATCTTTCTTGAACTCCGGATGTATGACAACCTAATGCTGGGAGTTGATCCACACTCAGCGTTTACCACTTTGTGTAACAGGGAATGCTGGGGCGAGGTAACGGCGTGAATATCAAGGCGAATGGACGAACCAAACGAGGGCCACAGACAAAAGAACAGACAGCAAATATGTTGGAGGCTTCCTGAAGCAGGCAAAAGGAGGCATACTGACTACCAGAGAGAAAGCAGCGGGATTTCCGGCAACCAGCAAGACAGCCCAGGTGAGGGGCTGCCGATCGAGCCTTCATCTGAGACAATCGGACCTACCGAAGGGAAATGACGCCCAAGAGAAGCAAGCCATCGGTCACGGACAACTGGCCAGAACGCAGCCGAAGCGCTCAAGCAGCGGCAATAGCAATTTTTTGTGCCGCACAGTCTGGAAAAGGGCTTATTATAAACGATTGTAAGTGTTTCATGACTTGACTTGCTAGGCCGATGAAATACAAGTAGCCTGTCTTGCGTTATCTTCCTTGTTACAATTGTACCAGCAAACAGTTAGTAGCAACTGACCATTTGATGTAAAGATTATCTTGGGCTTTTGCAAGGTACTTTGAATCAGTTAGGTAGCCCTACTTCAGTACTGAACCTCCTACGAATAATTCGCTCCAATCCTGATTCAAAACCTTTTGAAGCACCTCATATCCTCCCAGCTGGTTACCTCCGAAAACGACTCATTTGATATCCCCATATATCCACTGAGAAAGAAGTCGGAGCACACTTCCACACCATAGAGTGCCTTCTATGGCATCACGTCATCTCCTGTTCGGAGACGTTCTCGAACTATGCTGCCATAACTTCTTCTTATCATTCTGAATTATTCAGTGGGCTCTCTTCTCAGCTGCAACTTTTCTTCTGAAATCCTCTTCTGCTAAGCAGTATTTGCCTATTATGTTTCCCTATATCTCCCTTGAATACTTTCTGGCCAGAAGCTGAAAGCTTTCCGCTCAGGCCGCATCCATTTTGGGCAGATTTTTCCATTCCTGTGTACTGCTGCAAATGGGGTCCCATTATGTCCAATGCGAAGGCACGAAGACATCTTACCTACTGCAGGAGATTATCGAGATGGGTTCTTCCCAACTATGTGAACTCTAATTTTGCACTGCTTCGTCCGCTAAAAACCTGCTTTCAAAAGGAGACTTAATCAACTAATTTTATAAGCCATGCCAACAATAAACTTTCCTTGTTGCGCCCTTATTTTCACAGCTGCTCGTGTTGTCTTCAGCGTATAATTTTCTCCTTCAATAACTGGCCCATTTTACGACTACCGTGAGGCCTTTCACGAGGTCGTACAGCGGATCCGATCAGGCAAAACAATTTACCATCGGCCATTACAACGCAGTTTAGCTAGGACGATGCCGCCGGTCAACTGAAAACATCGTGGCTTTCAGCTTTAGCATTGATTTTGGGCCAGTGTTAGAGACTTGCGAAGCAGTTTGAAAACCATACAAAGTTGTTGAATGATCACACAAGGCTTCAAACTACGAAATTTGGCTCTAAAACTGCGACAGATACGGTAGTCTAAACGAATGAAATCCGATACCCTTGGATGTATTTTACTCCAGTTGTAGTAGATAACTTTGAACGCAGTTTCACAATTCACTGACGAAACCGATTTGACGTGGACATGCAAATGACTTGGAAGATTAAATTCCACCCAAATTTACAATTCATTTCACCTTCTGTGCAAATGTCAACGGTTTCCACATTCGGCTTGAGAGTCCAAATACAGGTCAAAAATCTGGGAGTGCATTTATATATTCTATTCGTTTTAATCACCTATTTTCTCTCTTTTTTATTTGCCAATCAAAGGTGTATCATAACTTTTCCAAATAGGTTCCCACTTATTAGAGGTTGTTTGTCAATAAACAAGGGAATCGGTGGATTCAATAATACCAGGTGACAGTTTCTAAAATGAGTAATTTCCATATTTGCAGACTTCACTTGAATGCGGGGTCGACACTGAATGCAATCTGATTGGTGCGTAACACGACATTATTGTTCTCAGCGACTGTCTAACACGTGCAAAAACACACCTTAAGGTCGACTGAAACAAATTTCCGCGAGAAGTCTGCATTGCGGACTACCGCCACAGACAAAACAGAGATAGAAGAAAAAAGAACTTTCCCTCTTGGCTCTAAAGTGTGCAACAATCTTCGATTGTTGTTTCTATGCGAGTAAACTTAAATAGGAATTAACAAAGAATGCTGACATTTTTTCATATGTTCCTGATTACTGTGTTTACCTTTTACAAGGTAAACGTATATTTTTCGGTCGGGATAGTATCTTCATTGCAAAACGAGACCTCGTCGCATGAAAGGCACTCCAATGAGGAGCAGAAAAACTCGGCTACAAATCTTACAACTTTGTGAAGCCCAAAATTTTCCTCACCTCAATCGTGAAAAAAGTAAAAGTGTGATTTTATGGCCGATTGCAGTTTATTTTTGAACTAGGAATTTGTCTAGCTGAGACTTTACGAATTAATTAAACCATAAAGTCCCACAGAATTACAGTCGAATGGTCTCTATCCAAAACTTCTGTCTTTGAATGTTTTTGACTTACTGATTCTTGCGGTCAGTAGTGATAAACTCGAGTCAGTTTGTGCGCCGATATTTTGACGCTAAGATCGAAGATAGCAAATTTCCTTGAAAGGTTCAACAGTTATTTATAAATCATCTTTCGGATTACCTGGTTGATTCATTTCTCAGCTTTCAAAGAGTAGAAGTGAACACTTAGTGGTTTTAACCCGGGTACAGTTAGTTTAGTAAGTTTGCTGCTAAATGCTAAACTAGCAGTGTAAGAGGAGTAGATTAGATTTTTGTGGTGTACAAGTTCCATAAAGCACAGACAGTCAGCTCGGGCAGATTTGCAATTAAGGTGTTCAGCTCACAATCGTCTATATTGGGTTCGATTCCCAGTCGGGGCTTAGTGAATACGCATTCCTGATGATTCCTAACAAGGATGAAACAGCTATATAACGCTTCCCCGGTTTTTAAAGGTTTGACCTTTTATGCTGCTCAATGAACCGAATTTCAAAAAGTCATTTCCTACTAATCATATGGCAGCAGCACTCTGTAGGTTGGTCAACGAAGTTCTTTCGTTGTACTTGAGCCCCTACAGAAAAGCCGTCCATCACAGGAGTCGCTCACTGTACGGAAAATTCCCTCCGAACATTCAAAGCTGGTGTTCGAAGAGTTCTTCATCATGTGGTGCACGGGTTCTACAAACCGTTGAGAGCCAGCCCGGATAGCTTAGGGTGGTTCAGTGGGTGCATCGTGGTTGTGTACTGCTGACGATTTATAACAAAGATGAACCTGATGTATAGTGCTTCCAAGGTTTTCAGTGGTTAGGATTGCGTCAATCGTTTTTCTTCTGAGATCATCAAGCAGCGAGTCCTCATTAGGTCAGAAATCGATCTATTTTTTGTGGGAAAACTTTGCATCAGCCTCTGATTTATTTACACGGTATGGATAAGAAGTCAGACTTTTTCACTTCTTTATTCAAGTGAGTGGCCACAACCAGGAGTCATCTCTCTGTTCAGGTAATGCCCCAATCATGTGAAAAGGATTGATTATGAAGAGCACAATTCAGTTCCACATGGTTCATCTTTGGATTAAAGCTAGGTGAATGATGATTTCAACATATCACCTTGAACAAGTGCGAAGTAACTTAAATGATATACGGCTGGTAGCAACCAATCATGTGACGCTCTTTTAGAAGGAAAATAAGTACATTGTTTAGAAGTGATCGAAGCGATTCTTGAATATCATCTCTATTTCTAGGAAAGGAATTCTTCCGTCTGTAGGATCATTGACTCTTAGTTTTTTACTCGATGTGGATGTGGATACCAAATGAAACTGTTGCCAGAAGTCATACCCTCAAATATTCTTTTAAAAAGACTAAACTGTATCCACTTTGAAAGTTACTGCCAAAACAGAAACACACTGCTCCAATCTAACTATCTTCGAAAATGCTCATATCAAACCGGCCGTGGTCAAACTTTCATCGTGGTGGGCTTCTGGCATCTCTACTCCGGTTCACATCCTCACTTCTTCGACTGGCAGCCTTTAGATGGCAGTGACCTCCTAGCTGATATATTGCGCTATAATTACATGACAAAAAGAAATAAATAGAAACAATGGAGTAATTAAACATGATTCAAATAGGTTTCATCTTAGAGAGGACACTTGGAATGGGCTCCATTATTATCGTTTTTAAGTATCAAGATTTATTCTAGATACTTTTCTAAAAAGCCTACTTTTGGCTGTGCTATAGCTCATCTTAAAAACAATTGTATTGCATGAACAGGTACACTGCTGGTCATATGCCACGCAAGATAAAGTTGGTCGGCGATGTTTAACCATAAACTGAGAAGTCAGGTCTTCTGACTCTTGTCGCTTAATCGCTATCCACTTTAGTACAGTGAGCTTTCAAGGCTATGAGCACATCCACTTCACTGCGCTCAAGCAAAAACAAGGGGAATATGTAATAAAAAATTTAAAAAGCCTGCTGGAAATAAACCAAAGGTAAGTTATTTACGGTGCAGCTCATCAACAACAAAATATTCACCTTTGGGTGCACGAAGCATACACTTGAAGCCAGCAATCAAATCAGAACTTCAGCTTGATTCGAGGAGTACCCATAGTAGACAGTTAACGTTTTTTCTCACCACTAATTTACTAGATGACAGAAAAATTCGCAGGTCTGTCTCCGTTGAAGATGTGCTACAGTGCATGCGATTTTTCTCAGATGGGCACACTACGCCATTGTCTTTATATCTGGAGTTGCACAATTCCAGTTGGAAATATAGTCTAGAAATTCCGGTCATCATCTTAGTGAGCCACATAAACAAAAGTTAGAAAGGCTATCAAGGTTCCCAACAAAATTTTCACTGATTTCGTACTTTGTAGCGGAAGGCGACGATGTGGGGGGTACGTCTGTATCAACTGAGCCACACGATTCAAAATGTCAACACGCTTACTGCCATTCAGATAGTGCCTTTATTCGTCTGCCGTCCACGAAGAACTGTCATCCCGTTACGTGAGCAATTTTGTCCCGTTATGGTCACGTGCCTGTGGGCTTCGGGCTCTTTTTCCTCCTGTTATCCCCAGTACTGATCTGAAGTAGTCAATCGAGGATATCTTTCTACCTGTCGGGGTTTTGCAGAGGTTAGTCTGCTTCTGATTAGCATGCGCTTTGTTCCTGTCGCGACGAGACTGCACCTGGGCACTGTGTGAAGGATTATATCTCAGCTACCCAGAGAGCTATGTAGAATGACTTCTTCAAAACAGAGATGCAACCAGAACAGACAAGTTACTAGATAGAAACCAAAGAAAGCAAACCATCTGATGGATTACTTCTGGTTCCAGCTACTGTGCCCCTGGATAGGACATCTCAGTGAATTAACACGAAGAGAAGCAGCTTAAACGTTAAAAACTTATACTAGCCGAGCAGCCCCCAGCCGAAAGGAAGGCTACCCCGACCAACTTCCGCTTGCTCCACTGGAAGCATAGGGCAAAGGACGGCTTCCAACAACCCAACAGTTAGGCACTGCAGAACACAAGACAGAATATAAATGACAATCATGTCTCACATAATAAACCAGGAGAAGTTCATTCACAAGTGTTTCGATCAGGTCCCCGTACTAGGTCACTGATCTACAGCCTCACAGATCATAATTTTGAGTCAGAGGTGCCGGTTAGGATTCTCAAGAAAAACCACTTGTGGTATGAGAAAGCGAGAAGTATGATTTGTCTAGAAACCTCCAGCATCCCTTATTTAATCCTATTCAAAACACTCAACGGCATTATTTTCTGCCGACTGTTCAACGCTCGCAAAAGACGTACGTGTGGGTTCAAACTGGTTTCAGACCCTATCGGGATTTTACCAACCAAGTGGTTCCGCACGAACAGCCGAGGCCGGGTTCGTACGTATGGTAATCTACCACCAGAGTTTACCGCGAAAAGTGTTGCTCGTTAGAGTTTCTCTCTATCCTTTTCAACTGTGTAAATAAAGTTATTTTGAGGTATCATGTCCTCATGTTTCAATAAGGGCATCAGGCACTGTTTGGACAATAAACTGTCTCACTCAGTACACGCGACAACGTAGTCCTTCTCAGTAAGATCCAGGTAAGTTGCAAGTATCATAGATAATCTACACAACAATGTAGCAATGGATGGAAAGCTTTCGCAGTGTAAAATATGGTGGTTGTAATGGTTCTGATGATATACGAACGTTTCTGTGGCATGAGAAGCCCTGGCTGAAGTATATAAGTTCCATCACCTAGGCAGTTACTTCCCACCTGGTGGTCGAATATCGGATCAAGTATCTTCACGTATACAAGAGGCGCATTTGGCTCAGCAAAACTCAGCCATTTGTGGCTTCGGAGAGACATCTAATCATTCACCCAGGACCTGGCGTGTGCTGAGGCGCCTAGATTCGTTCAGTTAAGAGCCTCTAAAACATGATATTTAAGACTTCAGTTCAGTTCAGTTCATTCAGCGGCAAACCTCGCACTTCTATGCTCTGGTATTTGTGGCTACCTTCCAGTATCTTCGGGTCAACTGCAAAATGAATAGAATCATGACGTGAAAAGAACCAAAAATGAAATCCATAGCGGCAAACGCAAAGATATGGAAAGAGTCCGAATGAAACTATGCCGCTGACTGCGACACCTAGCCGTGTCAATTAATGTCTCCAGCCATCTGGTAGATGGGTCGCATCGACCCCAACCCGGAAGTCTACGTGGCCAAGTCCACTGGTCAAGGTTTTCATACCCTCCTGCAATGTCATGGACTGACCGCCTCGACCAACCTTCCAACCGCCACCTGCCTCAGAGAACAGCGTACACTGGGTAAGTCTATCGGTGGGAATGCGTACCACATGTCTCAACCACCTTAATCTGTTTGGATTCACTACTTGATCCAGAGACTAAACTCGCGTTCCCACCATCTCAGCATTGCTGATACGATGTTCCACCATTTTCGGGCAACGCTATAGAGATATCGATTCTCGAACACCGGCAGTCTTCGCCTATCCTCTACCCTTACTGCCTATCTTTCTCAGCCATATAAAAGAACACATCATCCTCCATCTGACCACTTGATCAGATGTGACTGACTGAGTAACAAAACTTATTTACTTCATTTACTGCCTCCGGTGCCAAGATAGTGTTTCGTGTAGAGCCAACCCAGTCCTGTAGCAGCATTTTACACTTAGAAGGTGATAAATGCATCTCATTTATCGTTACGCTCTTGTCTAGACAATCTATAAAAGCTTACAAATTACCTGGATCTTCACTCAGAAGAACAATATCATCTATGCATTCCAAATCAGACAGTTTACTGCTTGAGCAAAGATAGATGTCATTATTCTTACACGAGGATAGGGCTATTTCAAGAATCAATTCAACTACAAAATTGAAGAGGAAGGTCGAAAGAGGACAACCCTGACGAACACCACTTCTCGTGGTGAACTCGAGTAAAGGTTCACCATAAGCACGAACTCGGCTTCGGTTGTTCCCATACAAGTATTGGAAAAGAGAAACAGGTTTCTCCGTCACACTCTTCAGTGAGAGGCAGTGCCCGAGAACCGTGTGGTCGACTGAGTCGACCGTTTTTTTCACATCAAAGAAGACCGAGATTGTGGACCTACGGAAGGTGTGTCTGTGCTCTAAGACTTGTCGAAGCGCAAAGATGTGGTCGATACAACTCCAACCGGGCCTGAAACTGCCTTGATTCTCACACGTAGAACTTTCACGGGCGCGGGATAATTTGGAGGATAATCCCAGCGAGAAGTTTGGAGGTGATACTTACCAAACTAACTCCTGTGGTTTATACAAGAGGATCTGTCACCTTTCTTGTAAATCGCTACAGTCACCGATTTACACCATTCTCTGGGAATCTGTTCACTATCCCAGATTACCTGGGATGTTTTATTAACTCTTAAAACAAAGCTTCACCTACATTCTTGAACAAGGTCGGTGACAATGTATCTCGTCCAGCGGCTTTATACATTTCCAAATAACTTATCCCCCCCATAACCTCTATTTCTAATGGAGGCTGGACGTCCACTTGCATTGGTTTTCTTCCAGGTATATTCGGAAGGTCCTTATTAGAAGTGGGCCCACTGAACTGTTTTTAAGGTGCCCAGCCCAACGGTCCATACAACATATTCGAGAGTGGATCAGTGAGCCGCCGGATCCCATGAATACATATTACTAACACCAAGCTTCTGTGGACAGGTATTTTTAATCTAACGGTCAAAGTTGCTACTACTGCCGATAGAAGAAGCCTTCTCCACTCCCCTACATTTCGGAAACCACCACTGCTCACGGTCATTTTTTCTGGCTTCTAGTCAGTTGGCTTCTCAGGGGCACACGCATTTCATTGAATGTGGCATTCTCAGGGAAGGATTTACGAGCTTCCAACAGAGCAGCTGATATCGAAAATATCTGTCATTTGTGAGGCCTTCTTGAACCGGAGTCTTGTATGGCACTGAAAGCGGTATACGAAGCTCCCCATATCTTTCGCCAGTGTACATCCGGGTCCTGGACATCCGGCTCCATCTGCAACTATGTAGACGGCTCTGCCTGGAAGGTAGATCGCCGGTTATTGTCTGGAAGCAAGAGAGAAAAATACGAGAGAACTCTCTGCGTTGAAGAATGCTTCTGTTCACACTTTTTTCTGAATTTGTCGGAATTACCACTTTTACAATGTTGAGATTCGATATGTAGCTCTGGTAACCCGATAACAACCACTGGAAGAAGTGTTGAACTCAAAGAGCTTATTATGTTTGGGGCTTGTGGTACGCATAACCATCGATTAACTTTTCTGATATACATTGTTTTCCGAGACCTTTGAATGTTGAAGTGTTGGTCTGTCTTGTCATTTCATGACATGACAAACGGGGATGAAAATTTAAGCCAGTGGACTAGGCTGAGTAAGACTTGTTAGGGTTCAGAGCTGGGGTCCATCTGGTGGAAGCTTAGAGTCACCAAGTTATGTGACTAGATGACATGGTGAGTGGCGTAGTTTCACTCGATCCTTTTCTCTCTCGTCATAATTTCCAGTTCTAGCTTTCTTGTACACTCTTTTGCACTTGATTTTTCTGTTCTTTTTCTCGTCGGCTGGACGACGTTGCCAGAGAGCAACCAAAGCCGAAGCAAGGAAGTGCCAGGCTTTCCGGCTGAAGGAAATGAACTGAACTATACTTTATTGGCCGAAAATTGCTCGGAAAAAAGTCACGTTTCCTTCTCTCTTTGACTCTCGTTTGGCTGAAATCATGGTATCCTTCGTCGGATCTTTCACTGCCCTATCAGTCACCATTACATCAGTGCTTTGATTAAACGTGGTTTTTGAATAACAGTAATAATTTGCATGCCTGACCTTAACCAGAGGTGGTCCATACTCCCTTTGGATATATCCACGAAAACGGGTTACTCAAACCATTACCTTTTTGATTCGTAGTTGATTCAGTTCGACACATAAATCACCTAATGCTCTTCCTTGGTAAATTAAAGCCGCCCCTATGTTGTGAATCTTGCATATCGATTAACTATACTGCACGTTGTTTGCGAAAGTCTGACATACTTCTTAGGAAAAATACTCACACACACCAAGCACGTTCAAACCGTGCTCAACATTCCTGCTACAAAGGCCGGCACTTCCCCCCCCACCAACTTTCACCTTGTACCAGATACTGTAAACCAGTCACTCAAAGAATGCGCTCGTGTGTTACACTGGCGGAACATTCTGTGATCTTCCAAAAACTCAGCTAAGTTCTTGTGTACGGGTTGAAACGAAAACACCAGTTCGTGCAAACGTCTTGCAGTTAACATCCCACTTACATTCTATCATTTATTTGGTCGGCTAGTTTCGGAGTAGGTCAGCTAACTAGAGAGAGAGAGAGAGAGAGAGAGAGAGAGAGAGAGAAGAGGACAAAAACAACAAATGAGTTGGCTTTCTCGATTGTCTTCGTTGACACAAAGATGATTTTGCTCCACCTGCTGGTCGCAGGGAGGCGGCGCCAGCCCAGCCTCATCACGTCAGAGCCAGACCGCAAGTATTCACACAATTGCGGCTTCAGAATTCATGCAAGTCATATTTCGCTTTTTGAATTGGTGCATACTCCTTTTCACCCAAGAAGGTGTGTGTATGCCAAAAAATTACTCTGTGACTTTTACGCGGATTGTGATTCTAAGGGAACATGCGATCGGAGTTCCGTTGCGTAAATTGAGGACAAAAATACGTGTGAGAAAACAAGGCGTAACGAAGTTGTCCTACATTTGTGGCCACTTTAATAGTGGTAAATTTTTGGAGCACAGATTCCTTATCCGTTCTGAAAGAACACTTCGTTCACTTTCCGTTTACAGAACGGAATGATAACAGCTGAGCAATCCAGTTTTATTTGTTTTTTTTCAGATAAAATATTATATTTTTTTGCTTCTTATTTATTACACGACAGGATATCAACCAAATCAAACGTGCGTAACAGAACTGCTTATTTCCATCCTCGATATCCAGTCCGTAAGAAGGCAGTCGTGATCTGATCGGGGATGTCACCACGTGGTTCATATACCTTTCTTCATCCCAGTGTATTCAGTCCGTGCGAAGTTACCGCATCTATTGTTTCTCCAGCACTGTCCATTTTTTGTGTTTCGAGTAAGTAACTACTTACTTACTCTGAGAGTAGCATCCCTACTGCCCTAGACTCCTCCCCCCTGACAAAAAACTATCCATGTTCTGTGGACTGCCTCCAGATCCTCAATGACTCCTGATTTCATTACCCATTACCGGTTCTCGGCGGTGTTGTCATCAATCCCACCGCTCCCCCGTTGGTGTGCCTCTTTCTACCTATGATCAGCACCGAAACAAGCATAGCTTAGAGATTACAATCGCGGAGATCTATGGCGTGCACGGCTCGCAAAGAACCGCTCAGCTGTTGTCGCACGATAATACACAATCGAGCACGGTCATTCCTTTGCCAATAAGAACTACGCGTTGCGTTGTTTCACCATCATTCGGGAAGTGGCCTCCAGAATTATCCATTTGCGTCTCACATGGTTGTAATTTATGGTCCGGCAACCTGTTCGGGCAGGGAGTCAACTGAGTCTGTCTCAACCAGGCGGTGGTCATTTATGTCACTGGTTTCACCTGGTTTTTGGTTTTGCCCGCAGTCCAACACTCCATTAACGACAGCAATAGTTAAGACGTATTCGTTTCCGTGTTATCTTGCTGACTTTCAGTGTGTTCACACCATACAAGTCCACATTCTTACAATAGGAACAACATGTTTCTCTCGGCTTTTCGACATTCGCTGTTCTGTCTTCCCTGTTCAGATTTTTCTGTCCCAATATCTGTTCCACAGATCCAATATTCTTCCTCGAATTCTCAACAGTGACCGGATTTACCAGAGGCGCGTCAAGAATGGCCAGTTCACGGGGCGCGTCTGCAAGCTGGAACACGTCCATGGTACGGCCATTACAAGAGATGAGGACCACTCCTTCGCAGAAGCCCTGGCTGACTGTTCACAAAACAGTCTGCCCACAGCTCCGCCCGTGAAGCCCCATACCGTCTGGGCAATGCGAAGACACTTACTCTCATCTGTGCAGCCTTGAACCACCACATCTCACCCTAGAGGTCGTTTGGGGTGTTGAATCCTGCGATCACGACATCCCTCGCGGCGGCTCACTTAATCTGCTCCGGACAACTTCGCACCGCGTCAGGCACCAACTGCGCTCTGCGTTTGAGAAACGCTCAAAGGGCCATCAAAATACATCGGTCTCACTGGATCCGCCTAGTTCTCGAACACTTTCAGGAAGCTCCGTAAGTCCTCGTCCTTGAATGGTCCCGGCTGAGGGAGATCCAGCTTAGACATGGCACCAGCTATTACTATCCACAAAGTGTGAAATGTCAATGGTTAGCTTGTTATGAAACGGTAAAGCCTGGACAACACAAGTGTATCAAGTAAACCAGGCAGTTCACAATGAAGAAAGCATACTTTGGCATTCCTTTTGTCCCTTTATACACCTGTACTCCAAGAAAACATATATCCGCACTAGGTGTTTTTGTGACTTAATTTTGGCCGAGTATCATCAGGTGACGGGTTAGTTCCATTGCCTAGCATTCTTGCAGTGACTGCTTGACTGTCCCTATTGACGACTTTTTGTAAGGCTGTTAAGTTAGGTTATCTTACAGGGAGCCGAAGTTTTGCTTTTTTCACTTTGTTCTAGTAGAATCTGACCTGCTCTTTGCGAACTTCACCAGAAATCGCCAAGTGTCCGTCTTCTGCCTGTAGCTTTTGTTTATTCGAAGCAATCGGTTCATTTTCGTCGTGTAGGAGTTGTACTATGTTGTTAAACCATGGCGAAAGGCTGTTAAACTACGGAAAATGCTGTAGTCTGTCCCAGTAGCTCCAGTAAGAAAACTGTGTTGTCTTCGAACCATTTCAACAATTAGCTCAGAAAGTATGATCTATGTAGGACTAAGAGCCATTATCACCAATGGCTACAACACAAACGAATCGGTCCATCCTGGCATCGAGTACCGTCTCACTTTACTGGTTGGTCAAACGATCAACCTCCGTTGTACAAGAGTCCTTTCTCGTCTCATCGATCCGCTATCCGTAGTTCGCCATTCCGTTATCTCAAACCTTGACCGGGATTCTGAATAGGCAATGGCGTACTGCCTGTTGGAGCTACCAGGCCGTCTATTGACGAAGTGTCAACTCTTACCCTCACACTGCTTCTTTCCATTACCACAATAATCTCCACTATAAACTGAATATGAGTACGATGTATTCAAACAGCCTGTACGTGAACCTATCTGTTGGCTGGAGGATCAGTGATTTTTATTTATTGAAATTACATTCAAGATATTTGATATACTCTGTGGTGATAGATGATCAGAATGAAATACCTTATAAACCATGAAGTTCAGGGATTTCCTTAGTTGTACCGAGTAGAACTAAGCCTCTCGTTGCGAGGCAACTGCCAGTCTTGTAAATTCACGACGGGATGCTACATCACACATTCTAATAAAGGCGAAGCTAACGATGATAAGCATAAATGACTGCTGTTTAATCAAGTACTATGCTCGTTGTGGTTGCAAACTTTTGAAATGTCATACAAATTGGAGCCTTTGGCAAGAAATTCTGAAAACCGTGCCACGATAATTCTCAGTGGTTTCACCACTATAAAATTAATAGCAAATAGATGGATGTGTCCATGGCTATAAGATTTGAAGCCCCAACTGGGATGTGACCTGGCGTATCACTATGAATCAAGACAGTTTTCATTGATGTACCTGATGTCTGACAGACAGAAAACCTACATTTTTTGAACCCGGTGAACTCTATCTTGTTTACGGTACCTTTGATCACTCTCAATTACCAAAGTTGATCGTAATATTTCCAGCCCCTATGAAACGACATGGTAGGTTTTGCTACCTCAAAGCCACTAAATCGAGTTTATTTGGAATTTTTTACAACTAACGTATTTACAAGCCCCCTAATTCTCGCCTTGGTTCGGGTGAAGTAAGTAGTTAGCCAAAGCGATTCACGGTGTGATTCCGGTAACTTCGCGATTGCAACGCGTAACCACCTATGTTGTTCGCATAGTGGTTTTCGAACGGCCGAAGGCAAAAGCAACTTACATTTTTTCACCCTCGTTTGAAATAGAGCACGGGAATTCATTATCAAATCTTCATGATTATTTAATAACGGCTCTCTGAATATCATTTTATTTTATTCTACTGAAGGTAACATCGCTATCTAGGTAGAAGATGGTGGTATTTTGCAAACCATATTTTATTATGACTAAGTTTTTTTTACATGAGTTATACGAAGAAACATGTTATATCTTGCAGGAAGCATAGGAAATATATTTATCAAGGTGACAAGTGTTCCATGAACTCTTCTGATATAATCCGTCTCTTCTTTATTAAGTTAGCGGCTTATTTTGGCTGGCTCGGCACAAAATAGTGTAACGGACAAAGCGGATCTGGGTGGATAGGCGAGATGGCGATCGGTCTGAAATGAATCCGTAATAGACTCTGTGTTAGTATTTGATAAACAAACACTGGGCCGACGTCCGACACGCCGTTCTCTGGCAGCTCACAAACAGGAAGAACACGGGCACCAGCGGAGAGAGAATATTAAGCAAAAGTCACTTAGAATCCTGGCTGTCGAGAATCCCAGGGACAGAACGCGAGTTAGGCAGAGAGAAAGCTTTCATGGAATTCATTCTGGGTTGGTGGTTCTTGTTGTTTGGACCCCAATGCGTTCAGCTCTGGAAGGCAAGTGGAGAGAGAGAGAGAGAGAGAGAATGGGAATAGTAGAGTGATGTTGCAAATAACAGAATTAGGTTTCCCTCCCAAAACGGTGATTGCTACTACAAAAGCGGGTATTGACCGGAACGCACTTATATGACCTTGAGATCCAGGTAACGCACTCCAAATAGACAAGAAGTTCCCCTCAGCAAGGGTATCATCCACCGCACGTTTGCTGTTGAACTTTTAGAGAATATGGTGTTCCTCGAACATGTTTGCTTCGTATTTCCTCCTTTCTGTTGGCAGACACACTGTAAATAACTGGAAAAGAGGACATTTTCCCAGTGGAACCAGCATTCAATCATCACTGACGGAAACTACATTTGGTGAATTTGACTATATAAGCGATATTCAACATTTTATTGATTTCTTTCTGAGCTTCAGGTTAAATTATCATGGTGACCAAGATCAATAAATTTCGTACACCCACAGATTGCAACAGAATTAAGGTGACGGATATGAAGTTCTGTTGAATTTGATATTTCTCCCTGGTGTTATGATATACTATGGAAAAATCAGGAAGGAGGAAGTTCTACCGGAGAAAGATGTTCGTCTAGCGAATTTCGTTAACACCTGTGGATATACGGAACGACAATGTAGTAGTTTTACGGATCATTTTTGCATCTTCGAAGTGAATATTCCTACTGTAGGACTGGGTTGGCCCAACACCTGTCTTAGCCAGGATGCCCTGGCGCAAATGAGAAGTAACGTCCCATCTAGTTGTCGGATATCAGATTAAGTGTTCTCGCACCCAGGTAGCACAAGCTGACTCTTCACCGTCCCCTGAGTGTCCCCTAAAGAACGGTCGAGAAAAATAACTCGAATGCACTCAAAACACACAAAACCGATAGATATAACTGGTAAATAATCATAAGTATATAATTCTTGTTATGAAAGTATATAGTCAGAGATATTTCAGAATAATTAGCACTTTATGTAAAGAGAAGTCAGAATCACAATATTGTACGATTTGTGTCAAGGACAATTTCGCTGCATCTCTACACAGTGTATACTACAGACAATAATTAATACCACAGTTCTTATATGATCGAGAGCGTGATAACAAGATTACGAATGTGTGTCTAACCATAGTAAACACAATGTCACACACAATTCTCTCTGTTCGTACAGTGCTGGTTTCCATCGTTTAATTGCTATCGCTTCGGCCAATCGAAGCAGTTTCTTGTTTTCCGTTCTGTAAGTCACCCGAAACACTTTTTATTTTTCAACATCAACGATCAACGAACTGATAAGACACCGTCATCTTCGATAGCTCAACACTTACTTGTGATGCAACATCAAGTTGAAAAATAAAAAGTGTTTCGGGTGACTTACAGAACGGAAAACAAGAAACTGCTTCGATTGGCCGAAGCGATAGCAATTAAACGATGGAAACCAGCACTGTACGAACAGAGAGAATTGTGTGTGACATTGTGTTTACTATGGTTAGACACACATTCGTAATCTTGTTATCACGCTCTCGATCATATAAGAACTGTGGTATTAATTATTGTCTGTAGTATACACTGTGTAGAGATGCAGCGAAATTGTCCTTGACACAAATCGTACAATATTGTGATTCTGACTTCTCTTTACATAAAGTGCTAATTATTCTGAAATATCTCTGACTATATACTTTCATAACAAGAATTATATACTTATGATTATTTACCAGTTATATCTATCGGTTTTGTGTGTTTTGAGTGCATTCGAGTTATTTTTCTCGACCGTTCTTTAGGGGACACTCAGGGGACGGTGAAGAGTCAGCTTGTGCTACCTGGGTGCGAGAACACTTAATCTGATATCCGACAACTAGATGGGACGTTACTTCTCATTTGCGCCAGGGCATCCTGGCTAAGACAGGTGTTGGGCCAACCCAGTCCTACAGTAGGAATATTCACTTCGAAGATGCAAAAATGATCCGTAAAACTACTACATTGTCGTTCCGTATATCCACAGGTGTTAACGAAATTCGCTAGACGAACATCTTTCTCCGGTAGAACTTCCTCCTTCCTGATTTTTCCATAGTATATCATAACACCAGGGAGAAATATCAAATTCAACAGAACTTCATATCCGTCACCTTAATTCTGTTGCAATCTGTGGGTGTACGAAATTTATTGATCTTGGTCACCATGATAATTTAACCTGAAGCTCAGAAAGAAATCAGTAAAATGTTGAATATCGCTTATATAGTCAAATTCACCAAATGTAGTTTCCGTCAGTGATGATTGAATGCTGGTTCCACTGGGAAAATGTCCTCTTTTCCAGTTATTTACAGGGTGTCTGCCAACAGAAAGGAGGAAATACGAAGCAAACATGTTCGAAGAACACCATATTCTCTAAAAGTTCAACAGCAAACGTGCGGTGGATGATACCCTTGCTGATGGAAAAAGTCTGGTTTATTTGTAATAACAAAGGTTGTTTCCATCTGATTGTTTAGATTCCATCTGTATTCTTTTATGGAAATCCCCCTCTCTCCGTGAGTTTTTGAGGATTTCAAGTTGTGTAAGGAAGATGTAAAATTTGCAGTACTCATAATTTACTACTTTTCATGAACAGATTAATGTGTTCCGAGGTTTTAGGTATTTATTTTTTTAATTAATTTCTTCTCTGACTGCCTGCTTCATTCGGTACTCCTTCAATGTCAATGATCAGAGTTCGTTGTTTCTCATTCGGATGTATTTTGTTGATTTTGGGGCATCTTTTATGGACATAAGTTTTGTCCTGTTGTTGTTTTGTGTAATGAAAGACCAAACTGATAATGATTTATTGCAGCCCATGTGTTAGGAGACGTATACATGCATAAAAGCAAACACGGTGCCATTGTATTCTCGGGCCTAACTGCCGCAACATTTCCGTGCGCACTGCGTGAGAATCTAACAGACTAACTGAAACATTTGAGGATCTTGTATCTAACCAGAAAATGGCAATTCACCTTGTTGATGATCACTTTGAGTTTGGCAGTTACAATTCTTTGACTACTGGAATAAAAACTGGTAGTCAAAGTGCATGTGGAATTTCGCACACTAATTTCGGATTGCTGTTGCATTGAATGAAAAGCAGAGGACCCCCAGAAGGGCAGTCATTCGCGGCGGTTGTCGGGTGGTTACCGTCGAAGACCTTGGAAAAAAACCGACATGGGTTCGATCCCCGCCACTTCCGGTCACTTTTTACCATTTGGCAGCGTTTCATTGCCCGCGAGCCCCTCCTGAGTTGTTGTGCATTGTCGAATAATCAGTAAAAAGGAGGTAAAGAAAGTACTATTATTTTTATTATTATAATGAGTGGCAAGCATTGTGAAACATGCCACCACTTTTCCTACGAACTGATGCCGTCACAAAGTATAAGTTTCCTGGAGCTACTGCAAAATTTATTAACAAAAAATAACTTTGGATGAAAGATTACAGACTGGCTGCCGCAATCACTAGTGAATCACCATTTGCAGTCGTTGCCGTGCGAATACACGATTTATCGGCAAGTGAAAATTTAGGCCTTGGTACTTTATTACAAAGATGGATTAAACGATCTGAGTGATGCATACTTTTAAATTTCTGTTGATAATGTTCGCAAGCTTTCAGAAATGTCCTCGGTTTTTCCCCTTTCTATTTCAGAAAATGCCAGTTGGAAAACATTGCAGAGAAGAGGCAGGATAATTCGTTGTCGTAATTGGATATGTATAAATAGACATACTTTGCATGATAAATATTACCATTTAAAGAGATCGGGCTTTTGCGTGTACTTAAGGAATAAATTCCGCTAAATGGTGTGTGCGGAATAACTGTTGAGATTATTATTACACCCGTAGCGAATTTCCATTATACCATATAGTACCAATATAATAATCAAGAAAGATACGTATATTTTGGTGCACTGAGTCGAACTAAGTATCTAAAAAACTAATGGGAGTAAGCGGTTCCTTCTTAATCACTTTCGGCGACCTGCACCTGAGCGTCTCCTGACCATTACCTGAGTGTCCCTTTTTGTTTCGGAAAGGGGGCACTTTGGTGGCTGTCGGAGGACACTTTGGTGACTCTCAGGAGAAGGTCGTGCTACCTGGGCGTTAACAGAAAGCGGTTTTGGCTACTGCCAACCTGCACCATTTTTGTTCATCATAACTTGATCAGTCCTCTTATGTAACGCAGAAATGTGGCCATTAGACGTGGAAGATAGGCAGACTATTGCTGTTTGAGAATTGATATCTTCACAGCATTGCTCGAAAATGGTGTGAAAGCCCCGTGAGCAGTGCTCCAGTGTTCGGAGCTAGTGGTCAATATTTAAACGCTTTATCCGGAAAGTTCACGGTAATTGAGGTATTCGTGAGGCATGCTTACAGAGAGAATCCCACGGTGTACTTTGTTTTCCGAAGCAAATGGAAATTTTAGAAAAGGTTCAGAAGGTAGGTCTAATACATGCCAAAGAGCTGTGTAAAACCGTAACCGAGTAAGACAAATTAGTTTTTCGGTTTTGAGTGTTTGATAATCACTTACCGGTTGGTCAGCGACACCAAGCGACAGGATTGCGTTGAATCAATTACGCGTCTGTATTCTATCCATTTTTCCATGTTCATGGTTTTTGCTCATCACGGTCGCTTCTAGTTATCTGCTTGTGTGCCTCCTCTTATCACAGTTCTGACTGAATGATACTTCTAGGTAAAATAATGAAAATCTGAAATAAAGTGATGTCACTGATCTCTCGAATTCCCCAATGGCCTCACCGGAAATGGTTACTGAGGTGTTACGGACAAAAATACCCCTTTTGGCCGTGTTTACAGCTATACCGTAATAAGTCGATTATTTTTCACACACGCTCTATTCTACCTCGTGTTTTCGTATGCAAAGATGAACCGGTGTGACGCTTAGAAATGGTGTGTCTCATGTCCCCCTCATCCATTGCAGATGGAGAAGCACGTTTTCTACACGATTCGTCAGTTTTAGTCAGCCAAGCATCCGTTACAAATTGGTGTCAGTGTTAGAATTGAAAGTAAGTGTACTATCTAAGAAAGTGATCAATTCAAGTTGGGCACTATCACTGGATCCTGATACAACTTAAGTGGACCTTCTCCAAATGACAAAATATTCCGCTTGAAGACAGGTAAAAAATGAAGGGAGAACAATCAAGCAAAGCCGAATTGTCGGCACGTCCAAGTCTCTCCAAAGTCACTTGATGTGTTTCTTAACCGTAACGATCAGCGAATCATTTATTGAAGAGGTCACACAAAGCATACCCAAAGTAACATTATGATCGAGCGCATAATAACTGAATGTGTATTACTAGAAATAATAAAACTGATTGTAATCCGTCTCTGTCTAACAGCCTAATAAAGCCCTTTGAATCTAATTATTGAAACCATGGGACTAAACAGTTCGCACATATTTAATCCTTAGTCAGACTGGTGATGTTGAATTGGTAAATAGTAATATTATATCACTTATCTAAAATTATTCCATACTTGATAGGATAAATGCCATTAGGCCGTCTTTCCGTAACATGGGCGGAAGGTATTAAAAGTGAGGCCAGTGCAGTTGGCTATTCAGGGCGTGTCAGGCCTCCATGGTTGGGTCCGTGATATCCATCCAATCAGTGATTATAGGCCGGAATACATGACTGCGCATCACGAAAAATGAGTCCTCTTTATTCATACAAATCAATAAGCAAACTTGCATTATTATTTTTAGTACTCTCCTTGCTTTGTCATACTGGTGACGGTTCTGATTTCCGAGTAATGCTGCTGAGCAGTGCCAGTCAGAAGCTCCTCAAACAGTGAATCTCTGATGGTGTTTTCGGTTGAACGGCATTCCCATAAATCCTAGAAATTCAGGAAACCAATCTGAGATTATGTACGACTGGACCTCGAGTAGATTAGCTAGAAATACTATCCTAATGGACCGGATACCGCTGAGCGAATACTAATTAAATTGCGATTTCACTCTGATTTTCCATGTAATACTCTGTAAAATTGACAAACGGGGCCAGTTTATTTGCAGTAGGCACATCCGTACTGGTAATTATACAACCAACGGTGCCTTGTGATCTATTCGACAGTTTCATGCTACCAATCCGCTGTAAAATAAAACACTTTTGAACCTCTAGTTAGCTAATGTCGGTGTCGTTCATATTCATCTCGAACGGAAAATACAACGCACTTTTTTCTACGTGCATTATTATCCAACAATTGCTATCATTCCCAAGAGAGCATATAGAAACTCGAAAGTCCTGGGGGTCGATAAGCTACACAGTAAAATAGCCTAAACAAGTCATAAAATAGATTTCAATTGATATTTAATAATCGTACCTCCGTATATGTAATCCCCTGCAATGTTGAAGCACCTCGGATTTCCCAAACACCGCTTGATTTATTCCGTGTAGTTACTTATCTGTTTAGTTTGCGTTCATTTCGCACATTTCAATGAACGCACATTTTAGTCTCCAAAAGTAGTGCGAGAAATGCAACCACCCCCTTAAGCTCCTTCCAATTTCATCTCCCAGACTTGTGTTACTAATGAGTAGTATCCGCCTGAATATGCAAATTAAAACCGCTTAGAACTATTCCAAGCTTGGTAGTGGCTCGGTTGCCAGGATGGGCCTAATTATGCAAAACGTCGAAGATTGTGCGGTGCCAAAACTTGATTACGATGGAGCGTAGGTGTGGCAAAGTTGTGTCCCACATTATCGAGCCCAAGGAAGTGGCTAGTGGAAACCCCGCAGGTTTGAGTGACGCAATTTGGATGCGTTCTGTGATATCCAATTCTAAAATTTGGGCTGAAACCAAAGCTTCAAGGTCTGTGACGGTTGGCTGACTAACGATAGCGTTTACTCGAGAAAGAGCAACGGCCAAAATGTTTTCAGTATCAGAAACGTGACGGGCATCACTAGAAAACTGCCGAGCCAAGTATAAATGATGCAAATCACGTGGTGAGTGTTTATCAGTTCAGCTTTGAAAGGTATACATCAGTGGTTTGTGATCCGTGAAGCTGATAAATTGTCTACCTTCAAGGATATGTCGGAAATGTCCAAACATTCTGTAAACAGCGAGTTGTTCCCGACAAAAGTAGAATGCCTAGTTTCGGCTGGTAGAAGACGAGAAAAGGCAAGTCATTTCCATTGCTATGTGAACCACCGTTGGAGCACGCTGCCTATCGCTTTGTCAGCGGCGTCGGTGGCTACCTTAAACTAGGCTTTAGCGTCGAAATGAGCTAGCGAAGTAGCAGAAGCCAAAGCGTCCTGAACTGCATTGAAGGCAGTTTCAGCACCCTCGGGTAATTTCACGGGGTTATCCTTAGTAACTCGAAGTAAATCCGTCAATGAATACATCAGGTATGCGCAGTAAATTACCATCTCGCTGAAACAACGAGTGGCGGCCAGCGAAGTAGCAGGAAGTAAAGAACGGCTGGTACATTTTCTTCTAAAGGCCAAATACCATGTTCATCAGTCGTGTGGCTTAAGACAACTGAATCTTGGCCAGAAATACTTTTATCCGCGTTGAAGGTTATACTATTATACTCTCTAACAACTGATGTGCTTTATGTATGCGCTTTTCCAGATTTGCTTATAGGTAGCAAGTCAGTAACGTGGGCAGAAGTCTAAACCTCTGTATAGTGAATCGAATACCTCTGCACGCGGCTCAGTACGCTATAGCTTCGTTTCCAGTATCTAACCAATCAGGTGAAGTCGGACCTTGACAATCATATCCTGTGGATAAGGCGGAATCGCTTCATGATTGACCATTGCCTTATCTGTCAATATGTGCATATCTCCTTTTGTATATCAGCGAATCCTACAGAATAAATTCTCGCTGTTCTTGTCTTGACTCATCGTTTCCTATCGCGTGTAGCCTGGGTACGGGCTATTCCATTAAGTACGATTAGCCAGGTAAATACAATTCCCACACTCTGGTAACCTGGTAAATGAAGTGTTGTAAGGGTTATGCAGCTTTGTGTAAACCAAATGGTATGTCAGGAGAACCTAGAGGGCCTGATGTGCTGGTATTAACTACCGAGCAGATCATCGCAGGTAGTACGTACGATGGGCGCAGCACATTTTAGTGTGTATCTAGCGCGTTACCGAACGATTGTGAACCGGTGGCTTTTATCAGAACAGGATTGATCGGGTTAGAATCAACCAAAACCCCGTTCACGGTCAACAAGATGTTTGCGATGAGGATCGACCAACAAATCTAATGATGTAGAAAATCAAGGCCAAGGACGGCGTTGTATCTATGCGACCAAGAAAACCCAAATAAAAGTGCGACGAAGACCAAAATCCAACGTCTTCGAATCTTGTCTATAAGTCTGTAAAGAGGTACCGTTATCGTCACGTAATCTAGAAAAGGGGCGCCCATTCAGATTTTGACTTGAAGATGGGAGCACACTAACTCCAACGCCTGTGTCTGCTAAATAGCCTGTCTCTCGACTACCCTAGTCAGTATCGTCCGTCGCAGTTGCCCACTGGTGTCCTCGTTCCTCTGGTTGGCTGAGGCCATGAAACAAGTTGGGGTGAAATAACTCACCTTAGAACGATACCTTTGATGGTACTAACCAATAACTTCAGCTGACAATGGCTGAACGGGAATTTGTATAGGAATGCTACCGGGAGATCTATTTCGGTGAAACTGTCTGTTAGGCTACGCCCGAGTTTGGCCCCTAACTGACGGCACACTGAGTGCCTTGCCGCTTTTAACAGGACTGCAAAATGCGGCTGTTAAAGAGCCAATAACTGACTCAGTCTGTGAAAAATTCGCCTGATTGTCCTTCCTTTCATGATTTTCCCAATTTTTTCGGCCGTCTCAATAAGTCCTTCGAGGCAGTCAAATTTCCCTCTGCATATCCTCGGGACGATGTTGAAGCTGTATCTCCTTCAGGAGATCATTGTGGTTCTTGGAAGATCCTAGAAGATTGCGCATATGCCAAAGCAGTTGCGCAAGTTTACCGTCTCCAGTTTTGATGTCTGCAAACAAACGGACAGTTAGCTATTTGCCAGACATTCCAATCAGGCTCATGACCACTGCTTTTATTGCTTTTGTAAGGACCGTATTCTTCTGCTTCCAGCATATCGTGCCCTCCGTCGACGATATGTGAAGGAAGAATGGTGGTCACGCTGTGAAATTGGCCACTTTCTGTAGTCCCATTACGCGAAGCAAAAGTTGATTCCAGGTGAGCAAACCGAGCCCTGGGATCACTTTCCCAGAATGATGCAAACAGATCCACAAGTGCTTTCACCTCAGCGCCGAAACGTTTAGGGTCACTCAAACTGCAAATCGTGAAATAAGCTGTAACACTTCGAAATAGCAAAAAACCAATGCAGTTATAAAAGGGGTATCGAAAAATCACATACACCTTTCTCTTAAAGACCATATTTTTCTGCATTCAGAACATATGGTCAGAGAGACTCTAGATCGATATAGTTCCCAAAATGGACTTCGGAGTTTGTTCACCCTCTATCTGTTTTTAAAGTAGAATAATTACCAAAGTAAATTAGAGAACGAGTATATATATATATATATATATATATATATATATATATATATATATATATATATATATATATATATATATATATATATATATATATATATATATACTCTGTTTCGGAGCGGTGCAGCTTATCGCAGACTGTACACTAACCAATGATAAGTTCTTTCATCGGCTATATATCTTCACCGATATTCTTTCATTTCTTGCACACAATTCAGACTCGATGGTGTGAGCGCAGCGCTTGGTTCGTGCCAAAACGTAGCTTGTCCTTCCCGGCAGACTAACGCTAGCACAATAGTTAATGGGATGCGCAAGTATAGCCTGTCCTGTATCGAGATCAAGGCATGAGACAATGAAACCACGAGCTGCAGGACAGCGGAATGATAGCATGGATTGACAGAATGAAACGAATACTCCCAATTAGAAGGCTTGACCGCCCACCCCAGCGGGACCGGTACATATTTTGTGGTGCCTGGGTGCAAGAACTGATAACCCATGGAATCACCTTTTTACGCTATTAATGTCAATTGTTACAGGGGTAAGCACGTGACCCACCGAATTATTACTCATTATGGCTGTGAACAGATTAAAGTAAAAACGGCAGTAGCCGTCGAGCCTTCCGCCGCAACGGTCTTGTATGAAGCAAGAGTACACAGTAAACTTGATCAAAACGCCATGTTACAGGTAAAGCCCTTGGTAGACCAGCGGTGTGAGTCCCTAACACAGAAGTCTGAGGTCAAAGGTTTACCTCTTAGTTCGATCGGTCACCCATGACAGTATAAAGAACTCCATCGTTGCTAGGATGGCTGTATGCTACCGGGTGTGTCCCCAGGTCACGGATGGAGGAATGATGCGCGAATAAGCAGTCGCGGACAATAAAAGGCACCGCTTGAGTGTGTACTGAACGTTCCGTTTGGATCGCATCTTCCGCTCTAGAACGTCACATAAGTCTGTGGACAGCACTGCAACGTGACGAATGTGGCCGTAGTCTGCTTTCTGTGTTCGGAGGAGGTGAATGAACCATACAACTGACCACGGGCTAGTCTAAACAACACTGATGCCTCACAGGGCGCATCTAGCCGAACAAAGGCTAGGAGTCCATCCTCTAATAAAAAGGCCGGATGAGATCATTTTACCCCATCTACGACTCTGAACCGCGAGGCCCAGCAGCAAAACAGCCCATAACGCGTTCAACGATGAGAAATCTTATTAACTGGTTGACCGACCACGCGCACCGAAAATTTCCTCAAAAACGCACGGATTCCTACAACGTAAACAACTTTTCCCCAACCCCCTCGCTTCCTGCTCATGTTTCCCATACTGTTTAACGCCCAGCGGGAATTTCTGTCGCCTGTAGTTTCTCAGGTGGAAATTCCGCGCTTAGTTCCGTTGAGTCCTTTCTCAACTAGTGTCCAAATCTCGCCGAACTTGCTGCTAATGACTGATCCTCTGCTTCGTCCTCAATGCCCGTTCAAACAAACTACGTTTAACGTGTGAACACTGATACGTACAGGACATGCAAATTTACCTCGTACGCTTGAGTCCCTTGCCATTGATCTGCGTTGCGTTTAAGACCCCATTTGGCTGACGCCTCGAGACAGCCCTGCCTTTAGGATTTACTTGCGCTTTTCTGGGGACCCTGAAGCCGCAGTACCTGAACTTACTGATGTTATTATGGACCTACGTGAGAGGGTTAAAGCCGTGCTGCTAGATTGGATCTTAGTTGATAATCAACGAGGTTCGCGTAAAGTAAGCAGTCGCCGTTTCGATAAACGCAATCCCCTTGTCTCCCGGCGTATGCACTCATCGATCGCAGCCCGATGGCAAAGATAATTTCCACCAAGAGCTAAACGAAATCCTACGTAAGACCAGCCTCGCGATTTTTGCAGCTGATAGGAATGCTAGAATAAGTCGGCCGTCATTAGTAGAGATGCACTGGTGCTCTTCTGTGGTAGATTCCAGACGTTTGGAAAACGGGAAGTTCTTGGCCCTGTGCTGCAACCACCGCCTGTCCATCACTGGCACGAGCTCTAGGGTCTCTAATCACCGCCGTCTGCCCTCTTTTAGTCATTAACGGATGCAGATCGACGAAACTGCAACATTAACATTATTTTGCACCAAGCTGTCTATCGGAAGAATTCAAAGTAACCACGACCACTAACATCAACTGGCACTGCTTGCTTTCAAGAATGCTTTCATTTCGCTGGTCTAGTAGTCTGAAGCTCGCCAATTCACGTCAACACGCTGGATTTCTGAGCTCACTCGACGCGCGCTAGTCGATCCTAGCTAGAAGCGTGCACAACAAAACATGACTTCCATCAATACCATTTTTTACTTTATTCCTCCATTTACCATATACCAAGGCACAACAACTCGGGAAGAGGACCGCGATCAATGATAGGTCGCCGGCGGTGGTGGGAATCAAGCCCTGATCATTACTGTTCATATTCCACGAAGATAAGCGTCTGACTAGACGATAAACCTCGTGGCCACGACGCATAGCACAGATGAGGCATGCTGTCACCACGGCAATTCCCGCATGCTGTTCCGGATAATCCTAATCATCTTCCAAGTCACAATTAGCACAGGTGTCTCGAACGCCCGGTAGAGCACCATCAGGTAGTGCGGTTGGTCTCTCTCGTGGTTAGACGTGGAGAGACATGGCTCGGAATAGGTCAGTGGACTCAATGTTGTACCCGTTTAGCCCCTCTGTTGAACTCCCGTGTTTCCTGAATAGAAAGAGTCATCAAATATCAAAAAGTGCCGTGGCCGGTAGATGCTCGTGCTGATGGATACAGCTCTTTTGCTGCACACACACACGCACTAGACGGGAATAAAGAGAACAACTACGCAACGGCATTGAAGGCCAAAGAGTTTTAACTGCATTGCTAAGCTTTCCACTCCATATGTAGGAGAAAAACAGTTGACAGATTTTCGTCCGCCGCTCTCCGTACGAAAGTAAGACTTAGTGTCGACCCAACCACGTTCGCGGTAGCGTTTTACAATTTGAAGGACTATCCCAACAGGCTGCACAAATAACTTGACAACGGACGAATTCCCTCGGCATGTCATGTGATGGTAGTCGATATCAACTTTTAGATAAAAGGACCACCGAAACTGATCTCTGGTTAAATGACCCACAAACTAATGAGGTTACAATAAACAACTGTCCTCGTGAAAAATGTGTAAAGCGGTAGACCGAACAGCATGAGTAGCGTCCGAGTTGACATAAACTTACAGCCAAAATGAATGCAAAACTACAGCGGAATACTAATCTATGGGACGATGTGGTTATTTGTGGCATGGACAATCTAGGATTTTTACTCAGCAATACGGCATAACTTTTCACTACAATGTCATGCGTAATCAATGCCACGAGGGTAGGTCACCTTTAACTGGGGAACCGGGTGAAAATCCCCATAGATCCATAGTGGCGAAAAACAGAAGTGCGGACCATCACTTATGATGAAAGCTCAAAGACTCGGATGAACGAGGCACCGCCCGTCATCTACGGCAGCTAGTAGCATCTACAACTGGACCAAACGGAGATCAGACCGTCATTTGCAAAGCGAAACTCTATCATCTAAAATCGGGTCACTGTTGAGTGTTTGAAACCGATCCAGTTGACTCAAACAACCAATTGGCCAGGAGGAGAGTGCGAGTAGACATACCAAACTTGGGAACCAATTCAGTTAGATAGATGTTTATTGAGAAATTTTTGCATGTAAAAAAGAACGTTGTACTCAGCTGCTTCTTCTCCAGGCGTAGAGTGCAGCAGGGTGCACGACAGTGGTTGCGGATTCGTGAGAATGAATCAAGCGTTGTTCGTTTTTCTACGGTACTCATGACAAGAATGTGTTGATGCCAAAACAGGCAATTGCAAAATTAGTTGCATTAACAGTTTTACGAGTACCGAGCAAATATCCGAAGTAGGAAAGTAGGAAAAAAACCCAAATCTGAACGAAGCAATGGTTCTTTATACAAATGATAAACGAGCCAAAAAAGGCCCACTGAAAAGGAAAAACAACGGAGTTGGGCGATTTCAGGGGCTGAAATATAGCTAAGATAGATGTGACCGGGTTCGATCCATTGGAAACCACATGGATTATCTGAAAACTGTACAGAAGTAGATAGGAGCAACAGACAGGATCACGCACGAATGAATTCATCCCTTGTGTGCCTTAGATGAGATAAGCAATCTGTTTGACTCAGCCGTAAAGTGGAAACCATAGGTTAGGGATATTCAGTACATAGTTGGAAGTAATCATGAACACAGATACACATTTACCAGGCAAATTGTGGGTGCGGTACCGAAGCAACATCATGTTACCAGGAGATGTACCATCAAGAAACACCATGCAACAGTGAGTGACGATGATGATGATTTAGGGGAAAAGAAATGGATATCAGGGGCAAGCCAGAAAGAAAGGCGTTTGTATTCACATGCTGGAAGTCCGGAATCAGCCGTCAAGTATCATCAGGCTGAGCCTCGGTGTCAACAACTTCAGCTACATTGTTTAAAAGCTGAGTTTCGTCAGATCGCGGTGTGGCATTTTTTGGAAGGTTTCTGGTAGCTTCGTCGGTCTCCACCGCCGGATTAGGGAAGTTGTCTAACTCCTCCGGTCTGGGCCCGTCGGACGTCCTCGTGATATCTTGCACCGACTGCTCACATTCTATGCTTGCCGATTTACATTCGTTTACATCAGCGGAAGGTATATTGCCAGTACCGGTGGAGACCACTATTGGCTCTTCAGAAGTATTCGCACCGGGAGCGTAGCGCTGTATGTCGCTACGTAGCAATTCCATCAATAGCGAATTAGATGACAGGTAGGCACTCAAATCCAGATCAACAAGCATCAATCTGGCTGTCTGGCTAGTCACTTGGAGCTCCGGAATGCGAGACAACAACCGAGAGAACTTGTCCCGCGTCCCAGAGGATGAAGTGGTGATGTAGTCGGCAAGTAGTCGACGCACAGTTTCTTGGTAGGAGCGAACGTGATTTGAGGCCTTCAGGTTTTTCAAATCTAGAAAATGAGAAAAACTGGACAACTAGCTCACACAGAAGGTAACCAGGAGGGAACAAGCAAACTTAATAAGTAGCCAGACTTACCTGGCTGCATCAGAACAATGACTTTGAGACATGCATACTCAACCACATCCAGTTGCAATTGGGTCAAATACTGAGTCAGCTGTAGCATTCGTTCCACAATCTCTTCTGCGCCAAGTTCACGAGCGGCCTCCAGATTAATGCATTTGCTTGATGTAAGTCGAATTTCCTGAAACACAAAATCGATTAGCATTTGATAAACAAGCGACCATTTGATAAAGTCGTAGCCGTTTAGTTGCTCCAGTAAATAACTTAACAAGAGAGGCTGAGGAACTGGTATCTCGTCACACCACCGCGGCACTAAAGACATCATTTCAGCTAGTGACGAAACGTTAGCAGTCTAATTTACCAGCTCTGCGAACAAACACCATGTACAGATCAGGCGTGGTGCAATAATAAGCACCACGACTGAAAGTACAAAACTATCGGTTCCAGGCTACATCCCTTGTTTGTATGTTGTTTTTGGAGCATGAAAAGTTGCACTGAATTTCGTTCTGAGCACGACCATTCACTGTCTCCAACAAATGACAGTTCTTGTCCAGATTTTTCATTGCCACTTTGAAAAACTACAACATAATCTATGCATTGTCTTTACAATCAATGACCACAGCATACAAATAGTGGACAGCAAGACAGTTAAACCGTGGATAAAAGTACGCTAAATACATCCCAATCACTGCAGACAATGTAGTGTGACTAATTTGGCCGACAGAAGACTATTCGCATCAAAAACACGAAAAGTACTATCCTTGGTTAATCCCTGTTACCACCAAACAGCAATACTGTTTAAGACGCAGACGCAGACGCGAGAGGCTGCCGAACGTCGTTATCACAAAGCCGTCATTTTTTTGCTATCACCATTCAGAGGAATTCGCGCCATGGCCTACACAGCAAAATCCAAAAAAACTTCGATGGCGTCACAATACCATAGGCATTTCTATTCCACTATTGCTTACAAGTGAGCCATACATAGCCACAACTATGTACTGCCCTAAAGGTAGAATTGACATCTATGATCGAGGAATCGCTCGAACATCCATAAAACCCCTATGGGTGAAACGAGTGAAACCAGAACAGCCTACTACCAAGTTGACGATGATCATTCTGGTTCCTGTTACTCATAATGACACCAGCTTCGTAAAAAACGCGTGCAAACCAAGCTATTACTGAACACTAAGATCTACAGTGAAAAGTGCATACCGTGGGCGTGGGTAGTGAACGCCAGCAACAATCCAAGCAAAGCAAATCGGCCCAACAATTCTGCAACAAGAGAATTTGATCATCTGTGTCTAATTGGGCGAAATCTGGGAGAGCACGTGACCACCGAACTGTGCGATAAAGTCGTTGATCCGCCAGATTCAGCAGTGCGCGGTAGACAGCTGCTTCGTCTTCAGAAACTCCTTCGGGAATACTGACACCCGGTGGTGTGTTACCGGAATCGATTTCCAGAGCATCTTCCGGTTCAGCCTCAATCGATTCTTCGACAAGAAGGATATCGTTAATGATCTGGAAGTAAAGTCACCGAGAAGTCGAAACTTATCGCGAATTCAAGCAAAAAATCCGAAATTCGAGCCACAAAGAAAAATTGATAATATCGCAATACTAAATGCAAGATCGCACCACCACCACGTGCAGTAGAAAGTCATGTAATATAGCTCGATCACAAGATTTACAAAAGCTAGTTGCCCACGCCACCGATTTTTGCCTTCCTCGAAGTCTCTAATTACCCGGGACCCCGGCATTCCTGAAATAATTTACAATATCTGTACAATAAATAAAGAGGAAGAAAAACCACCTATTTGTTTATTTGGATATACTCAGAGCTAATTCGGCTGTCACACATGGAGCCTGGTGGGTCCGGCAAAACAGGTAATGGCTTATACTGTATAGTTTTTTAAACAGTTATTCACACTAACATACCCGTGAGAAAAACTTGGATGGGATTTTGAAATGAACCTTAGAAAACGCAACTCGTACAGCCTGAGCGACGTATTCAGATTCAATATCACAACGCTTCACCCCGAAAAAACCGCCGCCTTGTGTTTTCACGACCGGAAAAGACGAAGTCGACGCTTCTGACTAAGCCATCCAATCCAATACTACTGTGGTCAGAAAAATGCAGTTCAAACCAGTTCAACTCTATGGGATTATGAGCTTAGGTTGAGCTGAATTAATCGTTTCTTTTGGATGAGATTTGTGCCATGATACAGCGTACAAAGAACGGAATCGATCAGATATGCCACCGGTAGTCTTAATCAGTTAAAATGCCGATTGCCGGCTAGATGAACAATATAACGTGTGGACAGCGCGTGCGGTTTGAGAACTTGAGATATCCAAGTCACCAATCTAGAAAATCTACTGGGTCCATGATCTTAGGAGGGGTGAAAAACCGCTTGTGGACAGCGGTGTCTGGTGGAATTAATGACCAATGAGTTGATCCGGTGCTTTACTCACGATGAAATAGGGCAACGTGAATCATAACTAAAAAACAAGCCTTGGTACATTAATACAAAAATGGTGCTTCCGAAAACCTGCAAAAGATCCAAGCAGGCGTTACCTTTGGTAACTCCGTTCGGGGTCGAACGGTATTGTCGGATCCCGTGTTAAGAACGACCTGACGGCCGACATACGGGGTACTCGTCGCTCCTGCACCCCCGACACCAGAACTGGTCGAACCCAAAGTGCCTGTATACTCTAGCAAGGACTGATCCATTCCACTGTGATCCATTTCGTCCCCATCATCATCGTCATCATCATCCCCGTGCGAACCTAACACAGCAGGATCCAAATACACTCCACCACCAGCATCCATGGACGAAGGAAGACCATCTGGACCAAAAGAGTGGTGTGCACCCGACAGACCGATGACGGCACAAGCCAACTGGTCTGACTCATCAAGTACAGAACGATTACCTAGCAGTATGTTCTGATCATTGCCGTCTAGAGAATTCACACCACTTGTTCGAGGTCCAACTCGAGCAGCTATTTGACGCAGATAACGCGAACCGGGATACATGCTGCGACCTCCACGAGTTCTATCGGACCGAATAGCTGCAATTGAACAAAAACAATTGTAGATAAATTCTGTGGTATTAAAACATTTTTAGCCCAAGCCAACTAAAGCAGATAAAGAAACATTGGTTCAATCCAGTACATTTCAAATGCGTCCGTAGCATGTTGTTGTTGGGCAATTTTGGTCAAAGAGACAATCTTCCTGAAAAACTAGAATATAATTTAATTATTATCATATCATACTACACCATATTATATATTATATTATGTATTTACATTATATATATATATATTGTATAGAATATATAATATAGTATATAGTACAAGTGAATGAATGAATATAACGAATGTACCTCACGAGGACAAAAACACAGTGAGATGCATGATAATCGTGTACTTATGAAGTCATTCATCATACAGTACCAATCAACGTTCAAATCACCATTGAAAACCATACAGCTGTTTTATGTTAGAAATCATATCCACGACTGAGCCCCAACTGGGATTTCAACACGAGGGGCACGGCTATAGGTCACATTTCGTTTACACGTTGAAATTGCGAACGTAAAACGGATACAACACCAAACTACTTGGGACGGTGACGTTATTCTGGAGGTCAGTCATGTCAACGACGAAATAACTTCGCAAGAAAACTAAAACTGGACTCTTAGCCCGTGCACGCTCCTAACGAGTCAAATGAGATTTCAATCATAGAAGAGTATCGAGTACGCGTACCTGATAAGCGGTAACAATACCGAAACCGGTCGTGTGCTTCCGGGAAGATTTTGTCCTGTCATCCAGATACAATGTCATACTACTTTAAGTGTGAATCATACTAGTTTACGTACGGTACAGTAAGTATAAATTCTGTTCACGTGAATTTGATAAAAGAGACAGTGCTCCGAATTTTGAATGTTTTCTTAACGTTCCAGAACCATCTTGATCAGAAGATATTCTAAACAGGCAAAATGTCGAGAGTATGATGAAATGCGAACAGGGAACAAACGTAATAAGAGCGAAAAATGCATACCTTCGATTCGCATCCCTTTGTCCACACACTTGAGAAAGCGACAGGCAGGACATTTCTTCCGCGAAGTCACATTAATTTCACAAAGTGAGCTGGTATTCGGATGATGGCACGTGTATCGCTTGGCATTTTGGACGGTGCGTTTGAAAAATCCCTTGCAAGATTCACAACAAAAAATGCCATAATGATAGCCGGATATTTTGTCACCACAAATGGGGCATGGACCGAGTTTTGTGAACTGCTTGACATATTGTTGCCAACTGGACTCGCGCTACCGAAATCCACATATGGAGAAACGCGCAAAGACAGAGGCGGTTTGACAATTGTGCAAATATTAAAGGAATACCAGAAAACAAAGAAAATATAGGCATTTACCAAATAGAGAGAGCAGACACCGTCTCAAAAATGCATGAATTACAAGATGAGGACAGCAGAAGAAAGCACCGCACATCAAACAGCGTTTGATCTAGTTGAAACCAGTTCCGAAAATACGAGCCTCTTAAATCATAATATTATTTCCAAGAGATAACTGAATCTGACTGAACTTAGCAGTTGTGATTGGATATTGGTGTGACTAAATCTTCGAGGTCTACCAATGCTAATTAGGCTACCGCTGTTTTCCGTGACATCGTTTTCATTGGTTCGGTAATGTAACGCAAATAGGAGTTTTCGATACGCTTTGCTGTCCCAAGCTATCGTTTAGGCGACTTGCTATTGGTTGGTATAGGGATTAAATAACGTGAACAGATTTTGTCGCTAATTGATGCGAAGCAGACGGCCAGAAGAGTGAATATACGCAGGTATTGCCGAAATTCAAGCACGTTTGTTTTCTGCGCAATCAACTCATTTTTCTTCATAGCGCGACAAACTGTAGTGGTAAGACACAGGTCGTAATTCTCACCTTGTCTAAGGTAATTATTGGTGTCTGTTTTTACTATTACTGAGATTCGGCTCACTGCTTTCTTCCTAAGTCGTTCACGTGAAACTCCCATGAAAGAGCACTGATTCCAGGATATTATAAGAACAGAGTTTCGTTATTTTATTTCTACAGTAATACGTGAACAGTTGAAATTGTGTGACCTTGGTTATATGATAAATTTACCTGAAGCTAGAAAAATCAAGATCGTTGAAGCGTCGAATATGAACGGCTTTGAAACTATAGAGGTGAAGTCCATCACATGTGGTTTTAATCACTAATAAATAAATGCTGACCCTATCAGAAGCAGTTTTTTTTTGCTGAACCGTCGATCGGGTGGGTTTAACAAAAAGAAGGAACAGCGTGAACACATCTGCGACACAGCAGTAAGTGCGCGGCTGATAGCAGGCTCGCCTGAGAAAAATGTCAATTCATTTCGATATAAGGGTCTTCACATCAAAGCGATATGGGTGTGGTTCACTAAATATATACATATCTATATATTACTTTCTGGATGACGGAGAAAAATGCGTTTAAAACCATTGATTTCCGCCACTTCGGCAAATAAAATAGAAGGCAACAGGCGGATGTTTGTGACAGATATTAGTTGGGATCTTTCCGTAAGTGAAAACACGTTTTTCTGTATTATTTATGCAAAATTTTGTTGCAACTAGAGGCGGTGGGCAAAAAACCCAACACATTCGGCTTGGATAGTGATACTATCTGAAATGGGATAAAAGCGGAATGTACAAACAGCATTGAACATGTCCGAGAATTCCAGTAGACTCCTATGTGGCACTGCGAGAAGGGGTGGGGCAGAGTAAGCTGCCAATTTTTGGCCGATGTGAAGGTGATCACGCGTTGCAATTATGGAGGAATTCAAATCGCATCGCAAATAATTGTTTATCTATTTACTTCGTTTAATTAATGGCGAAACTTGGTGGGTTCACAAAAAAAGTAACTCGTGATAAGAAACTTCCAGATAAAACTCATTCAAATAACCTGGAGGTTACAAAACTCGTTAAAACGGTTGATATGGGCTGTGTAAAAACGTAGTGAGCCTTGTCGGGGGGGGGGGTGTTACCAGCGACGATCTGAACAAGGGATTTACCTCAACAGGAAAATAAGTGTGTCCAATCTGTCACACTATACCCCTTTATGGAAGACTACTTCTCTACAGGGTAAGGCGCCATGTCACAAGCCACAAGACACTGGGCTTTTATTCATTTGTTTGAAACAATGGATACCTCAAAGATTCAAATTTCACATATCTTCCCCCATAACAGACCAGATTTGTGATTTAGAACATATTCCGTGTTGGAAAAAGTATCCAATGTACTTTCTCCGTATTCAAGTTTGAAGGCGAACTTGAATAACGTAACGAAGCACGGTGAAGATCACTGGTTGGATTCTTAGAAATTTCTACGACGTCATGGACTGACTGCCTCACCCTATGTTCCAACCTTTAGCTGCTCGGAATAATGCAAACTGAGCAAGTCTATCTGGGGGTGTTTTCAGTCAACGCAATCCATCCTGATTGAGTGCGCATAACTGAAACGAGCTGGAAAATGTTCGAAGTGAAAAAACGAGGCATATTGGGCAGCAGATCAAGAGTGACTAAGCATCCCATCTGATAAAATGGACTGCGCGAAAATGACTGGTATAACTCGCATTTTACTGAGTACCCAATTCACAGAGCAACGCCAAAATAAAAATCTGATTTTTATCTCACCTCCCGTAATTAATCTTCTAAGATAGACTGGGTTTCCCTTGTGAATTAAGGCGCATAGGTCGCTCAGTCATGGAGGCATGAAGGACATTGCACCGTTTAAGTAAATTTTCTTCCTGATGGATCATCACCACTGTGGCCCCAAAAAATACATCTCTTTCAGTTCCTCATCCTTCGATTTTCAATTCTAGACATGCAGAAAGAACCACAGACATTGGGACGGGAAATTATAGTTCGTTAGGAACAACTTGAAGGTTGATAAAAATGGAGGTCTGATTCTCAGACCTGAGCATCTTGTTCATTTATCTACCTTTACTGTTCCTACACTTTGTCAAACGGAGTAACGGACAGTCCTAACCAAAACTCCTGAGACTTTCAAAATGGACGCATGCTGTCACGCAAACGCATATACGAGACTCCACCTCAGTTCTGACGCTTCGCACCGCAGACCAAAATTCGACTTCTTGTCTGTTTACTTACGAGAAGTGCGGCTAGGTGTCCAATGTCAGTGGTCAGGTTGGTGCCGGCAACGCTCCGTGCATGAAACCTGAGTGTGTACCGCTAAACTGGATACCCGTCAGCAGTCGTTTGCGTAATCTGGCTGAATGGTACTATGCACCATAACATAAACAAACTAGGGCGTCGATGATTATTCGCCGTACGTCCCTGTCGAATGCAGTTTTCTAAAAGGTAGGCACGAATGAATGAGGAAGCAAGAGCAGATGGACAAAGCTAGGGTGAACAACAGTCGTTACCTTCACCACTCACCCATTCACCCCGCACTTTTTTGTCTGGTACGAACTACTAGCTCGTAGCACCGTTCAGGTTGAGCAAAATAAACAGCAACATGAGGTGAAACAAACGACAACAAAGTGATAAGCGACAATAGCAAAGACTCGGAAACAGTCCGAATTAAGCTACGCCGCTGTCTCCCGCCATCTGGTAGATGGGCCGCATCAACCTCAACCCGAACGTCTAACACATCCTACGTGACTAAGTTCACTGGTCAAGGTTTTCATACCCTCCTGCAATGTCATGGACTGACCGCCTCGACCTACGATCCAATCACCATCGGCCTCAGAGAACAGCGTACACACTGGGTAAGTCTATCGGTGGGAATGCGTACCACATGTCTCAACCACCTTAATCTGTTTGGATTTACTACTTGATCCAGAGACTAAACTCGCGTTCCCACCATCTCAGCATTGCTGATACGGTGTTCCACCATTTTCGGGCAACGCTATGGAGATATCGATGCTCGAACACCGGCAGTCTTCACCTATCTTCTACCCTTACTGCCTATCTTTCTCAGCCATATAAAAGAACACATCATCCTCCATCTGACCACTTGATCAGATGTGACTGACTGAGTAACAAAACTTATTTACATCATCTACTGCCTCCGGTGCCAAGATAGTGTTTGGTGTAGAACCAACCCAGTCCTGTAGCAGCATTTTACACTTTGAAGGTGCTAAATGCATCTCATTTATCGCTACACTCTTGTCTAGACAATCTAGAAAAGCTTACAAATTACCTGGATCTTCACTCAGAAGAACAATATCATCTATGTATTCCAAATCAGACAGTTTACTGCTTGAGCAAAGATAGATGTCATTATTCTTACACGAGGATAGGGCTATTTCAAGAATCAATTCAACTACAAAATTGAAGGGGAAGGTCGAAAGAGGACAACCCTGACGAACACCACTTCTCGTGGTGAACTCGAGTAAAGGTTCACCATAAGCACGAACTCGGCTTCGGTTGTTCCCATACAAGTATTGGAAAAGAGAAACACGTTTCTCCGTCACACTCTTCAGTGCGAGGCAGTGCCCGAGAACCATGTGGTCGACTGAGTCGACCGTTTTTTTCAGATCAAAGAAGACCGAGATTGTGGACCTACGGAAGGTGTGTCTGTGCTCAAAGACTTGTCGAAGCGCAAAGGTGTGGTCGATACAACTCCAACCGGGCCTGAAACTGCCTTGATTCTCACACGTAGAACTTTCGCGGGCGCGGGATAATTTGGAGGATAATCCCAGCGAGAAGTTTGGAGGTGATACTTACCAAACTAACTCCTGTGGTTTTTACAAGAGGATCTGTCACCTTTCTTGTATATCGGCACAATAACCGAGTCACCCTATTCCCTGAGAATCCGAGATTACCCGAAGGACGTTTGTTAACTCCGATACCGAAGCCTCAACTCCATTCTTGAAGAATGACGGAGACCAAGTGCATATTTAACTGATATTCAAACTTTTACGAATAGCCAGTAGTGCCCGTCCAAAAAGATGTCGATGGCTTTCCGTGACTAAAACTCCGTATACTGAACTTATCACACTGAACCCTTAGGTTTACTTCGTACCAGCATTAGTAGTCGCTGCTTCATTTAAGTTAGCCAAAAATCCGTGAATTCCATAAACCCCGAGACAAGATTTTAGGACGGATACCACATGTGAACATAAACACTCATATACAACAACGGCAGAAAAAGCCAGTTACTGAAACCATATTATCCTAATCTACCTGTGATCCAGCACCGGGACCAGTAGTGATGGTGACAAGGTTGCCTTGGTGTGTACGTGAGGCGACGCCTATTGATCCGGAGGTGACAAACAAATCTCCACCGGCATTGGAGCCAATGATACGGTTCGTACTGGTGGTAAGCAATGTGTTACCGGACACCAAGTTGGTCGCTCCGGATAGTTGCCGAAGAGGAACCAGGGTTGTTCCTCCACTGTTACTGATAACAAACGAATTCGAGCTGGTGTTGTTCCCGCTGCCAGAAACAGGCTGCTGCAACACAATGAAACTACGATCGGAGGTACTCAGATTCACTGCAGAAGATACGGTATTCGTACCGAGGGCGCGAAGAACAGATCCACCTTGAAAAGAAGTGGTGAAAAAATAACGGGTATAAAAATACTCAGTAGACAATTTACTGAGAATAATACAATGTGGTCGTTAGCGATCACAAAAACGGAGAAACCCTCAGCGCAACTTAATATCCGATATATATATATATATATATATATATATATATATATATATATATATATATATATATATATATATATATATATATATATATATATAGAAGTCAAGGCGTACATTGAGTTGTAAAACTGCACCACGGTGTCGGTGCCACCAATGAATCAATCGGACAGTGAAGTGACCATTCTATTGACTAAACGGTGACCCTGACCCTTTATACAAAAACCCTATTCACTCTATAATCTTGAACTGTGCGCGCCTCAGTTTCAGTCTTTATTTCGTGCTCCAGTGTTGCGCCCTTCGCGATGAACATTTGTATGTTATCCAGTGTGATCCCGAACGGTTCTTTATTGCCGAACAAATTCGTCCTATTTCAGATATCAAACCACCAATACAGTATAAACGTATATTTCTTCCAAGTAACAAGTTCTCTTCAGCAACCAACTCTAGTTTACCAGAGCACGTTTTAAAGCAACACGTAAACAAACCTCCGGTGGATACGGTTCGCCACTGGTTTGAACTTGAATACGCCTGGGTATCGGAACTGCCCGAGAGTTGTCCAGCGGGAACCAGGATGTAAGTGGGCTGCTGTTGTTGCTGTTGGACATGCCGTGCCGTCAGCTGAGAGACAGAATTGTGTGCGACAGCCACTGTAGAGCCAGATAGTACAGGAGTGTGTGAAGAACTCAAAGCCACGACGTTGCGCACGACTTTAATACCGTCTTGCGACATCTACGCGAGAAATTTAATGTGAACGTAGTGATTAGCCGTAAAGGTTATGAATGCATACAGTAATATACGGAACATGAGAGCAAATACATTATAAAATGGACAAATTTTGTAGTTTCAAAACCCGGTGGTTGTGGTGTAAGAGTACTGACATCTTCGGAGCCGTACCCGTATCTGGGAGCACAACCAAATGAATTCATTGTGGTGGTCACAACCTGGTCCTATAATTTTTGTCATGCTATCTAAGTCGTAATTTTGGCTAAGTCACAATACAACTCAAGGCCATTTACTTAGCCAGTATCATATGTTAAGTGATAATCTAAATATGGCTCAGACTAGCATTTAACTAGACACATTTGTATCAGCAACTTCGCACTTCAACGTTCCGGTTCTCACTGTCATCTCTAAGTATCACAGCCAAAAACGAAGTGAATCGAAGCAGCTGAGAAAAACAAGTGGAAATCATGTGGCAATGTTCGAATGCACCTCGCCCAGTGTCACCAACCATCCAGTACCCGGATCTCATGGATCCTCATCACCTACTTGTACGCGACTATTATGTGAGGATGTCGACTTATCGGATGTCTCTGATGGCGGCTGTTCATAAGCTACGATTAGCGACAAGATGGGCAAGCAGGGAAACCTAGTTCCCGCGATACACGCCTACATCGAAGATCAACTGAAGGCCTAGACATTTCATGTCCGTCTTGACTGTGTTAGCCCACATCTTTAGCTGATCGCGAAGGCAGCATTTTCGACTCCAGTAAGGTACCCGTAAAATGTTCTTCCTTGTAAGCTGCGTTTTGGGTCGACGAAGTGCATGGCCGAATCATTGGAGATGACGCTGTTGTAGCAACTAGGACAGTATTTTTATAAACGAGCACTGTAGTCAGACGGCGAATTTCGGGACACAATCACGTCATTTTCTTTTAGCTGTGTCGGAGGCAACGTGGTCGAAGCCATCCAGCTTCCTTGTATCCTCTGCCCTCAGAGGCTAGGCCTACCAAGCGTACGTGAGGACAGGCGAATGGCTGCCCGAAAAACGCGCGGTTTCGTATGAAGGCTTATTTTACTGCAGGATCACAATGGTAAGCGAAGCTGTAGCAATGCTTTGCTTAAGTAATAACAAGAAGTTTGATCATATCATTGGACTGAATATTTGGTTAAATGGCAGATAAGGGATACTCAAAGTCGTGGAAAGGTCATACCGTTAACCTGCATGGAGCGTTTCAAGTTTGGGGGAATTATTAGGATCTTTGTCTTCGATTTTTATCTTCAGAACGATCACTTTTGTCTCGCACTTGATACAATTGATAAACAACTGCTAACAGTGAAACTCGTCTCCAAGAATGACAATGCCATCGGCAAGCACAACTTCCGTGATCTAAGACTCCTAGTTGAGTTGAACCTCTCGGAAGTCAGTGAGGGCGCGACACAGTACCCAATCTATAGCGCAGTTGATCAGGAATAGTGCTCGGGGCGGAAACTATGGAAACTGTTCGCCAAAGGCGCACAAACTGGCTCGCATAACCAATTATGTACCTTCTTAGTATGATATAGAGCGACTGTTTATCGACGGAATCAAGGGAGGCTTGAAAGTTGACGAAACTGGTTGCCACAATTTGAGCGGTTTCCAAGGCTTCGTCGCAGCGTGAAGATTTGGTTGACGCAACGTCTCTCTCGGTGAAAACCACTATGGCTGGGGCGCGTTCGCGCGTCCCCTGTAGTTCAGGGGAGTAGCTGTGAAAATCTTGACTTTTATGTCAATGAGATTGATGCCCATGTAGTTCGAGCAGATGGTTCTGCCGTCTTTCTTGGTGTAGGGAGCAGAAAGAAGGTTGCTTCGTCTTAGGAATCTTTCAATCTCCTAAATTGAGCGGAACAGAAGGGTGACACGAGGGTGTTTAGGATTTCAAACCAGGTCAGACTGTTGAGTAAAAGCCTTCACTTAGGGTTTCCAAAGAGAACCCCCTTCTGCGGTGTGAGCAATCGCGAAGAATAATTCTCTCAGAAACCTCTAGCATCCATCCTGTAAGGGATCTTACCGATTTTCCCTCCTTTAATTTAGGATCGATAAAAAACACCGCGGATAATTGCGGCTCTGAAGAAAGCAGCAGCTCAGGAGTTGGGTAGGAATCAAATGCGCTCCTAAGGCATCGATGCTTACTTCACTCGGCTGACTTCAACGTCCGCATACTATGTCAGATACGACAATAGGCTACCCTCATTAGAACCCTTGGAACTTTTAAAGTAGATGTATGCTTTGTCTCCGAAACACGTACACAACATCTCACTTCTGTCACCACTCTTCGCAGTCTAGATATAACCTCAGTCCCTTGTTTCACTCTTCGTACGTCGGGTGATCCGGTGTCTAGTGTTCGTGATCAGGCTGGCGTTGGGATTACTTTGAGCATGAGATGAGCTAGACTGGAATCCAGCCAACAATCGATTGCGTGCAGTTCGGTCAGGTGATTCTGCACGTGTCAGCAGCAACAGACTGAAGCGTCGACGCTTGTTCGTCGTGTCCTTGTATGCGTTCACTGACTGCAGTTTCTCTGAGACCAGGAACGAATTCTACCACGATTCATCTCAACTGCTTTGAAGTGTGCGTTTGATGGACGCGGTGGTTATTACTGGTGATTTTCACACCCATTTTGGCTGCTTAGGAGATTCCGAAAGGCTCATTGGAAGCCCATTTGATATCCCGGCCGATCGTACTGGCAACGGTAATCGTCTTACCCAGTTGTGCTCTGACCACAGATTTTCTGGCGAGTCCGAACTTCTGCCATGAGAAGCGGAACAGACTCACATGCTATCCTCCTACGTCTTCATCGCGTTGAACTCAGGTTGACCATATTGCCATTGGTTACTGCCGCCGTGGACCAATTGAGGATTGTCGTTCCTTGTGGTTTACGCCTGTGGACTCAGATTACCCTTTGGTACGTGCTTGCATCCGTCACCTGTGGCAGCGCCAAGGCAACTCATCCCGGGTAGTTGCTTCTAGACGATAACCGACGACGTCTTCCAGACAAAACTGGCCACACAGTTATCGGTGCATCCGGATCTCCAGGACCTGAATACTCGTTGGTAGCAGATCAAGGAAACCGTTCATGCCGCTTCCAATACCATACAAGACGACGGTTCAAGTACGCCTCACAGCCAATGGGTATCTTCTACTTCAGCTGCTCAGTTGGATGCTCGCAGATCCGTTCCTCCGAATGCCACATTCAATAACATATGAAAATCTCTGAAACACCAACTGACTAGGAGCCTGGGAAATGACTGCGAGCAGCGGTGGATTGTGAAATGTAGAGGAATGGAAAAGGCAGTGTCTAATGGCAATACGGGCAGATCTATGTCGTCTAATTAAACGCACCGGTACATGGAGATTGTGGTAAGTTAGTTGTTGAAGAAATCCCACGGTTCACCGATACACTCGCAAAGATGTCATCTGGACCGTCGGGCGAAGAACTTTCAGAGATAAGAGTGGCAGACAGTATTCCACTGTCGTCTGGATCGTTGCCAAGCCTGACCGAATGGGACCTTTGTGGATAACCATCAGTCTCTGCGTCTGAGGGCCGGTTACTCCTAAAACAGCGCTGAGCCTTCAAAGCCATGGCTTATATGCCATGACCACTGCGCTCATACAGACCCACGTAACAAAACATCCAGTTGGCTCACCTATACAGTGGAAATTCTGAATACACATGAAAGAAGAAAAGTGGAGATGGATATCACTCCTCCATCAGAAATGGAGGTTATGCGGGAGATAAGTTATTTGGAAATGTATAAAGCCGCTGAACGAGATACATTGTCACCGACCTTGTTCAAGAATGTAGGTGAAGCTTTGCTTTAAGAGTTAATAAAACACTCCAGGTAATCTGGGATAGTGAACAGATTCCCAGAGAATGGTGTAAATCGGTGACTGTAGCGATTTACAAGAAAGGCGACAGATCCTCTTGTAAAAACCACAGGAGTTAGTTTGGTAAGTATCACCTCCAAACTTCTCGCTGGGATTATCCTCCAAATTATCCCGCGCCCGCGAAAGTTCTACGTGTGAGAATCAAGGCAGTTTCAGGCCCGGTTGGAGTTGTATCGACCACACCTTTGCGCTTCGACAAGTCTTTGAGCACAGACACACCTTCCGTAGGTCCACAATCTCGGTCTTCTTTGATCTGAAAAAAACGGTCGACTCAGTCGACCACATGGTTCTCGGGCACTGCCTCGCACTGAAGAGTGTGACGGAGAAACGTGTTTCTCTTTTCCAATACTTGTATGGGAACAACCGAAGCCGAGTTCGTGCTTATGGTGAACCTTTACTCGAGTTCACCACGAGAAGTGGTGTTCGTCAGGGTTGTCCTCTTTCGACCTTCCTCTTCAATTTTGTAGTTGAATTGATTCTTGAAATAGCCCTATCCTCGTGTAAGAATAATGACATCTATCTTTGCTCAAGCAGTAAACTGTCTGATTTGGAATACATAGATGATATTGTTCTTCTGAGTGAAGATCCAGGTAATTTGTAAGCTTTTCTAGATTGTCTAGACAAGAGTGTAGCGATAAATGAGATGCATTTAGCACCTTCAAAGTGTAAAATGCTGCTACAGGACTGGGTTGGTTCTACACCAAACACTATCTTGGCACCGGAGGCAGTAGATGATGTAAATAAGTTTTGTTACTCAGTCAGTCACATCATCATCATCATCGTACAGCGTTAAACAGTAGGGCAAGCCGTACTGACGACTGCCTTTCTTACCCTGTTGTCCGTTGAATTAGAAATTATGGACAGACAAAATGAGGAGGTAAACGACTGACACGGGTAAGAAAAGGAAAGGACGCCCTAGTGGCCAGCGTAGGTAACGCATAGTCGAATGGTACAAACACACATTGATCAGTCACCCTGACGCGACAGTTCATACAACCAATAGCCTAGCACTTCTGTGCCCTGGTTTTGGTTGCCATCTTTAAGCATCATCCAGTAAACAACAAAAAGAACTGAAGCATAAAGTGAAAGACCGAAATCGAAGTAATAAGCGAAAATCAAGTGGACAAAGAAACAGTCCGAATGAAATTACGCCGCTGGCCGCGACACCTAGCCATGTCAATTAATGTCTCCAGCCATCTGATAGATGGGTCACACCAACCACAACCCGGAAGTCTAACACGTCCTACGTGACCAAGTCCACTGGTCAGGGTTTTCATACGTTCTTGCAATGTCATGGACTGACCGCCTCGAGCTATCTTCCAACCGCTACCTGCCTCGGAGCACAACGACCGCCGAGCAGGTCTATCGGTGAGCATGCGTACCACATGTCTCAACCACCTTAATCTCTTTGGATTTAGAACTTGATCCAGAGACTGAACTCGGGTTCCCAACACACTACACTTAACCTCAGCACTGCTGATACGGTGTTCCCACCATTTTCGAGCAACGTTACGGAGATATCGATTCTCGAACACCGGCAGTCTTCGCCTATCTTCTACTTTCAATGGTCATGTTTCTGAACCATATAAAAGAACGGACAAAACCACGCCATTGTGCACTTTAGCCTCAACAGACAGTCGGATGGCACACCGACGCCACAAATGGCTCAGGTTGGCAAAAGCCAAACGCGCTTGTTGTATACCCGATGACACTTCCTCTGATATCTGTCTGCCTGGTGAAGTGTAACTGCTCATGTAACAAAGTTTACCCACTTCAGCTTGAGCTCCACCTGTCAAGACGAGATTTGGTGTGGAGCCAACCCAGTCCTGTAGCAGCATTTTACACTTTGAAGGTGCTAAATGCATCTCATTTATCGCTACACTCTTGTCTAGACAATCTAGAAAAGCTTACAAATTACCTGGATCTTCACTCAGAAGAACAATATCATCTATGTATTCCAAATCAGACAGTTTACTGCTTGAGCAAAGATAGATGTCATTATTCTTACACGAGGATAGGGCTATTTCAAGAATCAATTCAACTACAAAATTGAAGAGGAAGGTCGAAAGAGGACAACCCTGACGAACACCACTTCTCGTGGTGAACTCGAGTAAAGGTTCACCATAAGCACGAACTCGGCTTCGGTTGTTCCCATACAAGTATTAAAAAAGAGAAACAGGTTTCTTCGTCACACTCTTGGGGTGTATGGGGTATCTGCGAGGAGTTGGTAGACTGTCATGCCCCCTGGAATATTTTTCATCTCTTTTGTTTTCATCATTCTCCCAGCTCTCATCTGTGGCTCTACGAAGCTGAAGCACGCATCAGAGGCCACACCCCGGCAAACCGCGTGAATGGCGGGCCAAACCAGGGTAACCGAGGCCTAAGAACCTCGGTGAAACGGCGATCAGCATGCGAAGATGGAACTTATTGCACAGGCGGATGAGATCTGTTAGATCCAACGGCTACCAAGGAAACACATCCAATAAATAGGGTTGCATGGACCCCTGGGTCATGGTCACCTCTACCGAATGGCAAACGAGCTCCCACAGAGCCACCGGCAACCATGCACCAAGATCACTTGGACGCCTTGGACATCCCTGATTGATAGACCACCACACGAAAGGTGTATGAGCCACCCGATCGGCCACCGGCTCCCAACACGAAAACCGTTTTCTGGCTTGGCAGGTAGCACTTTGCTGTGCATGGGCTGGAGGTGCAACCTCGACCAAAATCCGAGTGGCGCTGGGGACGCCATTTCGTACCAAAGTCTCAAGCCTCTCCATGGATTTTGTCTCTATAATTAACTCTGATCATGCTACAGCGTCCCCAGTAAGCGACGCGCCTCAATGGCCGGTGTGACCTAAACACGGGCTGGGAACCTAAACCTGAACACAGGGTCACGAGTCCGCGTAGCCTGTTGGAAAGTGAGAACTATTCTAGATACAGGTAGCCAGTGCATTGCCACGCGCACACTCTACAAGTACGGAATTGACGCAGATTGTCTATCCAAAGTACGCCTGCCCAACTCCGGCAGCCAAAATATTCAGGTCCCTCAAACGGACACATCCTACTGGATGTACCACAGTGGGACAGTAGACAATTCTGGGCTTCGTGGAGCTGCAATCGCAATAAACAGTGGAGCACACGACGCTCTGATCTCTTGGGAAGTAGTTTCTTCGAGAATTGCCGTGACACGGTTCAGGAGTACTCTGTTCAACGTGATTTTGATTGTAGTCTACGCCCCAACTCTATATGCTGAGCCAACGACTAAACATGTATTCTACAGTAATCTTCAAAATTCAGTCAACCGGGTTCCCAGGCGCGATATTCTGCTAACTGCAGGAGATTGGAACGCCCGCACAGGTCCAGCAGACGAGTATACTCAATACGTACTGGGGAAAGTTGGCCTCGGCGAGCGATACGAATTTGGCGACCACTTAGTCACGTTTGCAGACCTCAGTCAACTGGCCGCCACCAATACCCGCTTCCAGCATCCAAAAAGACACCTGCTGACTTAATATTCTAACGACAGAAGGACAGCACACCAAATTTGCTTATTGAGCCGCTCTCGTTGGGCATCATCTGTCGTGAACTGTCGGGTATACCAAGGCGGCGTAACGGGAAATGCCAACGGCACGGACCACACACTGGTACGCGCTCGTTTCAAGCTTCATCTTTCAGTACGGCGAAAATCTCGACCTCAGTGAAGAATAGATACTTTCAAGATGGCAATCGCGGACAACGTTCAAGCCCTGTCAAATGCAACCTCATCCAGACTAAGTGCGATCGACCAGGACGATAGCGTAGATGGACAATGAACGGAGCTAAAAGCACCCATAGCCAGCGCCTCCCTTGGACAGCTAGGAAAGACAAAGTTGCATAGGAAAGATTGGATCTCTGCACAAACCCTCGCCGCTGCGCTATGGCTACGGATGCGAAACCCCGCAACTCGGCTGTTTACCATAACCTTCGCCGTGGAGCTACACGCTTAGCGAGGAGCGACCGTAAACGATAGTGGTCTGAAATTGCAGGTTGGTTGGAGGCAGCAGCTGCTGCTGGGGACTTTGGAAGGCTTTTCCGACTCATACTCCCCTCTTCGGGGAAGGCGCAATCTCCTCCTCTCACGATTCGCGACGACAGAGGCCATCTCATATCGGGTTGTGACCAGAAGCTTCAAAGATCGTGCAGATGACAAGTCATTCTTTCGCAATCTACGTCGGCTTGTCACCCGAACAGACGCACCCAAGGTCGATATAATGTCAAAAGACAGTCAAATTTCTCGGTAAATAGTACGTAGCAGTGGTTAATCGAGGTGAATTACCAACGGTCTCAAGCAGAAAACACCGTCTCTCGGCGGTCAAATCGTAAAAATGGCCAGTATCAGGATGGCCGACCAGTCAGAGCAAGTATCAGAGGAATTTGCCAATAAAATGAAAAACGCGTGTTCTAGTCATAGAATCTGACCGCTGAAGTGGTAGCCGGTAATAAAACGCGGAAAACGGAGTAACACGAACTGAGTGTTACAGATGGGTCGAACACTTCAGTCAGAAGCTCCCAATCAGTCCATCTGTATAACGACAAAAGGCGACACAGAAAAATAAACAATCGACCTCGAGCTTTCCAACGAATCGGAAATGGCCTCCGCAGCTCAAACCATGAGAAACGAGAAGTCACCGGGGGAGGATGGCATGCCATCTGAGATCTTCAAATCTTGTTTGCCAATTCTGTTGGACTCACTAAGCACACTCTTCCGTCGCATCTGAGTCGCCGAAGTTATTCCCAAAGACTGGTCAACCTCTATCCTATCCCCTATACGAAAAAAGGAGACAAGACTGTTTGCGAGAACTACAGAGGTGTCAGCTTCATTGATATAGCGGCTAAATTGTTTGCAACCATTCTGCTTAATCGCTTTGTTGCTGTTCGGAAAGCGCGAACGCGCTCCAACCAGTGTGGTTTCCTTCGAGGAAAAGGCTGTGTTGATCAGACCTCCATGCTACGCCGAATCCTTGAACACCGCTATAAATTCCAACAACCCACCACAGCTTGCTTCATTGACTTTCGGGTAACATTCGACTCCATTGACAAACAGTCACTCTGAAGCGTACTGCGAAACGATGTAATGCCCGAAAAGTACATCAGATTGATATGATCGTACTACTCGGAAACGCAGGTGCGCATTCGTGCCTACGGCGAAGAGTCTCAAGAGTTCCCAATCGACTTTGGCGTCCGCCAAGGAATGCCTCTGTCGCCAGTCCTATTTAACTACGCTATTGACCGGGTAAAGCGTCGCGCCCTCAACAACTTTCGGGGAATACAACTTGGCCACGACTCTTGGGTTACAGACCTCGAATTCGTTGGCGACACTGTCATTCTAGGAGAGAATCCCGCAACTCAGCAGCCGGTTCTTGACCGCACTGTATGTGAGTCTAAGGCTGTTGGTCTGGAGGTAAACATCACAAAAACGAAATTCTTCAAGACTTCGCAAGGCTCAACGCACTATATACGCGTCAATGGCGAAAATCTGGAACTGGTGCACCACTTCAAGTACCTCGGTTCTACTATCCAGCCAAACAGTCAGGTCAGGGACGAGGTTAAACTTCGTGCAGACTGCGCAAGGAGAGCGTCCCTACAACTTCGCAAGTCAGTGTGGTCTCGCAGTGAAATAAGCCTCCATACGAAGCTGCGCACACACCGCGCTGCTGTCCGCTCAGTTTCAACGTACGCCTGCAAAACTTGGCCGTTGATGAAAGACGACACGAAAAGACTGGAAAGCTTCGACCACTGATACCTCCACTACATAACCAAAACTAAGTGGTACGATCGCGTCACAAGCTTCGCTGTGCGTCAATACTAGGCATATACAGAACGACTTTCTTCTTTCCTCCGCGACGTCACCTACATTGGTTTGGTCATACCCTACGACGACCCGGAACGGAACTTACGAAGAGGAACCTACCACCATCACTCTGCTCAGATTGTAGATGTCGTCTTGGTGGCCAAATGAAAACATGAGTTAGCACTATTAGAGCGGACATGGATCGCCTAGACCTTCAGTCGGTCTTCGGAGTACGCGACTGGCGCAGCAACTGGACTTTTCGCTGTGCAGACCTTGCCGCAGACCGGAACGCGTGGACAGTTACCACCAGAGACATCCAAGAATCCGACTTATCCTCTAGTAGGAGATAGGCGCATAAAAATAAGTAACTAAGTCTCTTCAGTGCGGGGCAGTGCCCGAGAACCATGTGGTCGACTGAGTCGACCGTTTTTTTCAGATCAAAGAAGACCGAGATTGTGGACCTACGGAAGGTGTGTCTGTGCTCTAAGACTTGTCGAAGCGCAAAGGTGTGGTCGATACAACTCCAACCGGGCCTGAAACTGCCTTGATTCTCACACGTAGAACTTTCGCGGGCGCGGGATAATTTGGAGGATAATTCCAGCGAGAAGTTTGGAGGTGATACTTACCAAACTAACTCCTGTGGTTTTTACAAGAGGATCTGTCACCTTTCTTGTAAATCGCTACAGTCACCGATTTACACCATTCTCTGGGAATCTGTTCACTATCCCAGATTACCTGGAGTGTTTTATTAACTCTTAAAGCAAAGCTTCACCTACATTCTTGAACAAGGTCGGTGACAATGTATCTCGTCCAGCGGCTTTATACATTTCCAAATAACTTATCTCCCGCATAACCTTCATTTCTGATGGAGGAGTAATATCCACCTGCATCGTTTCTCTGGCAGGCATCCTTCGAAGGTCTACCGTTGAAGTGGGGCACCTCAATCGCTCCTTAAATTGCTCCACCTAATGATCCACACGACATCCCTGGGAATGAATCAGTGAGCTGTCGGATTCTTGATTAGCTCACTCACATCGGGTTTCCGTGGACCGGTGCCTCCTAATAAAGGGGAAAGTTTACGAGTATTGCCACTAGACGCTGCGTTTTCCATTCCCCTACATTTCACAATCCATCGCTGCTCGCAGTCATTTCTCAGGCTCCTGGTCAGTTGGCGTCATAGGGATTTGCGCACTTCATTGAACGTGCCAACCGGAGGGACGGATCTGCGAGCATCCAACTGAGCAGCTGAAGCAGAAGATATCCACCGTTTGTGAAGCCGACTCGAACCAGAGTCCTGCATGGCATTTCATCTGTTCCCTAGATAATCGTGCAGACAGCTCCTGGAAATCATATCGCTGGTTAGCATCCAGAAGCAACGGCGCGGGACGAGTGTCATTTACATTCGTGCGACCGCGGACGAGACATGAACGGAAGCGAGCATGTACCAATGCGTGGTCTGAGTACACAGGCGTAGACCAAAATGAACATCTCATTAAGTGGTCAGATAGTGGATGATCTATTTTATATTGGTGATAAAGGTAGCCGTTAAAGGCATAAGATAGGCGAAGACTGCCGGTGTTCGAGAATCGATATCTCTGTAACGTTGCTCGAAAATGGTGGGAACACCGTATCAGCAGTGCTGAGGTTAGGCGTAATGTGTTGGGAACCCGAGTTCAGTCTCTGGATCAAGTTATAAATCCAAAGAGATTAAGGTGGTTGAGACATATGGTACGCATGCCCACCGATAGACCTGCTCGGCGGTCGTTGTGCTCCGAGGCAGGTAGCGGTTGGAAGGTATGAAAACCTTGACCAGTGGACTTGGTCACGTAGGACGTGTTAGACTTCCGGGTTGGGGTTGATGCGACCCATCTACCAGATGGCTGGAGACATTAATTGACATGGTTAGGTGTCGCGGCCAGCGGCGTAGTTTTATACGGGCTCTTTCCGAGTCTTTGCGGTTCCCTACGGTGTCTTGCAATTTTCCTTGTTTCTTAACTTTGTTTTGTTTATGTATCTTACATAGTACCAACTTCTTTTTCATATCACGCACATTTATTATTAGCCAAGTAAAGCGTAACATACCTATCGGTAAATCTCGTTTTTACTGATGAAGTTACTATCGTTTTTTTCAAACTATACGTATCAATCTATCTGACCGATAAAATCATGGGCCATTACCTACGACCAGACAAATCCGACACCGATATCAGTGCTCCGAAAGCTTCTAAACAGTAGACTTACTGACTCCATGCTTTCAATGCCTTTCTGAAACGAGTAAAATCCAATGTATATGATAACTTTGATATGCTTATTAACTTCGTCTCGCGTTGTCAGTTTACGAGCATATCTCGCGGTGCGTAACCTTCGAAAATGTCATTTCAATCCTCCGGTCCCTGTATGTATGCCCAGAAAGTGTTGTTTCTGTCCGGTATCTACTCGCTACATGCAAACAAGATTGTGAGCAAAACATTGATCAATAAGTCCAGGTTATTAAGTCATTGGCAAAGGATTGCGACTTCCGCTGGGTATCCACCGAAGAGTATCGCGACGACTCTACACGCGACGCACTTATCACTCGATTGCAGTCTAGTAGCACTCCAAAAAGACTGTTGGAACAACTAACGCTGACGTTTAAGGCTACCTACGACATGGCTAGGTCATTGGAGGCAGCTCAAAGACAGTCAGTCATATGGGATTGAAAACGTCCCTTGTGTATCCACGACACCCTTGAATCCCACCCCGATGTACAACTTGCACCTTCCCCGAAAACTGGATCCGAATCGATCATATCGGCCTTACCCAAAGCCATCCGTTATTTTTGTGGTTACTCCCGGCACCTCCGCACCTAATTCCCCGCTCGAGCGGTTTGCACGGCTTGCGTAAAGACAGGCCATTCTAAGAGCGCAAATTAAAACCGGCCGCTTTTCCTATTACCTTTGTGCCCACTCCCTGGTTGTCCTCTCGTAACGTCGGCTGCCCCAGCTTGTTTGTCCCGCCCAACAAACAAAATTTGTGTGAATAACATCGAAATCCCAAGCTCTGATTGATACGTGTAGCTCCGATAGATATATATCTCAAAATGTCGTTGACTTATTTGATTGGTCACTTCACCCTTATGACTCGGAAATCGCAAAGGGCGACAGTCATTGCCCCGCGTTATTTCAGGCCACTGCAGTATGACAATTCGCTACTAAGATGAAGTCTACGAAAATGTAAAACTGTCAGTCATGCAGAATCCATACGCCGACATTTAACTTGGTCATGATTTCCTCGGGTTACATGAAAAGGCTGAAATACCATGTGGGGGAATATGCGGCACTTTCTTACTGTGCGGACTGCCTGTCGCTAAAACCCAGCCTCCGCCTCTGTTTGCTCATGTCTCCTGACTGTGAGCCTGTTTGTCGCCAAATACCGCAGACACTCTTTCGAGGACGAGCGCTTCATTACCGGAGATACAACACCTCTTCAACGTTGACATAATTGAGCCATCGAACCCTCAAGGGAGAGCCCAAGTTTTGGTTACCAAAAACGCAAGTCATAAGAAGAGAATGATCATTGATTGTAGTCAGATGATCAATTGTTTTACGCAGGTCGATGCGTATCCACTACCACGTACAGACAAAATGGTGGAGAACGTCGCCCGCTACGACGTTTACAGCACCCTAGATTCTGAAAGTGCGTATCAACAAGTCCCAATCGTGGAAAACGAAAAGCCCTATACGGCTTTCGAAGCGGCAGACAATCTTTTCCAGTTTTGTCAAATACCTTTCGGGGTCAACACTGGCGTGGCTTGTTTTCAGCGCACCATCAACCAAATCCTGAAGACAGGAAATTTGAGTGACACTTTCACCTACGTTGACAATGTAACCGTGTGTGGCTCAACAAAAATTGGCCTCGATCGGAACCTCGAATGCTTCCTGAAAGCTGTCGCCAAATACGGCATAACTCTGAACGATGCAAAGTCATTCACAGCTGCCACAGAAATCCGACTCCTCAGATATCACATAACGCAAGACGTAATTAAACCGGATCCTGAACGAATGAAGCTTCTGCGTGATGTCCCGCCTCTGACCGCATGAAATCATTACGACGCGTGGTGGGTATGTTTGCTTATTATTCCCAATGGATACCGAACTTCTTTGACAAAATTAGCCCTCTCATCTGAAACACAATTATCTCCCCACCACTGCATGTGAGGAAAATCTTTGGGGGTCTGAAGGTAGCATTGGAAACCGCGACGATTGTGACGGTGGACCATAACGTTACGCTTGTTGTCGAAACGGACGTATCCGACATAGCTATAGCCACTTCACTGCGCCCGTACATTGACTACTGGCAAACGTCAACATTCCACCATCGAGAAAGAGGCTTACGCGATCGCCGAAGCCACTCGGACGTGGCGGCACTTTCTTCTTGGTACTCATTTCAAACTAATCACCGATCAGCGATCCGTCGCCTTCATGTATGGCAGCAAACAAAAATGTCAAGATCAAAAACGATAAGATCCAGAGATGGCGGCTGGAGTTGTCTGCATATCACTACGACATAATCAACAGAGCCGGAAAGGACAATCGGGTTGCTGACGCTTTGTCTCGCTGTCCGTGTGCTCCCACCCTTGACAGGAGCACCTTGAAAACCTTCCATGATTCACTATGTCGTCTCGGAATAACCTGTACGGTTCACCTCGTGTGTTCCAAGAACCTGCAATACTCAGTAAAAGTCAAAAACGTGATTTCTAGGTGTACTGTCTGTGCTGAAATGAAACCATCTCTTTACAAACCGCTTGCATGCCATCTTATCAAGGCCATCCAAACTTTTGAAAGAGTCAGTGTTGACTTCAAAGGGCCACTGCCTTCACCGAATCGCAATCGATGTCTACTCACAATTATGGAGTACTCTCGGCTTCTATTTGCATTTGCCTGTCCGGATATGTCGCCTCCTACAGTCATCGGTCGCCTGTATCAATTGTCTGCGGTACTCGGAATGCCAGCCTATATTCATTCTGATGGGGGACCCTTATTGGTGTCGTCTGAACTGTCTGTTTTTGCGAAACAAAAGAGTAGTGACCAGTCATACAGCAGCCTACGGCCCACAAGCCAAAGGTCAAGTATGACTCCTTGGCGGATGAAGCAGACCTTTTCAGCTCCAATCCGTACTACGCGCTTGTAAAACTGTCCGATGGCAAAGGTGTTTCTATTCGTCGTCTGGTCCCATAAGGCGACACACCGGCATTAACACCCGAATTGCCCTCACCCATAACAGTCAGCCGAGACATGCCACATGTAAATCACTCATTAGTACCAGGGTCCGACAACACCGTCATACATTATACAGACAGTGCTCTACCATCCATCACTCCGTCACCTAGTAACCCCACAGAACTGTTAGGACGACAACGGAGAACACGTTCACACTGCTTACGAAATCGAGAGGCCAAGGCAAACGGATTGAAAAATAGTTCAGACTTTCCCACAAAAAACCTTTTGTAAGCCCAATTTTCCGGTCGGGGTGAATGTCATGTAATTCTCCTTGTTTTTTACCTTGTTTTGTTCACATATCTTACATTGTACTAATTTCTATTTCATATCATGTACCTTCACTATTAGTCAAGTAAAGCGTAACAATCCTATCGCCGAATCTCGTTCTCTTTGATAAAGCTATCCTTGGCTGTTGCGAACCATACGTATCGCAATATTGCGAGCTAGTAATCCAAACCAGACACATAAGTGTGAGGTTGACCGTTGGAAGAATTGAACTGAACTGACGGTGAACATTGCCGCGCCTAACCCATTGCTGCCACTAGGTACAAGCAATATTTAGAATACGGCTCCAATAAGATTAAACAGATTGAACAAAAGTTCTAACATGTAGTAAAAAATACAGTTGACAAGAATAATCTACAGTATTATTAGTACTCACAGGATCCGCTTTCATAGGCACCTGATTCGCAATATGCACATTTCTTGAAGCCTCACTGGAGCTCGTCAACTGAGTTACTGTTCGTGGGTTTGTAAGGGATATAGAAGGTCGCAAAGGCGCTTTCTCCGTTTTTGCTGGTTGACTACTTTTGTCCGTAAACTTTAACTGTGACAGAAAGAACGAAAATCATACCTTGAAAACGAAATCACGTCTAAAGCTTTGTACAAACATGCAGAGATACTTAGATCTGTGGCGTATGAGTTCATGGGCCATAATTTTAAATATCAATGAGGCTATAATGGACGGCTGAAGTAAATTAGACACGTAAAAGAAAAAGCGGTAGGTAGCTCATCAATTGGCGAAGATGCGAGCCGAGTCACAGGCTGAAGCATATCTTAATTGAGGTGTTTGGCGAGGATATTTAGGTACATCTGTTGAAAAGACCGGAAACAAAAAAACGTTAAGTTAAGTCCGCACTTGCAAGTACTTGAATTGATTTTGTCTGCTTTTAAAAGCTAGAAACAATAACTTAGCAATTTCGAGGTCTGTCTGCAACAAATGTATTTTTTTCTGTCCATTGCCAGTTTCATTCTTCTTGTTCAACTCAAACTTGCGGCAAGTACTGAAAAGGTACTAAGTTGAATGTTCTTATTGCCGCGTTGATTCTTGGCGATTGTTGCTTCCAGCTATGTTCCGTTTGGTTCAGTTAGTTTATTTATTCGCCAGAAGTATCTTTCGCATCTGAGCATTTAAAGAGCAGAAAAGAATGCACACTATGAACAATCTAAATATAAGCCTTGAAAACGTGTACTACTTCACGAGTCTTGGGTTGGTGGAACCTGTTATGAAAATTTACAGATCATAAGCTTTACTTTCAAGTTGTTAACGTTTGATAAATCATCTAGCATGTATTATTTTTACGTGTACGACACTTTCAGATGAATAAAGCTCAACAAACGAGACAATTCTATCTCACTCGTTATCGCGCCTGTTAAATCCGTCAGCATTACAATTTGTTCGTCTGAAAATAAAATGGACAGTTTTTTCGACCTGGTCGATTCCCCCAAAAGGTCCGAGTTCTTTGAACTCAGTCGATTCTTGGATACACTAGATACATACATTCATCAACTTCCGCATAATCCAGGAAAATTGAGAACTCTGATTAAACATGTCTTCCGTTCAGTGTACAGATTGACTTCAAACTGCTCTGATTACGACAAAGTCGTAACAACACTTCAGTCCGTGTACAGTGAGCGAAATGCTTTTAGTACGAATCCTATTTTGCTGCGATTTCTCGCGATCGTTTATACTGGGGATCGTGAAATTTGTTGTTCGCTTGTCTTCACCTACCACTGTATCAGGATTGTATGCGGATTTGAATTTCGACTTGAGAAAACCTATTTAATTCCCATTAATGTGCCCGAAGAGTGTGAAATGTTTTAGCGCATCCCAACCTAATGATTAAAACAACCACACCTGGTAATTAAACGCACAGACCTTCATTGCTCAGGACAGAAAAGCATCAATAAGATATACTTATAACAAGATTTTGGATTGTTTCGATTTCGAAGTTCTGCCTGTCAGTGAGGATACAATATCTCAATTCGTAAGTGGCACCGAAGACTCTTCCGTTTTCTCTGACTTGCCTCGCTAACAAACCCCCAAACTTTTTCAACAGGGTTCAAATCAGGAGGCTAATAGATGATCCGGTACAATAGACATTGTACTGACGTAAGCCGTATGTATGGCAGCGCTGTCTTGCTGGAAAGGTATGGACCCCCTTCGACCTTCGGAAATGCAGTGGGTAAGAGGTCATTTAAAGCCCCCATGGATGAGTCAGCTGCCTGCTTTCTTTTGGCAACTTCCAACTGTGATTTAGCGTCAGCAAAAAGAGCACGCCAGACCATCAGAGAGCCCCGCCGAAGGCTCGACGACCGAAGTCAAGCTTTCTCCCTCACATGTCATGCCAGTAGTGCATTAGACCGTTAGGCCGCCAAAACTGAACTCTCACATCACTAAATATCACGTTATTCCATTCAGCCTTACATCTTATGTGATTTCTGACCCATTCAACTTGATCTGAAGTATGACGTCCAGTCATCCAGGGTACCATTATTTTTTCATATCGTAGATGTGTTGCTGCTTGTAGCACTTGCTGTACTCGGCGAACACTAATATTCAATTGCATGGACTTCTGTAACTTTGATGAAGTTGTTATTTCGTTGGATGCAGCACGTAGAAGGCGTATGGGGTATTTGAGAGTAGCATCTCTGAGTTAGTAGACTGTCATGTCCCCTGGGGTATTTTTCAACTCTTTGGTTTCCATCATTCACTCAACTTTCACCTGTGGCTCAACGAGGCTGAGGCATGCATCAGCGGCCACACCCTGGCAAACCGCGTAACAGGCGACCAAACCAGGTGGAGGGTGACCAAGGCCTAAAACTCTCGGTGAGGCAGCGCCCAACATTCGAGGACGCATACTCCTGTATGGACGGATGAGACCTGACAAAATCCGACGGCTACTGAGGAAGTTCGTCCAGTCAGCAGGGTTGCATGGACCCCTTGGTCAAGGTCGCATATCGAATGACGAACGAGCTCCTACAGAGTCACCGGCAACCATGCACCAAGACCACTTGGATGCGTTGAGCATCCCGGATTGGTAGACAATCATCCAAAAGCCGTACGAACCGCTCGTTCAGTCACCGGCTCTTAACACAGGTAGAACTTGGTTGTGCATAGGCTAGAGTTGATACCTCGAACAAAAAGTCGAGCGACGCTAGGGACGCCACTTCGTATCAAATTCCCAAGACTCCTCATGATAAGTTCCTTCACACACATCGCTCATGCTACGGTGTCCCCGGTAAGCGACGCACCTGGTGTTCTCTTCACAGCCGGGGTGACACAGATGCTAGCTGGGGGCCTTGAGACGCGAAATCACATTCAAATCGTCTGCTAAAATGTGAGAACACTCTTGGACATCGGAAGCCAAGCCATCATTACAAGAACGCTACACGATAATCGCATCAAAATCGCATGTCTTTCTGAAGTTCAGCTGCCGAATTTTGGCACCCGGTGTATAAAGGTTCCCGGAGTAGACTACAGTCACCACCTCTATCGCAGTGGACCCACGGACAGTCCTGGCCTCCACGGTGTCGCGATAGCTGTCAGCAATAAGGCTGACAAGACATTGCTCTCATGGAACCCGATATCCCCTTGGATCACCTTAGCTCGTTTTCGCGCCTCACCCTTGAACTTTCAGTTGTTGCGATCTAAACCCCGACTGTTGCAGCCGAAGAAGCGGCAAAGGAAGAGTTCTACGACAGGATTCAAAGGATGATTACCAAAATCCTGAAACGTGACATTCTTCTGATTGCGGGAGACTGGAGAGTTCACACTGGTGCCCCCACCCAAACAGTCAGACACATTTTGGGAGAATAGGGTCTGGACAGCAGTGTAGCAACGGTGAACGTCTCGTTAACTTTGCATACTTCAACAGCCTAACCGTCACCATCATCCGCTTTCAACATCCCAGGAAGCACTTGCTAACGTGGTACTCTAATGACGGTCACACAGCGCAACCGATAGACTAAATTCTTATACGATCACGCTGATCACCTTCGACTGAAGATTGCCGGTCCCGCCAAAGCGCGGAGTCGGGTAACAAGAATGGCACCGGCCAAACCCTTGCCCGTGCACGATTCACTTTTATCAATCGCGGCAAAAATTGTGCCCCACAGCGGATTAACACAGCAGCATCAGGATAACCGATAAAGTGCCAAACGGTCTCTGACGCTATTGCCTCCCATCTAGCCACCACGTTCATAGGTGAAATACAGGTGGAAAATCACCTAAGGCATCGATTCAACAATCTGCTTTAGATGAACTGGATTTTACGGGACGACAACAGAAAGACTAGACCTCAAGGGCGACTCTCCAGTTTGCCGAACAGGCTACAAGTGCCCGCTAAATGGTAATTCAGACTTCCTTGACATCCGACGAAAAGCCAGCCAATCTGCCAGGAGCAACCAATTCAACTAATGGATCAAAATTACGGAAGCCATAGAGATTTCGGCTAATTGTGGGGACCTTTCAAAGCTCTTCTGTCTAATCCATACTGAATCCGGTAAGCGACAGTCAGCAGAAATCCTCTTTCAGGATGTTATCGGGCTGCTCATTCTTGCGCAGGCCAAAAAGATGCAGCGATGGACCGAAGACTTCGATTGTCTACTGAACCAATCCGCGGCAAACTCTGTGAACCAAATCCCAGCAAACCAGAGCGAGATCGATGACGTTAATATCAAACTACTAAGTCGGAATGATATTGCCGATGTAACACACATGCTGAAGAACCAGAAAGCCCCTGGAGATGATATCGCACCGAAGATACATCAATCATGTTTTCCGACAATTATTGAGCCATTGAACACCCTGTTTTGCTCAACCTGGGAAAAAATGACAACTCTCAGCGCACTGGGTCCCTTCAATATTCCTCATTCTTACGCAGAAAGACGACAGGACTGTGTGCGCAAACTACTGTGGCATCAGTCTAATCGACGTGGCCGCCAAAGTACTCCCCGCGCTTTTGCTGAACCATTTATCAGCGGTGCGAGACGCGCACACACGCCTCAATCGAGGAGGCTTCCGTCGTGGTAGGTGGTGCCCGGACCAAATAGTCTCCCTGTGAGAAGTACCAGGACATCGGTACGAGTTTCAGCAGCCGATTTCAGCTTGTTTTATCGATTTCCGGGATGCCTTTGACTCAGCTGACAGAGAATCGTTATGAGCTATACTACAAGCGGATGGAATGCCCCAAACGCTTGTCTCATGAAGTCATACTACGTAAATATGCGTGCGAGAATAAGCATCTACGGAGACAAGTCAAATTACTTCTCCCTCAACTCCAGTGTTAGACAAGGTTGTCCCTTGTCGCCAGTGCTGTTCAACTGCACCGTCGATTGGATAATGCGTCGGGCGCTCGCCGATTACCCTGGTATTCAGCTGGGCATCGACGCTTCCCTCGCCGATCTGAATCCTCAGACGACATCATCATCCTTCGAGACAGCCCAACTGCCTTACAGCCGGTTCTCAGTCGCTTAAAATCATTTACAAAATTCACGGGACTAGAGATGGATATGACGAAGGCTAAGATCTTTCCGACATGCACTACGCAGTCCGTTCTCCCAATATACCTGAACGGCGAACAAATTGAGCACATCCCGGCGTTCAAATATCTGGGCTCCATGACTGTCCCAAACGGTCAAGCCAAAGACTAAGTCAAGTCGGGCATTGACAATTTGAGGATTGCGTTCCTCCAACTCCGCAGTGCACTCTGGGCATGTGACGAAATCAGCCTCCGGACCCAAGTTCGCGTTTATGGACTACTATTCGTCTTATACTGACCTACAGTTGCAGGACGTGGCCACTACGCGTTGAGGACATCAGAAAGCTAGAAGTGTTTGACCACTGGTATCTGGGACGGATACTGAAAGTGGCTTGGCACGACGTGTTCTCAAACAAGACAATAAGACAACGGTGCTTCGACATCGAAAAGCTGTCAGTGTTGCTCCAACGCCGACGACTGCATTAGTTTGGACATGTTCTAGGACCTCCGGACCCAGAGATCTCAAAACAGTGTCTCTCTCCTGATCAATATCCAGGATGGCACTGTCGCCTCGGAGGACAATTGAAAACATGGGTCAGTACTGTCAAATCGGACGTCGAGCGATTACGACTTTAGTATGTCTACAGCGTTCGCAACTAGAGGCATAACTAGATTTCTCTGTGCTCAGGTCCCGCATCTAATCGCCGCTCATGAGCAAGTGCCATTCGGGGCATGCATGAAGCCGGCTCATCTCGCAGGAGCGAACGGCATAGAAGTAAAAGTAAATATGCAGCACGTACAACCAGCCTCTTGGCCTTTTCGGAGATTTTTCTCTGTATCTCACGTTTCTTCTTAAATATACAATCGCCTGAATCCTTCAAAAGGTTTCAGATGACTTTCCTTGTGCGATGGAATGTGTTAACTCAGCGCTGGTAGACAGCCACGCCACACCGGCAGTCAGCACTGGTGCGGTATTAAGCCCAAGGCTTGAGACAATGTAGTCTCGGGTGACACGAAAACCGATCGGTGGAGCGGATCGGTAGATGAAAGATGAATCTTGCCACCATTGTTTAAACCTCAAGGCGTGGCCCCTCACAACAGTTGAACCAATGCGTTGTGTGTGACGAGTGGGCACATGAGACAACAACCTATATAGTCTTTGTTTTTCGCTGACAAAACGAGATGATTTACAACCACAGCTAATGGGACGACTTAAAACACCTTGGTCAGCGAATTCTTCTGGAGATATTACCTATACTAATTTCTCAGTCACTGAAAGCAAGTATTTCTCTCTGTTGCAACTCAGATAGCCATCGCCCGTGCATTCTTTTATTTTCGTGAATGAAAGATCAAAGCTTGCAACTTGGTCTAACGAAGTGGATTAGCTTCGGTCACAAAACACTCATGGAATGAACTTTACTAAATAACGCATCACGGAGAATCGCCCAAGACAACGGCCGTATGTGCGACTCATTTCGTGTAATAAATGAGCTGTGTTAAGTATTTTTTTCGGCAGTGATAGTGGGGCGCGTTAAAAGCACTTCCCACCCTTTGGGAACATTATTCGGGATAAGTTCGGTTTCCCTAAGTCAAAATTCAAATCCGCATACAATCCTGATACAGTGATAGGTCAAGACAAGTGGACAAATTTCACGGTCCCATGTATAAGCGATCACGAGAAATCGCAAAAAACAGGGGATGTGCTAAAAGTAGCTCGTGCACTATACTGAGCCGAAAAATAAGGTATTCGCTTGTATTTATTAGCCAGAACGAGATTGAGGATAGCTTAGACCAATTCCAACATAAACTTTACCCATCCGTCTAGGACCGTAATTTTAAATCTGTAACTGCCGGTATGTTACCTAACCTCATTTGTCGTCTTCTGGAACACAAAGCCCTCAACTTCATACACACACGAACAAACGAGGACTCTCGAAATGACCATATCACTCGACAATCGTTTCCGGTCCAGGTGCATCCACTACTGGTCAACTATCGCACAAATATTGACACTATGCAAGATAGAGAGCACTGTAGCCTCAAACAAACGTACGTGATTTTTCTGTACCCTTGGTACACTAACCCGGCACTACGGGCTATCTGCCAATCTCGTGGGGAAAAGTACATTATCAGAAGTTTTGCTGGTTGACTGGCAACTTTGAATATTCAGCATCCACAATCAACGTCCCACCTTCGCCTGTCACTACTGCAGCAGCTTATTGAGAGGTTACCGATGTTTCTGTTACTGGCTTGCCGCTCAAAACGTTAACTGATACTGGGAGTTCTGAGAGCTATACTTCAGAATCCATTGTCACTCGTAACCGGTGCGTATGCCCGGCGCTCTCCGCCGAGTTTGCTGACTGATAGTCAGTCTAAGGGAGATGAGTAAACCCTGATTCGGAACCAACCATGGGTGGCGTATGAGGCCTACAACACTATGCTCGCCGACATCTGTAGTGGAGTATACTGGGCATCCAGGATGTCCAGCCTCGCTTGAGGGGCGAATGAAATGAGTAGTCACCACATCCATGAGCTCAGCTCAGTTAAGTTCAGAAAACCATTAATCATCTATTGGGTGCGGTGTTTCTGGTTGCTATCTCCTGGCGACAGCCTCAATCGGAAACAATGAGAAAGGACAGGAATATCAAAATGGCAGTAAAGGAACTACAAGTAGTAATGTCAAGTCAATAAAGAAAGTTTGTGAACACAAGAGCGCCATTGATAGCGACATCTGGCCATTTCCTCTAAAGTAAATAACCACCCAGTGGGAGGGTCTCTTGGACCCCACCTACGTTTAACACACCTTACATGACCAATTCCACGGGTTAGGTTTTTCGTTTCTTTCTTCTATGTCATGGCCGCCTTTACTCATCTTCCAACCATTACCCGCCTGAGCGAACATGGCGCACCGAGGAATCCTGTCAGAGGACATGTGCAACACATGTCCCAGCCATCTTAACCTGATGGCGTTCAGTGTTTCATCTAATGATTTGGTTCGTGAACCTAAGTCGCTCTGTCGAACTTCAGCATTGCTTATGCGGTGTTCCCATCAGATTCGAACAATGCTGCGAAGATATTGGTGTTCGAATACCAACAATCTCCGTATATCTTTCACCCGCAGTGGCTACGTTTCTGAATCGTGCAGAAGCATCGGCCTAACGGCGGCAGCGCATACTCGACCCTTTATAGGCAAACGGATGCCATGTCGACGCCACAGGTGACTCAGATTGGCAAATGCCAAACGAGCCTTCTGTATACGCAAAGTCACCTCATCCGATACCTGACCTCCGGGTGAAATGCAGCTGCCCAGATAACAGAACTTATCTAACACGTCTATAGTTTCTCCAGATACTGAAAATTTGTAGTGGAATAACCCAATCCTGTAACAGCGCCTTGCACTCTGAAGGTGTAAAACTCATACCGAACATTGCTACGCAGTCAGTGAAGCTATCTAGAAAAGCTTGCAACTTACTTGGATCTTCACTTAGAAGAACTATGTCGTCCACATATCCAAGGTCTGACACTTTTCCACCCGGGGGAAAGTTTAATGCCACTACCGTCACATAACAAAAGCGCGGCCTCTAGGACCATATCAACCACAAAGTTGATGAGAAAAAGAGAGAGGAAGCAATCTTGACGTACACCACTTCCGCTGAACTCGGGTGAAAGAGCACCGTAAGCCCGAACTTGGCTTCGGCTATTCATGTAAAGATACTTTATGCTGGAAATGAATTTCATTTGGCATACTCATCAACAAGAGGCAGCGCTAGAGAACTGTGAAGTCAACTGATTAGAATGCTACCTTAAGATCAAGAAAAATGAGGAAAGTGGGCCTACGGAAGGTGACTATGTCCTAAATTTGCCGAAGAGTGAAAATGTGAACACAACCTCGACCAGGTCTAAACCCAGCCTGATTCTCGTGCGAGCACTGTTCACGAGCGGGAGACAGCCGGTTGGGAATAATACCAGCAAGCAGTTTAGATGCGATGCTGACCAAACCTATTCCCCTGTGATTTTCACAGGAGGACCTGTCACCCTTCTTGTAAATCCATACGATTGCCGGTTCACACCAACTTTTTGGAACTTTTTTCCTATCCCATATCAAACCCAGGAGCTTTGTCAACTCCAATGATAATGTTGAGTCATCGTCTTTGAAGAACAGACAGAGGCAATTCATGCGGTCCAGCAAACTTATGACGCTCAAGGAAGCCCATCTCACTGAGAACCTCCGCTCCTGATGGAGGACTGGCATCTACAACAAGAGCTGCAACTGTGATACTTAGCAAACCTGTCGTGGATAGAGACCGACTGAACGTCCTCGAAATGCTCCGCCCAACGAACTAGACGACGCTCTTGAGTTTGAATTAGTGAGTCGTTCACTTCATCGATCAGTTCACTAACGCCTGGCTTTCGGGGATCGGTATTTCTGACTCGACGGAAAAGGCTGCGGCTGTTGCCACTCACTGCAGCTGTTTCTATCTCCCTACACTTCGAAATCCGCCATCGCTCACGGTCGTTTCTGTCTCCAAATCACTTGGCGTTTAACACATCGTGCCCCATCATATCCGGAACCCGCAGTAATCGATCTGCGTGCACCTAACAGTGCAACTGAGGACGCAGATATCCATCGTTTCTGTCTCTGGTTGTTGGACCTTGGGAAGCATCAGCAGCCGCACTTAGGACCTGCTTGATTTTTGCCCATTGTTCTTCTGGATTCTGGGCGTTTGGCTGTATCGATAACCTGGTGGATAATTCTTCTTGGAAGGCTGATTGATGGTTATCGTCCAGCAGAAGTTTTGGGGGACGGTTGCCTTTGGTGCTTTTTCGACCGCTGACGACGGGCAGGCAGAAACGCGCACGGACAAGAACGCAATCATTGTCTACAAATGTGGACGAGAATGATCGGCAATCTTGGTTTGAGCCGCATCAACGGTAACCGACAGCAATGTGGTCGACCTGGGTGCAACGCTGTGAAGGCTCAGGAGGACGCCAGGTCAGTCCGTGCCGCTTTTGGTGCGAAAAATTTGTACTTGTTACGAACAGTCTATGGTCGGAACACAACAGGATGAGTCGGTCACGGTTATTGGTTTTATCGGCATGAACGCTAAATTGGCCTCCTATATTTCTCTCCGTCTCGTCTAGGATTCCAGCTTGAGCACTGAAATTACCAGCAACAACAATGATGCGTATAGAGTGCACGCTGCGGAGCAGTTAAGATAAATCTTGGTAGAATTCGTCTTTAGTCTCAGGAGAGCTACAGTCAGTTGAGACTTACAGAAACGACAAACAGGCATCGACGCTTCAGTCTAGTGCTGTTTACATGCAAAGAACCATTCAACCGAACTGCACACAGATCGCTGCTGACTGGAATCTAGTCGAGTAGCGCGCGCTCATCTCATGCTCCAAGTTATCCCAACGCCAGCCTGAAGACGAGCACGACACCGGATCACACGCGAAGAGTGAGACGAGAGGCCGAATTTGTAGCTGAGGAGCAAAGTGTTAACATTGAAGTGGGGTCTTGTATGTGTTTCGGAGACAACACATCTATGTTAAAGTTTTCAAGAGTTCTAGCTAGGGTAGCCTGTTGCCCTGCTTAGCTAAGTGCGCGGACACTGAAAGCAGAAAAGTGAAGAGAATGCTTAGGTCGGAAAATCGACCCTTTTTCCCTCTAAGTTGCGACCACTGCCGAGGGCTAGAAGTTTACGGTCACGCTCATTGTGGTCTCTCGTTTCCATTCGGAATTGGGATGCGAAGGATGAACTACAGAGAGATGAATGTTTCTCGAGGGACCGGTGGAGATTTTTGAGCACATCACACTTCGCGGTTGCCCATACCGCGGAAGGGGTTTTCCTCCGGGAACCCTAACCGAGACTTTCGACTCAAAAGTCTCACCCATAAAGCAGTGGGGCGTCAATCCAGCACGGGAACGTGACCGAAGAACCCGTGAGACCTGATTGTTGCACGCATTTTTTCTGGTCTTCGGTGGTGCTCTTATCGATCCGCCTTACAAATTCAGTCCTCAGCCTCATGCGCCTAATGGAGCAAAAGGAACCTGGACGGGGAAGCATCCTTTGGGCTGGGGGGTGCCCGGCTTAGGCGGGTGGAAACTGCCCAATGAAGTGCGATCAACTCTCCCACCGTCGAGATAAACCCCAGGTGCTCCACTCCTACGTCTATCTAGTGAAGGTATTTTGACCGATAAACTGTTTCTCTCGCTGTTTATTCGCTGCAGTGTCCTCTCCAGGGACATAGCGGTTAGTAGGTGTTGCCCAAGAACTGGTTCTGAGACTGGACTTCGGCTGGCTATTACCCATTGACCTGTCAGGCATCACTGCATCTCCGGCTTAAGGAAGCCATCCTGCATAGCGTTTTGGGTCGCATAGGCACGCAAGCCATCATACCACGCCAAGGTGCAGTCTCGTCGTGATGGAACGACTCCCAGAGGTTTCCAGAAGAGGCGAACGAACCATTCAATTGGCCACCGGCTCACCTGGACCAAACCTGCTGCCTAGCAGGATGCGCTAGGCTGCACCAAGCCTCTCGTGCATCCTGGAATAAAAATGCCTACTCTGGACCGAGTGACCGAGAAGTACAAAAGCCCGCAAGGCAAAAAACCATGGGAGATTCTACTGTTATGACTGACTACTCTTCCATGCGCACGAACGACCACCCTCCTACACCTGTCATCTCCACTCTCTCCCCACTTTTATTTCCATTGTCATACCCCACGAGTCCTTCGATCGACCGTGCCAGCTGTAGTGCCACCAGCGAAAATCCTGACCGCGTTCTCTTTTCCTTCTTCGACTAGCTTCCGAATCTAACCGAACCCGCTATCACCGGCTGATGCTTTGTTTTGTCCTCGATACCCATTCAAACTAGCCACGTTCAACGTGCCAACTCTGATAAGTGTGGGATAACAAGCGGATCTAGCTTGTATGCTTCAATCTTTTCCTATCGATGTGTGCTGCATTCAAGAAACTCGCACTCAAGACTCCAGTCCCATCATTCGATCCACGCCCCAATCTAGCCCTTCTGTGAAGCTTCACTTACGCCTTTCTAGGGACGCTGAGGCTGTGGTCTTAGGTGTTGCTGGTTTTGGCATTGCTCTCAGTGACTGGATCCCAGTCGACAGTCGTCTATACGCAGTGAAGCTCAGGGGTTCGTGCACGGTGAACAGTCACTGTTCCGATAGACACAATCTGTTTGTCTTTTCGGCGTATGCGTCCACCGATTGCAGCCCAGATGCTATCAAATATAACTTCTACCAAAAGCTCCACGACCTCTTCCACAAAGGAAGCCGGGCCCATATCGTGATTTCGGCGGGATATCTCAATGCTGGAGTTGCTCGACTGTCACCCAGCGAGGCGCACTTAGGATGCCCTTTTGAGCTGGATTTCCGTCGTTTGGAAAATAAGGAACGGTTTTGGCTGTACTTAGACCACCGCTTGTTCCTCGCCAGTACGAACTCCGGACGTTCTAATGCACGGTACGCCACTTAGAGTCCGCCTTCTTTGAGTCAACAGTCGACCCAGACCTATCAAATCCCTATAAGCCAAAAACGGGCTGTCGTTCGTACTGGAGCACCCTCCTTGATTCCGACCACGCATTAGTTTGCACTAAGCCGTCTGTGATTCGGTGGGCTCTATAAAGCCATGGTGCGACAACCGTTAGATTGCGATAACCTTTCCAATCCATCTAGCTCACCCGTCTTCTAGAATGCGTTGGCTGAAAAGCGAGATAAAGCCCCACTTGATAACGTAAACCACCACTGGTCGCTTCCTAAGAATGCTTTGCATTCCACTGGCCTAGTAAGTTGTGGCTTGTCTCTTCCTGCCGTAGAACCCTGGATTTCTGCTGAATCTCTGCGCCTTCTCGATGCACGCCAGTCAATCCTGATTGGAAGCGAGCATAACGAAGCACCACTCGTAATGAGACGCTTACTCAGCGCGGGTCTCTACAGGGACCACAAAATCTGGTGGTCCCAAAGTGCATCAGAGGTGAGACGCGCTGCCGTCATGGGAAATTCCTGCTGGCTGTTCTATCTTATTCGAGTCACCTATAGGAAGCAACTAGATGTGGGTGAAACAATTCGTGAAGCTGATGGTTTGCCGATTCACACCCAACAGTGGGTGGAACACTTTCAGACAGTTTAGCTGGACTTCATTGTCAGCCTCATTTATGGCTCTTCTGGTACACGTCTAGTGGTGCGTTGCGACAGATCGACCTACTGAGGCGGAAATCCGGAAGGAAATTCGGGCCTTAGGACATCACAAAGCGCCGGGCTCCATGGTCTCTCGCAGCCCTTTTTAAAAATGGAGTGCAGCTCGTCAGAGGATTTCGTGTTTTGTTCTCCAAGTCTGGAATTACGAGTATCTTTCCTCCTTCTGGAGGAATCGATTGTTGTCCTCATCTTCAAGTAGGGCTTGCACAGTGACTGCGCTAACGATAGGAGTGTGAGGCTTACCCGAATGGCGCCGAAGCTGATTGTGTCTATCATACTCCGCAGGTTGTACCAAACGCGTGAAGAGCGGATTCGCGAGGAGCGAGCTCAGTTTCGTGCCATCATGGATATATCGATCAAATCTTCACCCTTTGAAGCTCTCGTAGCTAAGTAGTGCTAGCATTTACACGTGTCATGAGTAGCACCCATGGGCACTGATTTATCCCTTGAGCACAAAAACATCTGACCCTCAGGTACGTCTGTTAGTCCTGTCTGATTTATGCGCCGACGTTTCAGTTGACCATGAATTTGTGAAGCTTCACAAGGGTTCAAATACCCATTGAAGGGAATGAACCGTCGCTCTTATATGGCTTTACTGCTTCCACAATACGAGCTTTGCCTGTTCAAGCATTTAGCGTATGACATGAAGCCGATTGCAACGAAGTCCCGGCAACATTTCGTAGAAAACGATTTGTTTTATTCGAGAGGAAGTTCAGGGAGTCCTGAGGGGGAACACAGTCGAACCCTCGAGATCTTCATGGAGGGTCTTCATCGCCACCAATGAAAGACACAAGAAGCGAACGACGGTTGATTATAGTCATAAGATCAATTACTTCATCGACCTGGACGCTTATACGGTGCCGAACATCGATGAAATGGCTGAGAAAATATCTCGATACTGGCTGTATTGCACGGTGGATTTGGAAAGCGCATACCATCAACTTCAACCCGTGGCAATAAAAAGAAATCCATACCGCTTTCAAGGCCTGCGGCAATCTTTACCAATTCAGACGCATTCCGTTCGGTGTTATTAATGGGGTTGCCTGCTTCCAACGTATAGTCGACGGGCTCATTTCTGATGAAAAACTCGAAGGAACTTATGCATACGTCGATGAATTAACCGTCTGCGGTAAGGATGCGGAAGAACAAGATCGAAATCCGGAACGATTCCTCGAGGTTGTGAAGAAGTATACACTAACCATGAATCAGAGCAAGTTTACTTTCGCTACTGGCACGCCGAAGATACTCGGCTACGAAATATCCTCTGGGAGGATTTAAACTAGTTCAAACTGATTTAAATCTCATCGAAATGTCACCGCTCGCTGACCTTAAAACGCAAAAACGAGTTGCTGGAATCTTTGCTTATTATTCCTACTAGATTTCACTTATTTAGACAAGATTCATTCTCTCACTATCAACCGCACGTTCCCAATGCCAGACGATGTCACTTATGCGTTGAAAAACCTTAAGTTGGAATTAGTCCACGCCACTGCTGCCACCGTAGACCAACACGTTCTACTAACACAGGAAACTGATGCCTGCGATAAAGCTATTGCTGGAACGTTGAACTAGAATGGGGGGACCGCTAGCCTTCTTTTCTATAACCCTTTTATTCAGCGAACGTCATCACTTTGCAGTCGAGAAAGAAGCATATGCTGTGACAGAGGCAGTACGGAAATAACACTATCCCCGCAGCTATTTCAGATTGGCAACCGAGCAACGCTCACTTGCATTTGTGCATAATTCCAAGGAAAAGGGAAAAACTGAGAATAAAATATGACGCTGGCAGAAAGAAGTATTTCCGATTTTTCACAACGTCATTCGCCAGCCTGGCACAAAGAATAAAGCTTCCCCGGAGCTACTACCCATCAGCATCCAATGCGGGCTATCTAAAACTTCATTATACCTTGTCATCCTGGCCTTGTCCGACTGAATCACGTTGTTCGTGCAAAAAACTTAGCACTTTTCGATTGAGCAGGTAAGGATTGTAGCGGGACGTATATGCACGGGGTTAAAGCCGCATTTTAGGCCACCTAGAAATAACCTCGTGAAAGATACATGGCTTTTGGAAATTCAACGTCGGCTCTGCTTTAACCTACACAAAATGAATATCTGCTTGTTATTAGCGATGAATAACTGCTTTTTCCTTTCGCCTACCCGCATCATAGTAATAGTCATTTCCCCACTAACAAATCTACTCTCAATTTTTGGTTTACTTTTTTATACACTCTGACTGCTGCTCCGCATTCATTTCTGAAGAACTAAAACGATTCCTCCACGAGGAGGGTATGATCACAATAGAACTACCACGTGCAATCTACGGTGTAGCGGTCAGGTTGAAAGAATAAACAGAATATTGTGGAGAACTACTAGACTGACTTCACAGTCTCGGGATTTGGCAGTCAGTCAACGAGTACTCGTGGTTCCTGAAGCGTTGCGTTCAATAAGGTCTCCTTTTTCATTGCAACGAATGACACCCACATGGACAAATGTTTGCCAACAACAGGAAATCGTCCTTAGGGATTTCCATTCTCGAATGGCTCACAACTTCTGGTCGCGTACCACTGCGTCAACACATACTCCAAAAAAGCACGGCCCCTTGGTAGAGGTAGTTGATCTTATTGAAGGCAATTCTCAATACGCACATATTCGTTACCGAGACGGATGTGAAGATAACGTTCCACTACAATACTTGACAACATTGAATTTCTGCCCAGAAGAGCCCGTAAGCGACACCACTAACTCGTATACTGAGGAACCTCCAGAAATGCCAAAGACCAATATTTGTAGTGACGATACAGAACCTGACACCACCTACTATTGACAAAATCACCATAAAACAACACGCACCCCTATTTTCACCACATGCTTGCCGTTGAATGCAAGGAAAGGCGTATATACCCCATGGCCACAAAGGCCCATTGCACAACTGGTGGTAACGAGCCGGACGACAATGAGGGATTATTGCCAATGTCCATAGAATTGAATCCCAGTCACCTAAACTCCTAATTGGCTGACATTTTCCAGGCCCGGGAGAATAATCTGAACATTTCCGATAAATAAACCTTGCCCCCAAGCTGTTTACGTTTTATAAATCATCTAACATGTATTCTTTCTACGTTTCATCGTGTACATTTTTAGATGAATAAAGCCTAACCCATACAGCAACTCTAACTTGTTAAATCCGGGAAGATCCTTTTACTAGCACTACGGTACCTATGGAGAAGACAAAAAACATGATCTCAGACCAAACCTCGAACTCATGTAAATAAATATTTGGTATGTCACCGTTTCGACTGTATGGAAATGAACCCCAATAGAAGTTAGAGTTGTGGTCATGGAGCTCTCCCTCACACCTGTATAAAATTTTTCCATTACATGCTTGCGCATAACAGGCTATTTCTGACTCCTCAAACTTAAGGAAGTTTGGTGAAGACCCATCTCGAACAGAATGTTTCTCTTGCCAGTTCTGTTTAGAACTGAATCCATATAAAGGTCTTAAATGTATTTTCAGTCTTTCTCGCCCACCTTTCTCCACAGATCCCGTTACACTGAATTCCAAATCGCTGCCCAAACGTAGTCCCAGCAAGTATCTGGATGTTGGCTTAGACAACAATCTGGGATGGACGTCTTGCATTCAGTACTGTGTCAGCAAAATGCTACACCTATCCTTCCAAATAAAAAAACAGACAGTTTCGAACACCACCCGCTATTGTTCACAAATATATTTTTCAAAGTGCTCTTCCGGTCTTATTTTATTGTTCGCCCACAATCTTCCCCTGCCTTTAGGAACAAGATTTCGGGACCTTTTGCTGCGGATCACTTTACTTTCACTTTACTGTGGCTAGCTCTTGGAGGATAAGCCGACGTTCTGACGGTATCATCACGAAGTTCCACGGGTGTTTGCTACAAGAAACGTCCCCAGCGTCGCTCGAGGGATTAGCCGTTATTAACCGCACTTCATTCCTCCTCTTTGATTTTCATCTACGTAGCCCCAGCGACAATATACTATAGGGTCCAACGCATTCATTACACCTTGACTTATCCCTTTGCTGTTTCAGTCATCCAGCAGATTCAAATTTCGAAGTCTGCTAGAATCAACGTATATGAAGACTCTCATGTGCCCAATCTGGCGCGGGTACTGGCCAACAAGCATAAGACCAACACGGAATTACTGTTTTCTTTACTACTATATGCTTTAAGCATCCACTGTTGCATATTTTATTTACCCATGCAGCAAAATCGCCCTGAAACCAGCCGGATTTGTAACGTTTTTCGATTGGTCTGCGCTAGAGCACTGACCGGTTTTGGGCGGTTTCAGAGGGATTTCCGAGCGGTTTCAACTGAAATGGTAAATACGGGGCGTACTTCATTATTTCCGTTACTTTTCCTAAATTACGTTTCTTCTTATTTCTTCTTAACCACTCAAGAATGAAACCCCAGTGACTTTCCTCATTTTACCACTTAAGGCGCATTAAACAGGACCACTTGTAATTTGAGCTTTTTCGATACCAATTAGTATTTAAAGGCACTGCTCAATAAAGAATGAACAGTACGCCGATCGTCGATTTCCTACGTACCAATTCAACTTAGACCTGTGGAAGAATGGCTGCTAGGCAAATCGACCTGAAACCGGTCAAAAGCCGATGTAAAGAACTGGTCGTATGCTAACAGAATACTTTACCCCCGTTTTATCACACCTTTCAGACAGAAATGTATACGTGTTGCTTGCAAAGTCCCACCATACAAATACAAAACACAGTGGAAGGAATATACCCATAACCTTAAGGACTCTCGTCCTAACAGGGATAGGCGGCAGTCGGACCCAGAAATATGAAGTGGAAAATCACATAAAGTATCCATAGGTCAAAAGTGGTTAACAAGCCAGACGACCGTGGGCTACTGTCTACCACCGGCAGATGATATGCACTTCACAGCATCATAACATTGTTCAACAGCTGCACCTTCAATTCAAGGAAGCACTCACGTCAATAACAATTTTGCTATCTTCTTTGAGCTGGATTTGGCCAGCCTGTGAAAGTTGCAGTATTAGGTCTTGTAACTTTTGCTGGCTAAGTGTTGAACCCTGCATACCATCCGGAAGTTGTATCGTTAAGTGCGTCGCATTGCTTTGCTCATCTTCTTCAACTGACGCATCAGCGACAGTATTGGAAGCGACGCTCAAAACTAGGTTGTCTCCACAGCCTGCCTTCGAGCCACTGGCAGCGAAATTAAGTTCCGTTGAGAGAACAGTCTCATTGGCTGACATATTGAGTACCCAACAAGATGACAGGTGAGATAAGTTCAACGACTTCACCCAGATATTCGAGCACCTTTCCAACGGGAGGACCCCCTATGGGAGACGACCTCAAGCACAAGGACACTCACGACGACCTTCGAGTGGTGACCTTCGACAGAGGTCTTCCTGAAGGGCGCTGCAAGGCAAAAACAGACGACTCCCTGGGCATATGCTCGAAGAAAAAGCAAGCAGCACTTACGAATTATATCGTTGAAAGCCACTAATATAATGTGATACTAGGTGGACCTTCCGCACACAATATGGCGACCGCAAATCCGCCGGTTATTTGAACTTTTTGCTGCGCAGACTAATTATTTAGCTCATTTAAAGAAATGTCTTCCTGAATTCCATTTCGAGGGTAATGGGGTAAAACATTTCTAAAATAAAACTACTACAGTATCCAATAAGTTAACTGGCTTACGTTCCTTGAACTGTTTCGCGATTGAGGAGCTAGTCATGTCAGGTCAGATTGCCCAGGCAGGGCCACGCAGGACCAATCGAGCATCCAGAATTCTTTAGGTGGTATGCACATAGGTCGGCACCCAGTGCTGCGTCTTCAATGCTTCATTCCGGCTTTGTTACAAGTTTGGGCTCGTTCCCTCAGTTTGGCTGAAAAATAAGAAAGTGGGAGCACTTCTCTCGCCATCTAGGTGAGAGACAACAATGGCGTTAGAGTTCCATCACACCCATAGCCCAAAACCGTAATCACGGACACAGGACAACTAAGAAGCCGGGAGAAAATTACAATTTATCCTTGATCTTCAGTATTCTTCTGTGAACCCCTCTCCCCACTCGGCCTCCAGTATCCTTCAAAAACACCCTCACTTTCTACGGAACTATTTCTTCAGTTGCCGCCTTGCTATTGCTGAGGGAGTTCCCTAGTCTAGATCGTGCCTCTTACGATTTTATACCATCTTCCCCATTCCTTTGATCAGTGGCCTCCTTCAAACGTACCCCCTGTACTTATGCACAATAAACCCTTCGGGATTTTGAAAGCTTCAGTGGGTCTCCTCTGAGTATTCTTTTCCCAAGCGAGAAGAGTACCATATTCAGCAGTCATCGTTCACATTATTTCCCTTGTTGTCCTTCAGCCATCCGAGTGGCTGGTCGCTGGATCTTTTCTAGATAGGTTGCATGGTTTTTCCAAAATGTTGCCCGAGTCTGTACGCAGTATTCTAGAAGTGGCCTCCCTACTCTCTTGGTAATAGGCACGAACACCCCTTCCGAAAGCAACCGAAGCAGCTCGTCTCCTGCCTTGTGAGCAGTCAGTTTGCACTTTTCAGCAGACAAAGTAAGCAGTCATTTGCACACCCGAGCCCATCGTTGACTGCGTCGCCTCAACTGTGACCCTTCCATTTTCGACCATGACGGTTATTCCCACTGGAACTCTGATTAACAGATGACCCTTGCTTCCGTTTAAGGACATATCCCATTTGTTTGTCCGGCTAACGTCCCGCTTCAGGCCCTTGGCTAATTCATCGCGATCAATTGATCCTGCAACTTTTACTTCGCCCTCAAAAATGACACGCGTTGGTGATTATCCTTCCACTAAACCATTTACGTAGAGAAGAAAAAGCATTACACCTTAAAATGACCCTTGAGGTACTCCGCTGGTTGCAGCTGTTGCTTTCGACCTGCAGGTTCCTTCTCAAAGGCAAAACTTCCTGATGTTCAGGTAAGCCGATACCCTCTTGCATATTCGCCCTTCTGTCCCAAAGGTCTCCAGTTTCTCCATCAATAGGCGACAGTTAATTTAGTCAAAGGCCTGGCCAAAGTCTGATTAGGAAACTCTGACCGTCCTGCCCGTGTGAAGCTGGATAGTAGCTTCGTCTAGGAATACCATAAGGTTCGAAAGACAGAACCTGCCTTCCAAAATCAGTACTGATCAGTTCAGGTCAGAAAAGAAAGGCAAAGCAGCCCACTTTCTTGTACCAATGGGAAACGAAGTGATTCGTGCCTGACTGAGCCTTGTGCCTAACGTGGTACCGCGTTTGTTTTGTCCGGGATAAAACCCTTGCCAGCTATTCGCATAACTTTGCCAGCGGTGCCCCATCAATTATCAACATCCATGTGGCTTGGGTGGTACTTGCGTGCCAATGCCTCGCCACTAGTGAGCAAGTTGGACAGATTAGCCATCGCGATTCATTTGGTGTGGTACATTTCTGGGTGCCGGAATAATTAAGATATTCTTAATGGAACGAGGAAAATCGAAGTATTAATGAAGTCCAAAAACAAGGTGACGGGCAGCACCTTGAGGAGGGAGGAACTTGGTTACCGGACTCTAGAAGTTCAACTGAGGGGCCGCCATGGGCCGATCTGGTCAACCATAAGAACGACAAGTCGGCGGCTACTGATTCCTTATCGGCAGGAACCGTTCGTACGGAAACATGAGGCAAGGAGGGATGTGGATGTGAAGCGAGTCCACTATATGCTGCGAATTGCAGATGTTCCCTATCTTGTTCCCTTAATAGCAGTGTTCAGGATGAGGAAGTGGAAGTTTCAGTACTCCGTAGCTGGCACCAACACCAAACAACCAATTCGAATCGATTTTAGTGATGAGCTGATCAGGGATACTCTGCTTGTCAAGGCTGCCATGGTGGCCCACAACACCAAGCGTCAGTGCCACTTTGTGTCAGACGAGAGCAGTGGAGGGCAGGGTACAAACATGAATAAACCAGTGAAGGAGCTAGCGAAAGGATCCTAGGTACAACAGAAAGCCGCACCCGGCTCCTGGGATAACTCCCCGGTGATGGGCAAGCCACCGAAGTCTTCAGGAGTAACGGTTACCGAGGGTGTTCTGAAAATTGAAAATTAGAAGTGGCGTCATATCACGGAACTCAGCGCTCCATTTCGGAGAGGTTCGAGGCGTGCCAGACACGCGATCAAATTTTCAAAGGTGATTATATGAATGGATATTTCGTGAAAATGTAGAAACATTTATGACAAATTTCCGGCAGGTGGAGTTAGGAGATATAACAGGGAGATAAATGTATGATAAGTGTATGCGTACCAAAGAATAATGGGGGTCAAAATGAGCCCACGGTTGGATTCTAATGGATACCTCGCAAATTTGGAAATCAAGGCCAAATGGTGAGATCTGACTGATCCGAATGAAGACAGTTGAAAGCTGGGAGTTTTATATGAGAGGGATCGAAATTCGGTCAGAACGGCCGTGGTACAGAATTACAACAGTAAGTTGATCTGCATGGAAGTGGCTCAGATGGAAGTGATGCGTTTTTACACCGCAATAAATGGTCGGAGACAGGATACATAAAAAGATGCAAAATTGGGATCGAGCAGAGCTGATGGTAAAAGTTAGAGAAGACCTGACTCGTGTGAAGGCTTTGGCTTGGAGTTGACTGGACAGGTACCGTGACTCCATTCAAAGCCGTCGGGCATCTCTGGCTGTCATACAGATGAACATCTGAACAAGCCTACCTTGGCTATTCGGATCAGCCCGGACGATGGCAAGGCGGCACTGTGGTAACACTCAGCCCTTCGAGGTGAAAGGGCCCGGGTTCAAACCCCGGGTGCGGTAGAGGATATGCACCACTGATGGGCTAGAACAAGAGCCAAACTCGAGTCTGGTGCTTACGAGTGCAGGTTGATCAGATGACCAGAGGTTAGTGCTTAAAAGGTAGAGTCCAGAGGACAGTCAGCTCAACAAATAGTAAAAATGTTTCGAAAAGCCTGCTAAACTGCCGCTGTGAGGTACGGATATTGAGAGGATGGAAGTATATCCGGAGAGGCAGCGAGATGATGGCGGGGGAGATGGCCGGCGAAGCAGCGGAGAATGCAGAGTGAGAGTATATATAATAATAATAATACTGGTATATTTCTCGGCCATGGTCGAACTGCACGCTGTAGCCCATGATCATGGTGTCACACTTTACTCCATAGGATGAAATATTCACAAATTCTGAATATGGAAGTCGAGAGTATCAGAGATGGAAAAACAAAGCCAGCAACAGTTTGAATGAATCATTTTGATAATGGTTTGCGCGGCAGTTTTGAATCGGTTTCGAATCCGGTCTGGTACGCGGTGGAGATATCGAGAAGTCGTTAACGCAGTGCCAAGGACGCATTATAAACGAGAATGATGCAAGCCAAGGAAACCGGAGGCCCACCAAGGTTCTGAAGATGGAGTAAATTTTTGAGCAAGAGGAAAAGGGGTGAAAATTGTAAAGAAATGTGTTCGGGAAAATCAACGCATGCGAAGAGGATAGCGACAATAAAGACAATGCAAACCCTGAATGATGGATTTACCGGAGTTCAATAAACGGAATGAGTTTTGAAGCAGGGGGGCATGAGACCAATTTTGTGAGAGTGAACACTGGTGGATGTGGGAGAAATAGCAGACCATAAAAATATGAGTTTAGATTCAGGAACAGTAACGTGTACCATTCTCAAATAAGAAAGCGCGACTGGAGGGTCCTCGAGAAGTGGAGAGTCAAATTCCAGCCGGCTACGGGTCGTAGGAAAAATAAACAGTGGTAACGGATGATAAAGTGGGAAATCTCCACATGGACTTCAGAGTTATTATTCTGTTTCACTGACAAATATATATGTATGTGTTGACACATTTGCCTTCAGTGTTATTCAGCGTCATTTCTGGTAACGTAGGGCATCGAGTGCTTAAGGTTCGTCTGGCAGGCAAAGTATGTGTCAGTCAATCAGCCGAGTGTGGCTGTATGTTAGCGGCATGCGCGTGAACTGGAATTCGTTTTGGTTGCGTTTGAAAACGCTGAACGATCTGATAAGCAATTAGGAGTATTTCCTGTTGTTTTTGGTTTGATTTCGGTCCCAATTGCTATGGTAGGTTCCACTTGAGTCTCTGTCCGTACAAGTCAAAGTGGCATCCTTGATTAGCCAGTTTTGAGACTGAGATGGTGGGAGAAAACGAACCTGAAATAAAGAGGGATTGCAGTCTGGACGTGTTTCCAGCTGTGGGTTATGATAATGTATTAATGAATAATAATAACGGTTTATTTCGGAGACGTCCGAGGCATGCCAAGTGCATAGTCAGCTGTTTACAAGTGATGGAATGAACAGAAAAAACCCTTGAAAATGTGGAAATTAACATGATAGGAGTAGAAAAAAAGGGCTAAGAAGGGGGAGTTACGTGGGAAAAGAAAGCAGATAAAAAGCAGCAGACAGGGTGTGCCCCTGCTGCGGATCAACGGTTAATGGAGGCATATAAAAACCAGTGGAGGACGAGGCATAAGAGTGACAGAAACTACAGGGTTAGGTGGAAGCAAAGTGGTTGAAATTAGTGGCATTTCCATTTGTTTTGTTCATTAAGGAAATGGCCATAGGTAGTCTAACGTTGAAAACTCAGTCAGATAGATGAAACTGTCTATCGCTGATTGTGTCCTTAATTGAAGGGAGCAGGGTCGAAGAAGGGGTTGGTCTTAGAAGTCGAGGCCCTTCTCGTAAGCTATTTCTTCTGCCATGCACATTAGATAACTGTAGTGCAAGGGTGACAATGAAATATGGGATGAGTACCGACAGAAATTGGGACTTGGTTTGTGAAGCTCGAAGGGTGATGGGCAACTTGTTCCAGACTTTGGAGTAGACAAGAAGGAAGAAACGTGACCGTATGGCCGACTTAGCTATACTAGAAGGGACAGTAAAAGGCCTGTGCCGAAGTGAGTAGGGGGTTTCACGGGAGAAGCTTACTGGGTCAAAGGAAAAAGACCGATTATGGAGCAGGTTATACAAAAAGACTAAGTTTAGTCTTAAGCGGCGGAGCCAGAGTGGGTCAAGATCCAGATTTTGGCATCGTTCTCTATAGCTTAAAGACGTGGACCAACCAAGTAGTTGTTTGGTGAAACGCCTTTGTATGCTTTCAATCGCAACTCTGTCGAATTTCGTCATGTTAGAAAATATTATTGGGCAGTATTCGAGCAAAGGCCTGATGTGTGATTTGTAGATGCTGATGATGCTGTCCCGGAGACGAAAGGAGCGGAAGAGAAGGGCCACACTTCTTCTAGCCTGGGCCGCTTGGATGGCAGCGTGCTCAGAAAAGTTGAGGGAGCAGGAATAGTTGAGGCCCAAATCGCGGACAGTAGGTCGACTGGCTATTGGGGACCCACCAAGAGTTAAGGATCCGGGGGGCAACTAGAACTTGTAGGTTAGGACCTCGCACTTATCAGTGGAAAAGCTCATCCTCCAGGTGTGGCACCAGCGGTCAAGTGCTGCGAGGTCAGCGGAAATGTTTCAAAGAGCAGGGATAGCATCATTAAAATTGAAATAGTAAACTATTTTTATATCGTCTGCAAACAAGAATGGCGTGCCGTGGTGTACTAGATCCAGTGCGTCGTTAATGTACATCAGAAATAGGAGAGGACCCAGTACGCTTCCCTGTATAACGCCACTTGTAACAGGTTTCGGTTTAGAAGTATGTCCGTTGGCGAGGACCACTTGCGAACGATGAGCAAGATAAGATTTCAGCCAAGAAAACAGCGGGTCACCAATGCCAAATGAACGCAATTTTGAGATAAGATGCAGGTGTGGAACACGGTCGAAAGCCTCCGACAGCTCCAGGTAGACAACTACTAATGCCTGCTCGCTATCAACAGCCTTAGTGACTAGGTTGAGGAAGTCAAACTGACATGTGGTGCATGATCGCGATTTGAGGAACCCGTGCTGCCTATCGCTAAGAAGGTTTGAAGCGAGAAGATGGGTGGTAATGCCATCTTTGATAATCGTTTCCATTATTCTGGAAATGATAGGGGTGTGGTTGATGGGACGGTAATTAGCAAGTTCGTGGACAGGTCCTTTTTTATGTCGTGGAATGATGACTGATCGCTTCCAGTTCGACGGTACCAAACTAAATTTGAGTGGCAAGGTGAATAGGTTCAGTAGTAAAAGTGGAAGATCCGATCCACCGTCAATTATTGCAGCTGGGGGCAACCCGTCTGGTCCAGGATGGACAGATGCTTTATAGCATGAAAAGAGCCTGGAACTAAAGTTTACTTATATATATATATATATATATATATATATATATATATATATATATAGGAGCAGGTTCAAAGAACAGTGATATGTCAGAACTCCGCAACAGCATTGATCAGAAGCGATGTGCAGGGCTAGATCAGATGGTTCAGAAATACTCAGGAAAATCATGACAAATTTTCTTCATAACAAGTGAAAATGTTGGATCGACAGGGAAAGACGACATTGTAAGCACAGAAGCGACGACAGCTGTGAATAGCAGATCATAAATGGGCGAAGATGAAGAAGTGATCGAAGAAAACGGGCAAGAGTGGATCTATCAACTTGATCGGTGAAGATGCATCTTGTGATGACGGTCGTTAATGTGAAAAGCTTCAATAAATGGACTTACAATATGCAGTAGTATGATGATGACAATGGAAATGGACGGAGAAAGCAGGGCGGAAATGGTTAAGAATGGTCGCAGTACTGTGACACATCAGCGGGGGAAGGTAATTGGGAAGCGAGACTGACCGGTGCAAGGAAGCAGCCGTTGTACCTGCGAACAAATTAGGAGAAAAATCTAAAGAGCAAATCGGTTGAAAACGCAAGCAAAAGATACCTGTGGCTGGCCCTAGATAAAACGGATGACAAAACCAACCGAAGAGAACCAGGTGAGAGATAACCAATGAAATTTTTTTAATATGGGCGAAACTCGAAGAAAGCCGAGGAGAAAGCGGGCACGAGAACAAGAAAACCTCTGATGGAACAATGGGAACACTGTATCCTGTCCGGGGCCTCGGTACCACTAACTAGCTCTGTTTTCAATTGAAAGCACTGCGCTACCTCTTGGCGGTATCCTGCCTGAAAATCAGCGGAAGTAGAAAGTTGCGACTCCAGTATCGCTATTGTTTAAGCCTGGACTACACGTAGCTCTGGACATCCAAAAACTGATCGCTCTTACGAATCCTTATATGTCTTTTGATAGAGCTTATGAGGAAAGCGCTGGATACTAACCTGAACCCTTGAGAATCTAGGATGTGCCACACCATACGCCGCAGTTGCCATCACCTAAGCGTAAACCTAACATTTTACAATGCCTAAACAGAATAATTACCTCTAATCTATAACCACTGTCACCCCAATAGTTCCTTCTACTTGGACTCCTCAGTATAGAACAACCACTATACCGAAAGAGACAGTAACAGCGTAGCGCCACGCAAACAGTATGATAGTCCCACTCGCTCTGTCTGTTATTTCAAACCTATCTTATCGCCTCGTGCCAAACTGCGTTCTGCGTAAGCAAACGGTATTGAAGGTTATCATTACTAACCACGGGCAAATCATAAATCCTTTGAAATGCATACAGCTACCAAGCCTGTGTACGCAACTTCATCAGCCTGCAGCAGTATAGCTCAAATCCACTGCGAGCCTATTTTACCCATGCCCCACTCACATAGACCTAACCAATCCATTGTTTATTGTCTTCACATATTATCATAACCCACAGCTGGAACCACGTCCAGACTGCAATCTCCCTTTATTTCAGGTCGTTGTCTCCCACCATCTCAGTCGCCAAATTGGCTAACCAAGGAGGCCGCTTTGACTCGTACGGACAGAGACTCAAGTGGAACCTACCATGGCAACTGGGACAGAAATCCAACCGCACAACAGGAGATACCCTCAATTGCTTATCAGATCGTTCAGCATTTTCTAACGCAAACAACACGAATTCCAGCTCACGCGCATGCCGCTAACATACAGCCACACTCGGCTGATTGACTGACACATACTTTGCCCTGCCAGATGAAACTTACGCATTCGATGTAGTACGTTACCAGAATAACACTGAAGGCAAATGCGTCATCACATACATATATATTTGTCATTGAAGCAGCATAACGCTGAAGTCCATGCGAAGATTTTCCCACTTTATTATCCGTTAACACAGGTTATCTTTTCTCCGAATCGTAGCCGGCTGGAATTTGACTCTCCATTTCTCGAAGACCCTCCAGTTGCGCCTTCTCATTTCTGAATAGTACATGTTACTGGCCCTGAATCTAAACTCACCTTTTTATGGACTGCTGTTTCTCCCACATCCACCGGTGTTCACGTTCACGAAACTGGCCTCAGGTCCCCCTGCTTCAAATCTCATTCCGTTTACAGAACTCCGGTAAATCCGTCATTCAGGGTCTGCATTGTCTTCATGGATCGCTATCCTCTTCGCATGCGTCGATTTTCCACCCTTTTTTTTCTTGTTCAAAATTTATTCCATCTGCAGAACCTCAGTTGGCCTCTGGTTTCCTTGCCTTGCATCATTCTTGTTAATAATGCCTCCTTAGCACTGCGCTAACGATTTTCTCAATATCTCCACCGCGCACCACTGCCTGATCCGGATTCGAAACCGGTTTAAAACTGCCGCGCAAACCATTATCAGAATGGTCCATTCAAACTTTTCCTGTCATTGTTTTTTCATCTCTAATACTCTCGACTTTCATACTTGGAATATGTGAACATTTCATCTTATTGAGTAACGTGTACACCATGATCATGCTTTAACGCGTGCGTCTCGACCATGGCCGAGAAATATACCAATATTATAAATGACACACAATGTCCAGCCTATAAGCCTTAAGAAGCGGCGGTTACACAAACCGAAGCAAAAAGTTCCCAGTCCAGAAGACGAAAAGGGCGACTGTCTGAAAAATCGGTCATTTGCACTTCGAACAGGAGGGCGGAAATACGTTGAAGGCGCGACGAACGGGAGGACAAGGGAAAAGTGACGAACCAGAAAAGGGTGAGCCAACGTGCTAGCTTGTTTGCTCCGGTTGGGTTGCTGAGCCCTTAGTTAGAGGCTTTCGAACCCACCCAGGCCAATGTTGCCTCCCATCTATCTCTCAGTATAGTTACTTCTTCAGTTCCCGTGTTGCTACCCTCCCAAATTCCTGCTAGACTTCATTTTTAGGACTACATTCTGTAGCTGTTATCCTTGATAAACCAGTAGAAGGCATGGTCACGCATTCTTCAGAAGATATGAATCTCCAGACAAAAATGCCAGTACCTGGAAAGTCCCAGAATGGGCTGAGATTTCCGAGTAGAAACGCACTTTGTTCTTTGGGTGTCCAGAAGGGTAAGGGCGACGATAACTGCTCAAACTGGTTTTGCTGGTCACGCAGCAAGATAGCAAAGAACGTTCCGCTGACATACCAGGAGGATAACGACTCATCTTGGGTACGCTTAGGGTGCACAGCACTTGGAAGAAAGCTGTCCCCAGAGTCGTTAGCTAAACGGGGTAATATAAGCAAAGGAGCCGTGGCCAACGCCGGCTAACGCGTAGAGACTGGTGAAGACTAGGGCTTTGCGCTTCTAGACAGCTACAGAACGAGAGACGCTCATTCCCAGCTCCGGCAAGTGTATCGTCCTCCGCTAATCTCGAAGAGAAAGGGGCCAAACTAAAGCAAGGGCGACATGTTGAACCTTCAGAGTTAAAGCTGAAAGGGAGGCAAGTCGGTCTACATATCTTATCCCGGGCCAGTCCGCGCAAATGGAACAAACGAGGTTTCAGACCGCATCCCTGGCGAAAGTTGTGAAAGAAACCCAGGCAAACCCTGAAGTAGAACTGGGTAGGAATAGAAACGTGGTGACAGAGCGTTTGATTTGTCCGTTCTGCAGAAAGACAAGGAAATGGGGCTACAAATTAAGACAACCAGTACCGGATGTTTCAAGGCCACCTGGGGTGCTAAACCGTGCAACTATTAAGAGGGTACTGTGGCTGCGTAGGTGGAGATGAGTGGATGCTGACGGGCTACCACCTGGGAGACCGACTCTGGTCGAGTTTGACAGCAGTAGGTTCTGGTAGCTGTGAGACAAATCAACAGAAACTTCAAGGGGAGCTTAAGGATTGAACCTGATAACTCGTCATCATAGAGGGTCCGTGCTACCTCGCTGGGACAATAGAACGCCCAAACCGTCCCCGTTAGCACTCTCGGTAAGCCCACCTGGTACGGCCTTGCCCGCAGTGCGCTTGACGCCTTTGGTTGTCACAAGGACCTGCACAATGAAAATAGTCCGTGTCAGCGAGAGGCCCCGATTACAATAGCTGAGCACAGGGACCAGCGGAACCAAAGGAGCCAGGTGATTTTCCGAACCCCATGCAACGTACCTGCGAGGAGAAGCATCGCAGTAGCATAACTGGGAAGCCAAGATGTGGCGAACAAAGGGGGAATTATTCGGGCGTAAAACTGGAGTGCAAAAATGAAACGTCATAAACCAGTAAGTTGCTAGACAAAGAATAATGGTATATTTCTCGACCATGGTCGAGACGCATGCGCAAGCGCATGATCATGGTGTACAACATTACTCAAAACAATGAACTATACACGAATTTCAAGAAAGCAAGTGGAGTCGTCAGAAGCAAAACAATATAGCTAGAGATAGTTTGAGTCGACTGAAATTATAAAGGTTTGCGCGGCAAATACGGTTTGGTTTCGGATTCGACTGGTTGGTAGTGGTCCGTGAAAATACAAAATATATCGTGAAAATATAGCGCTAGGGATGCATTATAAGTCATAATGATGCAAGATGTGGGTAACTGAGGCCTATTGCGGGTTCTATGCACGGAATAAGTAATGGACATGGAGAGGTTAAAGAAATGAATGGGAGTACAACCGTGAACTTTGGTGAATATGAAGAGAGCGGCTCTCTATGGAGATGAAGTTGGCTCGGAATGATGGATATTCCCGATTCTAAGAGAGGGAGTTCATCATGAAACGAGGGGACATGAGGAAACTTTGTGGAAATGGACAGGCAACGTTGATGAATGTGGAGGAAACAGCAATCCATATATAAGGTGAGTTTAGGTTCGGGATCAATAACCCTTATCATTCAGAAAAAGGCAGCGCAACTTGAAGGCCTTTAACTGGTGAAGAGTCAATTTCAAGCTGGATACCGATCGAAAGAAAAATGAAATCTTGGAGGAGAAAACGGAGCGAAAAATCTCCTTGTAGGCTCGCGCCTTATTGTTCTGTTATGCTGACAAATATATTGACTTATTGATTCTCAGTGATCTTCGGCATCATTGTTGGGAACCAAGGATGTGAGGGACAAGTGGACTCGCGTTCGGATAACGTATCGAATTTTAATGAGAAAAAATTCCTGTGTTGCGTATTCTGGCTCTGTTATTGGACTGTTTCACATGAGACCAAGGCGATGTGAAGCATCCCGTGGGTATGGTTCATCAGGCGGGGTAAGGGACGTGTCAATCAATCAATAGAAGGTTGCTTGCGAACTGTTATTTCTGAAGCCTCCAACAGTGACATCAGTAGTAGAGGTGTTGCGTTTGGAGACGTCTATCAATCTGCTTGTAAGCATTTGGGATTGTTTTAGGTCGTGTGGCCCGATTGCAATCCCGTTTGGTATAAAAGATGCCATTAAGGTCTCTGTCGGTACAGGTCAAAGTGTGGACATTGGTCACCGAAAGTGGTGCCCGAGAGAGTGGGCGACGACAAACCTGAAATGAATGGTGTTAGCAGTCTGGACGTGGTTCCAGCTGATAGTTATGATAATAAATAGCGACAATTAATAATGAACTGACTGGGTCTATGTGGACTGTCAGTGTTACATTTCGTACTTTGATCTGGGTTCTAATTAGAGAGCTTAAGTAACATAGGGTTGCAGGGGGTTGATAAGTACTACCACCGGCTAGCAAGATAGCGTAAACCCGGTTGGCTGCTGCGTCTGCATTTCAGAGATTTAACTTAATTGTGAGCAGGCTACGGTAGTGATTGTAGTTGGCAGGAGGCAGTGGTTACTGTTAGGTAGGGTTGTAAACCTAAGCGTGGCTTGGATGCTAGGACATCGAGAAGACCGCTTTCTAAAAAAGATGACGGACGATAGAGGGGTATAGATGGAAAAGGTGACCGGTTTCCACTATGTTCTTATCTCTTTTTCCTTTTCCGGGCTTCATCGAGGTTGCCGTTATTCGTCAGGTACGTCGATACTCTGTCCAGGTCAATGGGTTGAAGGTCAGGGCTGTGGTAGCGATTGTATTTGACGTCGACGTGCATGCTAGGTGCGCTTATGGTGGGTATGGGGTGGTTGAAACTTAGAGCGGGGGATGGGAAAGCGTATGTGGAGAGTCCAGTGCGCTGTCACCCCAGTCAGTCTCGAGCGTGAAGACCAAAGCTTGTCGAACGAACAAGGGCGATGTGGGGTTTCCCCTTTCGCAGGATCAGGTCTGAGCTGATGGGATACTTTCCCATAGATGAAGGTTGCCCAATTCCTTCACAGCCCGATGTCAGTGGTATTTGGAGATCGAATCGATCCCACGAGGTCTTTTTCGTTTCCACTGTTCTCTTTTTTCAGTTTTATTGTTATTATTATTTTTTTTGTTTGTTTCCTAACAGAGGGGTGGTTGAGCCCATATAGGAACTTTCCATAGCCCCTCCGCCCGATCGTAATTTTATGCGTATTTGTCTTTTTTCGCAACTGCTGGGGGTGGTCTGTTTTCCCCACGTTCCAACGACGCAATGGTATGGGTGCCGTTGACATCAGGGGTTTCGCTAGCATGGGCTGGGAAAATGCAGGATGGGATTATGCAACACACGGAGTAGGACAACGAACGTTGTAAAGCACAAGCTAGCATACGTGTGTCAGTCTCATACAGCGCCAGGCCATGCCTAAGACCATCAGAGTCCATTCCGTGCTAGCTGGTGCAGATGAGTTTAGCTCTGCTGATGGGAAATGGTGTGGTGCACAAGAGAGAATATGATAGTAGTTGGTGCGTGGTAGATACAGAGGTGAGACGAGAGGAAAAGCCACCAAGTAAGTACTAGCAGGTGGGCTTCTGGGATGATAGATTCTGGAATGAGGTGATTAAGAAAGGCGAATTGAGGCCGGGCATAAAACCCAGGTGAGTGGTGGTAGCAAAGAAGAACGGGAGAGGAGTGAAAGGATCGAGTAAAGTGGTAGACGGCGGAACTCAGTGTCCTAGGGTCCGAAGCCACGTACTTATTTTCTGTGGAGACATCTAAGACTAAGAAACTTAGACTGGTTGGCAATAGAATAGGAACATTGTCTAAAATTAGGAGAACCGGCAAGCATTAAACTAGGTATAGTTATAAAAGTCAGCAAACTGTGGCTACAGTAGTGTAGATTGTAAGCAATATAACGTAAAAGAGAATTGTTGCCCTGGCGTTTGTCATCGGGTGAGAAATGAAAGTTCTAGTGCAGTTATCCTAGTAATCAAACCCGTTTTCGTAGGCCACCTCTTCGGTGACGGTCAAGCCGGTAAGAAGGATCACATTGGGAATAGTCAAGAAGTGATCCAGCGAGCCTCTGAACTGGGAAATTGAGAGACTTTCGCGGATGTTTAGCGGGAGTTTATTCCATAACTTTGAGTATTTTATAAGGAAAAAGTTAGATCTTAACGCTAGTTTTGATCTAGGAATAGAGAGCTGCAATGACCGATGGCGTAGAGCATAATTCGTGGAGGGAGTGAGACGAATGGGTTCGGTACACGAAAAGGCCGTACGGTGGTACAGCTTAAACAGGAAGCACAAATTGAGCTTCATGCGACGCAACCATAGAGGGTCAAGATTGAGTAGGATGCATCGATCCTTGTAACACAGACTGGAGGAAAAGCCTACTAATTGTTTGGTGAACTGACGTTGCACGGACTCCAGAGAAATGCGGTCGGATTTCGTCATGTTGGTGAAGATAATGGGACAGTATTCAAGGAGAGGCCTGGCGTGAGACTTGTAAGTGAGCAGTTTGCAATCATTTAGCCGAAAAGTTCTGGAGATGAGACCAGTGGTTCTTCTGGTTTTTGCAATCTGGAGTGGAACATACTCAGAAAACCTAAAGCTACAAGAATAATGGAGACCAAGGTCTCGAACTAAAGGGCTGTACGAAATGGGTAGGTCGTGGATAAGCAGGGTTCCGGGGGTCACTTGACATCTGAATGTTGTGTAGCAGCTCTTCGAGGTCGAAAAGTCCATATTCCATGAATTGCACCAATCCCCGAGTCGCTTTAGGTCACTAGAGATATCATCCAGCATGATGTTGAGGTTTTGACGAGGAAACTCATAGACAATCTTAACGTCATCAGCAAAAAGGAATGGGGTACCATGGTGCAAGGTGGGAAATATGTCGTTTATGTAGATGAGAAATAGTAAAGGACCGAGTACACTGCCTTGTATAACTCCACTGGTGGCATGTTGCAACGGTTATTCAGACTCTGAGTAACAGGTCTCCCAATCAACAGATCCCGAACTCAGAGCGAGTTTGATTCGCTGATTCTGTGGTATGGGATTACTAAAGTATAAGCATAGAGTTATGTACCAACCTTGTCTCTACGTCAACAACGAATAACAACGGGAACCGGAGTTCGGCAAAGGTCACTGTCAGGTACGAACCTCACGGCCGTCCGCGTTTAAATCAAGGGTTTGCTACAACACATGAGCAAGATATGAACAGGTGTTCAGATGTGGTGGTTGATGCGTGCTGTGCTTGTTCGCGGATTAATAAAATAAATATCATAGTCTCAGCGATGCAAGCATGTGAAAACGACTGGGGCGGATCTCCACGCTAGTACGTTGCACTGAACAACAAATCTTCCTATGAAACGGTCAATACCCCAGGGGTGGTTGGGGGTGCTGGTTCACCCCAGCCTACCTAGACCCTTAAGCTAGTGTATACTCCGGTTCCCGTGGGCTAAGTCTATCGTTGGCTAGTCGAGGACAGCCCTGCAGAGTTTCTTGAGATTATGCTCCAAACATCTGCAATTCAAAATTTCATCTGAAGATGGAATGTCGTTGCCGATTTACGAGGGAACACTCTTCGGGGAAACCCGGATACTTAGATAGTTTGGAAAGAGAAAGGGATAGCAGGCCTTCTGACTAGGAGCAAAGTACAGGGCCAAATAAAGACTGATAGTTTTCCTCGAGGAATGGAGATAGCTACAAGGTGCTCGTAACATTGGGGTGTTCAGCGAGTGACGTAATCACTACAGGAGTGTGCTTGGCGCACAACTCATATCATTTTGAACACAGATTTGGTGTTAATACAAATGGTAAGTTTCGGAAATGGGAGTGTTCCTGCGAACCATCAACAAGTTCTTGTTCCAAGGTTTCCTCTACTTCGCAAACGATTTCACGTCGTGTGCCGATTTAGAGTTCCAACATATTGATTCCATTGTGAATCGTGAACACTGTGTCAAATCGGGGGGCATGTGTACTTCCAAGACTGTGTGCGGGTGTGGGACATAAGGAGGAACGCATGAGAGCTAAATGAATAAATTCGGCGTCACTTGGTGTCAGTAAACTTGTTTTGAGCTCGGTCTGTCGCATCAAAATCGTCCTCGCCACTATTTCCTTCAGGTCAACACATTTTGTGGACTTCACGCAGTACTTTTCCTCTGTTCCTTTTCGCAACCATCGTGCGTACGAAGCCATGGACTTCTGCGCGAGGGTCCTTGATCATTCCGATTGGCCATCCGTTTTTATGTAAGTGGCACTGCACAAGGGTGACGACTTTGCCAAATCTAGATCTTTCCTTAGGGATCCACTTTTGCCGAAGCTGTAAAGCCTGAAAGTACTACCTAGTCCAGCGTTTCCAGAACGCCTGTGCCGGGTATTTCACTTGGTTTTGTCTTATAACGTAGGTCACAGGTACAGCTTTTGTCCTGACTGCTTCTACATTTGGCCGCCACAATGACAGATCTTCGGGAGCGGGCGCCGGTTCGACTTCCGAGCCTGGGACCATCGGAACAACGGGTTTATTGTTAAGCGTGCATTCTACTTCAGTTAATGAGGCAATAAGTACCTCATCATCTGGGGTTTGCTGTGAGATTAGGGCAGAGAGATTTTCCGGTCTATCGTATTAGCCTTTCTCAAACGCCACCGCGACGACCAGCGTGGGCTGGGCTAAAGTGCTACAATGTTCCCTTTCTCACGGTCTTCTTTTTTATTCTGTCGTAGTTCAGGAGGTCCCTTATCCCTCTAACTCTTTATGGGCTCCAACGAAGTTCAAGCTGTTGTCCACATATAAGTTTTTGGAGACGGTCCGCCCCGTAATGGACCCCTGAAAAGCCATCAGGAGTGAATCGGTGATCGTATTATGCACTAATTCAAGATGGACTGCTCTGGATTGCAGACATGTGATCAGGCAGCCACACCATTTCTGTGTGCTCCCATGTCGTCTTACGAGTAAGTGATCAAAATAATCGACTCCAGTTTCCACGAACGGGCGTCATCCCGGTTGAATTCATATAGACGAAAGAAAGGCAACATTTGCTGGCCCGCCACCGCTTTCCGGAGAAGATAAGTAATGCATTTACCGATGACTCACTTGACTTTCGCTGGGCCCTTGGTCACCCAAAATCGTCGACGTATATTGTTCGTTAGACATTCCAAAACTGCGAGTTCCTCTTCTCCATGTATATGACCCATTGAACACCTCGTGAAGTGGTGGTTTCGAGGAGCTGTTAAGATATTTTGTTTCATACCCTAGATTTAAATTCTTCAACCACCCTCGTACATTCACCACACCTTGGCTCGCACAGGTTTTAACCTTCGGATGTAAGCGTAAAATAGCCCTCTTCTTTTGGCGTTGTCGTCTATCCTAACCAGCTCACAGGCCTCGAACGGGAAGGCATCCAGTTGAAGCTGGCTTGGATCATCCAGTTTGGCTTGGTTCAACTCGCCCGGTGGTATCGTTCCCACATTCAACGTGTTATGTAGTGGTTTGCGTTTCGAAACCATTAAAGGTACCTTGCATCTCGTCCACCAGGCCACTGTTCCTAACATTTTATCCAGTCGGGGAAATGGCACGGTTTTCTGTTAGACTTACGCTTTTCATGGGGTTCACAGCCAGTATTAGTCGTTTCATTTCAACGTCGCCATCCCCAGGCTCGGGTGTTGGTGAGGTTGGCCACACCACTTTTGATGCAGTTGGGGAGCCCGGTCCCACTGTCCACAACCCCCGCCCTTCTGGTGTTCCCGAGCCCCTCTAACAGAAATCAGCTGGGTTACTGGCGGCTTGCACATAGTAGCGCTGATCGGCCCTAGTCAACGCATGAGGCACAGCGAGTCCGTTGGCCACGAAGACGACAAAACGAGTGTTAGTATCGTTTGTACAATGCGGTACTGCGGCTGAGTCTGTCCAAAAGTTTGACTTCGGGTTTATCCGATCAGACCCCCTAGTAATCCGCATCGCGGCTCCCACGACCAGCACCGCTGCAGTAAACTCTAGCCAGGGAAAGAAAACAATCTTCGGTGGAGCTAGTCTCGCCTTTGCGAATACCATCCAATTGTGCCGCCCACCATTTTCTACCCAGCGGTCATAAGCCAAAACTCCGTAGCCTACTTCTGGTGCACTTAAAACTAAGGGAGTTGAGCATCGCTTGTACACTTGGTTCCTGTCAATCATCTTGGTATCTTGATCTCTCCAGGTTGGTCCAGGCTGTGTAACCTGTCACTCCGTCGCTCATCATCGTCCTCCTAGGGACCTTCTTCACAACCCGTCCTTCTTTGGCCCAGTGATTGCAGCAAACACTTTCTTGGTGGTAGCCTTGGGTAAAAGAAACCTAGAGGATCATACCGGCTGGAGACTGATGATAGGATTCCTCAGCACGTGGTTGGTAGTTCGGTCGGGTTCACATTGGATATGAATTCGTCACCTCTGGGATTTCATTGAATTCCACGCGCGCACTCCATCTGTAAAAAGGATCCCGGAAGCCGTCCCGCGCACACAGGTTTCTCGGACTTCGGAAAGGCTTCGAGAATCCCACAGCTGCTTGAAGTCCATTTTGTGAGGATGAACCCTCCTGACTTTAGAGTGGCAGTCATTTCGGTCATATATAGAATAGCAGTATTTGGGTCGACAAAAACTTAGACAATAGTCCGCCTATAAATAGTCCACTGCTCTTCCTAACAGATTCCTGGTGCCGCCAAAACGCTCGAGGGTTTCCGGAGGGCACAAATAGCGCAGGAGAATGATCACACCGCTCCAAAGGGAAGGAGGGTCGGCCTGTACTCGTCCGGTTTAGGGTTCACGGCGTTTTTAGGACAGCAGGGAAGTGGAAAGGCTCCCCTATGCTTTAATACTTCTACTGTTATTATTATTATTAATAACAATAATGGTGTAATTCTCGACTGGGATCACGAGACATGCGCAAGACAAGATCACGGAGTAAAGTGTTAAATAGCAGGATGAAGCATCAACAGGTTTCAAAGGTCGGGTTCGTACATTTCAGTAACAATATGATAGGACCAAATGGTGTTTAAATCGACCAAAGTGAGAACGGTTAAGGCGGGAAGTGTGAAGCGGTTTTGAGTATGGGAGGAGAGCATTGCGGAGGGTTCGCCGAAAGCGGTTGCCGAATAAGGTGCTATTAAATTGCGGGGAAGATGTAGTACACACGAAAATGGCTTAAACAATGGTTCCTCTAGAGACCAAAGGAAAGTCGGGACGCATATAAAAGAATACACGGACGCACCGGATGGGTGTCTGAAAGATCCACGTCGAAAGACCGGGGGAGAGTTCCACCGACGGATAGCCAGGTGCGGTGGAAAGTAAAGCCAACAGGAAGTTATAAGTCGGTGATGTCAGCGGCGTATTGAGTGACCTTTTTACTCTGGTGTCACTTGGACAAATCCCCGGATCGGTGGACAGTGATTTGGAAAGCCTATAGATGTAGGGAGCCTGTGAGGCCAGATACGTTTATTTTGATTGTCCCTTTTAGGTTATTCCATAACGGTATGGAGAGAACGACGTTTCATTTGAAAGTGGGCTTAGAGGGGAATGCCCCACAAGGAATGTGACGTGCTATCGAAGCAGCATGAATGATGGCTGGGCGCTTAGCTGAGGACCTCAACATGAAGTCACTGAGGCAGTCAGCCGGAACGAAAAGAAGGGGCAGACGCGTCAAAGCGGATGTGATTAGATGGTGTGGAGAGGTGAAGTGTGGGTACGCAAGTCCCATGACAGTGGTTTGCGGAGGACCAGACCCGACGCGACAAAGGATATTACATCGGATGTAGGGACAAACGCTTCTGTATATACAATAAAATAATTAGTGACAAGTTTCGACAAACGGCGATTGGCTGGTATTTTATTTCGTAAAGTTCATGTTGCCCACTGACGGCAGGTCGCGAATTGGGGGCCAAGCACGGGCGGGCCCATCGGATGGGACTGGCCGCTCCTGTGGGAAATTATTTGGGTAGCAGGCAAAAGTGGACTAAGATTGCGTTGGTTGACGAAATGAGAGATAGCGAGTTCAAAATGCAACCACGATGGTAGGATTCCGGCCATCATTTGGGTGTCACAACGCAGTATGAACGACCGATTGGAGGGTATGCTGGAGTTAGTAGTTGGGGCGGTGCGTGATGTCTTTTGGTACCGGGAATCCACCTGGCGGTCCGGGGAAGCCATTATGGTGCCTTGCAGCCTGGGTGACGATGTTATGATCGCGGTGGTTGGCGATGTAAAAAGCTCCATATAGCATTGGCCAGCGTGAATATAAGTTTGAACCGTGGGCGTTAAACGTGGAAAGTAGTTCAGTCCGATCAGTAAATTCAGTTGGTCCCTGCGGTAATCCGAGAGTAGCACCTGGTGGACCGAGGGCCATAAAAGTAACCGGCATGATCCAAAAGAGACCGGTGGCGTGACAGTGTGGGGATGTTCAGCTGGGGTTATGACGAGCTAGGAGTTTTCGAATAAATACTGCCAGAGTGAGGCTTCACGTGGCGGTCAGTTGCACATGCTTTATGAAGTCAAATGTTGACATAAGGAGCATTGAGGGAATGCTCTGACGGGGATAGGCCATGGTTTCCACATTATACGAAGGGCTGAAAGCTGATTAAATCGAGGTGTGTGAGAGCGTTTTACCCGTGATAAGTTTTGTTGCAACGGGAGATGGGTGGGAAACGTTTTGACGTGTGAGTTTAGGGCGATGGAAAGATAGACGAGCTTGCCGTATGTCATGGTAACATTTCGGTCGTACTTCGCCAGTTGACCACGAACATCTGCTGGATGGCAAGCATTACGTTATACGGTATTTAGATTTTTGACCTTTTTCGAGGTTTCCTTTTATTTCAAAAAGAGATGTTATCAAGACCAGGGCTTGTAATATACCTTCTATGATAGTGGGTTAGACATAGGGCTAATGGGACGAATGATAGGTTAAGATATGAAACCTTGTGGCTTCTTAAAGGGACTGTGTTTGACGCTGTGTCCATCCGATCACCTGCTTTCCTTCACCAGTGGGCACAAGATAAGCATTCCGTCTTGCTCCGGTCGTCATCGGCTGCAGTCAACGGCAGGGCGGCTAATATTCTTGACGCATGAGGCATAGATATTTTACACCCTGTGCAATTATATTTTCGGAGTGCGAAGTCTGAGACTAAAGGGTGGGAACTTCGTGCTCGCACTTCCTTTGCTCTAAGGAAAACTATGCAGGCCCGTGTAAACCTTTGTAGGTTGCAACAGCTCTATGACCGCAAATTACTTATGCTTATGTATCCAAGGGTGGGCTTCAAGGAGGTCCAGTTTTTATGATTCTTGAGCGTTAACAAGTGCTGGGTATAATGGTTCCATGTAATAACGTAGAAGATTTTGAACATAGCTGACGTCACGGGGATAAACTTTGAAGAGCCTATATGGACAACGGTTTTTCTCAACAGCGAGCTGGTTGGACATGGAACAAGTATCCCGAAAGGCTTTAAACTGTGAGAGGCAAGGTCGGTATATTTTTGGATAGCTCGTTTTGCACACTTGCCACGCCGCACAGGATCAGGCAGAAATACTGGGTGCCCAGCTAGTGCTTTCTTTTTTTCGGAGCACCCCGTAAGCAAGGTCTGGTAGCGGTTATACCGGGGAATTCATCAGTTATTGAAGAGGCGTAGAGCATGAATCCGGCGCCTTAGCAGCCAGAGGTGCTGTAAGCACTTTGATACTTTGCACTCGAACCTTCTTGCCACCGATGATCTGGCAGCCCACCACCATTGGTAGTCGATGTTGCTGCCCAGATATCCTATTGCCCCCGCCAAACCTATTAGGTCTGTCTCCTCAAAGCAAACCCTTCCGCAACCAGTGGAAGAAACCCTCTACCACTCCTAGGTATAGGAAAGATGCACAGCTTCACTTTATTAACTACCACCAGTTAGATCGAATGTCACTGATCAACAGGCTCCTACAAAATTTGATAAACTTTGAATAATTCAACACTTTTCGGCTCACAATCTTATCAACATGAAGCAGCGCGGGTTTTTGGTTCAGGCCTATGCTCAGACTATCAGTTTGATTGTCTGAGCCTGGCAACAACAGTTGCTGACGAAGATATACCAATGGTAATCATCTACACTGTGCAGTCGATTTGATTTGTCGTTCACTCCATCCGTATCCAGCTGCCGAACTTTGCAAATCTACTCGCCGGTTTTTTGCATATTTCCTTTCCGGTGCTCTATTCCGATAGGTCGTCCCAGGCACTTCCGATCCTTGGTACACTCTTTTCACCACGAGCAGTCTTTTGCTAAGGAATATCGGTACGTAAATACTCGCCCGTCATTTAATTGATCCTCGCTCTTGCAAGCTAAGTTTCTGCCACTATCGTAGCTAATCACCACACATAGATTTATCCCCAGTTCCCAGTTTCATGGTAATGCACTATATTCCTTTCTTTTGAAAGAAACAACCCCCTCAAAGTCTACATCTTTCTATTTGACCACTTCTTTCACCATCACCTTGGCAACCATAGACCAGTTTGCTGTCCGTTTGTTATCTAACTGGTTCAACCGACATACGGTCACTGAGCATCACAGTAGTAGTCCTCGACTAACGTTTCTTGTTCGTTTGCGTAATACCACCTTTTTTCATCATCCAATTTTACATCGTAAGCCCTCCCAAACATTGCACAGCTCTATTGCTGGATTACTTCTCCTTCGGGAATGTTTTTTTCACGGTTACCCCGTATTCGTCAATCCAGCATGGTGCTCCGGCAGGACAGCTTTCCTTCCTTAGGATTTTTGTGAACCGTTACTATTCCCAATACGCTTCACGCTTTGGCAAAATACTTACACCCTACTTTCGGCCAGCTCAGCCTCCCAACCACGAGTTTATATTTGCGGGTCGGTACCACAAGAATGGACTTGAATGCTTTCTCTTTCATTCAACTGCGTGCACATAATTGTACAACCCTCCTGAAACTGTGATTCAGCTTTCATCTGTAATTTTTATCTTGCATTTTAACATGCTGCGGATTTACCCGAAATGAACTATTAATTATTAAAAAAACTTCTTCGCCGGAGTTCCTGAGTTTGCCGGACAAGATTAGGGGGACGGGTTGAAAACTCGTAATAAACTGGTGTAAAGAACAAATATTGAAGGTCCGCCCAAAAATCTCACGTGCTTTGTGAATTTGGCTATATTTAACATTACTTCGGAGGGCTCGTCCCTACACCACACTTATGCACTTTTGCTTATTCATGTGAGACCTTTGAATTTAGCCTTGAACCGTTTCTGACTGTCCTGCTTAAGCCACGGGGCTTTGAACAGTTGGGCTTTACTATGGAGTCTATTTGGCCGCATACTAGAAGTTTTTGTATATTTCAGCATTTGTGGCTTTCGATTTAGTACCGTAGAAACTACAAATCAGTCTTCTTCTGCCTTTGGCATTCTTTTGAATGGGCTACGCATTACTTCATTTGCGAGAATTGACTTACAACTGGTTCAAGTTCTACCCGTAAAAATGCCCCGGCCTGGTGAAGAGTTGGGTCATCTGCGTAATCTTTCTAGAACCACTGATTCTCCTACTTTACGATGAAGATATCCGTAATGTCGGCACCCACGAGGATATCTTACTTTCCGGCGACACGAAGATGGTTCCGGAATTCGAACTAAACAACCCACCAACGGCCCGTAAGAACACCGTGTTCGGCATACTGCTCTAGCCTTTCTGATGAAGTGACTGGAAACGTACTTTTCAGCAAACATAATCTGTCAGATCGCCCTAAATTGCGATGTTTTCTTTGGCACCCTTAGGGTCCAGGATGTCCCTCTCCCGTACGCCCCGAAAATGCAGGACCTCGGGCTGTAATACTCTTACACATTCAGATTCTCTGAAATTACCTCTCACAAAAAAGCACAGACGAAAGTTCCATAGGCTGGCTCCAGAGAACTGTCCTTATTATAAACTTTACACTAAAGACATATAAAGCTCATTTTTGTCCGACCCTGGGGTGCAGCGGAATATTGTTCACAAATGTGCACAAACGAGGCATTATTGCTACTGAAAATGTTCGACGTCAACTTTCCGGAAAGCCAGTGAGGCTTCCTCTCAACCCAAATACAGACAGCCCTGTGTGCTTCTAAGGCTCGACTCCAGGTGGTTGAGAGGGACGAGAAGCAACTTCGCATATTTATCAGGTTTGCTTTACAAACAGATTCAATCTCCTGGTCAAGTACACTTCAGTACAGACATATCACACCAGCCACGCAATAGGAGGCAACATATAACGACTGCCGAAACACAGATGTTCTCAGGGTAAGAGTTCTTCGAACTTTGATACGAAACTCTATGGAATCAACTGCCTGAGGACATGCGTTTCGCTGATTTCATAACTCACTTTACTGCTAGACCACATCAAGCAACGGAAGCCCGAAAAGTAACCTCTCTTTAGATCTATAGACTATCACTGAAGGAGCCTGCGAGGAAAGTGAAGAATGCTTTCTGATTTGTCTTCAGTCACAAGATTGTGCCTCACCATTCATCAAGAAATTGCCGTAAGGTCCTTAACTAAGTTAAAACTTACCAGTTCATCATGTCCCACTTTTGACTTACCAATTATATTGGAGTCAGTTTTTCCGGAAATTTTCTTTGAATATACATACTATCACCGGTTTCTGTATTATTGATCACCGAACACTGCCGGCACCACCTTTGACCTAGTCTCCATTTTCCTGTTTCAGCTTGTGGTAAATCTCCAATAAATCAGAGTATAAGCTTTACCCTCGGTACTTCTGAGTGACCCTGGGCGGAGTGATAGAGTGGCTGTAGGTTGTTTCCACATAGAAACTGACTCCATCTCCCTCAGTTCAAAAACTCTCGGGTTCCATACATTGTTATTGACCGGATCTTCAGTGCCAAATCCCTTTGCCCACTCAAGCTTTTACCAATTTAGTAATGTAAAGCCCGCTACGCCTACATGTTTTCTTTGAAACATGGGCTGATTATCACCAGAACAATTTGGCCCGAAGAAGACTGTAGAAACAGCAAACCCGCTTTTTACCGTTCACCATGGAATCTTTCTGAAGTTACCCGTCAGTACCTGGTCAAAAGAACCTCCGACCCAGAAGCTTATGTAAAGGGCCCAGGTGCCCATACATCTAGGTTGTTAACTGAGCCCAAAAGAAGTATAGAAACGGACATCACAAGCAGTAACCCTATAAATCACCTTCATAATAACATCTTGTGCAAGGTGAAGGCCATCTGTGAGTTTTGAGTCGAGATTGGAGACCACTCTACCCCTGACTCTCGGGGCAGGCTACCGGGCCAAACACCAAACATTTATTAAACGTGCGCTCACAAAGAAGCAAGTTCTGTGGTGACAAGGTACAAAAGAACTCCTTGAAAAGCCTTACGTATTATCATACCTCACTCTCGCAAGCTTCCTAACCAACAACAGTTAGGTACAAATTTTGAACGTTCAGGTGCACTACATGCCACTGCAACAATAAAAGTTGCGGTCAGTCCGCTTCAGAATAAACACGTTATTTGATGTGTGGCTGATCTAACCGCGTTCATACGAACTCGCCATCACCGTGATATATAGTCTTCAGCTGTCCTTACCCACAGCTAGAGCCAGTTTCGGGCCGCAGCGGACTTCGTCATTTTTGTGCTTACAATGGTGTGACGTGGCCCATCGGACTCCCTCGGCCTAATGTCCTGGTGGAGGTTTAGCACGGGCTGGGCCTAAGCGGACACCAGAGTTTGATCCAGTGTGTTGGTTTCTGTCATCCAAAACAAGTACAGCAAAATCCACCACAGCGTTGACAATATTATTGATAACAATAATAGCGATAAAATTGGTCAATCTATCACGAGGCCGAGGCACGACGCAGAATGTGATAAGATAATACAAGTGACGGGAGGATCAATGTTTTCAAAAGGCAAAACATACGTGCATAAGAAGGACTCTAGAAAAATTCTGAACACGGGGTCTTCTACGACTCTCAGGGTTACGAACAGTGAAGAAACCTGTAAATACTAAAGACCGCTACCAGTAGGTTACATGCACTGACGACGTCACATTGACTGGTAAGGAAACCTTCGCTATATAAACACCAAGCTTAGCAGCCAGATCATCATAGCAGTGGACTTAAGCAATAGTAGAGCCCGGCCAGTCCAAAATTCACGGCCAGATGGTAAACCCGACCTATTCCGAGCAAGACCGTTCAGAAGGGTAGAGTAGACCAGTAAATGGTGTCGAAAATCGAGTAGGACCGTTGGAAAGTCAAAAAAGCTCAAGAAGTATTTTGTTCATCTTCCAGGAAACAAAAAGCTCACAAACGGAAATACAAAGAGTCAGCATCAAGCTGCAAATTATGGAAAGTACATGGATGGAAAAAATGGACGACGTACAAAGATGGAGCACCGAAGATAGTGTTACCACCGCCGAAGTGCGGTAATAAGTGATTCTTTTTTTGGAAAACAAGTTGTCTGGAACACATCCATCGTAAGTGACATTTACTACGCCTTCCTTATCTTCGCTCCTGTTTTGTTCATCTACTCTATTGAAACTTTGGCCGAGGCCGGCCACCATTACTTTCGGTTTTGCTCCGTTCGGCGTGAGATCGACTGCCCCATTATTTTCTATGGTTAGTGGCTAGGTTGGAAAGGTCCTTTTAACCACCTCGGAAGATTGTTCTTCAAAGCTCACCTAAGACGGGGGATGCCAAATGGGATATATGTGCATATTTTTCATTTGTGAATCATCATCGGGGATATCGAACAAATAGAAGCGTGAACAGTTTGTCATCCACAATAGAAGCACATAGGTGACGTCGGCCGTGACGAAAGAATCATAAAGAATGAAAGGTGAGGAAAGTGATCGGAGAAAGCAGGTGAGAGTGGACCGGTTGATTTGTTCGACGCGGGTGCACCATGCGATGACTGTCGGAGATGGGGGAACAGTCAATAAATGGACGTACTTCATGCTGCAGGAAGACGGTGTCAATGGAAGTGGCCGGGTACACCGGACAAATATAGCCACTGAGCGATCAGAATAGTGGGAATTATCGGCGAGGAAAATGAGGCGGGAGGTCAAACTGACTGTTGCGCGGGGAGGCAGCAGCTCTGCCGGAGAACGACGTAGGAAAGAGGGGGCCTACGGAAAATTATAGAGGGCAGGTAATGGCAGGCTAAATGGTTTCAAGTGAATCGGGAACTTCATGGTGCAACGACTTCTTCATGAGCTGTGGAAAATGGAGGAAAAAAGCTACTTGAAAATCACGAAAACGGCTTCTGTGGCTAAAAGTAGACGAAGAGATGAGAAAAATGACCAGAGAGAAACAGGTAAGAGATGACTAATGAGATCGGTTAATTACGGGTGAAACATCATAAGGGCCACGAAAAAGAGGGCATCCGGACAAGAAAATCCTTGATGCAATTTTAAGCGCCTTAAATACGTGCACGGCGGAGTCCAGGCGATGGCACTGGAGAGTAGCATGCCTGCACACGGTCGCATGCGTGTAATAAGCCCAGGGATGCCTTTTGAAGCACTGGCTGATGGAAAGATCAAGGGGGTTCGCGGAGCCCGGTAAGGGATATATGATAGTGACGAATCGATAATAACTGTGGCCTTGAGAGAGGCAAAAATAAAACAGCGTGTTCTAACATGCGGCTTTGACATGAACACGGGTGGAAGTTGTGATGAGAAACGGCAAAATTACGGAAAAAGTGGTTAGGTGTGTGAAGGGTAGTAGAACGACAACGGTGGTAATAGGGATCGAGTGGTAGGGTGGACACGAGAGGGGTGCCTGTTAAAGCCGCTCAAACGAAACTGTCTTTACGCGTATATTTCAACCAGACAACTTTGTAATCGAAAACTAGACCATTTCTGGTAATTGTTCAACCAAGAACATGCGAACCATCACCCACAACAGGATCAAGAGGAACAACTGGCGAGTCGGAATCACGTGTCGTGGGATGCCCGAAATGTACATTATTATACAAATTGCAACAACTCACAAGGTAATACTTGACAGTAGACCTTCTTAGGCAGATTGTACACGGAACAAAGACGAAGAACGCAACGGATCAGCCAAGCTTATCCCAGCAGGAAAAGAAAGTGCTCTTAAAATAGTAGTAGTCATTTGGTGCAACTAAGCGAAATTGGAACAATAGTCAGAGACTAAGAATACCACTCACGGAAGCTCATCACGAAACTTTTGAAATTTTAATGATAAAAAGAGCATGGTGGATCAGCCAACTTAACGGTGACAACGGGAGGCGACTGAAGCAAAGAAAAAATCCTTAGGTGAGCCCGCCGTGGCAGGCTGCAGATAATGGGAAGTGCGATCTGTGAGCGATTTTGCCGGATACGGCAGAGCTGTGACAGTGAGAACGTGAAACCCATAAGCGATGCTATTAGATTAGGCTGACCGTGCTCTGGACACCCAGTCTGAGAAACACCCCCAGAAAAAACACGATAGGTGCAACCACTCGATTAGTTGTGCCCGCACGTCTTTGTAGACGGCCTGCAGACCAAGCGAGCGCCGGTCAAGGCCGTGGATCTGACGACGCCATGCGCCGTCGCTATTAGATCAGATAGCCACTCTAGGCCGAAGCTGACCCACCAGCCCTCGGGTAAAACCTCTGTAACCGAACCTTTGAGAAGCAGCATCCATAGGGACACATGGCCGTCCTTGAGACCAGATCCGTAACCCTTGGACAGGAAGTTGGTGAAGCTTGGTACTCAGCCTCGGCTGTACTGTGTCAACACCAGTGGAAGCCTATTTTTACTAACTCAAAATTCGACCACTCGTTCTCCTTCCCTATCGAAGACTCCGACGCCTAGTTTACAATAGAGCAACCTCCTTGTATCATCACGCCAAACACCGATGGTCTTGCGAAATTTGCAACTGAACTGATACCTCGCTAGGTTGTTGCAAATGTCAGTGCTCACAATTTTTGTACCAAAAGTATAGAGTTTATCACAGGAAATTTTCTCTTAGTAAAATCCCAGCCCCATGCCATTCTATGCTGACGACATCCACAACCCTTTGCACAAATATTGCTCAGAGGGAAATCTGCCTGACTCACTTTTTTTAGCCTTTCAGCGCCTCCGACTTTCATCCCACTAGTTCAATTACCGAGCCAAGTTTTCAGTTCATCCCACCCTCGCCCGTCCTGCTACCGCCTTTTTGCCAGAGGGCTAGTTCCATCAAACTCTTGGCGTAAATTTTACCCATTCTATAGCATCCGATCCCACAGTTTCTCCTTTTTTCCTGCCTCAGTGGACCTTTTTCCAAAACCAGCACCTTGTCAGTCGTTTCACATCTCCGACAGTACAATAATCTCCGCAAGCCACCTACGCAGCACCGTGCGATCCCATTACCTTCTTCCGAAATAATCTTGATGTATACCCTCTTCCAGCCACCTACACCTGTTCTGCCCCACTCGAGCAAGCGGCATTGACATAAAATGAAATCACCCCACGCCCTCCCAGTTCCTATTTTCTGAGGCCCGCTCTTGCTGCACAAAACGAACCATTACCAAGGCTGCCACGTGCGAAAGTCAACATAAATCATAACTCCATATTCAGTCACCACACCGCGAGTGTGATTATACCAACGAATACCATCAAGTACTCGCTGCTTCTAGCAAATTCTTGTTCACATTCAGGAAACGATGACACAGTGGGATCGCCGTCCGACGTAAGGAACCCTGATATTATTATGATAACAGAAACATGGCTCACCGAGAACACCTAACTAGAGCATGCTTCTGTTGCTGGGTTCAGGATATTCTCAAACCCCCGTCAAACCAAACATAGCGGGGCTGCGTAATGTGACTTCAGAACAGCGTCCGGATGACTTTCATCGACCACCCCCGCCAGTTGTTGCCTGCGATTCCGTGTGGTTACCACCGCAATTTGGTTTGTAAGGCATATTAGCAGGATGCATTTGCCGCCCCGAAAGGCCGGTACTCGCTTCACCTCGACACTGTTATCAAGGCGTTCAACTTGGATTCCGACTATCCCTGCAGTACGAGAACCACGACAGGTGACTTCAAAGCCCCCAAAATGTGATGGTTTTTACTCTCTGGACCAACAGGCTCCCTCGACTTACTCTCTTTTATCCGCCTTGGACACTGGACCCAAAGAGTAGACTCCCACCGGAGGAATGTATATCCTGGGCCTCCTTTTCACTCTTTGTTTTGGTGTTTTCTATCGAGGTCCCAGGCTACCTTTAAGATAGTGACCACAAAACGGCCACTTGAAAATTTGAGCCTTCAACGTAAGTTACTAGCCCTATTCCGTCTGATTGGCTTATTCCTCGAAAAAACTGGTCATGTGTTCCAGGCATCATGAGGCCTCTCAACTGGGATGATTTCTTACTCACTTCCGCTCCACAGGAGTCAGCCGACTCTCCCTACAATGGCCTTTCTGTGCGCTTCACTAGACTTTTACCCCCTCCATCGAGAGCCTTCCGAGGAGGGAAATACGTATAGCTCGTATCGCACGAAGGATTCTTGATCTGCAACGTAAGTAATCTGAGTCTCGATTTCGCTCTTATTCCACTCGCAAATCGCCACTACAACACTCGATTGCAGAGGAAAAAACCCTTATGAGCCGAGAAACCTGAGTGTTGAAAGACCCAATAAGTCAGGAAAAGTAGGAAGACTACCCAGTCGAAGGTCTTCTTGTTCGCTCAGTAACGTCTCTGAATAAATCATTCCCGGGTCGTCCTCTGCTGAACCAACTGGAGCCGTCGCGGAATTGCTCAACGTTCACTATTCTTCTTGGTTGACGGTTTAAACTCAAGCTCATCCCCCTACACTTACTTCCTCTCCCTAATGCCGGACTTTCGCTCTTTGATTTTGATTCTGGTAAACTCGGCAGACTAACCTCCGGGGCCGGGGCTTCTGCCAAACTGGATCCGAATGGCGCAACTCCAGCATTTACCTACCCAGGTGGTGTCGACATGGACCGCGTTGTTCTTAGCCCTTGCACAACTCCTATGAATGACGTCATCTTCTCTAAACAATGGGAGCCATAGGTGATTATTTGATGCTTTAAAAATGGCTCGCACGAAGATTGGTACAAATATCGACCAATAAACCACATACCGAATACGCTCAAGCTCATAGAACACCTGGCCAAAAATCAAACCCAGGATTTCCTAAACGGCTGTCAGCATGGAGTTTTTGAGAAGCGTTAGCGCACCTCTACCAATTGTTGTTTAACCATTTTGCCAATTTTTCAAACACACGGTCAGTCAGCCTTCGTCATATTCCTTGATATGGTCATAAAATTTGATCGCGTGCCTCATGCTCACCTTGTGCCCATAATTCACCCTTTCGGCATAGAGGACCCTTTGCACTTTTAACTCTGCTCTTACCCATCTGGCCGCTCTCAGGCTGTTCTGATTGGCGACTTCCTACCATCACGTAAGCCGATCAACAGAAGCGCCATCGAAGGCAGCGTTTTGGGCCCACTACCCTTCCTCAAGTACGTCAGTGAAATATTCTCCGTCGTTCGCCAGGGGACTGCTTTCCTTTCGGTCGATGACATCAAATATCTCTATACCTGTGGCACCGAAAACCTCTCCGTAGCCTTAGAGGAGTTATGAGGTGATCCAAGTCCCTTTTGTGATTGGAGTTCCACTTGGCATATGAAACATTCGGCTGTGAAAATCACTATACTTCTCTATAAGCTCCATGTTCCCTTTGATACCCTGGTCGGCGGTGGCCGCTCAATCCCCTTTATCCCTTCTGTTTGGGATCTAAAGCCACACTACTCAAGCTCACTAAACTTCTGTGGGCATGTTTTTTTCAAAATCACCTAAACCGGGCGCATTGCTGGTCCTTTATTTCGATGTCTCAAACCCCAACAAAGCCGGTCCCTCGCCCTCGATACCCACACTAGACCCCCTCGGGGAACCTTTCTCTTATAACCTCGAACAAGTCATGCTCCACTACCGTCGCCAAGGAAAATATTCAAAGTTTATTTACCAGGCAAATGATGGGCACATACGCCAGCCTGTCATATAGACAGATAAGTGAACTCACTGAGCTTCGCCCACTATGGCTACACCACATAAAATTTAACGTATACTCTTTTTTAAACCTTTGCACAGCCAAGTAGTTTCTTCCACCAAAATGGCCTTCACTCCAAATTGCGTCTATCCCCTTGAGCCCTCTCTTTTCCCGTTCAAATTCTCCGGCTTCCCTCTAGAGGTAAGTTTTTAATGTTACATATAGAGAGATCTGGAACAAACTTCTAGACAGCATGCGTTGCTCAGGCCACCTGCACCAGCTCCAGCGCAACACCAATGAACACATTACTGCGAGCACCGCAATGCAGCTAAGTAACAATACTGTAGCCATCGACGGTGCTTTCGAAAATGGCCCTTAGTTCTAATTCTTAGCTACCTACATCCTGGCGTTTTTATCGCGTCTGCTCAACTGTGACTGTCTTCGCTCCGCATTTAGCGATTTATTTCTGTGTAAACTGATCGTTCAATTGACATAAGTACCATCAAGCCAGCGTTTTCCCCATTCTTACCCCTCATTGCCACCGAACAAATGCTCATATCGGTGTTTCCTAGGTTGCAGTATTTCAATGAGGACAAAAGATCACACTAAACACTCCATCTGCACAATACGGAGCTGCCACATCAATACCGAAACCAAATTTTGAAGTCCCGGCAAACTCCTGCCGGAGAGTAGTCAGTCAAAGGTTTCTCATGTTACCATTTGTGTTTCGGTAGTGCTTTACCGCCGCTCACCCTAGTGGTCGCCCCTGGTACATTACTCCCATACCCAACCGTCTAGGCCAAGCTAATTGTATGTTAACGCTCTCATCAGCCGCCAGGTGTATTATTCTATTCCCTGCTAGTCCCCTCTACCGCCCAGGGCTGCCCATCACGTTTTATCAGCTCGCGTCCTTCATCAGACCGAGCTATCGTCCATAATTGACCTAGTTTCGAAGCTCACCTTTACCCTTCTCGGATACCTTCCAAAGTGGCCCACAACCAGTCAGATCCGTAGGAACCCGCAGCTATCTTCCAGCCTGTGTCGCCTCAAGTCGCACATACATTCGATCCATCTCCCCGCATCTCTCCTCACTTCAAATGTCACTATTACTTTTGAGCATGCTCACCATAATGGTCCAACTACTAAAGGCTGGGGAATACCACAACTCGATTGCTAGTCAGATGGTCTATTTATATCGCATTTCATAGCCTCTATTTTTAAAGCTGTTTAGTACCCTGCGACCGTCACCGACAGCTGGCACAGTACACAGACCGCGGTCTCTCTTTTTCTAGATTTTGGCGGCTCAACTCCACCTCCCCGCATTGCCGCATGGATCTAAAGTGAACCGTTTACTTACCGACTTCACAATGCGGATCTCTAGTGGGAATTTCCCGTAATGAACCATGGATCCCATTGGACTTGCCGGAATTTCTACCTGCTCCATATGGGAACACCTGAAAAGCTAAATCCTTTCAGCTATAGCGCAAATCACTGGATGATCACTTTTCCAAAACCTCGCTACCGGTGTCACCACTCTACTACTTTTCTGATATTCCACCGTTTTCGTCCAAGTTTTGCTCCTTATATCAGGGAATTCTACCTAAGGTCTGCCTTCTTCACAGCAACTTGCCTTGCTCAGCCAACTTAAGTTAACAACTGTCAATCATTTGCCACGTTATACTCGTATACATGCTCACTCCGTACTCACTAATGCCACTCCTTTCATGGGCTCCCCCCTTCGTGGCCCTTTTGTTATCGACTTCAAATCCGACTCTTATTCACAGTTCACCTTGATGTTAGTTTCTAATCCTCCTCCCCTAGATTCCGTTGTTGGAGTAACTTTCACCTAGTCCGTTTGAAATTTATGAATATTTTGCTCTATTGGATAATTTTATACATTTTGACCGAGCTTTTGCGGGCGCACTTTGACGACGGTGCAGAAACGTATCATTATCAATATCGTAGCCATTGACGTTTACTCGTGGTGGCTCACTTCAAAAATGAGGTTATATGATTAGCCTTCAGGTAGCCAGGTTGCAACTGATCTCGCCAGGCGGAGCGAAAGGGGAACAGCCATTGTTCGATGACCCTAAAGCAGAGTTTTCCAAACGTATTCCTTATGGGGGTGACCACCACGGTGTCCAGTTGTTGACCAAAGTTGAGAGTGAAATGCTCATAAGCTGAGGACTGGAAAGGGAAAACCGATAGAGGCAGGCAACTGGGGTGTATTCCTGCTCTGAATCAATGGTTAACGGAGGCAAATAAAACCTAGGAAAGGAACAGGCGTGATAGAGTATAAGATCACCGGAGAAGGGGGAAGCAGATGGTAGGAAATTGAAGGTACTCGAATTCCGTTTACAAAGCGCGGCCAAGGCTAGACAGGCTTCGAGAATTCTCTTGGAGAGGGAGGACTATTCCTCGTTAATTACGTGCGAGGTTGGTCGGTACGGGGTTTTCGAAGGAGCTGGCCGGATTTAGAAATCGAGGCTGCTCTCAAGCCTTACATCTTCAGGTGTGCATACGATAGATAACTGAAGCGCATCGGTACCGTTGAGATGTGGAGTGAGCATCGACAGAAATTTGGGCTTGGCTTGGGATGCTCGGATCATGATGGGAAACATTCCAGAACTTAGAGTAGAAGAGAGAAAAAAGGTTTGAACGTACGGCCCATTTGGTAAAGTCAGAAGGAAACGCAAGGAGCCTGTGCCGAAGTGGGAAAGGGGTTTCACGGGAGAAGCTAAGTGAGCCAGATGGAAAACACGAGTTACGGAGCAAGCTATATAAGCTTAGTCTCTAGCCGCAGGGCGTGAGTGGGTCAAGATTCTCGAGTCGACACGGTTATCTGTAGCTTAACCGTGTGGACCAACCGAAATATTGTTTAGCAAAACCCCGATTTTGCCTTCTAATGCAACCCTGTCAGATTTAAATCGGCTGTAAAAGGTTACTGGGCAATATTCAAGCAAAGGCCTTTCCAGGGGACGAAGAAAACGGAAAAGAAGGGCTGCGCTCGTTCTAGCTCCAGTCGCTTGGCTGGCAGATTGCTCAAAGAAGTTGAGAGAGTTACATTATTTAAGGCCCAAACCTCTGATGGAAGGTTGACGGGAAATCGTCAACCCACCAAGCTTCAGTCATCCAGAAGCAATTGGAATCTATAGATAGGGGAGCTGCTTTCCTCAGCGGAAAAAGTCATCATCCAGGAATGACACTATAGGTCAATTCCAGAAAGGTCCGTTGAAATGTTTCTAACAGCACCGATAGCGCTAATAGACTTAAAGGTGTGGACCATATTTATACCTTCCGAAAATAAAATCGGTGCTTTGTTGAGCACAGGATCCAGTGCGTCACTGATAAAAACCAGAAATATAAGGGGTCCCGGCACACTGCCCTGTATAACTCCACTTGTTACATGCCTCGGGTTAGAGGCATTGCCGTTGGTAAAGACCACTTTATAACGATGAGTGGGATAGGATTGCATCCGAGAAAGCAGTGGATCAGTAGTGCCAAATGAACACAGTTTGGCAATGAGATGGAAGTGTGGAGCACGAGAGAAGGCCTTCGACAGATCAAGGTATGCAACGACTAAAGCCTGCCCACTATCAACCTCCTTAGTGACCGGGATGAAGAAGTCGAACTGGCAGGAGGTGCATGATCGCGATTGGAAAACCCCGTGCCGCCTATTGCTAAGAAGGTTTGAAGCGAGAAGTTAGGTAACGATGCCATCTTTAGCAATCATTTTGTATTATTCTAGAAAAGACGATGGTTTAAGTGAGGGGTCCGTAATCAGCGAGTTTTTGAAAGGGTCCTTTCTTGTGTCGTGGAATGATGACTGAATCCTTCCAGTTCGATGATACAAAGCTGGAGTTACGTAACAAGGTAAATAGGCTTAATAACAGAAGTGGCAAGTTCGATCCACCTTTAAAGGTAGCAGCTATGCTCAGCCCATCTGGTTCGGGAAGGGGAGATGCTTTGTAACGTAAAACGAGCCTGGAAAAGATTTTTACGCTAAGTGTTAGGACAGAAAATAGCTGGTGGTGGCAAGAGGATCTAGGAGAGCTTTGTCTGGGGAAGGGGCCATAGAGGCAGCGAAAAGAGGTTAAAAGCTTCGTCGATGTCAGAGGGGAAGGCCACCGAAGTTTTATTGTGTAACACAACGTAATGAATAGTTGTTTCTGCTTTCCAGTCCCTAGATTTATGTAGGAGTGGGAGTCCCATTATTTTATTCGGATGCCACAGAGCCTCACCTTCTCCACTGTGAAGCTGAATTCCCTATAGGTCTCAGGTAATGCAAGGAAGACACGTTGGTCTGAAGGGAGGGGAGGAGGCATGGGTTCGGAGGCAAGTTATTTGCATTGTAATGTACTTTTCTTTGGGGGAGGAAAGCATGGACCTCCTAAGGGAGTTTTTTGAAAGAAAGGATTACGATAAAACTGACGAACCACCTGTTGAGGGTCAGCCGCTGGCTAGAACCGATCCAATCTTGGTTACAGACGAAGTCGGGCAGAGGGTTCCCATCTAAATGGCGAGAATTCTTGACTCGGGTCGGATGGCCTGAAGAATAAGGATGGAATGAAAGATTACCTTCTACTATCTTCTGGTTGCTGGCTGGAGAATTATGCGGGAGGGATACTCAAAGCTCGGGAACGTTGTGAGTGAATATAGGGCCCAAGATATCAGCGTTTTCAGAAGGGATTTCAACATGTTGCACCTGGTCCCCAATGTGATTATGAGAGGCCAACTCCATTGAGTTGGGAAGCGCTGTGACTGTAATCCAGGATATTTTAAGTCAACTCAAATCACGAGCTACGCTCTTTGCTGCCTAGGGTAGTAGCGGAAGGTAATCAAGGGCTTCAGCTGAAGGAGGCAGGTGATCAGTAGCAGAGTAAGGTGGGCGATAGACATGCATGAACTTGCATGACAACAGTCGACAAGTGAACTGTGAGCCAGAGAATCCTGGACGGAGTCAGTTATGGTGTATCTGGTGAGACACTGAAAGGGCGTGCTCTACGTATTCTAGGAACCCACCGCCTCATCCGTCAGTCCTGTTTACCGTAAAAGCTTTGTATCCCTCGGGCAGAATTTCACTAGAGGGAGTGTGTGTGTGGTTCAGGTTTCGGTAATAAGAATGGTATCGGGAACTGATATTATGACAATGACCAAAAAGTTCAAGCTTATTTAAAAGAAGCCGGGAATTGCCTAATATCGGTGGAAGCCCACCCGTGTGGAGGTGTGTGCCTGGACTGGGTGACTGCAAAGTTGACAGTCAATGTGCAGGACTGATCTGGTGGGGACTGACATGGAGGCATCGAAGGGGGTCATCGGCCGCGGTCGACCAGTGTGTCTTGAGCTGGGCCGTGAGTTGACCCAGAGCAGCCCGTTGGGTGTTTATATTCTGAATGGTTGAAGCCCTGAACAGGCACCGACCAACTAGGTCAAATAGGCGAGATGTGGCTAAGGGATCGTCGCGGTGGGAAATAAGTAGCACTTTTTTGAGAGGTCACCGGTGTGGTTCGTATGACTAGTCGCTATAAAGCCAGCGGGGTAAAGGTCATCTGTAAGGGAAAAAGTGATTCTTTAGCAGAGGATATCTCACTGTTCGGCAAAAGTAGAATAAGGCTTGTAGATGGGCCTAGGGGGTGACGGGAGTGAGTGGCTGGGAGATGCAGTGGGGTTTGGGGGGAAGGGAATGGGCAGACCGGGAAAAGGTCAGGGGCTCACAAAGAGTACGGGGCCGGTGAGTGGAGAGGATGGATATGCAGACAGGACAAGCTGCATACAGGTACAATCCTGGAGCAGTTGTTAGTATACCCAAGTGGTGCTTCGGGGTTAGGAGCGAACTGGTGGATGGGAGCGGGGGAGACAGTGTAAGCATGCTAAGGCCGCAAAATGAGGTTTGGCTCCAGGGTGGCAGGAAGGAAGTATAGAATAGCTAGGGGAGTGGTGTGCTAGTACGTCCCGTTTGATCAGAACCAGGGAGAGACAGTGGAGGTGGGATGAGACAGTAGGGGGTTTTGGTACGGGTATGGCCCTGATGGTTGCTCCTACGCGCGGGAATAACGGTGTAGGACAGAGGTGGCATATAGTACAGCCGGTTGACTCCCGCAGCGTCTGACTTTACACTTTCAGGAAATGTCGATTGGGAGTGAGGGCTTCTGGGCAAAGTGATCAGTTGAACAAGTGCAAATCTGGTTGGAGTAACAAGCGGGCTCTTAGGAGGCTTAGAGCGGACCCTGTGAGAAGCACTAAGACGCTTCGGGCCTGGGTTTGCATCGGATGGGCAGTTTGCTGTGTCGTTGGAGCGAGAACGGGCGTTAATAAAACGTGCCAATGGCTTAGAGGCGAAGGGAACTAGTGCAGCCTAATTTAGTGATTTCACCAGGGCCCTACTTTGACTTTGGGGGTGAGATTGGGAGTGAAGGTTTGATACTGATGTAAAATGCTGTTTGGGGCTTGTGGCCGGGGAGCTAAAGATACAGGAAGAACTACCTGCTGGGGGAGATGGTAGAAGGAGGCTTCTGTGTGGGAGGGAAGCTGGGGCTGGGAGTAAGTCAGATCTAGGTCAACAGTTCGAGGGTAGGTAGAGCGGGGAGCTGAATCCGATAGCGGCATCATGCCAGTAGGACACTGAGTAACCGCGTCATCGCCGATGCGGTCATGGTTCACGGATAGGGCAGAGTTGCTCCTGGGTAATCGAAATATTTCCTTCTGAAGAGGTGTTTTATCGGGGAATATCTTGATATATCTAAGAAGCGAACCAGGGGCTGTAGCCGATTAGTTGTTATTGAGGTCTCTAGCTGTTAAATCTTTCATGAAATGGAATAAATGGGGGCAGTTACGTTGCCGGGACGTCTTGCGCAGCCTCCTGCAATGGCATCTGTATTGAGCCATGTGGCGTGAATAGAGTATGTCGTATCTGAATAACGACATGTGCATTCAGTCTTTAACACTAAAAACCGCAGAACTCGTGGAGTTGATAACACGGCTGCGTATCTTAGTCATTACATAGTTGGGGAGATGTATTACCGAAACTAACTTATGGGAGATGTAGAGGCCATATGGTCAAGGAGGGTAGCCGGAGGCGAAAGCTTTGTGAGGAGTTCACCACTAGGCCCGACTTTGTTTTGCCTTTGATGAAGCTCTGCTTGAACTTATCCAAACTACCGGAAGCTTCTATTGTCGACATCAGCAAGGGTGACAAAACAGGAATCATGTCTTTTTGGAGAGGGGAGGGGGTCGGGTGTGTGTGGATTTTCTGAAGTTATCGATTCGAGTTTCCCAGGCACCGGTTGAGGACCACGATTGCTTGACAGGCAAAAATGTGAGGCTAATGTACTGGAGGTAAAACAAAAGTCGGTAGATGAGTTCGAGCCAAAAGAAAGGGTTTGCGCAGACTATGAACATACGAGAAAGCTATATACTGTCAGGCCGAAGTGTGGTCTGAACAACAACTGGAGATAGGAAGTAGGCTATATAGTTTAGGTTAGAAGACTTGGGTGTAGTGTGGGGTAGCAAGATAGTAAAATTCCCATGAGCAATTTAGAGAGATGGACTCCGCATCGGGGGCGGTGAGTACTGTACCGTTGTTTGGATAGCAATAAAAGGCGTCATGGAGAAATAAGTTTTAAACATGAGATCGACCGGCTGAACAGAATGTGAGCTCAATTTCGCAGGAAGAAATGAAGGGTGGCAAAGTACGGGGCTAAAGATAATCAGAAATGGGTAGAGGGAAATTATCGTTGATCACTACACGTTTTTCTATAGGTTCTCTATCCCCAAAGAAATCCACCAAACACAACTCGACCCTAGTTTTCTCCATCATGCTAGGTGAGACCAATTACCCTCACCTATAAGCACCCAAAATCGTGGAAGATTTTTCCTGTTTTGAGAGCCAGAAAAGTTAACACACAAGTTCTATACTGCTCGTAACAGCTATCTCAAAATGATCATGCCTAAAATTGGTTCCAGTAACGTCCAGAACCAGAAGACTTACCCAAGTGAAACACGAACCCTTGGAACTACAACTAATTTTTCTCAAACCAAGAAATTTCTCTTTGTACTTGCAATCCGTTCACCTATCTCGAGATATAATCCCTTATTCAGAGTAGATGAAGAGGTAGCAGGACATATTGCTTTCGGCAGCCCAAAAAGAAGCGAAGTTTTATGCCAAACTAATGAAACGTGGAAACGCCCGATCTGCTTCAGTCAACCTCCTTTTTCCTGCAATACTACTTATATGAGCACAGAAAAAGATATATCGGAGGCTTCAGTGCGTTTTCCCGCATGCACGTTAAAAATGTTTATTTCCCATTTATTTTACTTCCCACTTTTACCCTCTGGGAAAATCTGTCTTAGGTTATATCGACCAAAACTTAGAAGCCCTCTTTAGGGTGGGGTCTGTCCAACGATATACAGCCCATTCAACTGGATAATTGAACTCACGCCTTCCGGATAGTGTCTTTGAACCTCAGAGCAGCCTGTAGCCAAGGTCGATGCAGAACCTTGATCAAAATAAGACGGCTCCGCAAATTCTACGTTACCATTCGCGAGTTTAAGTATAAGCATAGAACAGTAAGGCCTCCGAACGTGAGCCTCAGCCGCCGTCCGGCCAACAGGTTGTAAAAATCGGGATAGAAATCTGTGCGAAATTAACAGACTGCCGAAAAGAGCGAATGGAAAGTACCTGTTCTGTAATAGTAATAATAGTTTATTTCGGAGACTCCCGGAGCGTGTCTTACGCATGATTAAAACTTTACAAGCGACAAAACTCATGAAAAATTTAGAAATACGTAACACAAAGGGGGTAGCAAGAAAAATAGGAGATATGAGAGGGAGATAAACTTATGCACACTAGGGAGTAATGTGAGGAGTTTAAGTGAAACCGGAGGTGGATTCAAATATGGGCCCGGTGAATTTGAAGGTCAGGGTCAGATGGAGAGGCTGGCTGAGCCAAGTGGGAGACAGCGAGACCTGGGGGTTTTATATGAGGGGGACTGGAAGTCGACATGATGAACTATCGTTACGAGAAACGATAAAGAAAAAGGAAAGAAGAAAAGAAGGAAAGAAAAAAATTGAGTTATATAGCTGGATACTAAGCAGCCATGAACTATGCCTTATTGCAATAAACGGACGGTGTCAGTTTGAAAATAGGGAGCTGGAATGCAAGACGTAAAGAGTGAATCGGATGGCATCAAGGCCGCGGAAGGATGTAGACACGGTGGATGTGAGGCACAGTAATGGACAAAATGGATGCATATCATGAGGGGCGGTGGCATAGCGGCAAAAGAACTGAATAAGGCAGAGAAAATAAGTGGATACGAAATTATATATGTATGTATACATATCAGACAGGAGCAAACAGCAGTAAAGAGGTGGAACACGGAAGTAGTAGTGGTCGGACGAAGCAGTAGTGTTGGGTCAGTGTTGCGGAATGAACTTGGATAAACCCTGATGAATTTTATTATGACAGATGAACATAGGGGATCAACAGCAAAAGAGAACCAACTTTGGAAGCGCAGAAGTTATGGCTGTTAGCAGAAGTTGATAAGCGAGGGAATGTGAAGGAAAGGACCGACGAAAACAGGTAAAAGGGGAACTTACAGTGTGATTATTGCAGGTGCGACAAGTGGTGACGGTCAAACATGGGTGAAGCATTATTAAATGAACGTACATTATGCAGCAAGGGGATGGCCGTGAAAATGGCCGGAGAACGTAGCGTGACTAGAAGTAGGGGTGATTGAAGAGGTGTAAAAGATCACTGGGGAAAGGTAACTTGGGGGTCAGAAGTGCGGCAGGAAGATGCATCAGTTGTAGCAGCGAATAACATGGAAGAGAGATAAGGAAGTGGGGGATCAGAAAATTCAGGTAATGGCGGATCATGTGGTTTGAAACTGTAGGTGAGAGTGATGACGTTACGGCGACATTACAGAACATATTCTCCACGCCTAATCAGGCCAAAGGAACAGGTTCCTGGGCGTAGAGCCAACAGGTAAGCGTAAATGAACCGGACACCCAAGATCTGTCACCGTAAGCGAGAAAACGAAACCAGACGGTGAAAAAACTTCATTGAGTCGATGAGAATCATCGCGTTACTGAATGCCTACATAGTCGTCTAACCGGGAGAGAAAACGTGCCCGGATAACAGAGAGGATGACGACCACAAAGCAGTATCAGCAAGAGTAAAGTTGGAAAGGTTAGCTAAAACCAGTAGGGAAAAGAAACAAAGGTAGCAGGTGAGGAACTTCTAATGGTTCAGGATGTTACAAAGGTTTCTTTTCATCCAAACGATGTAACACCCATGTTGTCAAGCATTAGGCTGTCTTACTTCTCGGGGCCAGGTGCGTTGCCCACCGCCTTTTCCGGGCCGAGTAGCCAATATTCCAGTTTTGTTTTCAAACATTTTACTTATCTTGACAGTATAGCTTGTATCCCAGCCAATGGAAAACCTCAGTTATTGTCCCAAAGTATAGAAAGGGATCAAAAAAGATCCAACCAGCTGTAGGCTTGTCAGTCACTTCCCGGTCGTTTCAAAGGTCACGGGAGGGCTTAATAAAGCTGGGCTTACGAATTGCCTTTTTAGACACGACCTTATAAAACCGGCCCAGCATAACCTTCCTAAAAGCCGTTTATGTTCAATTTGTGCGACTGGTTTTTCAAATCTCACAATGATGGCTACCAACAACTGCGAAAGGGACACTGCATTTTTCCTCCATATGACTAAGGCTTTTGACGGAGTTTCTCACTCATGACTTTCAGCTAAAGTAAAAACCTGTGGCATTGTTGGCCACTTATATTTGTGGCTGTCTTTTTTTTGTCTTCACCTCAAACGGTGGTAGATGGTAGCGGCAAAGTGTCACTACTGAGACCTGCAACTATCGGAGTCATCCAAGATGGTGTTTTAGGACTCATACCCTGTTCAATGTGTGAGAGCGATTTATTTGGAGTAATCCATTACGGAAATTCCATTACTCTCTGCCAATAACACAGATATATCGTATACCTTCGACCCCTATTCCTTGAACATAACAATCAGTGGAATTTTGCAGGATCTCACATCACTAAGTACTTGGGGGACTACTTGGTTAATAAGTATCTTTGCCGGAAAAAGTAGCATTCCAAATCATAAATGTTTTGTTCCAACAAGGCTGCTTAGCAGAGATGATCAGATAGTTGCCAACAACTCATCAGCACAAGATTTGGGTCCTCTATACTATTGCTCGTTTCACTTCTAGGAACAAAATTCTATCCAAACTTCAAGGTCTGAATGTTGATTGGGTTACTTTGTAGAACGTTTAGACCACAAGAAAGCGGAATCAATGTTTGTGAGATTCCCTTCAGGCCTTTTCTGCAGTATGGATCAATAGTTCATTCCAACAGGCGACAGTGTGAACAAATATCCATTCAGAATACGCAGCGAACATTCACAAAGCAGTTATTGGGTTATCCTGCAGCTCTGGAATACAAGTGATCCCGCAGACTTTTACGTCCAGATCCTCCCTGGCTACGGAGAATGAAAGTTAGTTTATCTTTCTCACGTAACCCCAATAGACACGAGACTCATGGCTCACCACCAAAACTTAGAATACCCATGGACTTTTGTTATCCATTACAACAAGGCCGTTTGTCTCTAGCCGTCTCAATTTATGAGGCAAGTTTTTGGCCCTATTTCTTTGTAATTGAAAGCCTTCTAACTTGGAATGAAGCTCCACCAGGATTTGTTCACCGGACCACCCGTGGACACTTAAGAAGAAGGTAGACGAATTTTTTGTAATGCTCGAAATGATCCTTATCACCACCTTACGTTAAGGAAAATATGGCCTATGAATTTGGTTCAGGTTTTTAACTAATGTTACGCCCTTAGTCAATGAGCCACAGCTGGGACCCTCCAAGACTGCTGCTTTATTCTCGATTTCACTGTTAGATTGCTTCTGTCGTTTGGATTTTCATAAACTTCGAATTCCAAGGGCATTTTTGAATTATTCAGCCGCTCAATAAGATACGGATTTATTTTTATCTCCCTTGGTTGGAGTTTATCAAGTGATCGACGTCTGAAAACGTACTTCCTTGAAAATTGGTGAACTACAGACAGATTTCACAGACGGACTACTTGCTTTACCTCCTAATAAACTCCCGAACCCACCCCAGGGTGTGCCACTAATGCTTTTGTTATCACTTACCATAATCAATTTGGGTTCTGCCCGTTGCAATTCGACCCTCTGTTCAATTCGATGGCAAGAATACCATGAACGATCCCAGCAAATGAACCTTCATTTCTCTCTTTTTTCTGCCGGCTCGTCTCGGCAGTCGTTTCTTACCCTGCATAAAAAGCTGCTATTCATTGGCATCCTTATGAGAGGACACCACACGAACCCTTTGTGGCTGCTGATCAACAGTTAGGCTTCATAAAATCCGATGGGATTTTCGTCCAGTTTTTTGTTAAGAGCTGCCAGAGGATTTGCAACTGTCGTTTCATGGCACGCTCCACAATAATAAAAATCGGCAACCTTGTCAGCGGAAAACAATAAACGCTTATTGTTGTACATTTTCCCTTACCAGTTTTGGGGTTGATACGATTGCAGCTGCAATTATCTCGAAGTCATTTTACGATCATGACGTTTTAGCTGCATCTTATTCCCCAGTAATTTCTGACATTTTCTTTGACAATCTCTGCATAATTTGACGCCCCAGTCAGCTGACTACCACCCAGTCCCTTTTCTTCAGTGACCCTGGCAGTCCAGTTTTTCGTTTGAATCGCATAGAACTTACCTTTACTGAAGGCAAATCCAATTTGACTTTTCACCTTATTCCGTTTTCTACAATCTTCAAGTAATTTTTTCGGATCTGCAGGTATGCATGACCTGTAAACGCCTATACCGCATAAATAATGCATCTCGTCCATTCGAGGGAGAAGGCCCATTGCCGTTACCTTCACCATTAGGACGGAGGCTTCAGCAGATGCGCCGGTAGATGCTTGGTGGGAAAGTTGGAGGAACAGGGTTGCGGGATATGGGGTGTACATATGATGGATATATAACGTTGCGGCTAGAATCATGAACGATTCGCCAGATGAGTGTTGTAGAATGTTAATAAATGTAATTGCTACCGAAAATATCTACGATAACATACAATGTACCTTGCAGTAACCATTGGAGACCGCAACTTGATGTGCCGCAGTAGTTTACGCCATTAGGTCAGGACTTACCGCAGGGAGATAGTTTATACTTGGGTAGATGCAGCTATAAATCTAAACAATGGGATGAGCAAAACTTGGCAAACAATCAGAATTTTACATCGGAATGACCCTTAACCCTAAAAAGCTGGTGACAGACCTGACGCCGAAATGAGATGAGCCCCTAAGGAACGGCTTTCATTCTCATATGGACCCAACCACAGAAGCATATTTATGAACTAGACGCATCTAAGCTCTAAGCTCGTGATTATTTTTAAATGGGGTTCATGTCAGAAAAGATCCACGGCATGGGCGTTTTGAGATAGAAGGTATGTGAGGTTCACTTCAACGGGACCTGGAATGGCGCAAAATTGTGCTTAATTACTCGTTTTCCCACCTGCAATTCTGGTGTTTTGCAGTCGAGCTTTTTTCTGTTCAGTCCATTTAGGTTTGCATGAGATAAAAATTGGCTGAGGCAAACCAAACCTCCGGAATCCCTCTGATTATATACACAAAAAATGGCCACGCCGCTTCACAATGTATTAGTCCATTCCTTTGCTAAAATTGAGGGGGAAAGGTAAACTATCATATCACATAAACTGTCAGAGACATCAGGCATCGTGAGCTTTCACCGCGAAGGGATGCAACAGTTAAAAAAGCCGGTTATAACACACCTTGGAGGGTCCAGAATATCGTCTTCCGTCCAAAAGTAGAACACGATTGGAACACACAACCAGTTAAAATCCTGTTCCGACTACCATCCAGAGCCCCTTGAAGGACCGGACGGTCTGTGGGCTTACCACTCGGTCAGGCGGAGCGTCTCAACCCTCCACTGCCCTTCTGCTCCGAAGGTGCGGTCGTGTGATCAGCCTGGCCTGAGGTTTTGCCTGCTGCTTCTTGCGTCCCCTTGTTCGAGAACCTAAAGCTGTCTGGGACAGATTATCTGCTCTAAGGCCAGAAAACACTTCCGTACCCCAAACGTTTCTATTAGATCGCTTAAATTCCTCTCCTCCCCAAAGTCATAAATCGGGGTCACAGGGTCCTCAGTCATATTATTCAAGTAATTCAGTTTCACCCACTGGTGCCTCAGGAATCTGGACTTCCTCCAAACAAGCAGCGTCTTATTTTAGGAGGGCGACCAAGCCCACATACAACGTTCCGGGTGAGCTCTTACTGGAGCCATATAAATTGGCGTAAATATTTCTAGCTGCTCGCAAAACAGTGCTGAGAGCTGTCTAAGGTGCTCACAGCTGGCCGCTTCTGCAGCTGCTTTGCACCATCCTGATCATTTAGAACCCCCGTTCACAACGACTTCAAGGCCTTTGGCCCCATCACCGTTCTTTGTTGTGAACGGCCCCTGGCCGTGAACGACAGCTACGCTTTTTGTTGACCCCGGCGACATGTTTTTCAGCACCACGCTGCCAGTCCCATTTCTGTGTCCGGTTCAGAGAGGGTCCTTCATCCCCTCCTAAATCGCCCCTAACCTCGAATAATATAACCTCACGTCATCTGCAAAACTGAAACTGAGCCATTGACGTGTGTGTGCCGGATAGTCAGTAGACGACAATGGCAGCATCGAGCCTAGGAAGGATTCTTGAGGTACTCCACTGATGACGTTCAACAAAATAGAGCACTTGCCTTCTTAACTTGAAGAGTCCTGCAGGAAGCGAATCCGTCAACCACGTCTAATGACCCAACTAAACCGCACCTCCTCATCTTGTTCAGCAGCAGAAGGTGATGTGCTGAGTCAAAGATCTCGCTGGAGTTAAAGCAACATGATTTGGCCTTTTTAACTTCAAGCAGTTTTCGAGTCACTCCTCCTAGGAAGAGCAAGAGACTGGATGGACAAATTCCGCTCTTCAAGGCTCCCCGTTGAACTGGGTTTAGCATGGAATGCTACAATAGGTGCTGAAAAATTTGAAGGTAGATGATCTTGTCATCAAATTCCATAGACACGTAGACAGGCTTGTCGGTCTACAGTTATCCATAGCCGTCTCGACCCCACTTTTGCTTGCTGCCTCCATCGCAGTGCTTCTCCAGTCCGGAAGCAGCTTACCCTGGCCCATAGTGGACTCAAACACCTAACAGGCCGATGGGGCTTTGACACCCATCCAAGCACTGGTGATAACCGCGTGGATGCCATCTGGACCCGCGGAATGATGGGCACTTAATTTCTGCGGGCACTTACGCACGGCTGTGGAATGTTCAGCTCACTCAGTCCCGGTGGAGGTTATGGCAACAAAAATGATATTAACCCCATTCTTTTCTCTGTACAAACCACCAAGATGTTCATCTGAGGCGTCTGCTTCGCTCTGGACATCATGGGCCACCAAGTGGTCTGCAGCGGGGGGGGGGACCTAACTCATCCTTCGTTGAGCCACTTGAAGTACGCAACTATTGAAATTCTACGGCGGTTCTCTCAAGCATTTGACAGAATTAAGCTCAAATTCTCAATTGCAAGTTCAAAGAAATCTCATTATCTTATTCTGAGGCTTGGTTAAGTCAACTCAACCTATCTGACAGCCGTAAGCTCGGTAAAGATTCTCGCCACTACTTCCAACCTGAGTGGCCTTGGTTTTTATGGCCTTTCACCACGTTATTCGGCTCTCCATACTCCTCATTTCCTAGGGCGAAAACGCATTCTGTGGGGCAATTAGTGATCCCTCCATCACACCGGCCTTCCCTTACAGTAGCTCTCTGTACCGTATCTCATATCAGACCCACAGCCTTAGTGCAAGGATGTCTCGTGTCCTGACCCATACCTGGAACCTCCCCCATAATGGTGCAAGGCATTTGCATGCGGAAGCAACAAGTAACTCTCCTTCTGCGATTCCGGCATGCAAATCCAAATATTTCAGTCAGTGTGGGATAGTTTAAAGTCCCCCTTTGTGAGGGTCATATGTGCATCTCCAACCAATTCACTCAGGGTCAGCAGTGAGCAAACACCTCATCAGGGTTGACAATATGCACCCCATATACAAAGATGGAAGAGCATTTCTGCATGGAAGGTTGTTCGTACGTCCCCAAGGCTGGGAGCTGTGAAAGCATAAATTGGTCCTTGACTCAAGATGAATAGCCCCTGATCTAATGCGGATGACAACTCCTACTCCGAGACAGTCGTATTTCCAAACCCGCCTATAAACCGCAAAACCGTTACATATTAGTTCTGGCAAATAACACTCCCTGGAGATCCACATTACAGTCACAGAAACCACTAAGGCTTCACGCTTCCGAAAAACCTTGGAGCATTTCTCCCATTTGTTTCTGACGCTTCGTGCTTTGGTGTACAGCACCATACATTTGCTTACACGAATGGAAGTCCTTGTTCAAGCCTGTCCAGGTCTTGGGCGAAGACCCCTGGGAGATGGCAAGTTTTGCAACAGTGCTCGTTCCCAAAGGTCTTCGAAATCTAGGAAATTTCACGGCTATCCAACCATTCCTGCTGCAGTGCTGCCGAATTCAAAATCAGCAAAAGTGCTCCCACTGCTCAGACAACTTCTAAAGTTTATTATTATGAATAATCCCATCGCATTATAAAAAAGCCACAATAAAGAACAAGGCCGTAATCGGCTGCATTATCCTGTGGCTAACACAGTTGTATTTGCACACATGCGACAAGAAGATATTTCAGGGGGAAGAGAAAAGAGTAAACGGTATCAAATTAGATGAGCTAGTAAATATCGTAAGTGTTATGCCGTTTCGATCGCAGTGAGAGGTTGGTTGTTTGTGGTTCAAAAAATCTAGGGTAGAAGGTTCATCTGGGATGGGTTAGCCGCTTCCTACCAAAACTGAAAGGTCGCGGCCGAGGCCATTCTGATTTTGTCCCTCATTTTCCGACTGCGGCCGGAGTAGCTGAAGTGATTTGACAAATTGCTTGTGCGAGCAAAGCGATGGATTTAAAAGCTTAATCGTTACTGCATCTGCCGTTTCCAAGTTGGTTTGACGAAAGACCTTCGAACAATCCACAGGCGCTTTGTAACTAATCTTGAAGGCTTCGTTGTTCACCTGGTGCCCTGTGTCGGCAAGGTGCGTCACCATTGCACCAGTTACGGTTCTTTTAGTTGCTGTCCTCAGCCAAGCTGGTCTGTGTTCCTTGATTCTTTGGGACAGTTTCCCTGTCGTTTTGCCTACATAGCTTGCCGAATGTGGGCAAACAAATGAGCAGGGTAACATGGAGGGGGGAAGGACAGACTTTCTATCTTTGGGATCATTGGGAGTCACCAACCGGCTAGCGAAGTGGTTGAATAGTGTGTCGGCGGGAATCCACAGAGTGGCTGCATCCTTCAGGCGCCAAACTAGTAGTTTCCACTTAAGATCCCCTCTGGAGGGAAGTATGCGTATGCTGCTCTTCCTGGCGGTTATTAACAATGATGGCCCGGGTTCTTCCGGAATGTTCATTGGGATGAAATGTTCCGGGTACCCGACGTTCAGTAGCTTATGTTTTATGGGATCTGATTCCTTGTTCACTGTTCCCTCTGAGCAGGTCTTTCGCAAGCGAGACCCCGGGCACGGGACTAGGTTACGTCTGCGCTTCAGATTCACGAAACTGACAAAAAGTGCTTACTGGCTTGTCCATGTTAGCTCACGATCAATGCGGCAGACGAGCTTCCCATCTTATTTAGCCGCAAGGCTTACATCCAAAAAAATGTTAGTTGCCCATTAGTTTCACTTCGAATATGAAACTAAGCGCACTTCGAGCCTGCGTAAACGTTTCCACTAGTTCGTCTAAAGGAACGTATTTTCCACTCATGACAAAAATGTCGTCCACATACGGTCAGTAACTGGGCAGTCATTCCATTGCGTTCATGGGTACCCCACGTTAGAGTATAGCAAAAAATATCCGCTAGTGGGGGTCACGGGGGAGTGCCTATGGCAGCTCCATCAGTGTTTTCGGTAAGGCTCGTTGTTGAAGCCGAATTAGACATTTAGCATGCATCGTAGTGGTAGTGTATTCAGACTGGCTAGCGGAATAATAATGGCGCATTTCTGGATCGTGGTCGACACGCACGCATGTAAGCATGATTAGAGTTTACAATATCAGTGAATGAGATGGGAAAATTACAAATTTCAAAGAGGGATTCGCACATCGCAGCAACAATGGACTACGGCTGAGGAGAGTTTAAATGAGGCAAAGCGACAAGAAAATACACGGCGAGTACGAATTGATTTTGAGTCAACTGCGGCAATGGTAGTGTATCAGCCAGATATAGGAATGTTCAGACGGACATTAGCTTAGGACGCAGGAAATAAAATATTCACAAGAATCTTGCAAGGAAATGGTCAGTAATGCATACTTATGGTAATTTAAAAAGGTAATTGGTGTTGAGACAAAAGAGGCGGGGAAGAATTTCATGTAGGTTCGCAGAGGGGTGAGGAACTCGGTCAAATGCCTTGGTCATATCGAGGTAGATGGAAATCATAGATTTTCCATCGTCAGCTGCACTGGTCAGTAGGTTGAGAAAATCAAACTGGCATGTGGTACAAGAAAATGACTTGGGGAAGCCATGTTGACCGCTGTGAATGAGGTTATGGAAAATGAGATAATCGGACATCCGCTGTTTAATCAAACGCCCCATTATTCTGGGGTCTGAAGGGGTATGGTTAATAAGACGATAATGTGAAGGGTCATGCATTGGATCTTTTTTGTGGATAGGAATAATAGTTGAAGTTTTCCACTAGGATGGAAAAATGCCATGTTTGAGGGATAAGTTATAGAGGTTCACAACGATAGCTGCGACGCCAATTCCACCGAGATGAAAAAGTGCTGGGAAGAAGCCGTCATAACCATGGCGGGAGGAGGGCCGAACACGCAGCAGTAGGTTGGCCATGTCGTTCAAGCTGAATTCAACGTCGGAGAGAACTGACTCAGTGATGAGGGGTAAGGGTAGCGGATTTGAAGTGGCTTCAGTGATAATGGACTCTAAAAAGAAGGTATTGAGCGCCTCAGCGATTTCGGCTGCAGATTTGATCTGCGTATTGTTTCCCAAAATTAAATAGGGTATCCCTGAAGACTCTCTTTGATTTCTGCTCTTTAGCAGTCGGGACAATCGGTAAGATCTGTCGGGGGGATTCAAGGCTGAGAGCTCCTGCTTTCTCAGCTGTTCATCAGTCCGAATGCTGATGGTTACAGAAAGGGAGTGGAGTTGCTATATTATGGAGAAGCCTCTAGTTTTATTACAGTTCTTCTGCAGTTTTGCAAGGTCGAGCTGATTGGTGAAATCCTTTCAAAGGTTTCACCCCTGGCTACTCTCCTTGACCCTGTAGCCTCTACATCGCCCAAGAACTTGGTTTCGGTGGGACGTCTCCTCGACTCCGTGTCTACTGGAATATACCACCGCATTGCCAACTCCAAGAACGCAGTGGTTTTTAATGTTCCAAACCGCTTACCACTTTCCTTGGCCAAACAGAACATACTAAGTTTGTGCAACATGGCTCACTACAGATGCCATTGCAGGAGGCTACGTAAAAAGTCCCAGCGACATAGTTGCCCCCTGCTATTCCAATTCACGGTCGACCTAACAGCTACAGAGTTCATTAGCAACAAGTCGACAATTGCTGCCCTTTCGCAGTCATCAAGATATTCTCTGATAAAACCCCCCTCTAACGGGAAATACTTCGCTCGCTGAGAAGTAACTCCGCCTTTCCCATGCAGGCTGACCCCACTGTAACCGACATGAAGGTTACCCAATGCCCCTCTGTCAAGAAGTCAAAAGTGAGCCCATCGCCTCACCCTGCCTGCCTGCAAACTGTCGACTTAGACATGTCTAACTCCCCAGCCCTCGTTCCGCTTCCACACAAACGCCCTTTTTTACCATCTCCCCCAGTAGCCTCTACCAGCAGTAGCTCTCGCTCCCCGACCACAGGCCCCAAGCGGCACTCCACTTCAGTATCAAAGCCGCGCTCCCTCGTCATAGTCTCTGAGCCAAGACAAAACCCTGGTACAACCATCAGCCCCCGCCGTACTACTTCCAATCCGTCCTCCGAGCCGTCGACAAGTGTTGTCACCCGCCGCTCTCGTTCTAAGGACTCTACCAACTACCCACCAGCTTCTAGCTCAGCCGCGACACTTCGTTTCTATCCTCATAAGTGCCGCTCTAACCCCCCCATAAGCCTACCTGGTACTCCTACCAGGTCCGCACTTGCCCAACTAATCACCCCACACACTACCCCCCACTCTCAATCGGCTTCTGATTATAGCGTACTCTCGGATCCTCCAGGTGATAACCTACCGGGCCACCTTCCGGATTCGTCTAACGCCATCGTCCCTATTTGCAGGAGTGACCTTCAGGGCCTTGTTAGTGCCACTCACCCTTCCATTGCCTCGCACCCCCTTCAACTGTCTTTCCCTCTCTCTGATCGCATGGGTCACACTAATCCTTTATCTCCGTTGCTACCGTATATCCCTCCCTGTCCCCCAGACACCAACCTTCCACACTATAGCCCCAGCATGCCTCCGCTGTTCCCCCCTGCTCACCTCCACCAACCCTCATCTAACCCTGAAGTACCACGTACATACCCTAGCAGATACTCTAGATTCGTACCTGCATCCCGCCTCCTCGCCCCACCCCCCACTAACCGGCTCCCCTGCCCCTCATGAGCCTCCAAACCTTTCCGAATTTCGCCACTCCCTTCCCGCCCCCCACCCCACACTACGTCCCATTTACTCTCTCACATGCCTTCACCCCCATACCGACCAACCGGCCTTATACTGACTCTGCCCAACAGGTAGGTTACCTGCAGTCAAGTTCTCGTTTTTTCCTGACTGGTGCCGTCCGCACCCGTGGCCATATTGCTAGTCACCCTATGGACCATATCGATAAACTTTTACAGACTCATATCACTGATCGCTCCTCACTCGATGTCATGCCACTTAGCACCTCACACCATGCACTCCCTCCTGTCCACCCCGCTTCGACAGATATTCTTAACCTCTCACTTTGCCATATGGTGCCTCCTCCCTCTGCACTGTGTGACAACCCTCCGGCCCACATCAGCGGTGTGCTGCACACCCACCGTATTGATCACCCACAGCGATCGGCTGCGCCTAATGCTAACGCTTCTCCTACCAACACTGCCTGCCCTCCCCCTTCTACTGACGCTCTATCCCCACTGAGACCCAACTCCTATCGCCACAGCGATCCCAATAGTCTTGCAGCTGGCATCCATGCATTGCGCACACCGACACTGAACTCATTCCTACTAGATCTTATTAACGCTCGCTCAATAATTAGAAAAATATCGCACCTGCGATCTTTGGCATTTACGTCAAACGCTGACATTATACTAGTAACTGAATCCTGGCTGTCAGATGATGCTTCTCTTGACCTTGTTCGCATAGCTGGGTATTAATGCTTCTCGAACACCCGCCAGTCCAGGCGTGGAGGGGGCTGTTTAGCCTTTGTCAAATGCACTATCCACGCTCGTGTTATCGACCACCCTTCTCTTCTCCTTATTGAGGATTCGTTATGGCTTTCCATCCACGCCTCCGGCCAGAACCTCCTACTTGGCTGCGTCTACTTCCCCCCGGGTCTGGAGCCTGCAAATATTGACTCCGCCGTGGATGTCTTTAATGCTGCGCTTGACTACCCTGCCAGTGCAAAAATTATTGCGGGTGACTTTAACTTTCCTCCAATTTGCTGGTCCTCCTATACTAGCCCTCCCGCCCTCTCCACTTTCCTTTCTTGTGTCCGTCTTGGTGGATGGACCCAACATGTCTCCTGCCCTACTAGGGGGAACAACATCTTGGACCTAGTATTCTCCATTGATATCCCTGATATGATCACCCAGACTACTGATCACTTACCGGGTAGTGATCACCGTATTGTCAAGTGCAAGTTCAGCTGCTTCAGCTGTTCTCATCCGATGCAATCCTCTCCCCCTGTTCTGACTTCCTACTGTTCCTGTAACTGGCCCCTAGTGCCAATGATAATCCGATCCCTTAACTGAGACACATTTTTTCTTTCATCCGATCCCCTCACCGTTATGAACTCTCTCTACTCCAACCTCCCACAATGCCTAAATACCGCCAACCCATGTGCCGATCCACGCCCCAAATCCAGCAGCTCACGCCTGCCACTTTTAGAGCGTAAACTGTCTAAGCTGCAACTTACCTTCGCTAGATCACACGACTTTACGATTCTCCTGCGCATAAACCAGCTACAACTGAGGCTGCGATGCATGGTCGATTCGCATCTGAGAAAGCAAGAGGCCATCGTCCTAGCACACCCAAACAAAACTGGCTACCTGTCTAACCTCTTTAGTAAAAGGTCCAATCACTCCAATCATACCTCACCCAAATTACTCACCTGTGGCTCATCTACCGTTAATACTCCAGCATCTATTTCTGAGGCCTTCAATGAGCATTTTTCTTCATCACTTATAAGCTGTCCTGGTATTCCCCCTCCTACAATCCACCCCTGCACCTCTGCCTCTCTTTTATCGATTTCCTTCATCCATCTAGAAATTGAAAAATCAGTTTCCCCCATTCAACCTTCCTCGAAACCGGGACCAGATGATCTCCCACCGGCCCTCCTCCGTTTCGGCGGTCCTGACCTCCCATTATTGTTATTTAATATGTATACCACCTCCATGCTTCACAGTTTTATCCCGCCTCAATGGAAATCCTCTGTTGTAGTTCCGCGCTTCAAAAAGGGCGTATTACACGACCCAGATAACTATCGGCCCATTAATCACACCCCAGTAGTCTGCAAAATTATGGAGAGAATTATCAAAAAACATATTGTCCAGTACCTCTTATCTAACAACCTGCTGAACCCTGGTCAGCATGGTTTCTTGAACTCCCGTTCCTGCTCTTCCTGCCAGCTTGACTTTCTCAATGTCCTATCGTCTGCTGCCGACGCCGGAAACTCTGTAATTGTCCTGTACCTCGACATGTTCAAGGCTTTTGACCGTGTTCCCCATATTCATCTGTTGGCCAAAATCCGATCTCTCGGTATTACTGACCCTCTCCTCTCCTGGCTATCCTCCTATCTCTCTCACAGATCACAAGCCGTGCTCGTTGACGGCCACCTATCTTCCGCCAAACCAATTACTGGCGGCGTCATCCAAGGCAGTGTCCTAGGCCCATTACTATTCCTTATTTATATCAATGACATTTTCTCTTCTATTCGACACGGCACTCCTTTCTTCTTTGCCGACGATATAAAAATAGTGTACTCTTTCCTCTCTAGTGACCTATCCGTGACTCTGTGCAACATATCGCACGACTTACTCGTTCTCCAAACTTGGTGCATCTCGTGGTTCATGAAATTATCCGCGGAGAAAAGCTTCCTCCTACCATACAAGTGCACCGTACCACCCGGCCAAATTTGTCTGGACGGCCTGCCCATCCCCATACAGCCCATGGTTACCGATCTTGGCGTACGCTACTCTTGTTCCTTTAACTTCTCAGAACAGACATTGTTCCAAATCGCTAAGGCTAAAAGAACCCTAGGCCTGATCAATCGGTGTTTCATAATACCGGCCAGTCGCCTCTCCATGTATCTCTCACACATGAGACCGCTCCCAGAATATTGTCCCATTACCTCCAGCCTCTGGCCACGTTCCTCTATTGTATCTCTTGAGAACGTTCAGCGTACTTTCACCAAAAGGCTGTTGGGCGTATCCCTAGCCCTGACATACCGCCAGCGCTGTGAGCTCCTACAAATTGAGCCTCTATGGATTCGTCGCATGAGGCTCAACCTGATTTTCCTCTTTAAGCTAATCCATAACCTGGCCTACACCTCTTATCCCATCTCATTCGCTGCGCCCTGCTCCTACCCGATCCGACACCGTGCCTTCTCTCTCACCGTCCCTCATTCTAATTCCTGTCTGAAGTCCCGATTCTTTCTGTCAGCCTATTCCAAAATCTGGAATAAGCTGCCCCTTAGCTTACGCAGTGCCTCCTCAATGTTCGCTCTTAGGCGAGCACTTTTGTCATACTCAACAGTCCCCAATGCTATATTGCTCACCAATGAGCTCGTCTCCGCCGACCTGGCCTTTGAAAGAGGCCTCACACTGTAACTCTACTACCTCTGCGCCACAGGCCACTAGGTACACCCCGCGAACTAAGGCCATTGCCTTCACTGATCCATAGCGAACCTACCTTCTGTCATCATAAGATAACCCTATTGCTCACCTACGTTCATCTCTTATCCATCATAATCACTTTTTTTCTCCCCAGTATCCGTTGATTCTCAGCTGGGGCACACCCAGACTGCGCTTCTCTATCCCTTTTCCCTTTCCAGTGATCCTCAGTGACGGCCAACCACTTCGGGCACTGTACTTACCATCTCCCTGGCAGGTGCACCTGGATATTATTGCTACACGGTCGTCTACCACTCGCCGTTTCCGTTGGCTCTCCTGTCCATGGTCTCACTTCTTGGTCAATCGTTCCTGGTTCACGCACCCCCATCGCGGCCGGTTTGTCTCCTGTACAATTATCCATGAACACTCGTGCCACTCCCAACAGTGCGGGGCGCGGTCAGATCCACCGCTATGGCCGGCGCACATCGGGTGTGCAGGCCGTCTGCAACGATGTGCGAGCGCAACTAGACTGGTGGATCACACCTCCTGCGTTCACTTCACGAAGTTTTTTTCAGGTTGGGTGCCCAGCGCACGGCCAACCCCACCCACTAGCACCGGTTGCGGATGGCACGCTCTAACTTTTCTTGGACTACCGAATCCAATGCTGTCGGTTGATAATTGCATGATCCTCATCTACTTTCCACCACAGCTTGCTCACCTATAGCTCCTATCATCTGTTTCCACTCCCCATTTTTGTCGCCCTACCACGGTATGTACACCTACCCGTTTTGTTCTTCCTCCTATTGCCTCTCTCTACATCAACTTTCACTGCTTTGAGTCACTATCGTCCTAACCACTCTTCTCTGTCGACGCTCGCCAATAGCTCTTTTCCCACCTGCCGTCATTGCTGGCTTCTATCATCTATGCGCTTGATGTTACCCTCTGCTCAGAACGCCCATTGGTAGCTTCTTTAAACCTGCCGTTCTGTTAAATCCCTCCTCATGCCCAATGCCATGATGCACAATCGCACCCGCACTCATGACCAATCCGCATATTAGAACTTGCAACTCCAAACTTCGCATCTTTTACAGTCGTATTTATTATCTAATCACCACCACCATATCTTCCTCACTTGGCTCCGCGATTCCTATGTGGTTCTTTCCAGTGTCCTGATTAGTACCCACCAGTTCAATTGTCTGCCGGCACACAGCTCTCCAGCTCCATTGCCCCAACTCCGTTGCGCATCCATTTTTTGTGGCCTTTTCGTTCTATTACTGGTTCACTTATCTCGGGGCGTCCCGCTTCCTTGTCCGCCTCCTTCGTGTTTGATCTGCAGTAAAATGATCTGATCGGTGATTTCTTACCGGTGTCTCCTCGGTCATTGCTTTCATCCTTTGATCCGTTTATTGCTCGCTACAGGCATTTTTCTGTACCTTCCAGTGTGAACCGCTTTTTCCATGTTCCATCACTGTAATGACAACGTTACGTCACGGTGTTCTTTTACAGTTCCAAATCGTTTGACCTGTTACCACCCGACTCCTCTGGTCCGTCACTACACCTCGCACCTGCATTGATCAAATAATTAGACCCATTCCTACCTGTTTTCCTTGATCCTGTCTTTCACCTTCACGCTTCCATGAACTGCTCCTCACAGTCTTCATCACTTCTGTGCTTCCGCATTCTATTTTTCTCTCCGTTGGGCTGCCATGTGCACTTGTCATGAAGTTAATCCTCCACGACATTCCAAAGTTAATTCTACAACCAACTGATTTAACATTACCTACTCCTACTAATGACTGATAATCTCTTTCTAGGACCCCATTGTTATTGCTCCTGCTTCTCTTATACCTATATATATATGTACATACGTATATATATATAATAAATCTACATATATATATATATATAATCGTACGCATATATATACATGTGCACGAGCTCTGCATCTTGCAGTTCATCACCGGCCATTTCCCTTGCTATCATCCCAACGACCGTCATCATAGGCGTCCATCAACTCTACATCTGTGTCACACATCTACTGTATCCAATCCTTCGAAATCGTTTCTGTCATCTTTTCATCCCTCTACGTCTTGCATTGCTTGCTGCCTGTTTTACGGTGAGTTTTGTGTCCTGTCCGCCGACAATCCACTGCAAAGTACCAATGCCTCATTGATATCTAATCCACTGCAGTGCACCTCACCTTTTTCTCCATTTTTCCTGGCTACTGCAGTTCCTTATACCGATTTCCAGCCCTTCACATGTTTACCAGTCAGCCTTTTTATATGTAACCGCCCGGACCAGCCATTCAGTCCACCTGTCCTTGACTTTCAAACTCACCGGGTGTCCATTCAAATCCGCTGCTGAGCTCATTTAAACTCTACACAACCTCTATGGTGTGCATACGTTCATCCTATTTTCACCCTACTTTATTCCCCCTTCTAAGCCTTTTTATCCAATATTTTTCTGAGAGTTTCCATATTTCCATGAATTATATTTGTCCATTCCATCACCTGTATCAATAAGATCATGCACAAAGCATGCTTCGGGCGTTTCCGAAATAAACCATTATTATTATTATTATTATTATTATTATGTGTATTTCGCAGCCTTGTTTGGTAAGAGCTGCGAGCTTGAGAGCGGTTGGTCCCGATGGTGGTGATTGCCGACAAGCAGCTATATAGCTCATGGTGGAGTACGTTACTGGCGAGCTGAGGTTCGTGCTGAAGAAAGTAGTCATCCCAGTTGAGGGATAGAAGCATGGGCTTGAGGTTTATCCAGTTGATCGTGTGTAGGGGCTGTTGAGATGAGCTACATTTGGGGTCTATGGGTCCGGCTGTGAATCTGCAAGACACCGTTCTATGGCCACTGCCTGGGAAGAGGTTGAGGGCTGTAGTTATCACATCCGACAGGCCAATGGTAATTATCAGGTCAAGTGTACTGTTTCCTCTGGTTGGTGTCATTACTTGCTGGACCAAGCACCCTGCGCGTACGATCGAAAGGAAGTATTGGGGTGATAACACGGTGTCCCAGCAGATTTTAGATGCAGTGAAACCACCAGAATTGAGTTTTAACGAAAAGGGTAATAGTGCAAAGCGGTCAAAAGCATTGACTACGTGGGCGAGGTCCGCGATGTTTGAATTGGGTGGTCGATAAAAGCAGCCGATATGGAGTGAAGAGTTGGTCAGAAGAACCGATACCCATATTGAGCACTGAATTGAGTCCAGTGTTGGATCAGAGAGAGGAATGGTAGGCAAGCTGTCTTTATAGTGGATTAGACAGCCTCCTCCTCCATGATGACGACGATTTTTGTGAAGGTTTTATAAGAAGAAATAGAAATTCGGTCCAATGGGACAGAATCATTAACCAGGTTCCGGTTATGACAATGATATCGAAGTCGGAAGATCGTACCATATTATGGAATACCAGTATTTATTTTATTGTCAAATATATAGCTGCACAGATATTCGATGCATTCTAAAAGCAAGGCACTCGTAAGTATTGACGTCACCTCAAGAGAGGCCGTTTCAATTCCTCTCGAGTTTTGCCCTTTCCGTAATTCTACGAACTGAAGTTTGTCATTTAGGCCATTTTGAGTAATGCTTTGGAGCACTAGTTTCAGTATATAGACTGGCCAGCGAGCAGTATAGAAATAAGGAGAATACTCCTATCGAGCATCTACCTCAGTGGCACCCCCGAATTATGAGTACTGGGTAGGCTATGAAGACCATGAATGCTAGTGCGAATCACAAAAATTGCAAATCGAGCAACATGTGGCCAATCTGAACGGACCCTCAAACCAAAACAAGATTTACTGGTAGCTTCTACTGTACTGAATGGAAAATGAGAAATTGTACAGTTATAAACAAACACCAAGCATGCTGCCAAATAGACTCCACAGCAAAGCCCAGAGGTTCAAAGTCCCTTGGTCCAGGCACAGTGGCCAGAGAAGGTTTAGGGACAAGTTCAAATGTCTCACACAAACAAAGAAACGTGAAAAAAGATGTGCCCGGATGGGCTCAGCAAAGCAACGTCTAATTTAGTCACAGTCACAAAGCATGTAAACATTTGGAAGGATTTTCAACGCAGATCTTTACAACTGGCACTCGTAAGTCGTAGCTTTTCACAAGCGTCTTTCAAAATATAATGCTGATATTTCAATATTCTCGGGGTGTCTAATTTGTTATTCCACTCTCTTTTTTCTATCCTTCTTTCCTGTGGATTCCTCAAATTTCTTCAAGTCCGTTGTTATGGTATCCACTTTATCAGTGTGGTCCGTGCTATTCGGTGGCGAGAAGCCGGAGCCTTTGTCAGGCCTTGCGATAAAAATGTCTTCCTCGCCTGTTGGAAATCTTGAAGCTTCCCTTTTTCGGTTACTGAAAAGTATTCAAATTTCTTCTTTGCTCGATGGTGTTGATAAGAACAGTCAGCAAGGTAAGATTTGACATCTTCAATCGCCTCATGTGATGTTGAAGTTCGTGAAAGAGTTTACGTGTATAAATTTTCAAATTGCACTTCCACACTTACTCGATCACTCCTCAGGGTTGAGCAACAGAAACCTAAACCTAGCGACGATGCTTCCAGAATTAGAACATCCATAAACAAGTTAAAAAGTCATGTACTTGACCTTCTAAATTTGTTTAGAGATTGGTCCGTGGTTTTGGCTCGTTTATAATGCGCTGCCGTTTGACTATCTTCTTATCAATCCGTTTTGTGATCACATCAGTAATGACACTCCCTTATCGAATGCGTTTTCGTTCCTCTAGACCATCGATTATATGTCTTTTTTGTTTTGTTTCGTAAAACATTTTGTGCTTTCATTCGCAGAACGACTTATTGTTTTCTCGCTTCAAGTTTAGAGCGACTGAATCTGGCCCTTTTCCACCGCAAGCTTGCGCGGCCACTTCACTAGCCGGTTGGTGACTCCCAATGATCCCAAAGATAGAAAGTCTGTCCTTCCCCCCTCCATGTTACCCTGCTCATTTGTTTGCCCACATTCGGCAAGCTATGTAGGCAAAACGACAGGGAAACTGTCCCAAAGAATCAAGGAACACAGACCAGCTTGGCTGAGGACGGCAACTAAAAGAACCGTAACTGGTGCAATGGTGACGCACCTTGCCGACACAGGGCACCAGGTGAACAACGAAGCCTTCAAGATTAGTTACAAAGCGCCTGTGGATTGTTCGAAGGTCTTTCGTCAAACCAACTTGGAAACGGCAGATGCAGTAACGATTAAGCTTTTAAATCCATCGCTTTGCTCGCACAAGCAATTTGTCAAATCACTTCAGCTACTCCGGCCGCAGTCGGAAAATGAGGGACAAAATCAGAATGGCCTCGGCCGCGACCTTTCAGTTTTGGTAGGAAGCGGCTAACCCATCCCAGATGAACCTTCTACCCTAGATTTTTTGAACCACAAACAACCAACCTCTCACGGCGTTCAACGCGGCTATTGACGCACCAATCTTCATTTCTTATTATTGGCTCCCTTCGCGACTATCCCTAGTAAATGTACTGCTACTGACTTTCATGGCTTGCCCTTCGCCGTCTGCGCGTTATCCCACTTGCCTTTTTACAGCTTCGATTTCATCCTCTCTCATGCTCCATCCCGTTATTTGACAGCTTCACACGCGCCCATGACCAATCCCCGTGTTATAACTCGCCTCTCCACATTTACATCATTTGATGCTACAATTCCTATTGGTTCGTCACAATGGCATATTCCTTGCCTGATTGAGCAAATCTCCCTAGGATGCTTCTATCAGACGTTGCCACTTTTGTCATCTTTCTCTCCAGTACACTCAAGCAACTGCCTTCATGCATACAGCCCTCCAGTTAACAAAAATGACAGTGATGCGGAAGGTTTACTTCCGATGGGCCGAAAGCAGGGCAGAATGCGTGATCGGATGATTCATTTGGTGTCATGATGGGAATTTTCAAAAGAGTACAAATTGTCCAATGAGTATAACCGGGAGTAGGAAAGTAGACTGAAATTGTGATATTGCCGGGAAAATTCGAAAATAAAGTTCCAATGATTGCATCCATTTGCGTTGTTTGGAACTGATTAGAAGGAGGAGTACATGCATAAATAGTACCGGAAATGATCGAAAAATTAGAATTTTCGGCTCAATTAGGAAGGTCTGCCAAAAAACGATAAGGAAAGGAAAAAAAGGAGTTCATCAAGGGAAAGTCGGAAGGTCGCTTCCAAGTAGCGGGTTGTGAAAATATATGGATAGATAACTCGAGGATGTGCAATAGTAAATATTCGGACTTCAAATACCATGAATCAAGGGCTAGTTTGGCGGTAGAATTTGATCGTGAGAAGCCGACATACCCAATTACAAGAAAAGATGCCAACAAATCCGATGGATAGATGGAGGGATTTCAAAATCGGTGATGGAAGAAACATCTAGCGGTGAGCCGGTAATTGTTCGGGGGTTTATTTCCATTGATACAGGTATGTCACGAAGTAACAACAAGGATGTGGAATTATGGTAGTAAATCAATTCAACGTGAGTTGTTCAGCGATCACAGGGGCGAATAGCGTGCAGAAGCGATAATGGAGTAGAGTTCAGATAAGTGACCTGACGACAGCTTTGATAAGCAGATCACACGGCAACGGTAGGGCAATAGCTACGGGACCAGTGAGTCCGATGCGAGAAACGAGAACGGGCCGTCGGCTTCAGAGCAAAATGAACCAGTCGACAGAGGCAGCAATGGAAATTTCTGGTTAGATACTGGCGGGGACATTTGCAGGGCGAGCGTGTGACACCTCTTGGGGGATAAAGAGACTACCAAAGTGATGATTAAGGCAAGGCCGGAGGGAAACAGTTAGCATGAAGCAAATTGTTCCTTATATTGTGTCGGTCACGAAATGCCAAGGTGAAAATGGAAGATAGGTGGATATGGGTTGCACATGACTACGGCTTCTATGAAGATAGATAGCTCGCAACAAAAGATGACATTAGATGACAGTTAAGTGCACAGCCACTAATGAACATTGTGTTCAGTGAGCCATGGGATATTACCAGGCGAATAAGGCCGCATGACATGTGATGTAGAAGGCTAGAGAGTAACAACAGCTGGAGCATAAAATGATTCAAGCATCGGGGATAGTGGCGGAGTGTGGAGGTCAGATTGCTGGTGAAATTTTATGCACAATAAAAGAGTACATTCAATGGCACAACTTGATGCAGAGACCTCTAAGGTGGTGAGAGAATGGCCGACGGAAGCCAGATATGCTTTCGGCTGGTTTTTCTGTGTGATAGATGGAAAATGATGCGTAAACTCTAACAAGGAGGCAATGGCTTTGTGATGAATCCATCTGAGACTCTTCGAAAAGTGATTGCTTGGGCGATAGCATGAGAATGAGACTGTTTAATGGGCGGACGGTAAGCGACTGACTTTTGATGACCATTTCGACGGGTGTCTTGGGACATCAACAACGGCAAGGCTGCGTGATAAATGTATCTTAGACGTACAAATGTGATAGATGAGAATAAAGCAATGAAAGGATGCTGTGTGGGCCAACAGATGGGCTGATGGAGAGGGCAAATAATCCATAAACATATTGCTGACTGATGGAGACTGTGGAATGTATTTCAGTGAACAACATCGTTTGGTAATTGTAGTGAGGAAACGAACAGCGACAGTAGACGTGCCAATGGATGAGTAGTAGCAGCGAGTTCTTACATAAGGAGTGGACAAGTTTACGGAGGGGGCGGAAGAGAAATCAGACGTGAGAGGTGGCAGCGTTAGCTCTACAGCCGATCAGTACTTATAAAGGCAATCTTAGTGTTCCGAGGGCTAGAGAGGCTGGTAGGAGGGGTGTAAGCGACACTCTGTTTACTATGTAAATGGAATGCCAGACTCTGTCGGGTGTGAAAATGTAGGTTGCAAAGTCATTGTTGAGAGCGATCTCGATGGAAGTAAGATGGTCGTTGCATAACTCAGGGCGAGTGACATGTTGGCTGCAAAAATACGGGCCCAAAATGAAGTTCTGTAATCCGTCTCAACTTCACTGCTCAAAAGTTAATATCGGATCACAGCACAGGACTAATGGCCAATCACAACTCTAGTCCAATTTGCGGCACCTGCTGGCCCCCGGGTCTCAGCCTGCGTCGACGTTTGAGGAACCCTTGTCTTTCAAGGGCTTAAAGCACGACACATTTGGATCGCCTTTCGGGAGGGCAGCAAAAAATGACATTCTGATAAGGTAGATCTCGGCATTTAGTAGGTTCGCTGTCCATACAAGAGTCAGGGCCTCCAGCTGTCAGCTGTCATGAAATAGCATGAAAAAAACCTGGGGAAATCAAGTAGTATTTGGAGTAGATACTTAGAAAAACTGAAATCAAATGAAGAAGAGGAAGGGCAGGTGGAAGAAAAAAAAGGGGAGGAAGGGAGGCTCTGGAGAGGACTGAAATACTACAGATAGGTTCAACTTGCTGACTATTAGATTGTCGGGAAAGGCATGTGCCCAGGTAGACTTTAGCTTCCTCTTGAAAACTGCCACGGCTTTTGCTCCCACCACGGCCTCTGCAGGCTTATTCCAAATGGTAACTATGGTTCAGCCAAACTACTAAACTCTGGTAGTTTTATTGGCCCTCTGCTTGGCAAGCTTTGTCTGGTGTTCACGGAGAGCGAGATTTCCGTCTCGGGTAAATAACGACTTTCTCGTGGCCGGCAGCCCGTTCAGTTCCTTTATCTTTTCGATCAATTCCCTTAAGCTTTCCTGAGCTCCGGCGAAACCAACATTAGCCGTGCTGGTCTGCTCTCATACTGCGGCACGCGTAGCTCTAATACCATTTCCGTGAACCGCCTCTGAAACTTATCCGGGGATAGAGTGCCCCTCACTAACTGGGGAGCCCTGGCTTGGACCAAAAACTTCAAGTGCAGTCGGACCAGGGTCGCCGTGGTGGCAGCAGCACCTTGAGATCTCTCAATATGAGCTTTCTATGCAGCAAGAACATGGCTCTATTTAGCTGATAGCAGCCCGCAGACAATGTGCGGAGATTTTAAAGTCGCTTGAAAAGATTATGCCCAAGTCCCCGACCTGGCATTTCTGGGCCGGTGGTTCTGGGTTGTCCGGGCTCAAGTACCGCATACCCTAGGCTCCTTCTTCGACAAGACGCGAGCATTTACCCACATTCAGAAGGAAGCCCCATGCAACGGATCACTGGTATAGGGCATCTAGGTCCATCCAAGCCAGGTTAGATCCTGGGCAGCCCGGAAACTCCACATAATGTTCGAACATGAAGCACGGAAATTTTAAAGCCCGAAATATTTCGTTCACACAAAAAAGTACAGTGCTGGATTCAGTTCTAGTCTAGGTGGGACCACTCAGGGTGCTGTAGTCCTGGAAGAGTTCGTGTCCAATATTTTGACGTAGAATCGGTGGCAAGCTAGGTAAACTATGAACTTTTCCGTCGGCCCTGCAGCCAAGCATATTTCCCCTGGCTCATGGAGTAACAACTTGCAGTTAACGCTGTCAAAAGCTTTGCGGACATCTAGATGGCATGCCTCTATCTTCTCTCCCCAGTCAAACCTCTTAGTTGCCTTTTCAAAAAAGCTTCGCAAAGTTGCTGAGACAGGACCTTCTCTTTCTGAAGCAATGGTAATCATCAGCAACTAGATTGTTTGCCTCCAGGTGATTTATCAAAGCTTTTCGGATTATCTTTTCAATCGTCTTTAGTGGCGCTTCCAGCTGGCCGAGAGACCGACAGTTCATCACCTCGTCCCTCAAATCGCCCTGGTGAATTGGCACGAATTTCGCAGTTTGCTACTCCCTCAGTGTCTCAGCCTCCCTGAGTGGTTTGTGGAACAGTGTGTCTAAGTGCTTTGCCAATGTCCCAGCCAGCCTACCGGGGCTGACTGAATGGATTCCACCTAGTCCATGGGGCTTCCCTCATGTTCAAAGAGTCTAACACCAACCGTACATCCTTTGTAGATATTACCATTTCCCATGCTATAACAGTCCTTGGCCACCCTAGGATTGAGGACTGTTTATCCTCTACAATCCTGTGGACCTCCTGAGGATGTTCTCAGAGGATTTACGCCTTCTGTTTATTGTTCTCCACCAGATTTGCGTTTCCCATTCTCAAACTTCTAAATTTTGCTCGCCTATTCGCCCTAGCCCAGATGTAGTTAAGGAGCACTTTTAGGTGTTTTTTAGCCGCTTTGGCTATAATGATTTCGTATATCGGCTTGCTCCTCCTCTGTCGTTCACAAAACACCTCATTCAATCTCCGGTATTCCAGCAACCATCCATGTCCCCTGGCTGCCTGATACCTCCTGCAAGCTTGCTGCTTCTCCTTTGGTGCACCCAAGGTGGCAGTCCCCGCCTAGGGACTCTGTGCATGACGACTATTTCTTCGGTCAGCCAAAGTAGGTTGCATCCACTGCTTAACCATTTTTCATTCACCGTACGCTCATGTTCCCAGACTAAAGACGCTGCCACGGAAAAAGGCCAATCCTTGTCCAGTCCCTTGAAGTTCCTGCACAGTTTGTCTGGTTGCTTTGCCCCCCCGCTCGGGAAATGTAACTTGACGATCCAGTGGTCACTTTTACCATGCGGCGCATCTGTTTTCATCTCGCTTGCTTCTGTGAAAAGCTTACTGGTAACAAAGTCCATCAGCCCCGGAGTTAGGCCCTCTCTCCATCGAGTAGACAGGCAAATGTGATGCACCAGGGCCAGTGAGACCATATTATTCACTTGCTGTAGCAGGTATAGCCCAGATAAGCCCGAAATGCCTAGGTTGAAGGCTGTTCGATCTAGGGGGCTCAGAAGCCCCAGAGTTCCAGACATTGCTCCGCATTCCTGGTCGTCGCCTCGGATACATAGAAGACCAATATGCTTTTCAGCAACCGAGAAAGGGCTTCTGTAGACGCACACCGGCGCCACCGATAGCGACTGAATTTTCATTCGCGGTGAGACCGTCTGTATATTGACAGTGGAATAATGAATGCCCTTCTTATGCGTTCCATGCTCCACTACTAGCGTTAGCACACCTCCCATTCTTCCATCCCACATGTCCGCTCTGTGCGCAAAACCCTGCCGGGCAAGCCGGACCTACTCTCTCCCATGCCCTTAGCCACTACTCGCTGATGGCTATGCGGTCCGTACCCCTAGATTCCGGCCTCAGGCTGTCCCATTTATCCCCGATGCTGCCTGTTACTCAGAATCACAGAGGCATGTAAAGCACTTGTGTGGAGATTCCCTTGTCGTTGTCACATGCTCGTACCGTTGACACTGCTACTTATTTCATTCATCCTCTAACAAATACAGCAACACCAACCACCAAATCTGAACACCTGTTCGTGTCTTGCCCATTTGCCACGGCAAACCTTTGGTTTGAATGCGGACTGCCGTGACGTTCGCAATCTGACAGTGACCTTTACCGGACTCTGGTTCTCGTTGTTAAACTTTGCTGCCGTGAAGATGAGGTTTGTACACTATTTGATGCTTGTACTTTGGTAATTCCGCAACATAGAATCAGCGAACCAAACTCATTCTGATTTTGGTATCCACTGATTGGGCAACGCGTTTCTCACAATCGAAATAAACCTTACAGGGTCCAACCTGGGATCTCCTCGGGGAAACCAATCGTAAATGTCAAGAAGAAGACAAAAGCAAACCGATGCGGGACAAGAAGCAACCCGGCAAGTCCCTGGGGCGTCTTCGTGTGATACTGACTCCATACCTGAAGCTGGGTCTACAGCTATAACCACAGCAACTTCTTGTTTTTCAACCTATGATAAAAAATTTAAACGTGAAGATATTTATGGAATGAGAATAGTCGAACTGGAAAACCAGCCTAAGCAGGCTGGGGAAAGAGCCAGAAAAGAACAAGCTCGAGGTCGCGAAGGAGAAGTGATTCTGCAAATTGTGGAACATGAGATCACTCAGCCTAGCAATTCCGTGAAGCCATTGGAACCAGTTTGTACCAGCGGAACATACGCAATTTATTTGCCAAAAAAGGGAGTTGTCTCTGCTTGATGGCAGCTTGAAAGGGTACTGCATATTTATTGAACAAAACGAGAACTTTGTAGAAAAAAGAATATCTAGTCCGGGGCAGAGATTAGCCTATCGGCCAACTAACTATCTTCAAAGTGCCAGGGAAGCGATCAACTGATGCTCGAAGCTGGATCCCAAAGAGAGTTACACTCGAGCACGTGGAAAATTGACAGACCTGTTTGGAAAACTTGTTAGGGTCACTTGGAACGTGATCAGTTGAGCACTGTCAGAGGCAAGACGTTCCAAGTGTGCTTGAGGTCGCTTAATCAGTCTGGTTATAAATGTGCAAGACTGTAGCATCGCTCCCATCCACTTGGGTCATCGATCGGACCTGAATGCACCAAACACACTGAAGACCAAATAGCACAATTCACCCACGGAACTATAGAGCAAGCGGGGCCAGGAAGCCGAGAAGATCAGTAGGTTTTTGAGAGAAACTACCTTTGAGGACCTGACGCAGTATACAGACGGTTATGCCCGAATAGCAAACAGTCGTTTCAATCAACATGTGCATGAAATGAGCATGCTACCTAAGATGCAAAAAAACCGCAAAGCTGGACCAGGAATCCCAATGGAGGTCAAGCATGGGCAAACTCAAGCTCAATCTCTCAAAGGTGAAAAGTTGCCGGTATGTTAGACATTTGGTGCGCTACCTAGCCTAGTACAACGTCCTTGCTTCCCTAAGGTAGACGCTCAGGAACGACTAGAAATAACTAAAAGACTGAGCGCGTACTTTGTTTGTCTAAGCGATTCACACTGACCGGCGATATGTCGACTGAAAGCAGGAAGTTCTCAGGAAGTGTACCGCGGAAAACACTGCTACCTACCGCCCAAACCCAAGAAATGGAATGCCGAAGATACTCCGGGGAGAAGTGGGGTTTGCCTAAAATCCCGGGATAGTAATGGCCCCTTTCTTCTGGGAATAAAAGCTGTCGGCGGAGACACCCCAGCTGGGGTGACAGGAGATTTGGCCTTCGTTGATAGCCACTCGGATACCACTTTAGTGAGGAAGAAAGATGCAGAGAGGCGTGAGATCTGAGGAGATAAATCTTCAACAACAATGAGCACAGTGAGTGGCCCCCAGGTCGCTTGATCAACCAAACTGCATCTTCGACTGGCCTCCTTGGCCAGAAAAAGTAGGGCAGGGAGGTTGGGAGCTTTCACCATCAAAGATCGGTCGATGAAAGCGCCTTAATCGGCACAATCTGTCGCGAGTCAGCGGACGCATCTCGACGGGATCACGAATGAGCAGCAGCTGAATAATAAATTGGTTCTGATGCTAAGTTGTGATGTACCTTGAGCACACTGTGTCCTGGGTTAAACATTAGGGAGCAGCAAAGCATGGTTTGCAGAGCGCACAATACTTTTTGGGATTTCATATTGCCGTACAGAAGGAAGATACTGCGAACAGATTCAAAACAACTGCATGACAGTGGAAACGGTGATCATTGAACAGGCACTCCAGCAGCTGTATAACGCCGAGTTTGCTGAAGCAACCATTGATAGTAATGCCCCGTTGTGGGAAAAAGCTCACCTATGATAAGGGTAGCCGAGAACTAAGAACACGTAATAGACCGTCTTGAGATTCTATGCCGTGAAGACCCAACATGAAACCGGTGCGGAACAGCCGAGAAATGGCCCCGGAGAGTATATAGTCCCTTCAAAATAGGCTAATTTGAGAAAAACAGTTAAAGATGGAATATAGGCGAGCCGAGCTTCCTAAAGTTGACTTGAGTTGTAAAAAAGCAGGTGCAGAGCTGACCGATGCGAATTTGAGGTGGTACTTACCCCATCACAAGGTCGTAAAACCAACGAAACCGGGGAAGGTCAGGGCGATCTTAGGTTTAGCCCCAAAATGTCATGGTGCGTTGCTCACGGATCATGCACAACAGGGCCCAGGGCGAGAGACACCACCAGTGCCGTCATTACGCACTTTTCCACCGGGAAAGTTAGCTTTTCTGCAGACATACATCCAGCATTACTACAGGCAAAAAAAAGCTCATATATGTGCCGCCGAAAATATGGTTCATTACCGTTTTTGCACTCCATCTAAGCTTCCACTGTCAACATTTGACTTTAATGTCCTGTCCGCGGCGTAAAGCATCTGCAACTGACCGCTACACGAAGCCCTTTCATTGCCGTATTTATACAAAAACACTCAGCTCGTCATATATTGCATTTGTATCGATCACAGCCCTTTGCTACAACCACTTCCAGATTGTCCATCTATGCATTTACCTTGGGCTTTTATTACTTCCCCAAAAATTGAGACCGCTAGATTTATATTGACACAATAAACACAACCCCCAGCTGAACATCCCCACACTGTCACGCCACCGGTCTCTTTTGGATCATGCCGGTTACTTTTATGGCCCTCGGTCCACCAGGTGCTACTCTCGGATTACCGCAGGGACCAACTGAATTTACTGATCGGACTGAACTACTTTCCACGTTTAACGCCCACGGTTCAAACTTATATTCACGCTGGCCAATGCTATATGGAGCTTTTTACATCGCCAACCACCGCGATCATAACATCGTCACCCAGGCTGCAAGGCACCACAATGGCTTCCCCGGACCGCCAGGTGGATTCCCGGTACCAAAAGACATCACGCACCGCCCCAACTACAAACTCCAGCATACCCTCCAATCGGTCGTTCATACTGCGTTGTGACACCCAAATGATGGCCGGAATCCTACCATCGTGGTTGCATTTTGAACTCGCTATCTCTCATTTCGTCAACCAACGCAATCTTAGTCCACTTTTGACTGCTACCCAAATAATTTCCCACAGGAGCGGCCAGTCCCATCCGATGGGCCTCCCGTGCTTGGCCCCCAATTCGCGACCTGCTGTCAGTGGGCAACATGAACTTTATGAAATAAAATACCAGCCAAACGGCGTTTGTCGAAACTTGTCACTAACTATTTTATTGTACATACAGGAACATAAAATACGCCCATGGATTCATGAAAAAAACGTGTAACACGAAGAAATTTCTTTTCGATATATCACTTCAGGCATTGACATATATAGTACTGGGTAAAAGAAGGTATATGTGCAGCTAAAGATAGCAGAGAGTGAGTAAATGTGCAACAAATCCGGTAACTCGACAACATGCTTCAACTTGATGAATCTTGTTCGTTGTGTGAACGACAATAAGTGTGAAATGTGTAACCAAATGGCGTGAAAAGACAGGTGTGAAAAACAAAGGTGTTAAAAAAGAGGTGTGGGGCTGGGGAGAATTGGTACAATGGAACCATAAGAGAATCACTTGTTACGGCCACGGCAACAACAACTGCTGCACGAGGTTACGTTTCTTACACGAATCCGGCTTCAATAGCTGAATTGCTATGGCTTCTGATGTCATCAGCAACCGCCTGCGTAATCCTTTCGCGTGAATTCTGGGAGTTGTCAGGACTGGTCTAAAAGCTGTCACCGTGTCGATTTGGTGTCCGCTATCCACCAGATGTTGTAGGATTGCGCTATTGATAGTCCGGACTGTACCTTTGCGTAAAGAAGCCGGGACGTGTTCTGATATCCTCTTCGACAGGCTTCTCGTCGTATGTCCAATATACTGTGCACTACAAGAACACGTAAACTGATATAGAACAAAAGATTGAGACTGATGAAGCAACCTGTCCTTGGATTGTTGAAAAATGAAAGGCTTCGTATTTGTTAAGATTCGGACATGTGAAGCGGGGAAAGACTTCCCGAGGTTCTTGGATATGCGCAGCTCTAGTATTTCTAAGGTTTTGTCACCTTTGAACGGGACAGTTAGAAAAATATCTTCTTTCTTGTCCATTTGAACTTTCATTTTGTGTCTCCTCTCTCCCATATGTTGACGAATGAACGGTTCTGGATAGCCGTTTTTTAATAATGTACCGCGTATTTGTTCGAGTTCTTGGGCAATCGTGTCAGGACTACAGATTTTTCTTTCTCTGTAGGTCAGACAGCTCACAAGGTTTCTTTTGTATCGTAGGGGGACAAAACTTAGGAAATGTGTGTATTGCCCCAACCATGTACATTTCCGATACACCCTCCTTTCTATATGTCCGTCCTCCAATCTACGCAATCCCACATCAAGAAAGGCGAGGAAATTGTCCGTCTCTACTTCCACTGTAAATGTGGTCATTGCGTGGGCGTTGTTGAATGTTCGCAGTAGTTCGGTAATGTCTTTTTTGAGGCGCAAATTATGAAAGTGTCGTCCACGTATCTGGTGTACATATATAGACTGTCAATGGTGCTACGTAGTGGTCTAGTTTCGAGTTTTGCTAAGAATATATCCGCCAGAAGGGGTCCAAGTGGTGATCCCATTGCTACCTCGTCTTTCTGCCTGTAGTATTTTCCGCTGTACAGAAATTGTATATTCCATGTACATCTAAGAATTAGTTTTTTTAGCTTAGCCACAGGAATGTCGAGTTTGATATCATTATCGGTCAAGTATTGACAGATGAATTCTACCGTCTCGATCAACGGAACGTTTGTGAATAGGGATTCAACATCTAGGGGAAAGCATAGTCCGTTCAGACAGGTCCTGATGTTTTATCATCTCCACAAAAGAGAACGAATCTTTCACACTATACTTCGCTAGTGACTTGCGCACAGGTTCAAGAATTTCTGCAATCCACTGAGCTGTGGCGTGATAGGCTGAGGTGCTCATGTCAATCACCGGTCTTAGGGGTACATTTGGTTTTAGGTCCTTTGGTAACCCATAGAGTCTAGGTGGTTGTGAGCCGCAGGGCACAAGCTTGTCGTACAGTGTTTTGGAAATAGTGTTTTCTGACTTAAGCTGCTTCAAGATCTCTGTCAGCTTAGTCTCGGCTTCTTGTGTTTTGTCTTTCTCGCCCGGGTGGTAAATGAACTTGCTCTCATCAGATAAAATAGTCATCAATTTTCTGTCGTAATCGTTTCGGTCTAGTACAACCCATCCGGCACCTTTGTCCGGTTTCGATAATAATAAATCTTCATTATTCACTAGTTCTTGGACCGCTTCTAGATGTTGCTTAGTTAATATTCCTTTCAATGGAGATCTAGTAGCGTGATACTTTTGACATTCATAAACAAGTGATGTTTTCAGGCCGTCCACTGAGTCAGATGATGTTGGTACCAGGTCGTACAATTGGCTCATTAGACTTTCAAACTGGGTTTCAATTTCCACCTGATGATAACGTGGTTGAGTTGCACAAAACGTAGGTCCAAGAGATAAAGCCTCATATTGCAATTTACTAAGCGTCACAGAAGAATGATTGTGGACATACCTTTCAGGATTTTCCGGTAACCTGGACGGTGGTACTCTTGTTTCCAAGCTGCTGAGGAACTTCCCTCGCTTCTTTTCCCGAGCTTTTCGACAAACTGAATCCACAAATTCCCGAAATTCTTTTCGATGCCCTTCCTGTAGTTCTGCAACGTTCGTTTCGTATCTATTCACCAGCCGCTCTATTTCGTCTAGACTGGATTTGTCCGCGTCAAGTTGATTGAGCGCATGACGTCTGAGCGATCGGACATTGGGTATAACATGGCACCTGCGCAGTGCTTTCCAGTAGGTTTAAGGTACCGATTGTTGCGGACACATTCCTCAATAAACTCGATTGTTTCTTTCGTCTCAGCGAACCTGGCGGTAAACTTCAAATACTTATTGAGGTCCTTTATCGCCACCGGATGCTCGCAGTGTTTCAAACCATAGAATACGCCCATCGATTCATGAAAAAAACGTGTAACACGAAGAAATTTCTTTTCGATATATCACTTCAGGCATTGACATATATAGTACTGGGTAAAAGAAGGTATATGTGCAGCTAAAGATAGCAGAGAGTGAGTAAATGTGCAACAAATCCGGTAACTCGACAACATGCTTCAACTTGATGAATCGTGTTCGTTGTGTGAACGACAATAAGTGTGAAATGTGTAAACAAATGGCGTGAAATGACTGCGCATATCCAAGAACCTCGGGAAGTCTTTCCCCGCTGCACATGTCCGAATCTTAACAAATACGAAGCCTTTCATTTTTCAACAATCCAAGGACAGGTTGCTTCATCAGTCTCAATCTTTTGTTCTATATCAGTTTACGTGTTCTTGTAGTGCACAGTATATTGGACATACGACGAGAAGCCTGTCGAAGAGGATATCAGAACACGTCCCGGCTTCTTTACGCAAAGGTACAGTCCGGACTATCAATAGCGCAATCCTACAACATCTGGTGGATAGCGGACACCAAATCGACACGGTGACAGCTTTTAGACCAGTCCTGACAACTCCCAGAATTCACGCGAAAGGATTACGCAGGCGGTTGCTGATGACATCAGAAGCCATAGCAATTCAGCTATTGAAGCCGGATTCGTGTAAGAAACGTAACCTCGTGCAGCAGTTGTTGTTGCCGTGGCCGTAACAAGTGATTCTCTTATGGTTCCATTGTACCAATTCTCCCCAGCCCCACACCTCTTTTTTAACACCTTTGTTTTTCACACCTGTCTTTTCACGCCATTTGGTTACACATTTCACACTTATTGTCGTTCACACAACGAACAAGATTCATCAAGTTGAAGCATGTTGTCGAGTTACCGGATTTGTTGCACATTTACTCACTCTCTGCTATCTTTAGCCGCACATATACCTTCTTTTACCCAGTACTATATATGTCAATGCCTGAAGTGATATATCGAAAAGAAATTTCTTCGTGTTACACGTTTTTTTCCATATACAGAAGCGTTCGTCCCTACATCCGATGTCCATTCTTGCCTGCTACCCAAATAATTTCCCACAGGAGCGGCCAGTCCCATCCGATGGGCCCGCCCGTACTTGGCCCCCAATTCGCGACCTGCTGTCAGTGGGCAACATGAACTTTACGAAATAAAATACCAGCCAATCGCCGTTTGTCGAAACTTGTCACTAATTATTTTATTGTATATACAGAAGCGTTTGTCCCTACATCCGATGTAATATCCTTTGTCGCGTCGGGTTTGGTCCTCCGCAAACCACTGTCATGGGACTTGCGTACCCACACTTCACCTCTCCACACCATCTAATCACATCCGCTTTGACGCGTCTGCCCCTTCTTTTCGTTCCGGCTGACTGCCTCAGTGACTTCATGTTGAGGTCCTCAGCTAAGCGCCCAGCCATCATTCATGCTGCTTTGATAGCACGTCACATTCCTTGTGGTGCATTCCCCTCTAAGCCCACTTTCGAATGAAACGTCGTTCTCTCCATACCGTTATGGAATAACCTAAAAGGGACAATCAAAATAAACGTATCTAGCCTCACAGGCTCCCTACATCTATAGGCTTTCCAAATCACTGTCCACCGATCCGGGGATTTGTCCAAGTGACACCAGAGTAAAAAGGTCACTCAATACGCCGCTGACATCACCGACTTATAACTTCCTGTTGGCTTCACTTTCCACCGCACCTGGCTATCCGTCGGTGGAACTCTCCCCCGGTCTTTAGATGTGGATCTTTCGGACACCCATCCGGTGCGTCCGTGTATTCTTTTATATGCGTCCCGACTTTCCTTTGGTCTCTAGGGGAACCATTGTTTAAGCCATTTTCGTGTGTACTATATCTTCCCCGCACTTTAATAGCGCCTTATTCAGTAACCGCTTTCGGAGAGCTCTCCGCAATTCTCTCCTCCCATACTCAAAATCGCTTCACACTTCCCGCCTTAACTGTTCTCACTTTGGTCGATTTAAACACCATTTGGTCCTATCATATCGTTACTGAAATGTACGAACCCGACCTTTGAAATCTGTGGATGCTTCATCCTGCTATTTAACACTTTACTCCGTGATCTTGTCTTGCGCATGCTTCTTGATCCATTCCGAGGATTACACCAATGTTATGAATATTTTTATTATTATATATTTCATTGTGCCCCTTATATTATTCACCGTAGATCTGAGAAAAGAACTCCTGAAGACAGGGTGCTAGGCTGATCAATAGTTAGACTGATGGTTTGGGAGCTTAGAAGATTGTGTCGAATAATTCAGCTATCTGTCGAGGTGAGGTCTGGAGATTATCAAAATGGATGGTCCTTTTTAATCGGAAGGTTAGTTATGGGTTTCTACCAGTAGGCATCCGAGCAAGATGTTTGGCTTTGTCTGGGTGGAGCGGCGCTTAAACTTGTTGTTTCAGTAGTAGGTCACAAGTCGCAAGGCAAACTTGGAGGGATAGAGGCTCACGTGGTAGGGATAGAGAAAGTTCCCTATTTCGTCGGTATTGCTGTTGAAGCCTTGCCTATTTATGCTTTGTTTATTTGTATTATGGTTTGCTGGTCTAAGCGGACAATAGAACCAAAACGCTTTTCGATAAGCGAATGTAGGCTTGAGTACAAGTTATGGCAATACTGAGAATATGCTGCTACGGAGAATCTATCCCAGTTTCTGAGAGGAATTATCGAGGAGACGTGGCCCCTTTTGAGTGGCGAGATGAAAGACCATCACATAAAATGTTTTCAGCTAATGATTTGACCTAAAGTTTTCAGTCGACCATTTTATGGTCGCTGCATATAAAGTCGTTTGTCCCAGAGACAGTTACGTTTTCTAGGACTTAATTAAGTACCACAGCGGTAAACGTAGTAATTCCCGAAGGTTCTGTAACAAAGCATTGATACTTGTTCAAAAGGTACGAGTTCAGTGAGCCAAGATTCGGAGTTCAGATTGATTCCGGAGTCGCAGAAGAAGATAATTTCATAGCCAGAGTTTTGTTTTCAATGAAACCTGTCTAATAATGCTAGAGTGAGTGTAACTTCCATGTTGATTGACAAATTCCTCCTCTGCTTACATTCCTACACTCTATGACCAATTTTGGACCGCGTCCTCTAACCCGATTCATGCTGACCGTTTTGTGGTCGCCAGTTGATCCACGGTTGGTGCACCCACTTTTTCCTTTTATGGTTGTGCTTTCTTACTGAGATTATCTTACAGACAATGGATACGGTATTGCGTTGCACTTATTCAACACAGTTTTGTTTTATTATTACCCGGTTTTGCTTTCTCACTCATGTCGATACTTGTTGACTTTCAGCTCGTTTCCGCTGACTTTTGACTGCTACGCTCAGGAAATTGTTCTCTGGGCCTGAATAAGCGTGGAAAACTTGTTCTATTTTTTTGGACTTCAGGACAGGCACATTTTATTTACTCTTTTTGGCCAGCTGTCCCCTTTTTAACAGTTTTGTCCTATTTTTGCCTACCTTCACGGCTGTATAGTGACTGAGGCTCACTGTCAAAGGCATGGTCTTGTTGGTACTTATATTTTCACTCGCTAGTAGTATTGTAGAATTTGCAAAACAATCGTGTTCTTGATTTGGGTTTTGCTTTGATTTGTGCTACGCGTTGCTTTGAGGCCCCAGGGTGCAATCCAGAACGAGTGAAGCTTATTAGTCTGTGAACCGAGCATTAAATCGTTGGTAAGACTTCACCCGGACCAAGACTTAGGCGTTTTGGTCGTTGCAGTGAGCATCTTTTCCATAGGAGACTTCGAGTTCACGGTGGGTTCAATAGTTAACATGCGAGCAGGAGAATGGTGGCAATGGAGCCGGTACCCACTGGTAGTGGACGATTTTGGGACAGTTTTCTATCTCTTTCAGTCCCATTGTTTGCCCGCACAGGGCCGTAGCACTGCGATATTCTCACCTTGCAGAGCATCATGTCGTCGCCATATACGAACTTCTGAGGGATACTTGTATCGCAGCGCTGTACTTTGTCCCCACCATACACCAGGTCGTTTTGCGTGCTGTTATCGATATAGTTTTCATTCATCTGTCTTAGGAAATACTAAAAATTATATTTTCTTGGAGTATTTCGTTAACCCATAGAAATTCAGGTATTTTTTTCTCAGTAGTAAATTCTAACCCAGCTCTAGTTTCCGTTACTCTTCCACCTCATTCACAGCATCTTTTTGATATTTCAAAATGCCACGTGTAGCAAAGAAGACTTCCAATACTACCCCGTCCACTCATACCCCGGTCACTAGGAAAAATAGGCTTCTTCAAACTCCCGTGGCCTTAAAACAATGTTCGGTTGACCTCTGTGACTTTGTAGGCTTGGCAACGGAAAGAACAGCTGTTCTAGACCGAAGTATTTCGGATATAAAGTCTCGGCTTCTGAATTTGGAAGATACGATATGTAAACTCGCCCCCTTACTGTGCATCACTGAACGCATCGAAAATTCCACCTTACAAAACCTGACAGCTGCGGGCCGCTTTATCGACTCTGTTGCATCCGAAGTTCTCATAAGAGTGAGGAACCCTCGTAATGCAGTCGTGTTTAATGTCCCAGAGAGAATACCTCTGGAGCATGTCAAGCACACACTGTTGAATGCATGCGGTATGGCCCACCTCCCTTGTCAAATAACAAGGCTGCGTAAGCGCGTTCAGCGCTTCAACTGTCCAATCCTTATGCGATTTGCAGATGATCTGTCTGCCAAAGAGTTCATAAAAATGCGTTCCACTATAGCTTCTAATTCTCCTTATAAAAACATAAAAATAGCCGAAGATAAAACCCCACTTAAAAGGGAAATTACCAGATCTCCTTCGACTTTCCCCACTAGAACGACGCCTGATAGTTCTGAGCCTTCAACACAGACGGCTGGTCGCTCCACAGCTCCTTCTCAAGTCCCTACTGCTTTACCTTTACACGCGTCTCCCGCCTCTTCACAACCGCCCACTGCCTCCTCATCTGCTCCCGTACTGTACTCTTTAAAATCTAATCCCATTACTGTTGATCTTGACATTTCCGCTTCTCCCCTTTTACTGCCACCCAGTAAGAGACGCCAATTATTGCCTCGCTCTCCCACCTCATCGCCTGTTGGATACACCCCGAACTCTAACTCGCCATCTGTTCCCTCCGGTGATAAACTACTCGCCGTCCAGAGGAATAGGTCTAACAGTCTTCCTATTCTTCTCACAAGCCCCTCCCTCATTCAACTGTCTCCTCTTAAATCAACTCGCTTTAACTCACGGAATAAGGTTTCGACCTTAGAAAATACCCCTTGCTCCAATGCATCGGTGATCCCTACAAATTCACCGTGCTCACTGCCTGTCAATACCAAAATACGGCATCCACATGCCGTCCAATCTGCCACACGTCGTACTTCTCACCCAAAAACTATCTCCACTGCTCCCGCTTCTAACTGCTCCATATTTGGTGTTCCACCCAACTTGAGTTACCCCTACCACAATGTGCAGCTTAACCTACCACCCTACACCCCTATTCCTCACACATTTTCAACCCTGCCCTCTGCACCCCCCCCCCTCAGCCAGTACTCGATTCCGACTGGCCGGTATTTCTCGACAGCTCCTAATCACCCTTGTCTGATATCGACCCGCCAAACCCCACAGGTTTTTCCCTTTGCTCCGATGTTTCCCCCTCCGTTGATGCCCAGTCTCTCTACCCCTCAGCAGTCCCTCTCACTGCAACATTTAATCCAGCTTGGCTGGAAGCCACCCCATCTGAACCTCCACTAGCCCCAACATCAACATATTCCCCTTTGACCCTAACCTTCGCTCCTTCCAATCGCGATAGCCTGCCTCCTTCCAAATTACACCACCCCTCTGATGTGCCTATACCACCTCCTACAAATGGTATATCTCTAGCCTTATTCAACTCGCGTTCTATTCTTGACAAACTCCCGCACCTCAAAAAACTTGTCCTTACAAATAATTACGACATTATCTTAATAACGGAATCCTGGCTTTCTGAGAGCACTTCCAATGATCAAGTATCTTTAGTAGGGTACTGTCTTCTAAGGACCGATAGACCGAACCGGCGTGGTGGTGGGTGCCTAGCCTACGTCAAGGAAGCCTACACCACGACCCCTCTTTTACATACGGCACTCGATTCTATTCCTGATTCTCTCTGGTTCACTATGAACCTCCAAACCACTGTTCTTCACATTGGCTGCGTGTATCGATCACCAAGTTCCCCCAGTTCATTGTTTCCACTTCTCATTAGGTCTTTCGAATACCTCTCTTTGCTTCCTTCTGGAACCAAGCTTATTGCGGGTGACTTTAATCTCCCTCACATCTGTTGGCCCACCCTCTCGGCTCCTCCAAATCTTATGGACCTGATCACTAGCATTCATCTTGGCGGCTGGACACAACATGTTGTCGAACCTACCAGAAATGGGAACATACTAGATCTGGTATTTACTCATAACATGCCTCTCATCGACGCGACCGTAACACGAAATTTCCCCGGTAGTGACCATAAAATGGTTATCTGCCATCTGCCCCTTAGTGGCCCACCTAGTCCCGCACACCCCCCCAAAAATACATTCCTATGCAGAAATTGGGCCTTGCTAGTCACGCTTCTTCGGCAGAAAGACTGGGGTGATTATTTCCTCACCCAGGACCCTCAGCATGCTGCGGATGTTTTCTACTCCTTCTTTTCCGATTGTCTGGAAAAATTGTCCAATACTGCCCAGGCTGTACCTAAAAAGAGGTCGTCTGTCTCGCCACTCCATAAGAAGTACCATAAACTTCTCAAACAACTACATAATTCCAACGACTTTTCACTTTTTATTCGTCTAAACCGCCTCTCCACACTTATTCAACGACAAGATAATACGCGACTTCGTGACCAAGAAGCTAAGGCTTTGAGTCATCCTAACAAGTCGCAACTTCTTTCTATGTTGCATAAGTCTAGAAACGCTGATGTTAAGGCCGACTTCCAACTTCTAATTCTGGATAATAACTCATCTATCACCTCCCCACCTTGTATAGCCGAAGCCTTCAATGCATTCTTTGCTTCAGCCATGGCTCCAGCTACTGTCATTGCCCCGCCCCCATCTTCACCACTTACCGACTCTGTCCTTTCTACGATACCCTTCGATGCCAGGAGTATTTCCAAGCTACTATCCAATAGCAAACCCTCTCCTCGATTAGGCCCCGATGGCTTACCACCAATTGCACTCGTCAATGGTGGACCGGATCTCCCCCTGTTGTTGCTTAACCTTTTCACTCTTTCACTTAATGGTAGCACCGTACCTGCTAATTGGAAGCGCTCGGTAATCGTTCCCATTCATAAAAAAGGACCTTTACATGAGGTATCCAATTACCGCCCTATAAACCATACCCCCATCTTATCCAGAATAATGGAAAAAATAGTTAAAGATAATATTATTAACTATTTATTAAGCCTCAGTCTTATTAACCACAACCAACATGGATTCCTCCGTTCACGGTCCTGCATGACTTGTCAGTATGATTTTCTGAATCTCGTCACCGACTCTGCTGAAAGTGGGAAATCTCTTGTTGTTCTTTATCTTGATTTATCCAAGGCATTTGATCGTGTCCCTCACCCCCACCTTTTAACAAAGCTACGGTCATTTGGGATTGTCGATCCACTTCTTTCTTGGTTCTCGTCTTACTTATCTCATCGTTCACAGGTTGTCTTAATTAACGGGCACACCTCTAATCCCAAGCCTGTTACTAGCGGTGTTATTCAGGGCAGTGTTTTGGGCCCCCTGCTTTTCCTCCTATATATAAATGATATGTTTCCGACAATACTTAATGGCACGCCGTTTTTGTTCGCGGACGACATTAAGATAGTCTACACTTTCTCGCCTGGCAACCTCAGTACTACTATCCCTAAAATATCTGCTGATTTAGCCGCTCTTGATGAATGGTGCTCAACCTGGGCGATGAAATTCTCCGCCGACAAGTGTATTTTCCTCACTTACAAATGCCAGGTTCCTCCTGGTTCTTTATGCATTGGCGGTTCACCCATCGACAGCCAGCCTTTAGTAAGAGACCTTGGCTTAAGTTATTCTTGCTCTTTCAACTTCTCGGAACATGCTGTCCTCCAAACGGCGAAGGCTAAAAAGTGTCTTGGTCTTCTGTTCAGATCCTTTCAGCTTAGGCAGAGCATTCTCTACATGTACAAAGTACATGCCAGGCCCCTTCTCGAATATTGTCCCCTAATCTTCACTAGCATGAGAAAATCCGACAGGATTATTATCGAATGTATTCAAAGAAGATTCACAAAACAGCTTATCGGTTGGTCGTCCAACTTAAACTACAGGGAACGATGCTTATCTCTCAAAATCGAACCACTATGGCTTCGTCGCATCAAGCTAAATTTGATATTTCTGTATAAGCTATTGACTAAGCAGTCCTATTCCTCCAACCAGTTGTGCTTCTCCCCGGATACTGCATATTCACTCCGGAATAGACAGTATACTATTACCACACCCTCCGCGAGGACTGTTCTACGCTCTAAGTTCTTTCTCTTCGCGTACTCCAGAATCTGGAATAAACTTCCCTTGCACATCAGATCTTCTCGGTCAAAGTATGCATTCGTGCATGCTATTGATAAATTCCTTACTGTCCCAACTGTTCTGCGCTTATTCAACGTTCACGTAACCGAAAGTCAAGCTTACGAGATAGGCCTTGACTTTTAAGCCATTGCTCTGCTTTTTCTCTTTACCTTACCTTCCAAAATAACCTCACCGCTTTAAAAATTCTGATTGCTTTGTTTGACCGCTTCTAGCCTTCGCCATCGACATATGTAAGCATGTCTGCGTCCACTAACTGTTTTTCCATACCAACTTATAGGATCCTGCTAATTCAACTTTGAAATAAATCCTTTCAGATGCGCTCGCATTTATAAAGACCACCGTATTACTCCCCACAGGTTGTCAACATCTCTCACTCGCCCCACGATTTATTAACTTTATTTAGTTATATTGCGTATGCGGCCCTGAAACCAACCTCAACATTGCCATAAAAACTGCTTCAGTATCCAACCCCTGGTTGGATTTATATAAATATATATATATATATATATATATGTATGTATATATATATATATATATATAATATTTGCATATACAAATATATATATATATAGGTACACGTATACATATATATATATATATATATATATATATACTCACTACTGTCCTATAATTATTAACAAAATCATGGTGAGTAACTCAACGCTCCTCGATATCTCTTAGCTTACAATGCCTCTCTACCGCACCAGGTCCCACCACTCATACTTCGCTCACTACCTCTGCGATTTCGAACTGGAAAATCCAGTCTGACTCATCGCATTTAGCGTGACTCACTAACTGAACTCAACACCCAGTTATGACGTTACCATTTCTGCTCCAACCCTATCCCCCAGCTAAGGTTCTTCTGTAATTTCATGCAGAACTTGGTCTTTACTCCTGCTCAATAACCACTCTAGGCGAAATACTAACTTTCCCATTGAAAGTTCTAGCCACACTTAGGCGTTTCCCTTTTAGTCTCACGTTTCATGGCCTCAATGTGCCTTTAGGATCCGCCGCACCGATGAGCCCGTGCTTAACTTTTGTTCTTCTTTCCGTTAACCGTTGATCCTCAGCTGCGTCACTGTATCTCACTTTCCTTGCCATAGTCTTTTGCGTCCGACCGCTCTCGCAGGACCCGTCTGATGATCGCACCCACGTATACAGCAATATATATATTTTATATATACACCTGTTCATATATATATACATATATATGCATATATACATATATATATATACCTATTCATATATATATACATATATATGTGTAAATATATAACATTTTTATATACAATATATATATACATATATATACTCACTACTGTCCTATAATTATTAACAAAATCATGGTGAGTAACTCAACGCTCCTCGATATCTCTTAGCTTACAATGCCTCTCTACCGCACCAGGTCCCACCACTCATACTTCGCTCACTACCTCTGCGATTTCGAACTGGAAAATCCAGTCTGACTCATCGCATTTAGCGTGACTCACTAACTGAACTCAACACCCAGTTATGACGTTACCATTTCTGCTCCAACCCTATCCCCCAGCTAAGGTTCTTCTGTAATTTCATGCAGAACTTGGTCTTTACTCCTGCTCAATAACCACTCTAGGCGAAATACTAACTTTCCCATTGAAAGTTCTAGCCACACTTAGGCGTTTCCCTTTTAGTCTCACGTTTCATGGCCTCAATGTGCCTTTAGGATCCGCCGCACCGATGAGCCCGTGCTTAACTTTTGTTCTTCTTTCCGTTAACCGTTGATCCTCAGCTGCGTCACTGTGTCTCACTTTCCTTGCCGTAGTCTTTTGCGTCCGACCGCTTTCGCATGACCCGTCTGATGATCGCACCCACGTATACATCTATATATATATATATATATATATATATATATATATATATATATATATATATACCTTGGGTTCTCCACTCACTTGTCCCCCTTCCTAACTAGATTGTGCCACTTTACTACACACAATTTGCGTATATATAAATAAAACCGTTCCGTCCTTTAGCGATGGGTGCTCGCTCTCAGTTAATTCCTGGCTCAAGCTAGAACTCAGCCGTCCCATCCTGCTTTTTTGTGCCTTTCTCGTACACTGAAGCCTTGCCACACGGATTACCATTCCTTAGTAACTAGGCTTCACTTCTCTACGCATATGCTCATGGGAAGTTAAGACCCCATTCCAACCGGAATCCGTATGTCCCTGCCGAATACCAGCACGTTTGCCCCCACATGAAAAATCCTCATTTTAACACTCTGTGTTTTCCCTCCTTTTTACTATTTGCCGTCCTTTACCGCAGCTGGTGAACTGACCAGACTGTTATCTTCCTATTTTCTCATTCTTCTTCCAGACCAGACCACCTACTTTTGTTTTATTCCTGGTTCCCAAACGGACACCCTCTCCTCATCCACCGCCTACCTGATATCGCCCCAAATCTTTACTATCACCCAACTACCCTAGAAAGCTACCAGTCTCCGTCTAGGGACCCCTAATAGACCTGTCCACTAGCCAAACGATAAATAACTGTTCGGATAACAAAATGTTCATTTTCTTGCTTCCATATAAACGATAATCATAACCCACAGCTGGAACACTCTCCAGACTGCCGCACTCCTGATCTCTTCCAGATTGCATTGGTTACTTGGGTATCCATCGGTCAAATCGACGTTTATTCCGGATTACCGTAAGGACTGGACGATTTGATCACTGGTTTAAACCTATACTCTCGCCTGCTGACGTTACATGGGGCACCGTACATGGATTAACAAAACCTCATGAAAGTCTCACCGGATCGCAGAGGTGATTCCTGACAGCAACCATCAACACTCCGCTCAACGTCTATTCCCAAATAATCCAACCCAACAGTTCAATTCTTCCCGCGTTGCAGTACGAAACCAATGGCCGGAACCCAGCCTTCGCAGCTGTCAACTTCGTCAAACCAGCCCTTTTTACCAAATTCCCACAACATTCTACCTGCCACCACCTGCAACCAAGGTCTTCACGGAACAGAATACCAGCCATCTGCAGCCAACCATAATTTGATTACCAATTTTCTATCAAATACAAAACAAAACATTTTACACTCTTCCAACTCCTGCCTAGCCGAACCATTGACGCTTGTCTCCACTAATCCGTTTCATTGACGGCTTTTCTTTTCTTTAAAAGTCCGTTATATGTCCATACACCATTCATGCTCTTCAAAAGTTCACTGAAGTCCCTGCGAAGCTTTTCGCCTTCATCTGAATTTCCATATGACACTGTAATCACCTGCACAAAAGGTCCGTTTTATTATCACGTTTGACTCACTTGCCTTCATTTCACATGCTTCCTCCACAATTAGTTACCCAATGCTGGATCAGTGTCCAATATTCCGCTGGTATCTCTGACTGCACTTTCAAAGCCCCACGCTTGCTTTACTTCTAACAATGTTCTTTGGCATCTTTTTCGCCCGGTTACTTGTTAGTGGCCGTCTATTTGTCGCTTATATCAGCAATTCCACGACTCTCCAGCTACCCACCCCGCTCCCAGCGATTTCGAAACCGATTTGGAATTCCCGCCTCAACCATTATCACTTTTGTTTACTCAAACACTACATGACTTTACTGGTGTATTTCGGTTGCTGTGATTTATAAATTTAGAATTTTGAATACCTCGCACTGACATGTACTGTTGTAAACTCTGATCTTGCCTTGTGCATGTGTATTGACCACGGTCAATAAATATACTATACTATACTATACTATACGACCAACCCCTTTTAAAGAACATCAGTAGGTAGAAATTCACCTGCCAATTACTTCGTCTTTTCTGCAGGCTATGAGTCCCTACCACTGTCGTACCTAAGCGTCACACATTTATCTGTCACCCAGTTCCCATTTTCGTGCTGATGCATCACGTTCCACTCTCCTGAAAGTAAATGACCTGCTCAACGGTTGCCTGTTTGCATCCGGCCCATTCTTGCGCCATTAATCTAGCGACTTTTTCCGGATCTTCCTTCAATTTGATTATCACCGACTCCACCCAAATCCAGCAGCCGAAATTCGCCACCGCTTTCTTTGGTTGATTGTTGTTGTTCACATCTGGTGTTCTATCTTGGTGAATCCTCTCAGACAGTTTCGATCCTCGCCACTGTTGTCACCACTTCCGTTCCGTAGACAAGGAATACCTTCGGCTCATCTTTTATCTGGCTGAACTGATGCCATGTTTAGCCTCATCATATTATGTCCGTTTACCGGATTCTGTACCCCGAAACCTAAAACTGTTTCACTGTTTAGATCTTTCATATGAATATCACAATTCCTGACATACTCTTGAAGAGACCATTCATCCACTTGGTAATTTGTATGTCACCACTACACTTATCAAAACAAAACCATCATTTAAAGACTCGTTTCGCACCTGCCAACAATTCCACACAAAAAAATGGTCCTCCCTTCAGCGCTTCATCTGCATGACATCAGCTCGATATTTATTGTATCCTTCCGTTACATCTCTCCTCATTCAGCCATTCATATTTCACGACAGTTGCATTGGCAATGAAGTATCCACAATCCAGGACATAAATAGTTCGATTGCCTCCTTAGCTTTTCATGTCAGACTGCAGCATATCCAGCTATGCCATCACCTGCTTTTCCTGGGAGCTGTTCGTGTGCACTACTTATGCGACTGTATCGGTCCACGATATATCCACCTCCCGCATCCACTTTGTTACCAACTTTAGACGCTGTCATGCTACTCGCCAACGAACCCAGACAAATCCATAATTGTATCACTTTTCACCCATCTATGAGCCACTGCCGCTGTTCCACCAAGATATCATGGTCAGCCACCTGCACCACAATCCATAGACTGCTTTTTCTACATTTTTTAGCTGGAAATCAACTACCTGCAACTTAGGCTGCCGTTATTCCGTTGTCCCCCCCCTCCCCGAAGTCTCAGGTTGGATTTTCCTGAAAGGACCTAGTCACACAATTATCGGCGTCTTTTTGAAGGTTCCAATGTTGTACTACTCCCCGTTGATGCCGTCAGATACCAAACATGTAAACCACTATTATGCCCACTTTGTTTTAAATCGATATTTCTCATCTGTCAGTCTTGAAGTAACCCCCGATAAACCAACGGTTGAGCACCTTTTCACCTTTCTATTACCTATTGCCACTTTTTCATCAGTCCTGCACGATTCGGCGCCTACGCAAAGACCACTGCGAATGCAATTTCTCCAAACCCTTTCTGGAAATAAACTATACTTATGCCAAGTTACTGACCCTCCGATTGTTCCCCAAATGCTCCAAGCCAGGCTTTTACCAGCATATCCCGCTAAGCCATTGTATATATGTTTTGACAGCATTATTCATGCTAAACCCCCATATGTCCCCATAAAATCATCGTATATCAACTCTTCCGTCCACCCTGTTGTCAACTTGTGCACACTAATTAACCTGAAACGAACCCTCTATTCGAATCTTGTTCCACTCACCTGTCGAATTTCGTCGCTCTGCTCCACCAAAACTTCCAGACTCGGGCATCTACATACACCTTTTTATGAGGGCGTCCTCCACAACGTCTTGATGAATGGTGAGTAGTAATTCGGTGATGAAACGGACTCTGCATCAGTCACGCAATTCCTCTCCGCAGAGGACAACACAAATCTTTCGGCATCATATTTCTGCCATTGTTCGGGTCATTAAAGCTATTGGTTCAAGAACATGTCCGTCATCACCAAAAATTCTTCCATTTTTCGCTGGTTCTTTTTCGAAGGTTTTCCTTACCAGTTCCCTCGCCCCTGCGACTTTACATCGATCCTATCAGAATACTGCGCGTTTTTACTTCATCCTAACCTCACCTCATTACATATCTCGACCGCGAAGCCCATTTCACTCACTTCTGAGAGGGGCTTCCACTTGACCTTCAGACTCAAATCTTCCAGGCACTCATTCGTGTGACCACTAAAACCTACAAACTTTTGTGCCGCATTTACCCAAACAAATATCCAAGGAACCTTTTTGCGGCCTCACTTGTATCACATGATCATGCAATCAAGTATGCGTCGGGTGTCCCCGAAATAAACCATTATTATTAATGCGTAACTTTCATTCACCAATCATCTCCTATGTATGCTGTCTCTGCTACTGTCGTGGCTACGCATCATTTATTTACATGTCGCTCAATTACCATTCTCTGTCGACTCATGATATTTCACTTTTCTGGAAGTAAACAATCTGCTCAACGTGCAAGTGTTTCCATCAGACTGTTCCAAGTTGCTAAACCTATGCGAACTTTGAGCTTGATACATTTATGTATCTTAATACCTACCGGTCGCCTTCCCACACATCTCTCGCATGTAGGAAAGCTTCTAGAATACTGTTCCATTACCTTCAGCTACATGCCACGATATTCGATTGTATCTCGTGAGAATGTTCAGCTCACCTTAACCAAAACTCTCTTGGACGTACCCGTAAATCTCTTCTATTGGCAAAGCTATGAGCTCCTGCAAATTGAGTCTCTGTGGATTCGCCGCATGAAGCTGAACCTGATCCTTCCCTTTGAGCTAATCCACAACTAGGTCTACACTTCCCATGGTACCTCATTTGATGCCACCTGCTCGTATTCTTTCCGGCACATAACCTTTTCTCTACCTGTCCCTAAATCTAATCTCCGCCTAAGGTTCCAATTCACCCTGTTAGCCTATACAAGACCTGGAACAAGCTTCCCCCGAAGTGTTATATCTATCTACAACTCTAAAGCTGGCACAAATGCCAGAAAGCCGCCCCTTTCTACTTTAGCTTCAGAATTCACCGACAAAATACTTTTTGCCTATCCCATCCCACGAGCACCGAATTGACACATTTTCTTGCTGGATATAAAAATCGGACCGTCGACGAGGTGTGATGTTCTTACCCCACTCGTTTGCTCTCTGACTGGCTTTGATCGTTGGAACTCCCGTAACCCAGCTACTGGACCTCTGACTACTCTATTGTACGCACTGCCACAAATTATCCTATTCCCAAACGTGCTGGGAGTGGTCAGATCTACTGCTTTGGTCGGCGTATATCGGGCATGCAGAAGTCTGCAACAATATGCGGACGCAAATAGGCTGGTGAATCGCCCCTCGGCCACCAAAAACAGTTTTCAGGTTAGTTGTCCAGTACACCGTCAGTCCCACTCACTAGCACCGCTTGTGGATTACGGAACCTCATCGTCAAGCTCGTGCTGCTGCTGCAAACATGTCATCCGCTCTGTCATCTCCGACGTCTGTTCTTCCATCGAGCCCGTTCTCAGCACTGAGGTTGCAGCCCACCTTTTCGAACCCGGCAAATTTATCACCTCAGTTACGTGCTACATTGCATGTAGCGTTCATTCCCACCCACCGAAACTCTCCTCTCCTCAGCAACCCATAATAGCCTATATACTAACCATTGATTTTGGCAAGCACCCCTCCGCCAACATTCTCGGCATCCCACATATGTTCTCTCTCCCGTCCCTTCCGTAAACTTGCCCATTTACCACGTCACAACTCGCGGCCACTATCCATGCGCTGGCATTTTTACTGTTACCGTTAATTTTCGCACAAAAATTCGACAAGCTTCGAACTCCGTAGAAATATATTTCGTAGTTCCCTAGAAGTAAAACCCATGACAGGCAATCGTTTGCCCTCTCCACTGATCCCAGTTTTCGTTTTCATAATGCTGATCTATCTCTGTATCCTGATCTCTGTGTGCCGCTCGACTCCTCCACATTGGTGCGTCTCAGATATATTTATCATTCCGCTTCACCGGTGTCATACCTCAAGGTACCCATCAAAATGGTCAAAAGGTTGGACACTTACAGTCAACCTGTAATAGCATCACCATTTCGTGCCATTCGTCCATGCAATCACTTTCAAAGCATCCAAGATTGGTTCAGTACCCAATTAACACCTCCGTGCTGATAAATAATCATCCGCCTGTTGAATGTTCACCTGTCTTCCGTCGTCCTTTGATTCAACGCTTTGACGTTCTCTCTCTCCTACAAGATGTGCCACTCGTTCGATTTCCGTGAATCGTTTCTCATGGTATGATATGATATATACAAATATATACAACTCCGCGAGTGACTAGCATTCATGCCCTGCCGTCACACCCCAACCGTCCCAGTAACGTGCAATGCAGCCTCGGTTACACGTCACTGTGAAGGAACACCTATTGCAATGTTCATTAAATAGGTGAACCTACCACTCATCCGTTCCATCATCCTCTCGGAAAACTATACATCTTTGTATTCGCTGTATTTTTCCGAACTCCATATTGATTTATCTCCTATTTTCACATTGTTATTTCTCGGCCGCACAAACTACGCAAACAGTTTGCGTCACATGACCTGTAATCCTCCGGCCTACCTATCAACAACACTGGGTTGTCCCCCAATCCCTCCGGAGTTCCTGCTCGCTCTCTATAAAACTGAGTTCACCTGTATAAAACCCCCAATTTCAACTGCCGTATCCGCCGACTGTTCCTATTTTCCTCCAAACCGTATATTCCGATCCAGTTTTCCTGTCGAAACAACTGACTCTGTAGTTGTCTTCACCAGTGTCATATCCTCATTCATTTATAACGGCCACTTCTTCACGCTACCTGCATCTGCCGTCGTACTTCACATTGGCTTACAACCTTTATTCAGCCTCCTTTTTGTTACTGTGTAATGTGCCTTCATTAACGTGGATAGTCTGTTCGATGCTTACCTGCTCTCTTTTCACAATTTCTACCATCGCCGCACATGAAATCGAACCGGCTCTCACTCCGATCTGTTATGCACTGTTCTTTTGATTGCCTCCGCTGTCCTCGTGACATCAAGGTTTCCAATTTTTCATCGATGCATTTTTTCAATAGTTTTTCAACAAAAATCTCCCATGTGATGCTGTCGATCATGTCTGAATTCCTGAGCATTTCCTTTTCATTCCTGATGCGGGTGATTACGTGTCTCAACTACGAAGCCGGGCGTTGTTCGTCACTGAGCTATGCGACCTCCTGATATTCAAATTTACTTTCTACCGCCTTCTCTGCAGACTGTCTCATTTTGCTCTGAAGCCGACGGCCCGTTCTCGTTTCTCGCATCGGACTCACTGGTCCCGTAGCTATTGCCCTACCGTTGCCGTGTGATCTGCTTATCAAAGCTGTCGTCAGGTCACTTATATGAACTCTACTCCATTATCGCTTCTGCACGCTATTCGCCCCTGTGATCGCTGAATAACTCACTTTGAATCGATTTACTACCATAATTCCACATCCTTGTTGTTACTTCGTGACATACCTGTATCAATGGAAATAAACCCCCGAACAATTACCAGCTCACCGCTGGATGTTTCTTCCATCATCGATTTTGAAATCCCTCCATCTATCCATCGGATTTGTTGGCATCTTTTCTTGTAATTGTGTATGTCGGCTTCTCACGATCAAATTCTACCGCCAAACTAGCCCTTGATTCATGGTATTTGAAGTCCGAATATTTACTATTGCACATCCTCGAGTTATCTATCCATATATTTTCACAACCCGCTACTTGGAAGCGACCTTCCGACTTTCCCTTGATGAACTCCTTTTTTTCCTTTCCTTATCGTTTTTTGGCAGACCTTCCTGATTGAGCCGAAAATTCTAATTTTTCGATCATTTCCGGTACTATTTATGCATGTACTCCTCCTTTTAATCAGTTCCAAACAACGCAAAAGGATTCAATCATTTGAGCTTTATTTTCGAATTTTCCCGGCAATATCAGAACTTTAGTCCATTTCGACACTCTCCAATATTCTCTGCTCACATATTGAACCCCTTTGTAAATTTTAATTCTGAAATCACCTGAAACATCTGAATATGCACTCTAAAATGCTTCTGGCGCATCCGAAACGTACCACTATTGGTTCACTCGGTGCCTACATACCGTACCATTTTAAGCTTGGACTACTTATCTACTTGGCTGTTCCCGAAGCTAAATTACTGGCCAGTGGGTGCTCCTGCAGTGATGTGGCCTTTAGAAGAGGCCTCATTCTGTGACCTTATTACCTCTGTGCAACAATCCGTCCCATATATTTTAAGTCCTACCCCTTTCTTCTCCGCAGCACCACGAACTATGATCCTAGCCATCCCTAATCCGCAACTTATTTGTGTACTGCCTTCAGCGCGAGAACTCTTTTGCCCCACTTCTTCCGTGTATCCTTCCCCACTCCATCTGTCTCTATCTTGATCCAATAAGTTAAACCCAACTCGGTTTCCCACTGCCCCTGCCCATACTAATGAAACAGGCTTTGGATGTCCACACAGCATACTATTTCCTAGCTAGCCCTGGGGACCCACTGCATCGAAGAGCTCTTGGCTGTGGTGGATGTGCTTCAGTCAGCTGATAGGCGGTTTCCGGCAAAGTACCTGACCTTCTGCCGCCCCAGACTTGCGAATTGGGGCAGACGGGATATTTATTGAAGGCCGTGGGTTGTTAGGACGGGGATGGAGATTAATTCCGTTTTGTCAGCCACATGATATCTTCGAGGTTAGCCGAGTTGTTTATTTGATGGGGTGGTAAAGAAGATCAAAAAGCTATCACCTCGAAAAAGACAAAGGTTTTAGCTGCGGATCCATCGACCGCTGTCGTAGTGGACGACAGCTTGCCATTTCAGATGATCTTAATTTTAAGCCTTAGGCATGGGATATAACGCCCAGAGGCTATGGTGAAGTCACAAAGGTCAAAGGGATTTGGCTGCTCCACACCAGCACCTTGAGCCTCCGGAACCGGGTCAGACTTTTAGGCATTGAAGCAAAGCGCAATCCTTTTGCCTATTGATTCGTGGTCCAGTTTTTCTTCTAGAACCCTGGCTTGCTGGATAGTAACTGGCAACACCGAGGATGGCCAAGGAAACGAGCTACATCCAATCTACTCTGCGAAAGAGTGCCGTTCGACAGACATGCGTGAACATATTGTGATTGATTGATAAATGATAGTCGTATATTTCTTCATCATGGTCAAGGCACATGCACAAGGCAAGATCAGAGAATACAGCAGTACGTAACAATGTGAGGTATTCACAATTTTTAAATTCAAGAATCACGCAGTAACCGAAATAAGACAGTGAAGTCGTGCAATGTTTGAGTGAACTAAAGTGGTAATAGTTATTGCGGGAATTATGACCTGGTTTCGAACTTGGAGAGGGCGGTGTAGATAGTTGGACAAAAGTAGGAATGCTGATATAGGCGACACTGGAGAATGTTAAAAAGTTCAGTGGTCGCAAGGACCAGAAAAACAATAAGCATCGGATATCTCAACACAGACTGCGAGCTGAGGCAGGAGTAATACACGATATGCCTTATAGGTGCCGAAAACTGGCTTCGACGGGTCACGGCACACAGAAGAGGATGCGAGGGTGTACCAACTGGATAATTGGACTGTCACCAACGAGTAGCCGGGAGGGAGAGTTGCCAAAGAGCGAGATTAAGAATAAAGTCCGCATGGGGCTATCAACTTACAATCAGAGATGCCAGCGGAATATATAAAACTGATCCAACATTGGGTGAATAATTGCGGGGGGAGCCTGTGAAATAAACGCAAGTGGGTCAAATGTGATAATAAGACAGACCTTCTGTGCAAGTGATTTCGGTGTCATACGTAAATTCACATGAAAGCGAAAAAATTCGCAAGGAATGCAGCGAACCTTTGAGGAGTGTGAATGGTGTATGGATGCAGAACGGACTTTCAAAGAGGAGCCGTCGAATAAATAGACTAGTAGAGGCAGACGCTACTGATGCGGCTAGGCATAATTTGGAGGAGTTTAGAGATAAAAAAAGGTTTTGTGTGTGTGATAAAAGAATTATTAGCCAAATTCTGGCCGGCTACAGATTGTTAGTATTTGGTTTCACATATGCCTTGGTTGTAGGTGATGGCATGTAGAATGGTGAAGGTAGCGGGCAAGAAGGGGCTAGTTTGACGAAGTGGGCAAAATGGGTTGGGAACGCAGCGGTGAAGGCTGGGTTCCGGTCATTGGTTTCGTACCGAAACGCGAAATGAATTGAACTGTTAGAATGGAGTACTGGAGATGGATGTTGAGTGAGAGTGGGGTGATGATTGGTATCACGATTTAGCTCTGCTATCCGGTGAGAATTTCATGAGGGCTTGTCACTCCGGTTATGGGATTATGGTCAGCCTTGTACTGTGCCCCTTATCACGTCAGCAGGCGAGAGTACAGGTAAAAACCATTTTCAATCCGATTGATAAAATCGTCTAGTCTGGGAGTAACCTCGAGCTGGCCGATGGCTACCCAGGTAGTCAATGCGATCTGAAAGAGATCAGGAGTGCGGCAGTCTGGGGAGTGTTCCAGCTGTGGGTTATGGTTATCATTTTATTGGAAACCAGACAATGAACCTTTTGTTATCTGAACATTTAGTTATAATTCGGCTAGTGGGCCGGTCTATTAGGGAGCCCTGGACGGAGACTGGTAGTTTTCAAGGGTATTTGGACGATAGCAGAGATTTAGGGAGACATCAGGTAAGTGTTGGATGAGGGGAGGGGGTCCATTTGGGAAACAGGAATAGAACAATGGTAGAGAGTATGATCGGGAGGAGAGGAGTAGGAAGATGACAGTCTGGTCGGTTCACCAGCTGTGGTCGAGGTTGGCAAAGAGTGAAAAGTAAGGGTGAGGCTTTTTCATGTGGATGCAAACGTGCTGGTATTCCGCGGGGTCATGAGAAATCAGATGTGTACGGATTCCTGTTGGAATGGGGTCTTTACTGACCATGAGCATATGCGCAGAGAAGTTAGGCCTAGTTACTGAAGAAGAAGAATACTTCAATCATCTAAACGTGGTGCTATCAAATTTTCATTCGACCAAATTTCCAGCAACCAAGTATCCGTTAGATCAAATGTCCGGAAGCGAGTTGCTATAGCAGGTCAGGCAAACTGAGTTTTGCAACCAAAAGGAAGTGCTTTCGCAGGTTCCCTTGAAGTGAAAATGGGAGCTGTTATGGCCTAAGTCCAGCGAGTAAAACGACCTAGACGCGCAAAGGTGCCGGCTGTAACACACGTTTGAGCAATGCGCAGCCAAATTCGCAACGGATTCCGAAATCAAAAGGCGATTATCCGCGATATTCTACGATATTTGATTATTGAATGAACAATGACACCAAAAAGATACAAACCTCAATAGTGAGATCACAAGGTCTCAACAAACGAGAAACCAAATTGCGGCGTGCGAGCAAGGTGCACTTGCGTTACGCAGGTCCAGAACAAGGATATGACAACGTAGCGCCCTGGACACGAACAGACAACAACTGGTCCATAAAAACAAACAGTTCGTAAAGACACGTCAACAGAGTAAGCAAGTGAGTGATGTTGAGAAAAACACTGAACCGCAAAGGTTTTAGGGGGATTTTCCACGACCGGTTGTTGCACTGTCTTGATGTAAAGATTGCATCGCCTGTCACTTTTGCCATGGCACCAAGTGAAGCACTGGCGGTATTTAGGAACGGTCCGTTGAAAATTATTTCTCCTACATGCAGCAAACAGCAGGGTAAGGCTGCTGACCACGTTGCTCGCCGGAAGAAGTAGTGGTGTTAGTTTTGCCGTTTGGTGCGGAATGATCGGAGAAGGCTCATGAGAGTATATAAGTCGCTCTTACACGAGAGATGAATCTGCGTTTTTTATTCTCTACTAGGCTGAATATGATAATCAACAGTGAACGAAAGCTTTTGCAACGGAGGAGCTTGCACACGTTGAAAGCTGGAGTTCAGCCTGATCAAATTTACACGCAGTTGCAATCCTCGAAGAGCCCACGAGATTAACCACCGTTGGATGTGGGTACGAGCGGCCATCCTCGGAACCAGAAGAGTAGGCAGAACTCACAGAGGCACTTAACCGGGAGGAGGGAGGAGCAACTGCAAAGCTTATTCTTGGTCATAACTTGTTATTAGTGTGTTGGGACACGGAAGGCCGCGTTCTCAAAAAAAGTGAGGGAGAGCTTCATCTGGTGTTTCCAAGGAGAGCCCTATTTTAACACATATGGGAAACGCCAGACGCAGAAAATGGAAACGACTAACGCTTTTAGATCTCGTGCTCACGAAATGTAAAACAAACAAGGATGGGCCAACATCTCACCCACCGGCGGGCAAGAGTGACAATGTGTTCACTAGTACGTTTTGCCTCCAGCACTTGAGGAGCACAAGAGTAGGAATTCCAAAGAGCTAAATGCTGCCAAACTAAATTCAGAAACAGCTGAGTAGAACGGGTGTGTAGGTTACTTCAACTCTGAGGTAGAAGACAAGTAGCAGATAGTTGGGGGAAACATGATAGCGCCGCTCAACTGGTTTGCCCCTATGCAGGGAAACAAGCAAGCAAACGAGCCTGGTTAGTAGAAGCAGATGTGAGAAAATCTATTATTAAACTGAAGGAAAGTTGGCGAAGCATAAGGCGGTCGGAGTTGGAGGAAAGTGGTTGCAATACATCGAATACCGAAACATAACCGTCAAGGTATAAAGAAGGGCCGAAGGAAATTCTGAGTTATCCCCCGAAAATACAGACAACGAAAACCTCTCGCGATATTTTCAACATTCCCAAACGAAGAAAGCTGTCAGAAAGAGAGCCAGAATGCCAAATCCAAGCAATGGGACAGAGGCCTGCAGGGAACATAGCAAACAGGATGCACTCAGTTTACGCGTCGAGGGTGGGTATCGAGGGGGTTGGAGTATCAAGGACAACAGAAGACGGTTTACGGGGCCTGGCATGCCACACGTGTCAGTGACGGTTCCGGCGACGAATAATATTGAAGAGACCGAAACGTAACCAGTCATGGCCAGAAGGCTTATATCCAGCCACCCCAAGACCGACGGCCGCTGCTGGATATCTAGTGTATTTTGTGTTCAAAATGCACTGCCGAATGACCGAAAGACATCGGCAGCATTTACTATCCGCAGAAAAGAACCGCGCTCACGGGAGAAAAATACAGGCACATAAGTTTCACAAATAGCCTTTTGCAAACGCCTGAAAGAACTATCAAGTTAATATGTGCAAGCAACTGATAGAAGGCCAGCAGCCAAGTGGTGCACAACATGGCTTTTCTGAAGACAGACCATGTCTTGCTAGCTTTCTCCCGGCGCTATATGAAGCTGAAACACAACTGGATGAGAAGTTGGTGGCAGTCTCCTTTAAAGACTTTGGTGAGGCCATCAATTCAGTCAGTCAAGTGCGTACTGGGACAATCGGGATCTGTGGGATAAACGGACGGCTGCATAGTCAAGTTTCTCACTTCCTGAATAAAATAGTTTAACTTTAGGGTAGGAAGTGATAAGTCTTGATCAGTATAGAGATTCCAGTTAATCAAAACTCTAAGGGAAGCTTAGCAGCCCTTTCGGACTCGATTCCGAACAAAGTAAAACTTAAAACAGCTATTTTTTTGTACAACTAAATAATTAAGTTCACAATGAAAAAACCTTAGTTATGTTGCTTCTAGGATGATACGCTTCAAAATTTCACAATAAATTACTCACTGAGGCTAGATTACAAAAAAAGGTCGGAAACAGAAAAAGATATTATCGAGTGCGGTCACTGCAAGGTTCGTGCCTAGCGGCCAAAACTCGAGGCAACGACCAAAGTTTGATTAGAGAAGAATATTTATGGCAATAAATAGGGAATCGGAATTCCGGTGACGATAGTTTATAAAAAATAAAACAGTTTTTGTGATGGAAAATTATGAACAGAACAACGTTTCTTGAAATCCTTCAAGCAGTGCATATAACGCGTGTCCCAGAGGAGTCAGTTTTTAGGTCACTTCTATTCCCCCTTCACTTGAATGACAGCTAGATCACTGATGCTCCGGTCTTTCTTTTTGCAGAGAATATCAAGTTTGCCGGGTTTAGTCAGAGTAGGTTACTAATTGGAGGTACCGAGTTGGCGTATTGGGTAAATACGCAGTATATGCTTTTAAAAGAAAATGGAATTCATCTACTCATCCGAGGATAAATGGGTTTAGCTGCATCCAAAGAAAACTATTCGATAAAGGTTGACTCGGCGAGGCAGATAAAAGACATGCATTGTCATGACTGCGGACTTCACATGGGCAGAGCTGAGCTAGCTGGTTTCCCAGGAATGTAGTGAGGAGCTCCCAAGTCTTTAATCAACAACGTCCCGTAAATAAACTGTTCTCACCCCGTTGCAGAGCTGCAGTCAGGCCTCACGGAATACTGTTTACGGGTCTGTGCACGTTTTCTCAGAATAGATGCTGTCTGTTTTGAAATAGTCCAGTGGCTAGCTTCTTTGATGGCGGAGGGTCACCTGGGCTTCACCTACACCCAGAGACTGCAGGATATAGGAACTTTTTTCTGGAAAGGAGAGCACTATAAAGAGAACGTACAGAAGCCCCTTAAGTTCCGAAGGACTCAACAGGAATGAGAACTGCGGATGCTTTTTCGATGGCTCCCTACGAATGAAAGAAAGAAAACGGCACAAAACTAGAAAAGACGCTCGCGGTTAGATTTAACGGTGAACGGCAACAGGGTAGTTAGACTATGGAACCGACTTACCGAAGAGCCGGCGAGTATGACGGATGCAGGATGTTGCAAGAAATGGCTGAGTGCCAAGTGGGGAAGGAGGTTGCCGCAGCGAGATTTTTAGAGCCGATGGGGACTGGTTTCGACTTGAGCGCGCCAGTGGTCTTGCAGATCAAAGCAAGAAACACAGTTTGCCAGGGAACACTAACAAATATTGCCTTTTTACCGGAGGGCACGATGTTTCCATTTTTCCCCTCTGAAAACTAGATTGGTAGAAGGTTCTCCAAAAAGGAACCAAAAAAAGAACTAAATACACTTGCAGTAGTGGTTGCCTACTACAGTGCACACCGCTAAAAGAAACCCGGCCGCTCGTTTGGCCTTGGCCACTATCTGTACTGTGCAAGCCAAACTGAACTGAACTGAGTAGTTTATTATTCTCAAAACTAGTTATAGGTTTTGTATTTTTTAGCAATACTTAAGCTATCAAATTAAATCGGTATCAGAGAGCTTGCTAAGGAGTTCGAAAAACCCTGCTTCGTTCATCAACATCCATATTACCGACTTTATTTCATTTGTGCGGACTACTTTTACCGGAATTCCGATTGTTTATTTTACTGCTCTAAACCTTTATCACAAATCGGACCCTCACCTTTGCCCTGAGCGTGAGTCGCTCAACTTGAAATCTTTTGTGACTGCGTTCGATGATTTCATCTTCTATTTCCAATCTTTTGCCGTAATTTAGCTGCGGTTATTGATTTTCCCTTCAGTTTGAAGGCTGAAAGCCCAGAAGGATCGGTATTGAGGTTTGCTTATTGTAAAATTTATTGTTTGTTATATACATTACCGCAGCCATTTGGGACCGACTTTGTTTTGAAATTTTTCGCAGTTGGTTATTACGCTTTGCCCAAAAGTTTGATTAGTGGATTTTTACGGCACTCGGTATCCTTGGCAACAGCTGAAAAATGAAATTACGCAGCCACCCGGAAACACTTCCTCGGTCAAAGAAAAAACGCTGTACAGGTGAATTAAATCCTTCTACCTGTAGGTTTTGTTCATTTTTCCTGCTCATTCTCTAGGATATCGAGTTGTTCTCGGGTGACTCTTTTTGACCATAGAGCTGGAGATGATCTGTTGTTATCTGCGTTGAAGGAGAGGCGGGAGATCAAACGTTCAGAGTTAGGTTTTCAACGCAAGCTGCTCAATGTGGGGAATAATTCGCAGGTGGCGAAATTACCTTCCGTACTTACCGCGGACAAAGAAACTTTAGTCGCCAGGCACGAAAAATAAGATGACGTATTGGACTTTGAACATTTATCTCGCTACCTGGAGGATTGCTAGTTACAGAATGAAGCACCACGAAAAACACCATTAGTTGGAATGACAGAACCTGCAGTGAATTATCGTTGAGATTTACCGAGAGTGGATTTGGAGTCATTTTCGGGCTGTTCGTTCACCTACTGGAGGTCTGTAAAACAGTTTGAATACTACGTGTACAAACTTTCGGGAAGATAGCCAACACTTATTTTATTCGATGCAAAACTACAAGGGGCAAGCAAGGGGTGTGATTTCGGACTGCGCTACGTTGCCTCCAAGAGTGGCATACAATAGGGCCACAAACATCCCAAAGGATTTATATGGACAAGATCACGCATTAGCTCGCCCACTGATTGACGGTCCACTGCAGAGTTTGAAGCTTCTGGTGGAAGGTCCAGAGGCCCTGACCAAGCTGTCATTGAAAATGCCCAAATGTGAAGCTGTGCTCAAACAGATGAATTGCATGTCAGAACTTAACTCACTGCAGACCGTGGAACGGATTACTCGAGTGCAACCCACGCGTCTCCAGGATTTGTGGGTTGGGACTGTTGGTGATGTCTCGAGGCGAGGAGATGAACACATGTTCTAAAGTCTGTAGCACAAAGTGTCCCGTAGGGCACCGATAACTCGAAGTAGATTTGATAAACTGGCTGCCGACAGCAGAGTTCCACGGTATTCACGGTCACCAGATTGAAGGAATTACGTACTAAAACCGCGCCCACAAACGACACAGTTCACGCCAAAATGTGGCAGTTCTTTGCAGGTAACAGCCGATAGATGCTTTTATGTAACGAAATACTTGCACTGGGGATAATTCGGCGTCTCCTGCCTCACAATATATTTTCGGCGGGTGTATATTGATCAAGAGCCTCAAGGCTTGTTTTTCTCGTCTCAAATGTGAATATCTATCTAGCACCTTTCCTGTCTCCAAACCATGTTCCACATCAGATTGTCAGAAAAAGCACCACTTTGTATCGCGTGATACACAGAAGCGAACCATCGACCGAGTTATGCATGCTTCAACACAAAGACTGCCGCTGAATAAGCTGAATGTGGATGACGCATGAGAACTCCTCCAGAGGACCAACAACTGCGTGGCTACTCGAAGGCCAGGGTGCCGTTCCAGCTTAGGCATGCCACTACTACTGGCTGACAAACCGGAGGTTCTGTGTGGGCCTACCAGCTACCAGATGACGGGTTCATGTTTACTTTATTACAGGAAGACCTACTGGAGCTGGTGGGCCCCAAGACATTCCCAACCTCACTTTCGATTTCCAGAGTAGATGAAACTACAACTTGGAATTCGGGAATAACCGAGCTGCTGCTGAACTCACTGTCACAAATTTATTTTATGAACATAGAACTGGCCTCCTGCGTTGACAGGATACCATTTCAAGCAGTTCAGTACGGCTCAGATGAGAAAGTTTTCTCCAGGCCTCGCCTACATTGCTTTAAAGGCAGAATCTGAAATAGTCGAAAGCGCAAATCCTGATGTGAGCTGACGCTCCTGGAGCACACCAGGCGTTGGAGCAAACATACGGCAAAGGAAACAACCCTGTACCGTGCGAAGAATTTTAGGCTGGTTGGTTCTTAGTTAGACAAACCAGGAACCACTCTTCATGATAACTGCCAACTTCAGTGAGGTGGAAACCGATCCCATAGCGGAACAGAACAACCGACTATACAATGCCGGTTTCTGCGGTGGTGATGCAAAAAAAATATTTTTCTTTGGAATGCAAAGATGCTGTCGTCATGGTTGCTAATCCCATACCCCTGTTGGCGGGACACTAGGAATTTACACTTTCATGGGAGTATCCCGTGGTTAGACTTCCAAATAATTATATTGTGGCCAAAAAGAGACTAAGCAGATTGCGAAAAGAGCCGTATCTTAATCCCGAATTTCTTCGTAGATGGGCCAAAATAATTAGAGGCACGTGGGCAAAGGCCATGCTTAGATAGTGACCGATATATTGTAGACAGGGAATTCGAGCCTGAACGGGATTTACCACATCAACCAGTAAGAAACCCCCGGAAGCCTAACAAGTTGGGGGTGGTGTTAGAATGTGGGGTCGCATTCCGGCGACTTTCCTTGAATGGGTACTCGCTACAGGGACCGGACACGACAGCAAGCGTAGTTGGAGTTTTGCTCCATTTTCGAAAGGGATCTGCCATATCAGCGGCGGACAGAGAAGAAACGTTTATGCGGGTTCAGGTGCCGACAATGGACAGGGGTGCCCTGGGGTTCATCTGGTGGGGAAATAATGGAACAGGTGGTATTCTTGCTTAATGTCAAATGAATGCCCACCAACTTGGTGCCACTTCCCCCCATTTTTAGGAATTTTGCTTATGTCTTACGGGAGATGGGTAGGGAGGACAATATGAGGATTACGTCTCCAGGGCCGTTTATGATGAATTCTACGTAGACTGCTGTCTTATGTCCTTACCTGAGCTGGAGGGAGCAAGGGCTTTGCGATAAAGAGAAGATTCGCAAAGCAGCTTATCGGTTGGTCGCCAAACTTGAACTACAGGGGACGATGTTTATCTCACAAAATCGAACCACAGTGGCTCCGTCGCATCAGGCTGAACTTGGTATTTCTGTATAAAAATTTGGCTAGACAATCTTATTCTTCCAACCATTTATGCCTTTCCCCGGGTACAGGATATTCACTCCGTAAAAGACAGTATACTATTACCACACCCTTTGCGAGGACTGTCCTACGTTCCAAGTTCTTTCTCTTCACGTACTCCAGAATCTGTGACAAACTACCTTTGCACATCACACCTTCTCATCTAAAGTGTGCATTCTTGCATGCTATTGATAAATTCCTTTCTATCCCAACTGTTTTGCGCCTATCCATCTTTCACGTAACCGAAAGTCAGGCTTACAAGAAAAGCCTTGACTTTCAAGCCATTACTCTGCTTTCTCGCCTTGTCTTACTTTCCAAAATATTTTCAACGCTCTTGAATCATAAATTTTCTGTTTGACCGCTTTTCCTTAGATCTCATCACCGACCTATTCAAAGCATGTCTGCGTCCACTAATTGTTTTTCCATACAGACTTATCGAATCTTGCCGAATTCGATTTGAAACAAGTCCTTCCAGATGCGATCGTACTTTTAGAGAGGCCCCCGTAATACTTGTCAATATTGTTGTGTCCACAACCGGTAGCAGAACACGTAATGGTGGCGTTGCATTTATTTATGCGATTGTAAACACAAAACCCGGCCGTAGCCGACGACTAAGCGGCAAACAAGCAAGTGAGTTAGCATAAAGTATTAAACTACTTGTGCCGTCACGTGCAGCAGAGGAAGACCGATCAGTACACAGCAAAATCGATGGGTCAATACTGCTGGCGCTAAAGCATGGTTAAAGATCGAGGAAAATTGGGAGTATGTCCATTCATGAGAGGAATATTGATCGGTTGTCCGCGTAGTGTGCGAGACCCTAACCAGACACAACAAATATGGACCATCTGCATTACGATTTATTATCGTTATTTAGTTATATCACTTCTGCGGCCCTGAAACCAACCTCAACAACGCTACAGGAACTGCATCATCAAATACGCTCTGGTCCGCTATATATATATATATATATATATTTATCTGAACGTACATATACACACGTTACTGTCCTGTGATTATAAGCACAATCATGGTAAGTAACCCAACTCTGCTCGGTATCATCTTGCTTACTTTGCCTCTTTTCCACGTCATGTCCCACCACATATAATCCCATCATTACCCTTGCGATTTTGAACTGGGAAATCCAGTCTCTTCTCTCTCACTTGGCGTGGCTCCCTAACTGAGCTCAACTTCCAACTGTGACGCCATCAATTCTGACCCAGCCCTATTACCCAGCTGAGTTTCTTTCATAATTTCACGCGAAACGTATTTTTCTCTTATTCTGAATGGCCACTCAGGGTCATATATTAACCTCCTCATTCAATCTTCCAGCTCCTGCTTATGCGTTTCTTTTTTTAGTTGTACCTTCCGTGGGTTCAATTTGTTTTAGGAATCCGCTGCATCGATGAGCCCGTGCTTTACTTTTGTTCTTCTCTCTGTTAACCATTGATCTTCAGTTGGGCCATTGCCAGGCAGCTCTTCTCTAATTCATTCACCTCTCCAGTGATCTCCAATGCCGGTCAGCCACCTTGGGCACTATACTGACCATAACCCTGGCCGGTGACCTTGGATAATAATTCCGCATGACCGTTCACTGCCGGCTGTTTCCGTTGGCTCATTTGTCCAAGTTCGCACAAACTGACCAGTTGATCCTGGAGCATTTACCCTCATAGTGGTTGCCCTGCTCTCTGTACAACCATCAATGAACACCCATGCCAATCGCAAATGTGCGGAGCAGGGTCAAATCCCCCGCTTTGACCAGAGCACATTGGGGGTGCAAACTCTCTGCAACGATGTGCGAGCGCAATTAGGCTAGCAGATCACACCTCGCTTATTCAATTCACAAAGAGCTTTCCAGTTTTAGTGCCCATTACACAGCCAGCCCCAACAACTGGCACCCGTTGCGGGTTGCGTGCCCTCTACCGTATTCGTCACTGTTTTTTGCCGATCGAATACTTCTACAACTATTCTTCTACCACGGTCCGCCCACCTATGGTTCTTGTCAGCACTCTTATCACTTTCTTTGTTTCGTTTTACCTCCGTATGTACGCTCATCCATTCTTTTTCTGTTCCCATCTCTTTTTACCATGGCAGCCCTCACTGCATTTTGTCATTCTAGCCCTATCCATTTTACTCGGCACGAGACCGAAATGTTTCCTTTTCCGCCCTTCTCGCTTGGGTCGGCTCTCAATCTCTTACCACTTTTTACTTCGATATATTTATAAAGCTTTTCAATCGCATACCTCACTAGCTACCATTTTGCTATATCCCTTTTTGTCCTCCCAACTTGTACCTCCAGCCAGTACGCACCAGACACATCCGTAGCCAGGACCAATGGCCATATAGGAACTCGCAGTTCCAACTTTTGCATTTTTACGTCTAAAATAATTATCTTTTCACCATCACCAAATTTTCCATGTTTGAGTCTGCAAGTCTTCCGTGGATCTTTCTCGTAGGCAGTGTCCCAATTGGCAACTCCTGGCTCAATCCATTCATGTAATCACCAGCAAGCAAGCAGCTCTCCAGTTCCATTCTCCCAACGCAAAAGAACAACTACTTCTCATGCATTTTGTTCCATCACAGGTTTTTCCCTGAGGGATTCTTTTCTTCTTCTCGGTCTCCATCCTGTGCCACTTGATGTGAAACGATCTGAGTGGTAATCTTTTACCTGGTTTTCTTTGGTCAGTACTTTCACCTGCTTCGTATATTGCTCGCCACTGTCATCTTCGGTGTACCTTTCAGGCTGCGCTGGTTTTCCGCGTTCCACCCAGTGTAAAGTCATCGTAATGTCATCATTCTCACTTACGGTTCTAAACCATGTGATTTGCCACCACCGGATCGTTTTGGTCCTCCGCTTCCCTATTTTCCTCCCATGCTATTCGCTGTGCAACAGCTGCATCTTTGCACCACTGTTCTCTGACCATCAAATTACCCTTCTTCAATGAACTTATACACTTCTCAAACCACTCTTTATTTGCACTCGCCCTGCTTTTCCCAGCCATTTACACGGCCGTCTTCTTGCTTCATAATATACCTCCATTTATTACCGCTTCACCCGTTTTGCACCATCACCACAAGTCACACCTTCATTAAACAAACTGTTAGATTCACTCATATCCGCTTTCGTCGATCCCTTCCTAAGTATTTCATCGTTTATCGAATTATGCTCACAGGCCTCACTTCTGTGCTTCCAAAGTTGTTTCTCTTTCTCTATTGATCCCCTATGTTAACCTGTCATAAACGAGTTGGTCTGAAATTGCTCGGGTTGATTTTGTACCACTTGAACTAATCCTGCCTGTCTCTTCCAGGCACTGCTACTTCCTTGTTCCATCCCCTCACTTCTATTTGCTACTGCCTTATATATATATTTATCATGTATGGAGGCAAGCGTATGTATATGTACATATATATATGTACACACCAACATATTTTCTCCGCCTCCTTCAGCTCTTCGCCTGCCAGTTCTCTTGCCATCATGCCGCCTCCCCTCATGATACTTCTTCATTTTGCCTACATTTGTGCCTCCTATTTGTCGTATCTCGATCCTCCCGCGGCGTTGCCACCATCCATCCCACTCTTTACGTCTTGCATTGGTCGCTCTCTCCTTTTAAATTGGCATCGTCCACTTATTGCAATGATGCAAAGTCATGGCTGCCTAATCCCTAGCCATTCAACCCAACATTTTTGTTCCTCCATTTTGTTCTTTTTTTTCTTCCTTACCGTATATCCTCAAGCGGACTTCAATCCTCCTCATGTAAGACCCTCAGATTTTGATCTCCTTCACGTGGCTCAGCCAGCTTCTCTGCTTCACCTTGACTTTCAATTTTACCGAGCACATGTTTGAATCCGTCCCTGGGCTCACCTAAACTCCGCACATTACTCCTTAGTGTGCATGAATTTATCTCCTTATTTCCCTTCTAGTTTTTCCTACCCCTCCTTTTTCTTGAGCTTTTCTAAATTTTTCGTGAATTTTGTCTGTCGATATTGTCGTTCGTAAAAATTTTGATCATGCGTAAGGCATGCTTCGGGCGTCTGCAAAATAACCCAATATTATTATTGCCACTAATTGCTATCACATGGTGGTTTTCGGTTTCTCACATGGGCTCGTAATTTTAATACGCTGGATATTTTGCCGAAATCTCAGCTGACCCGACCTGTTTTGAAAATCGATGACTGCTGGCCATTTCCCGAGAGGACGTACGGACTTTATTGGAAAGCTATAGAAGACACGTTTCAGTTTCCTTGGTAATAAGCAAAAAACCCCAAACAAGACGTAACTTTTTGTCTATGGAGTCGTCGGTTTTCCATCCACTGAGTTTAGTTTTGCCCTTCATCTTGTAGGGTAAGGTATTGTTGCAATCACCGTGTAGCCTGAAGCTTTGTTGGGTCGATCCGATGGAAGAAATGCCACTTCGCTGCTAGAACGAGTGCATCAAGAGTATGGAACAACCTCGCATACGGAAAAATCAACTACGTTTTCTCAGGGGTACCCGCTGAACGAAGGTCTACGGCTTCATGTGTCTTCTGCCGCTTCTGAAGTCGGCTATGAAGCCGTGGCTTATTCCAAAATTGTTTCAAGGGACTTAGCCCCCCACTCAACCAGCGGTTCGCCAAATTATGGCTAGCTCCTCTGAAAACAGTAACCATTCCTGGATTAGAGGCAGCCGCGGGAAATCTGACGGTCAGAGTACCTCGGACTCATAAAAGTAGCTCGAATCAAAGTTGACAAGGCCTACTGCGGGGCGAACCCTTCTATAGTTTTGCACTATATAAAGAATACTGAAACGGGATAACTTAACTATGTCGCGAATTGTTTGGCCTAAATCCACCAGGGGCAGGAACCGCGGCAGTGGTGTCATGTCAGGTCGGATGCTAATCCGACGGACTTGACATCGAGGGGCACGACATTGCCGAGCGATATCAGCTGCTGGCTGAAAGGTCCTAACTTCTTGGCAAACGATAAAATCTTATGGACGACCAGTCCCAAGGTCACTGCAAACCGGCGAACTCTGAGTTGGAGCAATCTTCGAGTACTATTCTCACAATGTTGCAAGATACATAAAATGGCTCCCTTCCGGCTAGGAACTCCAGTTGGTTTCACTTTCTGAGATCTTCCGCATGACTAACTCGTCTTGAAATATATACTGCAGTCATGATAGAAGGTTGCAAAGGTCTGAGATTGACAACTGGGCGTTGGCGTTGTACGATAGTGCAGGAGTAGATGAAAGTGTTATTCTCATCGCATAAGCCATGGCTTGTGGTGAAAAGTTAGAATGGTTGCTAGACAGGAACGATAACTCATGCGCTAACAGATCCCCAATGGAAGAGATGATATTGAAGCTCGATCCGGTTTTACTAAATGGACCGGTTTGTGTTGGAGGACAAATGAACCACTACAGTCAGCTTCAGGACATGGAACGTTCGATTGTACTACGCGAGGCTCGTCTGATTACGGACCCAATATTCCGACGGCACGGCGTAATGGAAGGACAAGCAGGACCATCTCAGCTACTCGTACAACTCAGCTAATATTTTAGATTTCACAGCAAGCGGCAGCTTTTAGTCATTTACTTGCAGGATGTTGAAAATGTCGAAAGAATTTGGCAATCTTAAGCAAGCAGGTGACAACTCCTTTGCCTGCTTTTTGGGACCAACAAATTTGGTTGGCGTTCGAATACGTAGAAATAAATTATTTTCTTCCGTTTTAAGTTGAAAATAATCATAGCTTTGAGAAACGATATATGAGCATCTTTGCCAGACCCAGATGATTGCAGTACATATTTAAGTATCGCATCCTCTGAGCACAAATTTCGTTCAGTATGACGTTACCGACTTTCATGTCGAGGATAAGGGGTGCTAAGTCTGATACTTTTAGTGACAATGGCAAAAACTCCGTTGGGGCTCGAATGGAACTGAAGAACCTGATGGGAAGCTGGCCTTGTGGTAGGATTGCTGATAGTTTATCGCGAAGGGGTCTACAGAGGTGTTTCAATTCCCGCAAGCCAACCGTCGCCGTGGTGTGTGGGAGATCACGGTGTGTTTAATTAGGAAGGTGCTTCTTCCAATTTTTGACGAACAGCCGACGACTGGCGAGATAGTATTGACATCTTCCGAAATGTGAGCTGATAGCAAAGGGACGACAGCCCACCAGCCTTCGACGAGGAGACAAGGGGACTTCTATGGATTGTCTTGAATCCCAGGATTTTATGAAGACAAGAACTGTCGAGTTGATGGAATCCGAGTTAGGCTTTCCCCGGAGAGGCAAATAATAAAACCTTGTCTCTCAGTAACGAGGCCCCTTTGGAAATGGCAAGTCCATATATGAAGCTGGTTGGCGGAAGATGTGAAATGCCACTGCCGTGGAAAAGGAAGTGTCAAAAATGCCCGCTAATCAACATATGGCCCGTAAACACATAGAATGACTCCTCAGAAGACTAAGCAAGTGCGGGAACTTTCCCAAGCGGTGTAAAGCGATCATAGCAGACCGTGAACGAAAGAGATAAATAGGCAGTGTTCCAAGCAACTCCGCAGGGGACAGAGGATTCATGCCACGCTACCCATTGCTACGCCTACGAAAACCTTGTATGATTCGTACAGTATTCCATTGTGCCTCAAAGGCGGAGGCGGTTTCGATAGACGACTGCCTCCATTATGGCCCAGATCTAGCGAACGACCCAAATGGGATCCTTCTGCGATTCCCGTGAGGTGATATTTCACTGTCCGCTGGTGAGGAGGAGGTGTTCTCAAGAGGCCGTTTGCCTAAACATTACAGGAGATCGCCGAGCTTTCTTTGGGGACCGATGCGTATCGACTCAGAGTACACTCCTCTGGCAGTTCATCTTCACCGTTCTGTGCGACCCTCGCGTTAGTGCAAACAGCGGTCAAAAATTAAGGTGAGTTTGTTGGGGAGATATTGCAAGTTTTACTGGAAAACTTTCAAGTCGACAAAAGTCTGGCATCAGTAGCATCTACCAAAGATATAGTTAGACTTGTATATCAGCTATGAAGCCTGTTCACGTTTGGTGAATTCAGACTACGCAAGTGGGTAAGCACTAACGAAGATATCGCCAAGTGAGCAATCGTCCGAAATGACCAAGATTGATCGCCAAGCCGGATTTTGTATGAAGAACGTTGGGCCTATGCTGGTGCTAGCCGTCCGATAGCTTGCAGTTCCCAGTCTATCTTCCAGATCGATTGGTGACTGAGCAAAGTTTTTAATCTTGCACGGCCACACTGTACCACTTTCTTGGATTTGTGGCCACCCTTTCACTTAAGCCCTAAAGATTATCCCAAGAATTTTTGCAGACTTGTATACGGCTGAGACGATTTTGTAGGTGAGTTCTTTCAGGCAAATTGGAAGGCTTGGAGTAAGCACGTTAGGGGAATCGAAGTCGCGAGAATTCCTTGTCGCCTGAAGTCTGCCTCACCACATTTGTTCTGAGATACCTTCGAAGTGGGATATGGTGCAGTAACCTGCCTACGACGCAAAAATGGTCCGACACTAGTTAGTTGCAGCTTTGTCACGGGGAATTCCAGTGTTACTCTTCTAAAAGTACCAACAATACCACGACATGAGATTGGAGCAGCCGTACCGGCTGTAGAGTTGTTAGGAAATACTAGAGAACCGAGACAACACACGGATTCCATTTACCATTAGACAGAATCTACCACCGTTGAGGTCGAGGTCAGCTTGGCGTATGAATCGAGTTGTCTTGTTTTTACTTCTTCCATCGATTAGGCTTGGTTTTATGTCGCACCTAGTAGTCTTGAAGTCTTAAAGTACTACACTGGTTCGAGGCTTTGAGCCCAATTGTCCCGGTTCTTGAGGAAATCTTTGATCTTCCGTCGGATTCACCGAGCTGAAACGAGAGTAAAAAGAAGCGGGGGGGCGGGGGTGGCAGGGAAAACAAGATACACATAACCTCATGTAGTGTCACACTGTGGACAGTGCCTTAAGCTGGGTGGGGGTGCGGCATTCATGAACATATATGCGATAGAAGACAACCATTTTGTTTGTTTTTTGACAAAGGGAATTATTGGGAGAGACCCAGGTAGAGGTCTAGCTTTTTCTTGAAGATAGTTTTGTTCTGCGAGAGAACAATATCTTCCGGAAGTGCATTCCACATAGTAATAACTCTATAGCTAAAAAAGCTAATCCTTAGTGAAGTGCGTGGCCTCGGTTTGAAAACTTTTCTGCTGTGAGCACGGAGAGAAGAGGCTTGACAGACGGAGAAGAAGCAATCGCTTTGACCTGTTTCAAAAAGGTGGAACATCAAAAACAGATCACCTCTTACGCGTCTTGCGTCAAGGGGATAGAGGTTGAGGAGTGAGAGGCGGACGGGATAAGGTAGATGGGATAGACCCCTTACTGCCTTGGTGGAGGCCCGCTGAACTCTTTCTAGGATCTCACGGTCTCGGACAAGACCAGAGTGCACTATCTGACTACCGTACTCCAGCAGAGGTCGGATATACGTGCCGAAAATTATGGGGAAACCATCCTTAGATATGCGCGGGAAGGACCTTCGAATCATGTTTAGGACTCGAAAGGCAGACTTGCTCGCAAGTGCGCGATGATGAGAGAAGGATAAGTTACAATCTAACCAGAAACCGAGCACCTTTTGTCGGTCAACCCTTGGCAGTGTGGTTGCTCCATTAATGGAAAACGTGTGACCAGTCTCTCTGCCGAAAGACATGCTCACGCATTTGTCATCATTAACTGGGAGGTTCCAATCCTCGGACCAGCGTTTTGTTTCATAAACTGCAATTTGCAGGTCTTCAACGCTTGAACTCCAGAGGGTTACATCATCTGCGTACATGGCAATGTTCGCAGGAATGGCTGTCGGTAGATCGTTTATATAGATCAGGAAAAGAAGAGGACCTAAGACCGACCCTTGGGGGACCCCAGTTGCTACTGGGGAGGGTTGAGACAAAACATTCCCGACTTTAACCACAAAGGTGCGGTCGGTAAGGAAGCTATGTAGTATGGCCAACATGGAGCCTGTGATCCCGTATGTCTGCAGCTTATAAAGAAGAGGGGCATGTGGGACCTTATCGAAGGCCATAGCAAAATCGATGAATACAGCGTGTGAGAGCTGGCCATCATCATAGTCTTTCGTTAGACTATCCATGACAGTAAGCATATTGGTGATGCATGATCTGCCAGGAAGAAACCCATGTTGGGACGGGGAGAAGATCTTATTTCTATGAAGATGGGAAAGAGTCTCACTCTCAAGAATTCCCTCAAAAATGTTGCTAGGGATGCTAGTGAGGCTTATGGGTCTGTAACTAGAAGCAAGGTGTCTACTACCCTTCTTATAGATGGGTGCGATCACTGCTTTTTTCCAGTTACGGGGGAAAACTCCGTCGTCAACACATTGCTGAAAAAGCGAGGCATAAGGAGCAGCTAATGTATCCGCGGCTTCCTTAAGAATACAGGGGTGGATTAGGTCAGGACCCATAGAGCAATATTGGTTGAGCCGTCGGAAACCTTGAGCGACTGCACCAATGGGAATAGTGACGCGGTTAAGGGTAGTGGTCAGAGATAACGGGTGCATGGTAGGGTGGGATGATATGGGTATGGAGCTAAAAATTGTACGGAAGTAGGAGCTTAATGCCTCGGCTACTTGGCTAGGGGAAGTGATTGGAGATCCGGTACTATCTTTAAGAGCTAATGGCTTCGGATCTGTACCCCTAAGAAGGCGCATGTACTGAAAGAAAAATGCCTTATTGGTCCGTGCTCGATCAAGTACAGATCGTTGGACTGCATTCTGCTAGGACCTAATCTTGTCTTTGCATATGTTCCGTATGATCCTGAAGTCATCTGCATCACGGGCAAGGCCTGTGGCTTTATATCTAGCAAAGAGGCGTGTTCTTTCGTCTAGAATGCGCCTAATGGGGCGAGGAAGGGGTCGCTTAACGGTTTGTGGGCCACGAATTCTGGGGACAAAATGCCCATCAGCTAAGGAGATTAACTCTCTGAGATTCTCTGCCATTTCATCCGCAGAGTTACCTGAGTTAGTAAAATTTAGCTGGGAGCGAAAACATGCACAGGCTTGGTCAAAGTTGGTCCTTTTGAAGGATCTCAAAATTTTAGTTTCTGGGGAAAGAGGAGGCCATTTCACGATATAATCGAATCCAATGAGAATGTGATCACTATTGCCGAGGGGCGGCAAGTAATGCACCACGTCTATTAGGAACCGATCCTTGGTGATGACCAGGTCTATTAGGGACGGGGCGTGGCCTGTGCGATATCTAGTCGGATCTCTTACGTTCTGCACCCATGAGTTTTTCAGTACGAGATCAAGGAGGGGTTTACCGAAAGCGATATCCGGGGCATCAGCTATTTGCCAGTTTGTACTGGAAAAGTTAAAGCCACCAGTGACTAACAGATGGGTGAAGTCTGTATAGCTTTTCAGGGAGCCTAATAAGTCTATGAGACCTAGGCTGTCAGTTGAATTGCATGCGGGAGGACGGTAGACAACACCAAGCAAAAGGGTATCTGTCCTAGAGAGTTTAAACACGGCCCACAAACAATCGATACATGGAAAGGTTGGGGTTGTCAGTAAGGTGGGAGGAGGGATCGAATTATCGTAGTATATGATGACCCCGCCGGCACGACCTCTACTGTAGTCCTGCCTTACTGTGAAGTATCCCAGAATGGATATTTCGGCATCAAGTATATCAGGGGTGAGCTCGGTTTCTGTGAGGGCTATGATCTGAGGCTCCTTATCCACTGCAAGCTGCCAAAGCTCCGGGATCTTATTCAACACACTCAGGCAATTGCTGTAAAAACACTTGAGCACATGCTCTGCAGTTGTTGCAGAATCACCAGAGGCAGCTGGTTTTGGGTTTGAGGAGGGAGAAAGAAGGGGATTTGAGGATGGAAAGGAGGTCCTGGGAGAAACGGGGGCTGAAGATATTGGGGGGCTAGAGGGTAAGCAGACTGCTGGGGGGACCGGTAGTTTTTGATGTCTAGTAGCAATGCTATCTACAGTGAAGCGTCACATTTTCCGTAGAAATAACTGCAACACATCACTTTGCGTCTGTAACTTATTACCGCGAATAATGAACAAAAATCTGTAATGGGAAATCTAGATCTCTACCTACCACAAATCCCCGTTCGCCAGCCCATCTATAAAATACTCTGCCGTTGTTGGGTAAATCACCTCTTTTATTTACCCTGTCCTTCTTGGCTAAAACCCTAACACCCCTCCGTCCACATAGCAAAAGCGCCTAGTTAACCCTGTTTGTCGTCGTCCTGGGCGACTTTCTATAGAATTTCATCGTTGGTTCTTACTCGGGCATTTTGAAACCTGCAAATAACCAACGAAACTGGTTGATTATCAGAAGCCCGCCGTCACAATACGCAACCCTCAGAGAAGCAGACCGGCCAGCAAGACTTTACAACGAGTAGCCGTATATCTCCCAATCACTACGCCGCGCACCGTCTCCATAACGAACATCCAGGATGGTGCTCAAAGCAAGATTGACGGCCCTTCTTTACAGTCCAGTCAGCACGAGGGGTCTAAAAATAGCCCCAAGGCGTGCTATCCAAAACTCTTTTTCAAAATCTAATTTTTGTCAACAATAAATTGGGCTATATTACCAACAAGGCTAGAAATGGCCAACAGCGAATTTTTATCCCCATAAACTGCGTGGTTTTGGAGATATACGCTCTTTATGGTTTCTCTGCGTTTTATCACTTCCCGGTGGTTATCTTAGTTTTTCGAGCCGAAAAGCTCCCGACTTTGTCGCTACGAATGAATAACTTTTTTCCTACACCTTAAGTAAGCTTCTCCATGAAACACCGTCAGTGATGTTCGTCTCCCTTTTGTTTCACTGAGGTGCTCCGTCCTGTCACGTGATTCGTCGAAGGTTGCAGGGTAACCTTAAGTCGTTCCGTGGCCCATCTTCATTTTCGTCGACAAGCAATGGTTTGTGTTACTTTTTGTGGTCATTTTAGTCAATAAATATTGCATGCATGCTTACTGTCTACCGCAGTATCCGTTTTTTACTGTTTGGGTCAGCACTGACTAGGTAACGGAATGGCTGTAGTCGTTATCATGTTTGATGGAAGAAACTAAGTTTTTCACATGGTTAGTAGATTTTTTTATTTATTCACGAGATGCCCTCCGTTTATTGCTATACGCCTCACAAATTCGAACCTTGTCCAGCAGTTATCACCTCTCCAGATAAGGTGACAGTGCCGTAGGCAGGTGTCATTTCTTGATACTTGAGAACCACCATCTGGCCACGTCAAAGGACTTCCGCCGGGGCCGCTTTAGCCACAGTGGATTCTTTGAATGCCTCGGATATTGACAACTGAACACACACGGTAGGTGGTAACACTTTCTACGCCTTGTGAAACGTGTATGGCTATAAAAATCAGCAGATTTAGAAGGGAGGTCTTCATCCAAAGAAACAAATGCTAAATTCGGAGGTGAGCCTAAGGCTGACCTTCAGCCGACCGATGTCAGTCCACAGGATATTTCTACGAGCTTTCACGGATATTTTATTCAAATTATTCTGCTGATGTGATATTAAGGAGCGCTGCAGACGGTGCACACGATTTACTAGCCTGTCACGTGAGCAATGAAGACGAGGGGGACTCGTGGTTTGCATACGCTTTCCACACCTCAGGTAACTTGACAGCAAGAGGTGTAGATTCTCATAAAAATGGTATCCCGTAGTTCCTCCGGAAGGCAAAAATATGAAGGAAGATGGTTCGTTATTGTGTCTATCGGCTCCATTCAATAACTCAATCTTATCTCCCGGACCTTCGGCACGTTCTGTTGCAAGACAGGCAGCCATACAAATGCTCCTCTTAATAGCGAATGGCAGAACACTGCTTCGTATATTCAGGCAGGTTCTCCCGGACTTGTACACAGATCCACGAACTTTATTGAGACCGCCATGTCGAATGCCTAATAAATCGGTAGGTAACGGTAATTACGTCCACTTAGGGCTCGACCAATGTTTTAAGTATGCAATGGATTCCAATGCAATGCTATCAACAGATGAAATAGCCATTCAGGTGCACGTAGGTAGTCTGACTTTGTTTCGTGGGTCATTTCAGCAGCTATGGCCCGTCCTAGACGGTAAGCTCATACAGCTATCACGGGTGTTTTCGGTGGGTCCCCACTGTAAGGTGACGAAACCTACAGATGTGATGAAATACTTGGATGATTGTCTTCGAGAACTGAAATCTCTGCTACGTCAGAACATTTATTTTCAAAGTGCGTGCGGACATTTCCGAGTGGTCTTGTCTAGTGTTATAGTTGACCCCCCAGCAAAAGCCTTGATAAGACTAATAAAACGCCACCGTGATTATTTCAGCCGCCCATGATGCAAATCACGAAGCAGCAGCTTTCGAGGACGACTGGTGTTCTTAGGCAACCCACAAAAAGCTAGGAATGGTGCTGACTACAGCTACCGAAAACAACAGGACCATCATGCGTGGGATTTGCCATTCGAGAGTTTGTCAGCTGATATAATGAACACTTTCCCAACGGACCACATGCACTAGTTATCTCCTGGGGTAATGAAGAAAACGCTTCCTTTATGGCTTCAGTTTGACAAACCAAGGAAAACTCTGATACCAGCTCAGACATTGAAGAGCGTGAAGGAATATTTTTAGATAATTCGAAAACGTTTCCCTTGTGAGTTTTTCCGTGTTTGTCGAGCGCTGCAAGGGCTAGAATACTGGAAGGCTTCCGAGTACAGGCAGTTCTTGTTGCGTATCGGACCTGCGGTAATGAAAGATATGCTTCTGGTTGAAAACCACCTCAACTTTCTTAGCTAATAGATTTGTCCATACATACTTGGCGGCAAAAGTGGCTTTCTCATCATATAGGCTTTATTCACAATCACTTCTCTTTGAGGACGCAGCGGTTCATTAAGTGGTACGGTGAGACTGGGGTGGTTTCCCATGTCCACTTTTGGGAGCATATATATGAGGATGCGAGTATTCAGGGCTCATCGAGTTCAGTCTCGGCTTTTCCTTTTAAATCATGTATGTAAACAATAAGACAGTGTGTCACCAGTCGAAACGTGATCGCGGAAAAATATTTCGTGGCACAACGAAACGTTTCGTGGAAGCGATAGTGCTCACTGACATTGAATTTTGAGATAACGCTCTGTCTTGTTCTGTCATCAAATACGGACTGCATGGGAAGACCGTTCTCCAGCTGAACACGGAGTACTCCTCGGAACTGCCGAACATTTTTGTTCTGATTGATAACCAACAAATGGCCACCGATGACATCAGTGACCACACGGTGGAGTACCGTCATTCCAAACGGGGGGGAATCCTTTCTCCAATCCGATTTCTTCTATGAATCTCAAAATATACCTTAGCTCACAGCCATCTGAGGAAATTCGCCCTTGTAAAAGTTACGGCAAACAGTGTAAAGGGCTATCTCTTTCATACTGCAAACACCTGGCACTTCATCCTATTGTGCGTAGTTGGCTTTCATGAAGTTTGTCAGCTCAATAAATTATGAGTAACCTCTACCCTCTAGATGTTCACAGTTGTGGAGTTTGTGGGAGAGAACACCGTTTCGGGTGATATGCCGTAGCAGCAGGCTAAGAAAACAAACACAACGGCACCAATTCCCCTGTTTTCCCAATTTTCGGACTCGCTAGGAGCCAGTGAGCTTATTCATAAACAAAGCATCACTGCTTTTAACTCACGATACAAAAAAATTCGAGTAGCATCTGAGAAAGCGCCATTTCAAAGACAAGGGCTGAGAAAGTTGAACCCTCTCAAATATCCATGGCAAGAATCCGCGAAATGGACTCTTGCCCCCTGGGTTCCCCCAACTCGCTCTAAGCAACTAACATCTGCCAGCCAACAATTGTCTGAAGTGCACCATGAAGAAAAGTCCGGACCTCCTCAAAATCCACCCGTTTTTAATTCCCCTAGACTCGTTAATGCTATCATAGATGCCTGGGGCTCGAATCCACCGAGTCCCGCCAGACAGCTCAGCCCTGAACATAAAAAACGGCTACCTACATCGGGTAGCCTTCCTCACCTAACAGAATTGCCTCTCTCCCCTAAGGCGACACATAAATCAACGTATGGTCGTTCTTGTACCCACCCTTCGGCCTTGACTAAAACCTATCCGCTGGATCTCACTGTACCACTGACAGGTCATTCTCGTACAAATCAGACCCGTCAGCTCTCGGGGCATACCCCCGCAAACGAACCGCCAAGAAGTAGTGTCCCGAAGGATACAATCCCGTCTTCGCGATCTGACTTATCACCCGTGGGCCGAAAGTTGGTAACAGTTCGCACTCAGCCCCCAATGCAGAGTGCTGTTACCGAAGGAAACCCATGGTTGCAAATCCGAAGTTGGGCAACCCGCCCTCCAACCCTACTAATAGCCTAGAGGTCTAGTTCATTAGGCAGCAACCTCCGTATATCGCCAGGCCACACTAAGATGGTGTTCCGAAAATAAGAAGTGAAAAGATACCCTAAGAGGGTGTTACTAATGCCAAAACCTATAATTTCTATTCCCAAAACAGATAGTTTCTCAAAAAGTATTTTCTTCCAGCGAAGTCCCGGTTCCACGCGTTTTTATATAGACCATAATTTCTACCCACCTCACAAATATTATTCAATGCTGCATCTGCCTAACCCCTAACTTCCTAAACTTCCCGCGACTAATCCTTTTACGCCGTTATTTCCATTAACATGCCAACATTTTCGTTCTGCCCCACAACAGCCCATCCCACTACAATCCTTTTACCCACAGGCTACATCCACAAACCCTCTCAGCGTAAACTTCCACCGCTCTGTGGCATGCAATACCACAATCTGTCCTTTTCTCTATCCAGAATGAACCACCTTCCAATGCCAGAACCTTGCCAGTTGCTTACACCCTCGATACCACACGGAACCCTGCAGGGCAACTGCCCATTCTTGTCTATTCCCACTACCTCATTCCAAAATAACCACTATATACCCCCATTGCCAAAAACCGATTCCTATTCTCCCTCACCCTATCAAGCCCCATCGACGAGCTGCGATGCAACCCCACACTCCCCTACTTTCTGCCTTCTGAGGCCTGCTTCCACCACAAAACACCAAACACTTCCAAGGATGCCATGTCAGAAAGGCAGTATATTCCATAACCCCATATTGTGTTGTCGCCCTCGAGCATCGAACGATCCCAGAGAGTCAGGACAACTAGCAAGGCTACCCAGTCAAGAATCTTCTTTTTCACCTCGTAGTACGCTGAAGTTACCTACTTCCGCCTGGTCCGCGGCTGAATCCTCCGAAGCCACTGCGGAGTTGTCCAAAGCTCATTTTCCTTCTTTTGTGATAGCTTCAACTCACGCTCCTCACCATGCACTTTCTCCGTCTAATAACTCCCCCACTTGACCAAGCTCAGACACTCACTTCCACGCGAAAGGGTCATCCTTTATCGTATTCAACTCTCAGTCCATCTTAAATGGGCTTCATCACTAAGAAAATTAAGCCATAACATTAAGTCCTGATATTATCCTTATTACTGATTCCTGGCACACGGAACAGCTCCACAAGCAAAAGTATGCCTGAGGGGTACAAAGTTTTAGAATAAATAGGGTTGCAGAAGCGGAGGTAAGTTCTTGTGTACCTACAGCAAGCCCTATCAGAAAACCCCATTAGACATACCATACGCAATTACCTAAGGCTAGCAAATCGGTTCTCAAATATAGTCATGCACTTTGGTTGTGTATATCGCCCGCCCTCCTCTACTACCACAGAATTATCTCCTTTGATGGAAACCTCTAACTACCTTCCACCACTACCGTCGGCAGCGAACTTCAAAGCCGGTAATTTTAACCGGCCTAAAATATCCTGGGCGAAACTCGAAGCTACTTCCAACCGAAGAGACTTTGTCTCCCATACTCACATTAGGGGTTGGGTGCAACACGGTAAAGCTCTCACTAGAATTGCCAACATCCTGGATCATATAGTCGCTCAAAGCGCTTCCAGCTTTTCCGTTTCCGTTCTGCATAAATTTTCAGGTAGTGACCATATGGTGCTGTCAGGTAATTTTCATTCAGTCCCCGCCCATCGGGCTATAAGGCCACAATCAACAATCCTCTCCGATTAAACAGGAACCCCTGTTCAACTTCTTCCGTAACCAATAATGGAGCAGTTTTTCTGACGGCTGACCCCCAACGAGCGGCTGATCACTTTTGCCCTAACACGGAAAACTGCCTCCTGAAGCTTGGTTCAACTGTCCAAAACTCCTTCCTCCCTCCAACGAAAGTACTTTAAGATGCAAAGACTTTACTTCCGAAACCACTACTTCTCTCTTCCCATGAGACTAACGCGTCTCACTGATACCATCCGCGAACCAAAGGGTGACTAGCCTCATAACAAAGAAGCCATAGCTCTGAGGCCCCCCAACAAAGCACTAAAACACTCACTCCTACATAAATTTAGAAGTTGGAAAACAGATACTACTGCCCAATACGCTGTGTTATGGAACAATACTTCGGCCGCCTCCACCTCAGATATCGCTGGGGACTTTAGCCTTTACTTCGCCGATTCCATGGCCCAGCCAAGGACGAAGACCCCGCGAATAATCTTGCTATCACTAGCTCTTCTCTGCTTAACCTAGCGTTTGAAGTACACATATTTCAAGGCTCATTTTACCCTACAAAGAATCCGCGCATCCTGAACCAGATAAATTGGCCTCAGCTGCAATCAGTGACGGTGGATAGGCCCTTCCACCTCTGTTACTAAATTTATTTACTTCGTTGCTCAGATCCAGCTTAGTGCCGTCAGACTAGAAGCGTACAGTCATCATTTCACGACACAAAAATTGAACCGTCCAAGAACCCGCCAATTACCGTCCCATTATTGACACCTCTATAATTTCAATAATAATGGAAACGATTGTCAAAGACGAAGTTACTACCCATCTTCTAGCTTCGAACCTTCTGAGTAATTGGCAGAGGGCTTTTCACAAATCGTAATCATGCTCCACGTGTCGGTTCGACTCCCCCAACCTGGTGATGAAGGCTGTTGATAGAGAGCAGGAATTAGTCATTGTCTACCCAGATCTGCCGAAGGGTTTCGACCGTGTTCTACACCACATTTTCATCTCTAAATTGCACTCCCCTGGGATTACTGACCTATGGCCTTCCTGGCTGCAATCTAGCCTTATTATCCTCAAGAGGTCCTCGCCAATGGGCATGTACCCGACCCGAAACCTGTTACTAGTGGCATTGTACAGGGCAGCGTACTGGGTCCTTTCCTACTTCTAATGTACAATATTGACTCACTGGATCTGGTTCATCATGGCACTCCATTCTTGTTTGCAGATGATATAAACCTAGTCTACTCTTTCAATTCTAATGGTGCTGCCAGTGCTGCTTGCAAAACTTCCGCTGACCTCTCTGCACTTGACCGCTGGGGTCACTCCTGGGTGATGAATCTTTCCATCGATAAGTGCAAGGCCCCAACCTGCAGATTCCAGTAGCCCCCTGGATCCTCAACCGTTGGTGGGCCCCCGTTAGTCAGCTGACCTACCATCGGCGACTTCGGCCTCAACCTTCTGGCTCCCTCAAATTCCCTGAACATGCCATCACCCAAGCGGCAAAGGCTGGACGAGGTGTGGCCCTACTCTTCAGCTCCCTTCTTCTCCGGGGCAGTGTCATCAGCATCTTCAAATCCCACACCATGCCTTTTCTTGAATACTGTCCAATATTGTTTTCTTATATAACAAAATTCGACAGGATTGCGCTATAAAGCATAAAAGGGCATTTTACTAATCAACTACTCTGATCTCGCCTTGTGCCTGTGTATTGACCACGGTCAAGAAATATACTATACTATACTATACTCTACCTGTTTGGTCCACTTCTTCAAGCCATAGAGAAAGATGCCAACATCAGAATCTAGACCCACTCTGGCTCGGCCGCTTGAGACTCGACTTAGTATTCTTGTATAACCTGCCCCATAACCGGTCTTTTTCACTTGGCCCAGAAAACTTCTCCTGTGAAATCTTCCTGACCTACTTCAGCATAAGCCTTTTACGTTCCCTTCCAGTATAGATAAATCGGCCAGGATATTTCCAAGTTAATTCTATGCCATTCGATCTAACCTTACCTGCTTCTTCCAATCACTGATATTTTTTCTGGGACTCCACTGTTATTGCTCCTGCTCCTCTTATATGTGCGTATATATACATACGTATATGTATGCATTCGCTCTGCTTCCTGCAATTTCTCACAAGCCTTTTTCTATGCTACAGTCCGGCTGACCTTCGTGTTTTTGTCCATTCCTTCTACTTCCGTGCCTCACCTCTACCGTATCCAATCCTTCCAAATCACTTGTCATCTGATCCACCATTGACGTCTTGCACTGCTCGCTGCCTGTTTTACAGTGAGCTATATGCCCTGTCCGCCGACCATTCATTGCAGAGTACCGGTGCTCCATTTCTAGCAGAACCGTAGCAGTGCATTTCACTTCTTTCTCCGTTGTCCCCCGCTATCACAGTCTCCTATGCCGATTTCAAGCCACACTCAAGTATATCTGTCGGCTCTCAGATGCCCCCAGATGGACCAATTGGATTCTTCATATGACTTTGACTCTCAAACTCACGGGGCATTCATTTGAATCCGCCGTTGGGTTCGTTCAAACTCACCACATTTTCTTTGGTGTGCACACACGCATTGCACCTCTATCCCCCCGTTAATCCCCCCTGGGAGCCCATCTTTCCTACTCTTATCACGCATATTCCTATATTTTCGCGAATTTCTTCCGTCCGTCCTGTGGATTGCATAAACTACGTCATGCATCTGGCACGGTTCTGGCGCCTCAGAAATAAACCATTATTACCAATCGTGTTGTATCGCTTGTTTGACACTTGATCACCTTTCAAAACATTCTTGGCGAACCGGTGTGGCCACTTCCATGAAAATGGACATGATAAAATGGCAGTACTTGCCAAGTCAATTGACGTGTGCCGACTTAGCATCCAAAGGCATTGGGCTGAAACGACTCAAACGACTGGAATTTTGGCCCACTGGCTCCGAATTTTTATGTGAAGTTGGAGAACGGTGGCCAAAGTTCCCCAACAGTAAGACAATTCTTGATTTCCCGATTTTGCAGACCTAAAGAATTTTTACGATACCGGCGATTCAAACATCCGTGGTCCCTGTGGACTCTCTGATCTGAAACTCTTCGCCGTGGGCTAACCTGAAGGGCTCAGTGGCTTGGATGGCTTGAGTTCAGTGTTTCCTTAGAAACTTGAAGACCATAATCGAGTCGCACGCTGTCCAAGGAGTCCGATCTGCGGAACATGATATCATTATATTTGTATAGAGGCAGGCTTTCGGCGGGATTATCTTGCACCCACTGCAAGGAACCTATGTTCTTTTGTCTGTTAGCACTGTCAGCGGATCACTTAGTAAACCTCGGCCGATAGTGATTAACGGAATTATTTGCTCTGGAGGAGGATTGGCTAACAGAGAAAAACCAGTTCCACGTAAGCACCCGATCATTATAGCGCCCCGAAATAAGGTCATTGAAGCAATTATTAGAGAGCGACCCAACATGGAAGACCACAAGGGAACTGCTCACCTACTTGTCTTGTTGCGTGGAAAATCATTGGATTTTGAAGATGGCCGCTTCCATGAGTCGAATTGTACACAAATGTGTCAGCTGTGGGATTTGATCAGCCAGACCCATGGAACAAAATTACGGCGGAGGTGACACCAGCACGGGTAGAACCAGATTGTCCATTTTCATCTATTGGAGTGGATTACGTTGATTCATTCCTCATCCTAGAAAAAGGGTCATCAGAGAAATTCTCTGGTTGTCTCTTTACGTGCTTAAGGACACCAGCAGCGTACATTGAAGCGTCACATTCACTACCGATTTACTCTTTTCTCATGTCACTAACGTGATTTGTGAATCGCCGTGACGCCCCGAAGGAAATGTACGGCGATTGGAAAACAAACTCTATTGAATTCGAATCTGAGCTAGGACAGTTCATTCGCATTCTAAACAACTATTCACTAAACAGAGAAATTCTGGGCCGTCAGAATGAGTGACATTTCAATTCACATCAAGCCTTCAAGCATCGCGGAGGAATGTAGGAGGGGTGGATAAGATCAGCCCGTCGTAGGTTGGGTGCCGTTTCGTGAGAGCAGGTCCCCAAGGATGACCTATTTGACGGAAGCTGAAAGGACTTTGATTGATTGACCACTGAAGCCGGAGTGTGACTGCAATGAACAAATCGACTTACTGATGCCCAATCATATCATTCTAATGCGATCGCCGCCGTTTTAGAATGGAGTTCAAGTCGGCTTACGATAGCACTACTCTCGGCACCGGGGACAAGTGCAACTATTAGCTATCTCGTTTTGGCTTCTCTCGGTTCACTAACACTTACCGCTGTTGCAGTCGCGCTGGAAGTGGAATCGGGTTAGCCGAACTCCCCAGGTCGGCGACCTTGCCTTACTCAATGGGGAGCCGCAAGCAGGAGACGATTAACCGAAAGGGGCCATCGCCGGCATATCACCGTGACCAGAGTGTCTGATTAGAAAAGTTGTGCTCAAAACCGGTAACAGAGAGGTACCTAGAGTTATACGCAGAATCTGACTTTGGAGGGGAGTCAACCAGCACTGAGTAGCCCACTGTGTAAGGACACTGGATCACTGGCTGAAACGGTTGTGGCAAGTGTAAATAGCACCATTTCCGAAATGGCTTATCCCCTAGCTTGAGGTCTAAGCCGGTAGCTTAAGAAAAGCCAAACTGGCTTTGTCAAATTGGTGCTAAATCTGTTCCCGGATCTACATTTTTGTCTTATCCTCCCTTCTCTTTACCTTCCTCACGGATCCGACTTTAGCGCCTATCGACATCCATCCCCCCCCCCCCGATAATCGACTTTCATACATTACGTTGTTCATCCCGACCTGGAACGGACTGGTAGTACGCATAAGCCGACACACACATAGTGCTTCGTTTGACTAAGTTAACTTCGTGTGTATCCCTATCCTCCATCTAATTATCTCTATTTATGAGCAACTTACCACACCCGCCTGCAAGCACGCCGCTTGCTCGTCGGCCGACGGTCGCTGTTCTCGGCCCCACTCTTATTTGCGCTCCCGAATTCTTTTGTCTGATTGGTTCTCTCCTTGAGCTGAAGGCCGCTGTTATCTGTGCCCTCCGCGCAGACAGCATGTGCTAACCTCAGACGTATTCCGTTTCTTGATTGCTAGTGGTCAAGTTCCCCGACATTTTGGGCGAAGTCAGACACTGTTTAGTGCTTTGGACACGATCGAAAGTAGTCAGGCACCCCTTTTGTTAAGTACTGGCTTCCTTGTTACCATCTTGCCAAAGGACGACAAATCACGAAGAAAGTGCTTTGAAGACGTATACAATTACACATGGACACCTCGCAATTTGAGGTTTTTATATCTTGAATATTATGGTGATTCATTTATTAGTAACGTACCATCAGACGATCTCGTTCTCTTCCACCGACGGTTCAGGAGTTTACGCGATTGATCCCACCAGACTTCACGGATGAAATCGATAGGCACCATAACTTTTTCTGGGGCTCATGGGGAACGGAAGAACCTAATGAGAGGCCGATTTGGTGGTAGGATTGCTGATAGGTTATTGCAACGGGGTCTACTTTTGCTCTGCAATACTCCCAAGCCAGCCGTCGTGGTGGCACGCTGGAGGTCATAACCCGCTTCCGAAAGAGGATGATTCTTCCGATTTGTGACAAACAGCCGCGCCCAAAGAAATGTTATTGACATTTGTTACTAAGTGTGAGGGGATAATGGACGGACAACTGCCAATACCTATAGCCTTGGACTGTCGTGATCCGCCAGTGCCCGCGCTCAAAGAAGCACTTATCCTGACGGCATGCCCACGAGATATTCCGACCAGTGGTTTTTGAGATGGAATTGTTGGTCTGTGGAGGTGGGTAAACTACCTCATATCAGTGTTTTGGAGGACAAGGGCCGGAAAAATTCTTTTATTATTACAACGGCGGCGGTAAGGGGTAACCCGGGAGAGCAGATTCAGATCGATGATTTAGTGCTTGCAATTTCGGGGGCTTTGTCGCGCGGCCGGTGGTCTCAAGGGACATTAAAAAGCACTATGAATTCGGACAACGGCGTGGTACGAACGGCAACAGTGAGAACTATTAAGGGATTAGAGCTCAGTGCTATTATAAAGATGCATCTTATTGAAGGTCAGCCGGACGGTAGTGGTGTACGTTCAACAGCCAACTCTCCTCAAGTGTGAGACAGGTCCTTAGATTTACCGGACCGGCAAGGACCACCTGGATTTAACTCACTTGTCCAACTACATACTGATCATAAAGATGATCAGTTTCAGTATTAAGGAACCGCAGGGCCAGCCCTTGCTCGAGACTGACCACCAATAGCTGCGCACGAGGTAAATCTGTGTCACATTTTTGGGGCCAGTGTGAGGGAGCTCAAAAAGCCTTGTTCCATTCATCAACATCTAGATTACAAACTTTACCTTACTAGTGCAAACTACTTTTTACTGGAGTTCCGACTGTTTGTTTCACTGTTCTAAACCGCTGTAACAAATCGGACCTTCACGGTAGCCTTGAGCGTGGGTTGCTCAGCTTGAATCTTTGTGACTGCATTCGATCATCTCAGCCTCCATTTCCAACATTTTTCCATAATCTAGCTGCGGTTGTCTATTTTTCTTTTAGCTCGGAGCATGCAAGCCCAGAAGGAATACTACCGGGGTTTGCTTACTGTACAATTTCCCAGTTTGTCGTATGTAGTACCGCAGCCATTTGGAACCGACTTTATTTTGGATTTTTCCGAAGTTGGTTGCCACTCCTCGCTCAAACGTTTAGTCGGCTGGACCTGCACAGCATCCTCCGTGACATTTGATTTAGTACGCAGATCTTCGGTTGCATTTTTATCCGCTTAACTTGTTACTGGCGCTGTTGCTTTTATATCAACTTGATTCCCATTGTCAGGGGCAGAGACTTTAATTTATCCCTCCAATCAGGCAGTCAGCTGTGGTGCGGGGGAATGCACTGACCTGGGTGTTGATGAGGACGTGGAGTGAAATCCGTGCTTTCTTTGGTACCGCTAAAAACGCTTGAAGCTGATAGAAATATATTTCTGTCTGCCTATTAATTTGCGATTCTGGATGGGTGCACACCCTCTGTTTCCCAGGCGCGAACGACTGGTGACGCGTGTGACAGCCGGTCGTGGAAAATCCCTCTTTTTCCCTCGCGATTCAGTGTTTTTCCTAACATCACTCATTTGCCTACACTATTGACTTGTCTTTACGAACTGGCTGTTTTTATGGACCAATTGTTGTTTGTTCACGCCCAGAGCGCTACTTTGGCACATCCTTGTTCAATACCTGCGTGACGCACGTGCCGTTTGCTCACACGCTGCTATTCGGTTTCTCGTTGTTGAGTCCCTGTGATCGTATTATTGAGGTTTGTATATTTTTTGTCATTGTTCATGTAATAATTTAGTATCGTAGAATATCACGGATAATCGTCTTTTGATTTCGGGAACCGTTTCGAATTTGGCTACGCATTTCTCAAACGTTCGTTACAATACTCAATAGATCAATTTGGAACGAGGAAAAACACGCAAAATACCAAGAAAAGGATCGAAAACATTGGAATCCGAACAGGAAGTAACACGGCAAGTCTCTGGGGAGGTTTTGGGTACATTTGATTTTTTAGTTAATGTTGGATCGCCTAGTCCTGTCAGTGCTAGTTCATGTGGTAATGAGAACAATATTGATCGTAAGGATGTTGATTTATATAGGCTGAGAATACTAGACCTAGAACAACAGTTACTATCGGCTAGACTACAGGCGCAGGAAGCAGAGAAGAAATGTACACAGAAAGAGCGAGAGCATGAGACCAGCGACTTTGACACTTCCGATAGATTAGGGTGCAATAAGATAGGGAACCCCACGCCGGTCGCCGACTTCAAACCAACATCGATCGATCTGCCTAGAGTGGAGCTAACGGTTTTCGACGGGCGAGCTGAGCAATACTGCAAGTTTGTCAAGCCGTTCGAGACGTTCGTCGAAAATAAGGTAACCGACCCCGGGGCAAAGGCTTCTCTACCTTACTCACTACTGCCGAGGCCGAGAAAGAGAAGCTATAGACGGATGCACCATGATTGACCCGGAGCAAGGCCACACAAGGGCAAGGAAGATTCTGAGGGACTTAATTGGCCAACCGTTCAAAGTAGCCCGTAACCTAATACAGGGCGTGATGGTAGAGGCAAAGAAAACCAAGGGCGACGTCTACACAATGGCCGACCTGGTGATTAAGATTCAAAACTGCTCCATAGCCCTCGACCATTTAGGTTACAGGGCCGACCTAGATGCCATGCACACTTTAGAAAACATAGTCCGTCACCTCTCTCCCGAACTACAGGGTCGGTGGGCGGAAGAAGCAGAACGGATAAGCCGAAGCGACAGAGTAGCCAACTTTGAAGACCTACCGAATACTTGGACAGGCAAACGAAGATAGCTGACAGCAGGTTCGGCTGACTCATCCGGGACAGCAACCGGGAAAATAAGCCCAGTACTAGCCAAGCTCAAACACCTGTACGGGAACATCCAAAATACCAGCCTTGGACCAATACGCATGTCATTTTACGAGATACTACGGCGCAACCCAATCGCAGATCCCGTGGCACTAGCCATGGACTACCAGAATGCCTCAAGTTCGGCAACGCCACAATAAACGAACGGTGGGAAATGCGAGGATTGCAGGAGCATGTTTTATCTGTCTCAACACCACGCACCGGGCAGCAGCCTGTAGAACAAGGAACCGATGTGGTTACGAGGGCTGCACGGGCGAACACCATCGGCTGCTGCATCAGGCGGGAGTAACCTTGCCCGAGACGAGTACCAAACCCAGCGTTATTTGTTCGACGTCACGATCTGCCAGTAAACCGGTACTATTAGGCGTAGTGGCCGTGGGAGTAGTGACCCCGACTGGGGTGGTCAAAGCTTTGGCTTTCGCCGATAGCGGATCCGACACTACTCTAGTGAAAGAGCGGTTTGCCGACAAACACAGGCTCGCTAAAGGTGCGACGTCGTTGGCAGTGAGCACGGTGGGCGGAACACAGGTAATGACCGCCGGTAGGTTGAGGCTGCAACTCATCTCTCTAGACACTAACGAGGAGATTGAACAAACGGAGGCATTCACGCTGGCGGATCTCCCCATGAGAGAACCAAGGTCAGTGAACGCAATCTTCACTCGGTGGCCCCACCTGCAGGATGTAACCGTTGTAGACTGGGAAGATGATGAATTGGATCTCCTCATCGGCCGCGACGTGCCAGAGGCGCATTGGGTGCTTGACCAGAGAGTGGACGACCGCCAGGCACCTTATGCCGTACGCACGGCTCTGTGATTGATGTTATACGGTCCAGTAGGGGGACGTGGTTCCGTGAATTACTTATCCGCCGAAACGGACCGCATAGAATATCATCTGCAGCGGCTGTATGAAAAGGAGTTTCATGACATTGGAGACGAAGGACCATCGTTGTCTCAAGAGGATCACTCCGCTCTACAAACGGTACGGCAAGGCACTAGAGGCCTCAAAAATCAGTTCAAGGTTCCCCTCCCATGGCGCACATCGGTCGACGCGTGGACTGACAACAGAAATTATGCTCTTCAATGATTACTACGACTAAAAGAACGCTTCATTCGAGACCAGAATCTGTGGGAACGATACGCGGATTTAATGAAGCGAAACGAAGCCCTCGGTTACGTTGAAAAGGTGCCCGCCAACACCGACAGCAAAAGGGGTATCTGGTATCTGCCTCACCACCCGGTTATCAACCCCAAGAAACCCAATAAACTGTTCGTGGTTTTCGACTGTGCGGCCAAGTTCCAGGGCAAGTCGTTAAACGATCGCTTGCTACAAGGGCCTGACTGGACTACACCACTGATCGATGTTTTGTGCCGTTTCAGAGTGGGTAAAGTGGCTTTGTCTGCCGAAATTAGGGAAATGTTTCATCAGGTGAAGATTCCGGTAGGAGAACTAGATGCGCTGCCTTTCCTGTGGTGGAAAGAGAGCGACCGGGACAACGCAGTGGTGAATTATAGGATGACCGTCCACCACTTCGGAGCCATATCGTCACCATTTTGTGCAAACTACGCCCTCCGAGAATCAGCGAACAAACACGGCGATCTAATCCATCGGACGGTAGTAGATAGCGTCAGCAGGAACTTCTACGTCGACGACCACCTTGGGTCATTCGATGATGTGGAATCAGCTCTAGAGCAGTTCAGGGGTCTGACGAGATTGCTGGGAGAGGGCGGCTTCCATCTAACTAAATGGATGTCGAACGCTTCAGAGGTGCTGAAGGTCATCCCGTATCACGAAAAGGCCGAAAGAGTAAGGGGTTTGGACGGCTCCCCACTTCCTATCGAGCGCACTTTGGGAATACAATGGGACGCGGAAACGGACGATTTTGTTTTCGAGCTAAACGTTCCCGGGCTGCCAATAACCCGTCGTGGCATACTATCTGCCGTCTCAAGTTTGTTCGACCTGCTCGGTTTCGTCTAACCATGGCTGCTACCCGGAAAGATCTTGCTGCAGCGGCTGTGCCGTAAGAAAGTTGATTGGGACCAGTCACTGGACCGAGGGGACCGGTTGGACTGGGAAGAATGTTTGAACACCTTGAAGAAATTAGGGGACACAAGGATTCCACGACGTTTGACTCCTGGCCACGCAACGCGAACAAGAGAATTACATGCCTTTTCCGATGCATCCGAGGTCGGTTATGGAGCTGTGGTGTACGGACGATGGTGCGTAGGAAATGGACAATATACTACGAGGATCCTGTTTGCTAAAGCCCGCGTTGCCACACTGAAGTCCGTCCCGATCCCATGCCCTGAACTCAGCGCAGCCGTGTTGGCAGTCAGGGCGGTGTAAGCGGTGAAGAGATGTTTCGATCTCTACATTTGGTCGGTTAACTTCTGGACGGATTCAACGATAGTACTTCACTACATAAACAACGTCCGGAGCCAGTTTAGTACTTTCGTTGCTAACCGACGCACGGTTATCCACGATGAATCAGCCACGAACCAGTGGAATCATGTCCGGTCTGGCGATAATCTGGCCGACCTGTGCTTCCGAGGTGCGAACAACTTCAGGCAACTAGACACGTAGACGAGAGGGCCAAACTTCCTGCACTTGCCCAAACAGGACTGGCCCGTGTTCGAATTAAAACCCCCTACTGAACTGGAACTGGAGATCAAAGGCGTAGTGATAGCGGCCAACGTCGTCGAAGCGTCATCCATTCTATCGCGACTGGTCAGGTTTTCTTCCTGGATGAAGACGCTTTGTTCGCTAGTTTGGGTAAAAAGATTCAAGAGAAATTTACTAGCCATGAAGAGGCTACGGCCCTCAGGCCGGATACGGGTCGGCCCGATAGGTCCCGATGAGCTACAAGCTGCAGAATACGATATTTTCAGAATGATGCAACGCGAGGCTTTCGCCCGAGAACTCAAGAGGGCGGAAGAAGTGGGGCAAACCAATAAAGACACCATCTTTATGAGGCGAGCTGAAGCGTTTAAACCCCAAACTCATCGACGGACTGCTGCGGGTGGATGGTAGGCTGGCCAACTCCCACCTGAGCTTCGACACAAAATATCCTATGCTGCTGCCGGCGCGACAACCTGTGGTAGAGCTAATGATCCAACACGTCCACGCCGTGGATGGATATGCCGGGGAAAGTCACGTGACGAGCGTCATCCGAAAGCGCCTTTGGTTGTTGAGAGGACGAGAAACTGTAAAACGCGTAATCCGACGTTGTGCGCAATGTAGGAGACGCAATGCCGCGGCGGGCAAACAACTCATGGCCCCACTACCAGAATGCAGGGTGACTACGGGCTGGTGGCCGTTCAGTGACACCGGGCTGGACTATTTCGGGCCCTTGTGGATCAAGTGCGGGAAAAGATTAGAAAAGCGATATGGATGTGTCATGACGTGCATGAAGTCACGTGCGGCACACCTAGAAGTCGCACATTCGATGACGACCGATTCGTTTCTACGGGCCTCGCAGACATTTATCAACCGAAGAGGCGTACTGGCCGATATATACTCAGATAATGGATCGAACTTTGTGGGCGCTTACCGGGAATTGCAGCGTTGGCACAAGAACTGCAGGATCGAACCATGGCCTACGGCATACGATGGCATTTAACCCCCCCCCCCCCCAAAGGCCAGCCACCGAGGCGGCATATGGGAACGCATGATCCGGTCCGCCAGACGGATATTGCTGTCAATCATGGAGCAGCAGCCGCCCGAAGACGAGACGCTGAACACCGTCATGACTGAGGTGGAGAGAATTCTGAACAACCGCACCTTGGTTCCAGTAATGAACGGCGGCCCCGCCCACCTGGCGCTCACCCCGAACGACTTATTAACGTTAAGGTCGAACGAGGGTTTCCAAGGGCCGGTAAACCTTCGTGGGAGCTACCTCCACGGATGGAAGCAAGCGAACTATCTGGCCAAGGTCTTCTGGAGGCGATGGCTGCGGGAGTACCTACCGGCTTTGCAGACTCGACAGAAGTGGCTGGTGAAAACAAGACCATTCAAAGTTGGGGATATAGTTATGATTGCCGACGAAAGCGCACATTTCAGCATTTGGTCTTTGGAGGTAGTTATGGAAACCATCGAAAGCACTGACGGAATGATAAGAACGGTGAAGGTAAAGACAGCTAACGGAGTGCTCATTCGTGACATGTGTAGTATTAACCTACTCGAGAGCGAAGACGGAGGAGCTGATAACCCCGAGGCCCAGTAGACCTTTTTACACTAGTCATCGAGGTGGATAAAACAACACCATATAAACCACACGGTCTCTGTCAAACTCGTTACAGTGCTTGCGGTCTTTCGTTGACATTACAGAAGGTTCTTTCCGATATGTGGTGATGAAAGCGAGCCCATTGTACATCCCAACACATACGCAAATGCACGACGCACTCTACACCCCGTAACCCCATCAGACATGTGACCGTGTTCGTTGTTTTTTTTGACGTTACCGAATGCCCCTTGCATATGTAGAAGTAGCGGAGCTTAGGTCACACACACATGCTACATTTTACTCGTTTTCTTGCCAGCCGTCTTTTGTTGATATTGCAGAAAGTCCTCCTTTGATGTGTAGTCATACCTGTGATTTCATTGTACACCCCGGCACACACACACACTCACACACACTCGCCCAAGCACATACATCCAGGACAGGACGGCCCTTTACAAGGACAGCATCTATGTGACCCCTTCACTCCCAATATCGGTCATTTGGTCTTGTGGACGATGTAGACTAGCCTCACGTCTATGTAGCCAATGGGTTAGGTGCGACCAGTAGTAGAACGTTGACGACGAGCCTTAGGCGCGCGCACTGACAGCAGAGCCTAGGCAGGTAGAAAGAATCAGTACCTTTATATCGAACCTTTGACTCTGCTAAGTATCCAGGAGGATTTTGGTGGGCGGTGTAACAGCCGGTCGTGGAAAATCCCTCTTTTTCCCTCGCGATTCAGTGTTTTTCCTAACATCACTCATTTGCCTACACTATTGACTTGTCTTTACGAACTGGCTGTTTTTATGGACCAATTGTTGTTTGTTCAAGCCCAGAGCGCTACTTTGGCACATCCTTGTTCAATACCTGCGTGACGCACGTGCCGTTTGCTCACACGCTGCTATTCGGTTTCTCGTTGTTGAGTCCCTGTGATCGTATTATTGAGGTTTGTATATTTTTTGTCATTGTTCATGTAATAATTTAGTATCGTAGAATATCACGGATAATCGTCTTTTGATTTCGGGAACCGTTTCGAATTTGGCTACGCTTTGATCAAACGTTCGTTAAAACGCGTCCTTCCTAGGGATCCGGGTAAAGGAGACAGGGCCGTTCTAGCAGACCTGGTTCTTGCAGGCCCAACCGTTAGGTTAGTAGAAGATGAAAGCTGCGTGTTAGGACCAGAATCTGTTAAAAGAGACCACCGAATTCGACTGTGAGGGTGAGAAAGAGAGCAGTATTTTTGCCGGTTCAAAAAGTCCTATAACAGAGGTGGAATACCCAAGCAGCAGGTCAAACATCTAGGCAACTAAGCAAAAGGCATCAAGCGAGACATGTAAGTCGTGCCATGCGGTAGCAGAAGGCTGCTACTTCGTAGCTCCGGGGGAGTTATCTTTAACGACGGTACAGCTAGAAGGGAGGAATAATATCGGAAAGTGCCCGAGGCACTAAGGACGGGTGGCTTGCCCCCTCAGCAACCAAGAATGAAGAACCATGGGGCGGGAATACAGCGAGGAAAACAAACTGCCCCGCCACGACCCATTCATTGGCCAAGCCCAAAGTTTGGCGGGGGATATTGTGCTGTCCAAAGTTTTCGGTGGAGGCAAATTCTCGGGGCACCGTGCCTGTTACACCGGATGGGTCTACATTTTCTAACCTGGCTTGTGATGGGGTGAGGCCGAGTGCGGTTAGTTTGGGCTTCATGCAGCTTACTCTCTGAATCGAAAGTGGGAGCCGTCCTCTCTTATTCAGTCAACGTTTAAAGCTCATGGAAGAAAAAAGCTTCCTAATGTAAAGACAAAAGCTGGAAAATCAACTAAAAATATCTGCTAATCTAGAGAATAATAACCTGGAACGCATTAAGATACTGAGCCCGGCACAAGCCGTACCACTGCAACCTAGCTGACCCTGGGTTAACACTAAGGTACCTGATGAAATCGTTTTCGAGTTTACTGAAAAACGAAAGGACTGAAAGAATTCTGGACAAACTAGCCACGCCGAATTTGTTCAAGACCAGAGGAAACGGATCGACGCGCCAAGGCAACCAAAAGCGGTAGTCGACGTTCGCGTGGAGTCCGAAATAAACCTGACATTTGCGTACGCCACGACTGAGAATAGCAGTGCAGCACGTAATGTTTCGAGCTCGGGACTAAAGGCCTTTCCAGGGGCAACAAAGCGGGGTCACCCCGGAAATCGCTTCCAATGGTAGGTCAGACAAGAGAGGCGTAAATTAGTTGATAGCACCGTTCACAAAACCACCATTTTGATGTAAAAAGCCTGCTGCTTTCAAGGTAATCTGGGTGTCTGACAGCAGGATAACAGCCCGAAGTGGTCGCTTTGACTATAACTTGGTTAGGGCAGGGGAATCTTAACGAAGTATCCCAGGAATATGGAGCATTTAGGCGAGATAATAAAGGTGGAAGAGAAGGGGACTGGGTTACTCTGCCGACAGCCTGACTTAGGCCATTGGGAGGTCCCGACTAACTAAGACTCGACTGAATTGCAGGTCGAATCTTGCTTCGCTAGGGCCACATGTAAGATAACCTGCACAGTCCGCATCTACGGAGGGCCTCAGGCGACAGCGGAAGAAGTCTGAACTCCCACAGATGCTTGCAAACCGTTTGACCACAGACAAAGTAGTTTTGTGTGGGAGACAGATTTCCACCTTCAAAAAATCAACAGGACAATCGATACCTCACCAAGGAGACCAAAGGACGACAACTTTCTCCGGTGGTTTCAGTCGTTTTTTATTAGGAAAAGTGTGATTCTAGCCACGAGGCACATAGGAGGTAAGTGTCGGCCCTTTTCAATCTAGTCATGGGACAGCATTGGAGGAGCGTCAAAGGCTTCATAGCAGAAGAGAGACTGGGCAAAATGGCCATGAAGTCCCAAAGGGTACACTCAGCAAAGAGTTCAATAAAGATGTTTTTACGTGAATGTATTGGCAGGACCGGTTTCGACGGACTAAAGGGGACAGCCGGAGGGAAGCAGTCATCACCGAATCACTCAGACACTTTGCCAGGAGGAAGCTCGGAAGCTAAGAAAGTAAGATTATTCCGATCTACAGGAAAGCGCCTACTTTGGAGGTCTAACAGCGGTCAAGATGGGCCCTACTGGTGGGGGACCAAAGCCAGTAAGTCTATGACAATCCGTGGGCAAAGATGGGCGGCTTGCAAGCTGCACAAAACTAAACTAGCCAGGAATAGCTAAAGGGTGGCAAGCGAAGGGGAGCAAAGGGTCCAAAAAGCAGAGTGTAATTCTGTCCAGAGCGGTTAATTAGCATCTGCCGGTATAAAACAGTAGCTGTACCGTGAATGTGTTCAATCCAAAAGTCGTACGAAGAATGTGTGGCAGCTGTAGAAGGAACACGGGGAGGTTCAACACCAAGCGAGGAATTAAAGACCAACTTGAACGTTATTCCGAATGTAAGTAACGCGTAGCCAGGTCGACAAACCTCAAAGCCAGATCGAGGTTTATCCACAGGCTCTAAAGTACTAGATTAACAAATTATACGCCTGCATATTATGTGCAAACCCCGGCTGTGCGGCCGCAACCTTTATCATTAGGGACCAGATTTCAGAAAAGTCACTGTCAGATACTACCGTACCGGCAGTCAGAGGTCAAACAAGAAAGATATCGCGAGAAGCAAGGGCGAAACTTAAACAAGCACTTAAAACTAGTGGATGATGTGTGCTGTATCCTTTCGACGACCCATAAGATTAATGGCCCTGTCATTTTTCGAGAGCGAATACCAACCAGCAGGGGAAATAAGAGAAAGAAATTAGTGAAGACAAGCGCCTCCAATACCCTAACTTTGCTTGGATTACGAAACGTTTCACCTGGAGCTGCGGCTTTCATAAAATGCTGTAGGGGCGGACAGGATTCACCCAGCTGGCACAGCCTCTTGCTGAACTCCTGAAAGCTTTGGTTACGTAACTGTATAGAGCACACTTAAAGAAGAAAAAGTGCTAAGGGACTGAATAGAGGCCATGGTGGTTGAAGCACTGGGTTGGGGTCCCCTAAAAAACTAAAAATTACCGACTGGTCATCTTAAGTTTGCCAATGACTAATTGTTTGGTGTGAACGGTGAGGAAACAGACCTCTAGACATTAAGTTCACATAACCTTATATCAGTTGCTCAGCAAGGATTTTGTGAAGACCACCTTGTTCGTTGGATCTGCTGTTCCTTGAGAAGGTGCTTGGCCGAAGGACAGTTAAGTTCAGTTGCTTGGACCTCAGCATGGCATTTTAATTCCGTGAACATCATGGCCCTGGACCTCGAAAGGCGGCATCTGGGGATGGTTGACAAGAAGGGGAAATGAGTAAGTGGATTCTTAATGTGGCAAGTGTCCATCGTTAAGGTAGTGAGTCGAGTCTTGAGATCGGAGGATGTGACATGTCTCGGTGTTAAGCCTTCTGTTCTTTCTCATCTTCATCAACGACCTAGCAAGCGGAATTACCGGCCCCACCCAGATGTTTCCTACTGCTCTCAAGGAGGCTGTAGTAGAAACATACCTTGACTTGCTAGCCGTATAAAACCGGTCATGCGAACAGGATAACCAGTTGAACCCCGCCAAAGGCCAGTGTCTCCCAGCTAATAGGTGATCGGTGGGAATCTCGTAGAACCGTGTCAAAAGGTCCCTCAAGTCAACACTCGGGAGTATCACTGGATAGCAGCGTCAAGTAGTCAAAGCAGTGCATAGCAGTGGTAAATATAGCCGGGAGGGAACTCTTCATTTTAGCTCCACTTTGTCGCGTGGAGGACCGGAGATTTCCGTTTGTGACCAAAAAGCCACTTAAAGGTAGCACCCGGAGCTCTGCGCGCACTCCTGGGAACCTTTCGGCCAGGATATAAATTGTATGGAAATGATGCGCGTTTCGATCACTACAGTGGTGACCGGGAAAAGGAGGTTGGCTACCCCCAGAGTCTCCGAGCTCTGGATCCCTTCGCACTGGAAAGGTGGCACTTAAGCAGGGATTTCACAAAGACCTCTAAGGTAGTGAAAAGGGCTTCACGTGTACTTCAAGGCCTGTTGTTCAGTTGCAGAAGGACGTACCATGGTGCATTGCCGAAGATTGCAGAGGGAGCATTTAGTCTCAAATGACGGCAAATTACTTCCCGAACCGGGTGTAATTCACAAAAATAGCATTTCTGGCGGCACGTAGCCGATTTACGCGTATCACCGACCCAGAACGGGATTTATTTGTAGTTTTAGCAGTAACAAACTAACAATCACAAAAGATGCTTACATAGGCAAGCCTCAAGTAAGCAGACGAATAGACTCAACAGTAGAGCCCAAGAGTTCAAGTTCCCGAGGTTCAAGCACGGCAGCCAGGAACGGAACTAAGACCATGCGAATCCCGGGCAGGTTGAATTTTTCAGGTGCTCTGTGTTGAAATAAGTTTTTGGGAGTACACTGAAATAATGAAAACTATTTTGTACCAAAGCACTTTCCAAAGTAACCTTCGAAGTAAGCCTTCACCTGGAGGGCCTCTCAGTTCTCCTCAAGCCGCCTTTGAGTTTTGTTAGATCTTTTGTTGTGCTACGGGTCTTCTCGTTCGGAGTACACGAGTGTGTTTCGATGGTTTACCTATCGTTAACGATTTCGGTTTGCGGCTCTCCCCGCTGCGTGCTTATCATGAAGTGTGAGAAATATCCGTGTCTGGCCGAAGGAGTTGGAAGCGAATAGCAAAAGGAATCGAATGTGGTGCCTGTAATAGGTGGGCCCATGCAGGCTGTTCTAACATTGGTAGGGATGTTCATCTGTTATACAGCATAAGAAGCTTGGTCGAATGAGTCAGTGGTCTATGCAAAGAGACTGCTTGAGGGCTGCAAGTGTGGCTCATTTTGAACAGTCCAAGAGTGATGGGGTCCAGCTTTCTCCTGAAGACAGTGGAAATGCTGTACTTAGGGGGCCACCACGAGGTGCATTATCAGGGCCGTAAGCGGAGGTCTAAGGACCGCCCCAGAAAGCAATCTTTAAAGTGACTGGGAACCATGTAGATAGTTGACTTGTTGCAGCCTCCTACACTCCAGGCAAACTGCAACGGTTGAGTGGGGGACCTGGAAACCGACGAAGAAAAAAGCAAATGAGGATTAAAATCCAGACGCAAGAGGCGACAGATAACGCTTTGAAGGGAAAGGAAACTAGATATCGGACTTTGGAGGCCCAGGTGGTGGTCCTCCAAGAGAGGGTGCAGTCAGTGGTGCGGACAAGGAGTAGTTCATACTGGAATCTAGGGCAAAAATAGACAAAAGCAAGAGGCTGGCGCAGAATGCACTGCGCATAGCAGGTGTTCCCAGCCGCGTTCCCTCGAAAAGAGTACGCAAAGTGAGGACCTGGAAGTCTCCGTTCGTTGGAATGGGAGCCTCAACTCACGATCAATTCCAGTCGAGTCTATCAATGACCATGCCGGGGATACGCTGCTGGATAGGGCTGCAGTGGTAGCTCAAAACTCAAGGGGCCGATACCACGTCATACCGGGAAAACATAGGTGGACTCAGGGTGGAATCATGGAGAAACCTCTAACGTCACTAGCGAAGGGTCAGCGAGGACAACGGAAAGTTCTACCCGGCTCTCGGGGCAACAGACCCAAGGCGAAAGTCAAGCCACCAAAGTTGTCGGGAATGGTTTTAATTGTGGACTCTCGGGAAGATAAAAACTGGAAGTGGTGCAAGCATTCGGAAGATGACGCGACCCTCACAAGCCCGGAGGCCATGAGCACTCCAGTAGAAATGAACAGGGAAGTATCAGAAGTACTAGACATCAACGGTCTCCACGCCACCCAACGATAACCGTAGTCGCAAAAACTTGCTACCGACTCAGGGGCTGAGCCAGAAACCGAGGCAAGTATGGGCAAAATGGAAAGTCTGTCCTTTGGAGCAAAAGCGGCGGTGATGTACACCAAAGCATGTTGCTTTGGCAACGCATGGATGTCTTGAATCTCAGGCCAGGGTATGCCCTCGGAATCTCCAGCTGTGCGCCTTTGAGCTCGTCCATTCCGACCGAAGGGTTAACGTTATTTAAGTCTACGGGGTAACGGGTACAAACCACGGCGGGGACGTTCGCATACTGCGGACTCTAACCGAATTACCCATGGGCGAGTATAAAGCCCTCTTAGTAGGGACTTCAACCTTACGCTCATTGACTGGAGGGTGGAGGTCTGCACGTCGGGATGGCAGCAGGAGGGCAAATTGGGGTCTGCATGCAAATCCGCTGCACCAACATGTTATGGAAAACACCCCATATCGGGCTGGATGCCCAACCTCCTCGCTCTATTTCGCAATAACCAGTCTCGCAGACGGTTCATCTGAGCTACGACGCTGCGAACCGTCAGACAAGAGTGACCACGTGTGTCATAATCACCCCGGGCAAGCGGCAACTCAAGGTACCCCGAGGGCTCGTTAGAAGATTCTAGTGCACGGACACAGATAAGATTCGCGATAGGGCTATGGGACTGACGTGAGACACGGTAGAGGAGGCTACTGTCGGGGAGCGCTGTAAAGTCATGAGGAGGCCCCTGATTGCCCCCAAGGAAGAGTTTGCACTCTCGAAACGGAGGTGTAGGAGGGCAAATCTGTGAGATGGAGGACTGACATTACCAGGGCCAACAGGCGAAGGGACCGCAGATGGGATCTTCACAGAGCTTTCGGCAGTCGGCTAGACTGAGCCCGTAATACAAAGCTCAGAAGCGAGGCTGTGAGCCCTCGGCAAACTTCTAGGAAAGTGTTTGAGCTCAGACTGGGTAAAAGCATAAGAAGGCAACCAAAGAAATTCTATACATATATATATGGTCAAAAGTCTCAACAAAGAGCGTGATAGGTCCACCATGTACTAAGGACCTTGGCATTGTCACTGATGACCAGTGCAAAGCAGACTTCCTGGGTGAATACTTTGGTGGTGTACATAGGACGGACGTTAGGGTACGAGCCGAGTTGGCTCTGGTGCACCTTCCTCCGCAGTTAGGTGAGCTAAATCTCTCGGAGGGTGCCATGCGTAATTATCTACGAGAAATAAACAGCCACAAGTCAGCGGGTTCAGATGGCTTCCACCCAGTTATTATCAGGCGGTTGAGGGATGTCCAGGCTTCACCGATATGCAAGCGATACAGGTCCACGTTGACCCGGAGTGAGCTGCCTCAGAACCAGAAAATTACAGCCGTCGTGCTTATACGTAAGAGTTGATCTAGGTCGGCAGTGGTTTACTACAGGCCGGTAAGAGCAACTCTCATCTTATGTGAAGTTCTTGGGAAGCTTCTTCGCGCCCTTGTCAGCGAACATTTACTGGAGCACTCCATGCTAAACCCAGCCCGGCACTGATTCCTAAAATAAATGTTTGTCAGGTCGACCTCTTGTGTTTCGTAAATAAGTTGACTGGACGACTTGATGAGGGTGGGCAAGTTGAGGTATGATACTTTGACGTTAGTCGGGAGTTCGACACCGTTAATCATCTTCCTTCGCTGCACCAGATGAAGGCGTTTGGCATAGGTGGGCCGGTATACAGGTGGCTGGCAGACTCCCTCCCTGCAGAATGTTTTACGTAAAAGTAGTAAACAGGTGTTCTAGTTTGGTGGAGGTCACCCGTGGTGCAGGTCTGGGATCCGTCCTAGGCCCGGAACTGCTGTTGTTATTTGTTGACTACCTGGCATCCGCCATTCAATGGCTTAGTTTCGCCTTTGTTGATGACGTGAAAGTCGTTGGGTATAGGGGTAGGATCGACTTTTCCAGGGATGCAGGAACTGCCCTGGATTGGGCCTACAAGTGAAGCTTACATCTGAGAGCCGGGAAAAGCCACTTGTTGTCAAGGCCGATGGAAAGCATAACTGTTGCTCATGACCAAGGGCCATTCGTCATGAAAGCATTCAGAAGGGTTGAATGCCCGGAGGTCATGGTGAGGAGTGACTTTAAACTGTCGGACCAGCGCAATGCCGCTGCGCCCAAGGCTTTTGTTGTGCTCTTTAGACTGCGATCAGCATCGTCCTATCGACAGCCGGAAATATTTGTACTTATTTACGTGGCTATAGTAAGAACTCACTTAGAAGATAGCTTGCAGGCACGGGCAACCGCATACAAAAAGGATGCCACCTGCTTAGAGTAAGTTCAGCGTCTCTCAACACTAGTGGTTGAAGGGCAGAGGGGTAAGAAGTATGCACAGGGACCCTGTAATCTGAGTTTTCTCGTTAGAAATGCGGAGACCTCGAGTAGACCTCGTAGAAACGTTCAAGGTAATGAGGGGTTTTTCTGGCTTTAGGCCCGAAAGTCTATATCCAAAGGGCTTTATATTCCGGAGCAAGGGGACTCGAAAAGAAGCTGAAGAAAGTTCGGGCTAGATTGATGACTAGATCGCACTTCTCCGGCAAATGGGTAGTGAATAGTTGGAACAGTCTGCTTGGTGGAATGATAGACCTGCAGACCGTCCAGTCCTTCAAAGGCGCCTTAGGTCGCAAGTGGTGCGAGATATTTCGTGGTAGTGGGCGTTGGATATGTTTACTAGATCGGTGGTGGATATCACTGTGGTCCACCTGAGTTGTGTTTTATTAGAGGTTTTCGTTTGTTGCATTCTTAGTGAAAGCTCACGATGCAAAATATTCCCCGCCATAGACGTGCGATGAGGTTTTTACGTTTCCCTCTCATTTCTCGCGTGAATTTGACGAAATACACTCTGCAGTGGTGAGTTCATAACTAATGTGCATACCATCGGAGGCATTCTGGGCACTCAATTGGCCGTGACCACTACCTGTTCTGAGGAAATTGAACTGAAGTGAATAGGACTGAACTGAACTGAACTCGACCTTGAAACGGTACTTTCCTGGCGGCACTTCGTAGATGTCGCCTTTATGCAGTGCAATGTGATCTCAGGGAATAATGACCTCGGCTGTAATTGAAACGTAAGAACCACTAACTGTAGGATACTGATTTTATTTCTCGCATTGAATTTCTTCCTCCCCACAAGTTTTTACGCTATCCTAAGTTTCCTGTTTACCTAACCCAAATGTAGAGTTCATTTGTTTTCATGTTCTCTACACAACCGACCAATATACTTCATATATTCCCACGTGAAAAATCATCACAAGTCTTTTTTTTCAAATTGGCTGATCAGTTACGAAGCACCAGATCTAGTGAGGTCATAAGTACAAGAAAGTGGTTTGTTTAGTCCTGAATGGTAAAGTGAACTGAATCGAATTCAGCGTTTTTGATCTGCTGTACTGAATGAAGTTGACAATGCTGTGACGTTGGTTTTGTTTTTCATTTTACCCCCTTCAGCCCGGTAGATTTATAACTGTCTTTATAAAGATTAGTTTCTACTGCCAATTGAAAATTTCCCGATGTAGGTGAATTTCAGTAGGATTTCCCGGTATATGTTGGTAAAGAAACTATTGTTTTTGCCTTCTGATTCGTCAAAGTACGTCATGTTTCTAGTGTTATGTAATTGATGGGTAACTGTGCCGATTATTTGCATTTACGTAAGCGGATTCGAGTGAGGGCATTTCAGTCAGTTCAGTTCATCTTGCACTGGACAGATAATGGCCACGGCCAATAGAGCGTCCATAATTCCTTCGATGGTATTCACACTAAGTAGGCAACCACCACTGCACAGTTTATTTCTTCGAATCCCCGCTAAAAATAAAAAAACGAAAAATCTCATCGCATATCAACTGTGAGAGTCACTGTGCATCATGAGCGTTCACTAAGTCATCATGTAGCGAATGGAAGCGTTCAATAATAAAACGTCACATCCGTTTGTCTAGTGACATGCTCAAGACTCATTGTCAGAAATGATCTCATTCCACTTACTATCTAAGGCCCACCTGAATGCCCGAACGGTCCCCAGTTCCATTACCTCTTCTGGCAATCTATTCCAGAAGTTAACCACCCTATTGCTAAAAAAGTGAGACGTAGCTATCAACCCATATCGAACTTTCTCAGGGTTCTTCCCATGACCTCTTGTTCTGGAGTCTGTTGCCATATGGAATAGACTCTGGTCTGAGCCCAGAAAAATCTTTTATTATAATAAATGCCTCTATGGGATCCCTTCGTAGCCTCCTCCTTTTTATAGAGAAAAGTCTGAGGTCCTGGAGTCTCTGTTCATACGTCTTGCCCCTCTAACCCTTAACCATGCCCGTTGCAAGACGTTGTACGTTCTCCAAGCAGGTGGAATCCCTTATGTAGAAGACAGACCATGCCTGAACACAGTTTTTTAAAAGAGGCCCAACTATAGACATGTACACTGATATGAAAACTCTTGGTTGTCTGCACGAAAACGCTGATCTCAACCTGAAAAGCTCACCACGTGTCTTCCTTGCATCTGCTGCACACTGATCCGACCACTTAAGATCAAAAGTAACCAAAACCCCAAGGTCTTCCACCCTGTTTACTTCCTCTATAGTAAATGGACTTTGGTCATGTGAAACCATCAGACTTATCGCTGTCCGTGACAACAAGCTGCTCTTCCCAGCATTGAGAGGTAATTCTCACCTCTGTGCCCAGTTGAGAACTGCGAGTACGTCTGCTGAGCTCCTCTCTCCCGTGAGCTCCCACCAACTTCACATCATTTGCGAAGAAGAAGCTTGGTGACTGTAGGACTAAAGCTAAATCATTAATAAACAAGGAACTTAAGTGGGCCTAGTACAGAACCCTGCGGTACTCCACTAGTGACGTTTTCTAGTTTAGGGTTCTTGTCGCCTACTTTAACGTAAAACGTTCTGTCGATAAAGAAGTCCCTTAACCACTGCTAAATCTGCCCATTTATACCAAATGACCTCAATTTAATTAGCGAAAGCCTAATGTTTACCGAGTCAAATGCCTTGCTAAAGTCAAGGCAGCATACTTCTACCTGTTTACCTTCATCTACTCTTCGAGTGACCTCATCTAGGAAGCTCAGGAGATTGGTCAAGCACGACGTGTTTTTTAGAAGTCCGTGCTGAGCCGGCCAAAGCATGGGATTCTCTAGTAAGTGCTCACAGACGTGCGCCCGGATGATCTACTCTAACACCTTGCATAAGATGCAGGTTAGACTAACGGGTCTGCATTTTCCCAGTGCGTGGTCTCCCTCTATGTGTAGCTATCACTGCTGCGTTTTTCTGGTCTTGTGGCAACCTTCCATGGTCCAAGGTGGCCTTATATAACTTGTATACTGGAAGGGATAAGATATCAGCCAACGGCCTAATGATAGCAGAGTGTATGTCTCATGCCCCGGCAGATCTATGGATATCTAACCCTTCCAGATGCTTGCGTACAATTTCCTCTGAAAGGTTTAAGTCTGTTATGCCCATTGGAAGAGTCGCCCCCTCAAGACTTATGTGCACACCGTTATCTATTCTGTGCACACTACTAAAATACCCACCGTGAGCATCTGCTTTACTTCGGTTGTCTGCTGCCACTCCATGATCATGAGTCGTCAGTGGTCCTACTACATCTCTCAACGAACCCTTAGACTGCACATAGCTATGGTACTTTGGATGCATTTTGACAAACTAGGGCAACTTCATTTCATATATGCGCTTAGCAGATCGCAAGAGGTCCACTGTCTCATTTCTATGCTTGGTATATCGAATCCAAGCCTGGCTATTCTCGGAAGCCTTGAAGAGAGCCCAACTACGGTTTCCACGCTTGACTGACTTGCCCATTGCAGCCCTCCACCACACCGGCTTTCCCTCACCGCTCTTGCGCTTCAAAGGAGCAAACTCGTTTTGTGGGGTAAGTAGAGATCCTTTAGTTACCTGTCAGCGTTCTTCCAAACTAGCATCGTCCACTATGTCCCATATTAGCTCCACTTCTCTATTTCGAAGCCTAGAAATGTCCATATTTGCGAAGCTCCTGAACAACCTCGAGGATACTTTGGGTTGAGGCATGCAAAGAGTGATTTTGACACTCACATGGTCGCTCTTACCCAACGGAGAGTGAACCTGGAGTTCCGCCACATCATTTTCATGATTCGTTATCGCTAGATCCAACAAGGACGGCGTACAACCAGTCCTATATCTGGTATCTTCCCTCATCTGTTGGAACAAAGCATTCAGATGCAGTCATTGTATATATCTCTCCTCTTTAGTTCCCGGAGTACACGCCTCGACTACCTAGTCCGTGTGCTAGGTTGAAGTCCTCAACAATGAAGGTATTGTTAGCTTCCTTAACTAGCATGGCAAGTACGTGCAGAAGTTGAATGTTCTCATCTCGGTTTGTACCCGGAGCCCTCTCGATTGACTTCTTTAGCCTTCAATATCAGTAGTAATATTCCTACTGACCTCGTAATAATTCGACCAGGCTTTCCGTGAATGACCCACAGTTCACGCGAAGGTTCATTGTGGCTTGGTAACGTCCACTCACTGTTTCACGTGGATGTATTAACCCGCATAACCATAACTAATGGGACAGTAAAGTACTAATCCATTCGTAATTCCATGAAAGCAGCAATCTGTCGCCATTTATTACTCCTGCTCAAAAACGATTGATAGTTTCTTGAATGCTTCTCTTCTAAACCATCAACCACAGTCTCGTGATTTGTTCCATTTTCTAGACGTGCAGATGAACTGAATTCATGAAGAACAGCTGAGTAATTGATCTCATATTTATTTGTGAATGACCGCGTGGGTCAATGGTATTGAATACTCAAACGAATATGCTATATATTTCACGAAAGATTTAGTGACATGCGGTCTTAGTGGGAGGGAGTTACCTTCTTCGATGCCCATTATCTTTGTCAATGACAGCCCGAGTAGCACATAAAAATGCATTGTCAACCGTCGTATGTGAAAACGCTTCGTGGAGAGGAGTGGTGCGGTAAAGTGAGAGGTTTACGCACCGTCTCCTCGGTATTAAGAGCTACCCAAATCGTAAGCCACAGCAAAAATCTTCAAGATGCTTTTATTATAAACAGTATCCCGAAAATAATCCCCAGTTAAGACCAGCAGCTACCATATAATTCAATGAGACAAAAACACTGTCGGGTATTGTGAGATCACAGAGGTCAAAAGAGGTCCCGCTGCCCCTTGTTTTGCAAGGTGATCGACGAGATCTGCTATCCTTGGATTCAGCCGTCACATCTGAGACACGAAGAACTTCCTTGCAGAGAGAACAGTAGGTCAAACAATGATTCCCACAGGACTGACTTCATATATCCAGAATCTTGATATTGCAAACAATGAATCATTCAAAGGACCATTTTCGCATAGAAATGAGCTACGATATTGTAAGCAGCGTGGATAGTTTGTAAAGCCTGGTTCGAAGGAGATCGTAAACTATGCGAAGAGTTCACAAGATAAAATTACTGATAATTATGTTACCAATGTACTACGGGTAGGCTGTATGGACAATGAGTGCTCGTTTAAGTGAAGCTTCATTGCTGGGCACGAAACTGATGATCATGTTTCTGCAGAAAATGGAGTCGCAATAAACTCAGCACCTAATTTGAGATTTGAAGATTTGTGATGTTATTCCAAAAAAAGGTAACATGGCTATATTCAAATCGACGTAGAAATTTATACATGAGTAAATGTAGTTTTTTATATCTGAAAAATAAGACATTCCCTCAAAATAAGCCCTGCTGTAATTTTTGAGACAAAAATAAATGTGAGACCGGGTCTAATTTTTGAGGAGACACGATAGAGTGTGCATGCGTGAGAAAATGAGAGCGAGTGTGCAACTGTAAAACTTGTGACATTCATGTAAAGCACATGAACTGGGTACCGCCCGGCTCCCAAAACGGAAGTAGGGAGTTGTCTTAGGAGGCTGCACTTCCGCATATAGACTAGGTGTTCTTGAGAACCATGGTTTTACAGCGTCTTTTGGTCGTAGATTCGTTACCATGCCTGACCAATTGGGGTTTCATGTGGTTTTCCACTCCAAGTCTTAGGACCAGGTTTCCGGTTATCCCTAGGAGTGCAGTTAGTCTTCGAGGCTATGGAGTATACCCGTTCCACTACACTCATGCGCAAACGTTTGCTAAAATAAGCTGGGGAGTGTAAGATGACCCTCACTGGTGTACGCTTCGTAATTATTTTATCTTCGGAGATTCTGTGAACGGATCTACGTTATTAGACTTCGCGGGCTAGGGCACGAGCTGTTAGCAATTTCTGCGTCAAGGCAAGGAAAACAAAATAGAGGACAATGAGTTTTGTTTTGTTTTGTTTGGACAGTCATAAATCATTCTGGTTGCTACCTCTCATCGGAAAGCAAGAAAATCAAATGTGCAAACTACTGATAACATTCAACATGTAGAAACGGTACACAAGAGCATTACTGGTCGTAACAGTTAGACACAGTCCCCAGTATCTAAAACCCCCTAGTGGGCGGATCTCTTAGACCCCGTCTAGGAGGCCTAGGATGCCTTATCTAACCAGGTTCAATGTTCATGTTTTTACATACCTTTGTTTCCTATCATGGACTGTCTACCCCTACCTATTTTGTGGCCATCACTCGCCCCACTGAATATTTTGTACCAAGGAAGCCTGCTCAGGAATGTGCGCAGCACATGCTTCCATCATTCTAGCCTTTTCAACTAAAATCGAAGTTGCCTCAGCGGGCGCTCCATTGCAAGTCATCATCATCATCATCGTACAGCGTTAAACAGTAGGGCAAGCCCCACTGACCACTGCCTTTCTCACCATGTTGCACGTTGAATTAAAAAGTATGAATATACAAGATGGACTGGGAGTGGACCTATATGGGTGGGAAAAGAAAAGAATGCCCTAGTAGCCAACACACGGAATACACAGTCTAACTGTACAAACGTACACCGATCAAACATTCTGATTCGATAGAAAGTGACAACACGATCTCCACTGTTCGCGGTTCGCTGCCATATCCTTCAGTGTCTCCAGCCAACTGGTAGACGGATCTTTTGGACCCCAACCACGAAGACGTGAAGCACCTACTTTTCCTAAGTTTGCTGTACATTTTCTCATTCCTCGCTGCCACGTCATCTGTTGACCTCCACGTGGTCTCTTCCACTCCCTGGGAGGGGCGGAGAATAGGACACGGTACGGTAGACGTGTGTTTGCCATACGTAACACGTGTCCCAACCAACGAAGTCTACTAAGTTGGATACGCTGTGACAGAACGTTCTCTGAATTAGTACCCAATACTCGCTTTCTCACCTCATCGTTGCTTACTCGGCTATTCCACCCAATCCTAGCGATACTACGTAAACATCGATGGTCGAAAACCTCAAGACGACGAATATCTTCAGCACGCAGACTCCAAGTTTCGCAACCATACAACAAAACTGAACGCACAGTGGCACAGTATACACGACCTTTCAACTTCAGTGAAATATCGGATCGGCGCCACAAGTGCTTCAGTCCAGCGTACGCCGCTCGAGCCTTGGATATCCGCGTACTCACCTCTACTACAGTGCTCCCATCCGTCGTCACGCTGCTGCCGAGGTAGGTGAAGTGGTCGACAACTGACAGCACCTCCCCATCGAGCATCAAGCTGGGAATCTTTGACGTCCAGTCTTGTAACATCACCTTGCACTTTGAAGGTGCAAAACGCATGCCGAATGGAGCTACAGCTCTTGCGAGATTATCTAATGCACGCTGAGCATGTTCCGTGGATTCGAACAAGCAGACAACGTCGTCTGCGTAATCTAGGTCACATAGCTTTTCACTATCTCCTAGTTCGACGCCTACATCCTGAAGATTTTGCAAAGCACTCTCCATTATTTTGTCCATGACGAAGTTAAAAAGGAATGGAGACAAAGGGCATCCCTGCCGAACACCACTGGTCGTTTCGAACCGACCGGATAGTTCACCGTAAACCCTTACGCGGCCAGAAGTATGAGAATACAATGATCTCATTAGGTTCACGAACTTCTGGGGCATACCTTTTCGATGAAGAGTACTAAAAAGCGATGTTCGATCAACTGAATCGAAGGCGCCTTTCAGGTCTAAGAAAAGCATTATTGTTGGTCGGCGGTGCGTGTGACGCGTTTCAAGTAGTCGGCGAAGAGTAAAAATCTGGTCGATGCATCCTCGACCTGGGCGGAATCCAGCCTGCTGTTCGCGGACATTCCTCTCGCGAGCCGGTGTAAGACGGTGCAGCAAAATCGAAGCTGATACTTTGGCGACTATCGGGATTAAGCTAATCCCACGATGATTACTGCAGTCATTGCGTATTCCGTTCTTGAAGATAGGAACAATCAATGACTCGCTCCATATTAACGGAATACGCTCCGCGTTCCAAATGTCACGGAGCAAGGCGGTTAGTGATTTTATCAATGCCTCACCACCCAGTTTGAAAAGAACTGGAGGAAGTTCGTCGGGACCTGCCGCTTTCCCCCGCCTTAGTAATCGAATACATGACTCTACTTCTACTTCTGATGGGGGCTCAAGTGATACCACCCAAGAAGTCACAGTTGTTGACACGGGAGTAACTACACTAGCGTGCGGCCAGCTAAACTGTTCCTTGAAGTACTCGGCCCATCGGTCAAGCCTTTGCTGTTTGTTATGGATGGGTTCTCCATTCCTATTGCAAATCGTTTCACTGACCTGAGTTCGCCGTCCACCGGTGTCACGAATAAGTTTGAACAGTCTTTGACTGTTACCTGAAGCAGCTGCCACTTCCATTTCTTCGGCCACATTGACCCACCAATTTTCACGATCATTCCTGAGGCTTTTCGTAACTTGTCTTTGCAGATTTCTCCGCATCTTATTCATCTCCTTACGGTTCGAAAGCTGACGTTTTTGCTCCATTATACTCAGCGACTCTTGCGAGATCCAGTGTCTCTGATGGACAACGGATCGAGGACCACAGGCGAAACCTGATGCAGAGAGCATCGCCTGTTTGATATGAGACCAATGCTCATCTACATAACTGTTCTCCGTGGATCCTAGCTCATGTGCTAATTTCTGCTCATACCGGGTGCGGACTTCTGTATCACACAAACGTTGCACGGCTAATCCGGTTTGCGGTTTGCGACGATGACCATGGAGCTGGAGAGATAATTGCATTAAAACTAATGCATGGTCAGACTCTACGTAAGTGGACCAGTAAGATCTACAGTTCTGAACAGAACTGCGCCACCGGTAGCTTATGGCGATATAGTCAATTGGACTCAAAGTAACTGTAGAGTTAGAGCGCCATGTCGCTGTGCGACGCGAGCTGTGTCGGAAATTTGTGCTAGACAAGAACAATCGATTGTCTGCACAAAATTGGAGAAGCCTATCCCCGTTATCTGTGCGCTCAGCGGGTAAAGCACAACGCCCACCTAAACAGGCTTCTGACACACTAAGTTTGCCAACTTGTGCATTGAAGTCACCAGCTAGCACTACAATGTCGGAACCTTTACTGCTGCGAACGAGAGTGGCGAGGGCATCATAGAACTCATCTTTCTGCAAGTCTGAGCTGCAGTCCGTTGGGGCGTACGCCGAGATCACGAACAAATTGCGTTTAACACAACTGTCCTTTCGAACGCCGACTGACCCTTGGAGTCTCACAGCACATAAACGACTGTTAACAGGGATCCAGTCTAATAGGGCAGCCTCAGCCTTGTCAGTCAAGACAATTCCTACACCACGTTGACCCACAGCTCTAGCTGCTTCGTCTCCTGAGGTGCGCAGAATATACCTCGATGAGATACCAGGAGCAGTTAGTTGAATTACACTGCTCGAATCCTGGATACGCGTTTCGCTTAAGCAGCAAACATCAATCTTCAGAGAGTTCATTGTGAGGGCTAGGCACGCCTGCTGACCGGCCTGCATGAGTGTACGCACGTTGAAGGAGCCGAGATTCAGAGGCTGACGGGGCTTGAGAAAATGTGAGTTACCAGACTGAGGATTATTCCCGACACTGTTTGACAGTGAATCGTTGCGAGTATCGACCGTGTTATCAATGGGAGCATTATGGGTGGATAGATGGGGCAAAGAGGGATGGTTAGGGACAGAAGACAAAGGTCGAATAACAGAGAGGGAACTCCATTGCAAGCCCTGTTGGCAAATTCCTCCCGAAGGTATATTGGGTGACGACTGCAAGTATCTCTCTATGTTTCGTACTTTCCCTCTCGTTCAGTAATGAATTTCTCTATACCGCTTCTGACTCTGTTCATGCTCTTGTTGATGACACTTCCCCTTACTCTCTTTCCTTCCTGTTTTCTCTTGTTTCGTCAACTAACATCGCGGTCGCTGCAATCTTCGTGTCGCCGAATTCTGATCTTGATCGAACTACTGCCTGGGATTCACACAACTGTTCTTTGCCACTACTAATTTCTTTAAAAAGAGGCCCTTACACTTACTTTCGACTTCGCTCCTCTTGATTCCACATGGTCCTCAGTTTTTCTCCACCTTTTATTCTCCAATTTCATTTTTTGGTCACTTAGTGTGACCAACGTTGCCTAAAGAGCGTCATATTGAACGTTCCTTCCACTTTAATTATTACCCTATGCAGTCGCTCTGCTGGATGCCCGCAAATCCGTCCCTACGGATGCCACATTCAATGCAATATGTAAAGCCCTGGGACGCCAACTGACTAGAATTCCGAGAGACGATAGAGGGCAGTGGTGGACTGCGAAATATGGGAAAATGGGAATGGCTGCGTCCATTGGCAATACTCGCAAACCCTACCATCTGATTAGTGGTACCAGTTCACAGAAGCCAGGTGTAAGTGAACTAATCAAGGATTCCGACGGCTCACTGATTCACTCTCAGGGAGGTCATCTGGACCGTTGGGCTAAGCACTTTAAGAAACAACTCAGTTGGTCCACTTCAACGGTTGATCTTCTAAATATACCTGCCAGAGAAACGGTACAGGTAGATATCACTTCTCCATCAGAAATAGAGGTTATGTGGCAGTTAGGTTACTTGAAAAGGTTCAAAGCCGTTGGACCGGGTGGGTTGTCTCTCCATCTTTTTTCAAGGATGAAGGCGAAGCTTCGGTTTCGGAATTAACAGAACCTCCCCGGGTAATCTGGGATAGTGAGCCGATTCCCAGTGAAGGGTGTGAATCGGCGATTGTGCCGATTTGCAAGAGAGGTGACAGATCCTCCTGTAAAAACTACGGGGAAATTAGCTTGGTAAGCATCGCATCCTAATTGTCCACCGGTCTTATTCTTCACCGATTATCAAGCGCCCTTGAAATGTGTACGCGTGAGAAGTGAGCCGGGTTCAGGCCCGGTTGGAGTTGAATCGACCACATCTCCACTCTTCGACTAATCTTAGAGCACAGACATCTTCCTTAGGCTGACAATCTGTCTTTCTTGATCTGAAAGCGGCGTTCGGTTCTGTCGACTGCAGAGTTCTCTAGCGCTGCCTCTCATCGAAGAAAGTGTCAGAGAAAATTATCTGTTTTCCATTTATCGTATACGAACAGTCGAGGCCGAGTTCATGCTTACGGCAATCATTCACTCAAGTTCATCGCGGAAAGTAGTGTTCATCAGGGTTGTTCTCTGTTACCCTTCGTTTTCAGTTGTAGTATAAATGACTCTTGAGATAGCCCTATTCTTATGTGATAATGTAAGCTTCGATCACCACTCAGGCAGTTAACTGTCCGACTTGGACTATACGAACGATATTGTTCTTCTAAGTGAAGATCCAGGTGAGTTACCAGCTCTCTTAGATAGCCTAAACAATAGCTTACCAATATTTGGGATGCGTTTTGCATCTTCAAAGTGGTAAATGTTACAGAACTAGGTTGGCGCTACACGAAACCTTGTGTTGGCAGAGGAAGCTCTAGCTGAAGTAGTTAAGTTTTATTACCTGGGCAGTAACACTTCATAAGATAGACAGATATCGGATAAAATGTCATCGCGTATTCAGAAGGTTCAGTTCAGTTCAGTTCAGACAACCACTAACCATACACTGGGTGCGGTGGTTTTGGTTGCTATCTCCTAGCGGTAACCCCAAAAGGAAATAATGAAGGAGAAAAGAGTATGAAAGGAGTAAAAGGAGAACTACATAATTGGAATTAAGTCGATGAAGCAAGTTTGTGAATGCAAGAGCGCCACTGATCGCGGCATCTAGCGATATCCCCAAACGTATCTAACCATTGAGTGGGAGGGTCTGTTGGACCCCATCCAGGAAGTCTAACACGCCCCATGGCGTTTGGCTTTTGCCAATTTGAGCCATTTGTAGCATCGGCGTGACATCCGATTGTCTGTTAAGGGTAGAGTGTACAAAACGGTTCACAAACATGGCTGGTAAGTACATTATATATATATATATATATATATATATATATATATATATATATATATATATATATAAACGCTGGCTTGACAACAAGCATGATGCCAGCGCAACAGCAACAACAAAACTACGGATTCGGGATTATAAGAGTCAATATAAAGGTTCCAACAATCAAAAGCAAGTTATTTACACTATTTTTACCGTACACGCTTTGCAGATCTTTTTATGTTTCTCAGTGGTTTATGGGGATGGGAGGTCAACAGGCAGAACATGCAGCATCCCACTGGATTCGGTTCCGAGCCGTATCTCTTGGAGTGTTATCTCTTGAGCTTCAACCAATTAGTCGGGAAGCACCAACCGAAGTCAAAGCCGATGCCGAAGATAAGCGAAGACTGTCGGTTTTCGAGCATTGATGTCTCCGTAGCATCACCAGTATATGGCGGGAACACCATAAACTCAGCAATGCTGAGTTTAGACGTAGAGTGCTGGGATCCAGAGGTCGGTCCTTGGGTCAAGTACTGAATCTAAACAGATGTGGCATGTCCCTTGACTTCCTCAGCGTACGCTATTCCTTGAGTCAGGTGGTCAGTCCATGACATTGCAAAAAGGTAAGAGAACTCTGACCAATGGACTTGGCCACGTAGGACGCGGGAGACTTCCAGGATGGGGTCCACGCGACCCGCCTACTAAATGATAGGAAACACCAAATGATATGACTAGGTGTCGCGGCCAGTAGCGTAGTTGCATTCGGACTCCTTCTTTGTCTTCGTGATTTTAACTTATTACTTTGATCTTAATCTTTTGCACTTTATGCTTTTATTCTTTCTGCCCTTTACTCGACGATGCTGGAAGGTGGCAACCGAAATCGGAGCATAAATGCTAGGTTAGGGGTTGAATAAACTGAAGCTGAAACTATTACTCTATGCTAGGCTCAAATTATTCCCACTGTCGAATACTGCGGCCACGTTTGGAATGGAGGCACGTCGTCCTCATTGTCCGCCTTTGATCGCGTTCAACGCCAAACAATTTGTCGCATCAGCGACCATACGTTAATCCTAATTTGCAGTCACAGGAACATCTCCGAGCTGTTTCTTCACTCTCTCCAACCGTTATTGCCATGGCTCCTGTTTATGTGGAATTAATTTCTTACTTTTATGCAACTATCTGCCGGCGGATAAGTCGGCTCCATGGATGCCACGGACTGTTCATAACCACGCCTGGCGGTTGGAGGTGAGCTCGTTACAAATCGCTTCTGTGGTCCCTGTTCATTTCTGATTGACTGTTTCATGCAGAGGCAGCAAGCCAAGTATCTGTTCTACTCCGTCGCACGTTCGGTTTTAGCTCTTCATTCTCTCCAAGCAATGCGGAATTACGAAACAAGTTCCTCCAGGATTTATTTCCCTTTCTCATGAAGCACTTTTGGATGTAGTAAAAGCAAACTGTTTCCCTACATGTTTGGAACATCAAGCGAAACAGTCGAACAGCTCAATGCAATCTAGTGCGTAATTGGAGTCAACAGGAGTGTTACAGTATGATCGGAAGTCCCCGCATTGGTGGCTCATCGCGATATGGTTTCCTTGCTGATTCGAAGGGAGCAGACGCCAGGTGGCGTGCCGGCGATTAGGGCGTCTAAGGTTTGTACTGACCGGTGGGGGTCATGTGGTTTGGAGTGTTTGATTACATCTCCAGAGATTGGAGGTTCGAACTTCCGCCACCACTGGTCACTTTAGTAGCATATAGTAATCCCCACTCTGATTCGTTACCACCCCTGACCTATTGGGACCTTGGGGAGTTATCCACATCATCATCGTCGTACAGCGTAAAACAGGATAAGCTCCACTGACTACTGCCTTCCTCATCATGTTGCACGTAGAAATAGAAAAAATGAATGAACAAGATGGACTGGGAGAGTACCTACACGGGTGGGAAGAGGGGAAAACGCCCATTAGCCAACACACGGAATATACAGTCTGAATGCACAAACTCGCATTGATCAACCATTCTGATTCAATAAAAAGTGACAACATGATCACCACTGTTCACCTTTCGCCGCCGTGTCCTTCAGTGTCTCCATGGTTATCTACTCCAAGTATCAGGATCCGGTGTCCGGTTATTTCTATTAGTGCAATGGACTTTTGTGGCTATGGGGCATGCCCCTTCCACTGCACTATTGAACAAGCATGCAATAAAAAACCCAGCGAGGAACAGGTGATTTCCAGAGTACTGAGACAAAAACCGCCGTTTCTTGGACTAGCGCAGATGGGACTCCTGAATCATCCTCGATCCTTGACAGCCAACTTATTTTTGTATAGTTATTTACCTAAATCACGATGTATGCCTGGGTCGCATTGCTTTATTGGTCGTGTAGCCTGTGGTAGGAATTATCTTCGGTTGCTTCTGCAGTGAAGTCGGTTGGTGAATACACCGAGATGACAATAAATTGCGTTTATCAGGACGGAAGTTGCTCACTTTGCACGAACCATTGTTTCTGCGCATAACCGACTATCTACAGAGATCTAGTTTACTAGTACTTACTCTGCCTTACTGCAGCTGACTCTTTGGAGGGGATTAGCCGGCTTCATGAATGTCTCCGATCACGGCCGTCTGTGCTGGGCGGTTGGCAGCAAGGTCCTTGTGGGTATCGATCCGGTTTGACTTCCGTTGGTGAGTACGATACACCATCCTAAGGCCAAGCTGGTTTATATCTTCGAAAATAGTATACAGCCAGGTTTTCAATTATCCTCGTCGGTGATACCAGTTCAGACAAAATAATGCTTTCAGGACAACGCTGGTTAGGGCGTGGTCAGGTTTACGGAGTACGTGACCGAGTCACTGCATTCGGCGAAAGTGCATGTTGGTTGATAAAGGAGCCATGCGGCAGCGATTTCGAACGTTTTCGTTCGAGGTTCTGTCACCCCATATTACTTTCAAATAGATTTAACTCATCAGTGACCGAAAATTGTAGTCACTTCATATCCTCAGCTCTTAGTGGCCAGGTTTCACAACCACATAGCAAGACTGGTCGGACTGCGATACTAAACACTGAACTAAGTCTGAAGACCAATCTCGTTCCGTCTCCAGAGAGTGTTTCGGAGTTGTAGAAGCGCCATTCGGGCCCCGCCGCTTGATATCATCTGCGGCTTGTCCGTTTGGCAGGATGGTGGAGCCAAGATATTTGAGATCCAAGACAATTTATAATAATTGGCCATTCAGTTCTAGGGCTCGGTTTACATGACTAATGGGTAAAACACTTTTCTTGGTTTTGGTGGTATTAATCTCAGTGCCAATCTCCAAAGCATATTCATCAACCCTGTGAGGGTATGTGCTGACTCATGGTCGATAGTCAACCACGTCCCGTCAGCAATCGGCATGTAAGTGCCTGTCCAGAATCAAGGTCAGTGCTTGTGCCAGCTTATACGCAAGTGACAAGGTGGCGGATCGATGAGATGCGAACGGATTCCCCTCAAGTGGTAGCTGATCGTGTGACCGGTCAACCAATCAGAAGATAGGCTACTTGATGGAAGTATGAACCAGTTGGTTTCTGTTACAGCGATTGGTGTCAGTGACTGTTTTTCTTATATGAACAGTGTGTTTTGTGCTAATAAGCTGAGGTGATTCGAAGACCGAAGAGTTCTCTCACTAGATTAAATGGGACAGAACAAAACAAACCCGACCAAGGGCCGCTTGCAAGATGGTCAGGTTTTCTTCGAGCACCACTACGTCGTCTGAAATTTCAGGGTCCGTAATACTGCAGTCTGTGGAAACTTGGACGCCCTGGTACCCGCCCGTTGCGTGTTGCACTACCCAATCTACAGCGAAGATGAGCAGCACTGGGGATAACGTACATCTTTGTCGTACGTCTGACTTCAATTCGAATGGACAAACCTCTTTGCCATAAACTCTAACACGTGCCTTTGTTCAAACAATGCGACTTAATCAGACTGACCGATTTGAATGAGACGCCGTCTGCAAGCATTATCTTTCAAAATGACTGGCGATCTGTTGAGTCAAAAGCGGGGCGAAAGTCTGTGGAGCATGCAGCGGTAGGGCGTTGGAATTTGCAACGATGTTCCAGAATCTTCCAGAGGATGAATATTTGGTCGATACATCCACTACCTGGATGAAAACCTCCCTGATTGGACCGAGTACGTGCATGTCTGGGATTCAGCAAAGCAATTCAGCACGAGCTGATCGAACGCTTTCGCAACCGCATCTAGCACACTGATACCACAGAAATTTCCGCACACAGTTTTATCACCTTTTTGGGAAGTGGAAGCAGAGTCGGGATGTTCCAATCGGATGGCGATTTTTCAGTTTCCCAAATCAAGCAAAATAGAGTATGAAGTGGCTCGAGGAATACTGGGAGGCACGTTTTGTACAATTCCGTAGGGCTTCAGTCTTCACAGGGAGACTTGTCAGATTTTAAACGGTCGGTCGCATTCGCTATCTTATCTAATGACGGAGGATCACAGTTGATGGTAGCCGAAGTTGGATCGATTTCTATCGGTCTATCTAGGGTGCGATTGAGGAACTGGCTGAAATGTTCTACCCATCTAGTTATCTTACCGTCCATATCGAGGATGAGTGCATCAGCGGAATCACGCAGGATTGGTCGAATGGACTACTTTTTACCCGACGCCGATCGTATGAGGCGAAAGAGGTTTGCGAACGAACAGGCTCTAGTTGCAGTTTCCATCTTATTTGCGATTTCGTGCCAGTAATTGCGTCTATCTTTCTTTGCGGAGTGGGTTGTGTCGCATCTGTGGTGTTGATGTTCCAGACGGACGGATAAACAAGCATCTTTAGCCAATGTAGAGAGATGGACAGTATTCTGAGATAACCAGTCTTTATGGCGCCATTTCGTGGATCCTAATTCGCCCATTGCGCCTTAATGTACTGCTACTTTCATTTCAGCCCACGGAAGATCGATCGAGTCTGTCGTGTGGTATGAGATGAGCGCATCGGTTGACAACCACCGTTCAATATCTTTTGTTAGAGTTTCTGTTTTCTCCCAGAACTTAAGCAGTTCCACGTTGAGGCGGCTTGGTGGAGTTGTCTTTATACGGGTTGTTAGCCAAAGGCGAAGCTTCGCGTGTACCAGCACGTGATCTGATCCTCCTTTGTTGCCTGCCTCATCAGCGCGGTACGATCTGCAATCTTCTGCGGACGAGATCCATCGCGACCGCATTAACTAAGTGCGACTTCATCTCTGACTAAAAGTCACGCCAACGCCAGTAAGACCAGAAACCGCAGCATGAAGGTCCTCAGAAAGGCGTATATGCAACTTCACGGAAGAATTTAACGAGAAACTCATTCAAATGACTGGAGTCTTGAATGCAACACACATTGATAACAAGAGACTCAAGCGTACGGACTAAACCCGCTTGTTGTCCTATATGTATCAGGTTTCGGACATTTAACGTGGCTAGTTCTAATGGGTATTAAAGACGAAGGAGATTATCAGCTGGCGGTACCAAACTCGATGAGAATTGAATGTCAGTAGAAAAAGGATAAAAAAGAACTTACACATTGTTTCTGCCAAAGGCACTGCTGCTAGTACAGACCACTTAAGTTCCCGTTGGATGTGAAAAGGCATGGGACGAAAGGAGAAAATCTGGTTAAAAGTTGGGCGACGTATTGAGGGACTAGTCTGTTGTGCACGGTGTAAGAGTGCTCTCTGTCCGCAAGGGGGTACTGTCAGTCCGAATAGAATCTGCCACATAATTCGTTTTGGTCTGTTATACCACTCGATCACCCGGTAGAAGATAAGATAACAGGATGTTTCACAGTCTTTTCATTTGGGGGTGGGTATCGAACACTAGCGCAGCCAAGCGCGTCCTGCAAGGTGAAAGCGATTGAGTTGATGACCATTTGTGTAGCTCATTCGCCTTCTCTTGGGAACCTTGTCGGGTAAATGGAACACAAGTGGTTGTGACTTTATTTAATGACCAGGTGACGCGACAGGTAACATACGGCTCTACTGTTGACCAGCGATGGTCAAATGGTTTATACCGTTTACCTGCTACCTTTGAGGTCAGAGGTTCGAATCCCACAAAAACAGATCATCTTAGTAGTGGACAATAATTCAGTCGTCCTGCTTGTTACCACCTGACTTATCAGGACCGTGGTTGTTCTCTACAACAAGTCTCAGGGTCTGATTGGTGAATATCCCTAATAGTGCAGTGGGCCTTTGTGGGTATGGAGTATACCCCTTCCACTACAGTCATATAAAAGCATGTAGTAAAAAATACTCTACGCTCCAGTCTCCCCCAGTACATCAGTTTTTGCTCTCTTTTGAGTTGTTGCACATACCATCACCTGATTCTTGTATTACACATGAAGTTAATGTTCTACTCCACATCAACCAATTCCTTACCCCCCTATCTTTCCTACTGCATAGTGGTCATATCCGTCACGTGTTGGGTGGAACTGTTCACTCTATTACTCTTCGGTTGAATTCAACATACAGCTGTCCGTATCACTGACGATCCTTCTTTGAATTATAACCTGTGGCTACTGGCCTGTCACTAGGCGGTCGCTGCAAAAGCCCTTTTCTACTTCTCCTATTCAACTTTGTATTTCTCAGCTCGTTTCAGCAGTTTTCCTTCGTCGATACACCGTCACTGGTCTCGATGACAGATGTTCCTTCGCGCACACCAGGTGACAGACCGCTGTCTTTCATCATCCTCACTACAGATACTCCATATGTTTGTTTTCCCTGAGAAACCACCAATGTACGATGTAATTGCTCTCCAGACTTTTCACTGTGGTCTACTTCTTTTCCTAAACTTTGTGTACACTTAGTAGCAGTGTGGATTTTCACTACCCGATATACTGGTGAACAACGAGATTGAATGGTCAAACTTTATATTTTGGGAGCAGAACTTTAATAACCAGTTGACTACAAACGCCTCACCAGAACTGTGCGCAATGAATTTTGAGCGTATTGCATCGAAATGCGGTTACTATGAATGCATGTAGCGGTCAGTGGTATGGTTGTATTCGACCTTTTTCTTCGTCATCATAATTCTCACAAATTTTCTGTTTGTTTGCTCCTTATGCTTCTACTCGTTATACTGTTGACTACTAAATGTTTCGAGGTGGCAACGAAAATCAAAGCACAAAAGTGCGAAGTTAGACTTTTGAAAAAAAATTAACCGAACCGATAATTTGCCTGAATAGAATCATACTTTACCGCTGTTCCGTCAGTTTGTGCATGTAGACGAGAGTGAACAGTACCTTCACTTCTTTACAATCAGTGTATCAACCCTATTCAATGTCAGTGTTCTATCGACCTGTTCTCCAAGCAGAACTACCCGCCCGGTTACCAATATAGTTAAATACCGAGATCCAGATAGGCGATGAAAAGAAATCAAGCAGGCCCTATTTGAGGCTGCTAATGCTGCTCAAGGCCGAGAACCAGACAGGCACAGAAGCGATAGATATCCGCATTCTCAGTTGCACTGTTAGATGCGCATAGATCGATTCCTCCCTAGTCCAAAAATGACGAGGTACGGAGGTGCTTTAAAAAGTCAGCTGATTCGAAGTCTGAGAAACGACCGCGAGCAATGGTGAATTGCGAAGTGTAGGGAGATGAAAAAGACTGTGGCGGCCGGAAACAGCCGCAATTTTTCCCACCTAAATAAAGATACCGGTCCACGAAATCCTGGAACTAACAACTTGACCAAAGAAATGAATGACTCAATGATTTTCACTCACGACGAGACTGTACCTTGGAGTGGTTTGATGGCTTGCGCGCCTCTATGACCCAAAGAGCTATACAGGATGGCTTCCTTAAGCCGGAGATACAATCATGCCTGACAGGTCAATGGTTAGAGGCCAGACAAAGTCCAATCTCCTGGTCCTCCAGGTTGGGGGTCGATTTGAGCTGGCAACTCAGTCGGCAAAATCCGTGGAAGAATAATTGATCGAAGCAAATGGGATTCCACTAAGCCATCCCGCTGCCTTGCGGATAGGTTTTTGTTGTAACTGAGGGCTTTGGATGAGGACCCTAATCGTTCTTCTGCTTTGTGGCAGGACACCCTAGCAGCACCCGTCCAACATCTCTCGTGAACTGCACGAATAGAAAGAATTCCATACTGCATCGGGTGTATGGGGTGTCTGAGAGGAGTAGCACTTCTGAGTTGGTTGACTGTCGTGTCCCTTGGGGCATCCTCCATCTCTTTGGTCTCCATCATTCACCCAACTCTCACCTGTGGCTCCACGACGCTGAAGCATGCATCAGCGGCCACACCCCGGTAAACCGCTCGACAGGCGGGCTAAACCAGGTTGAGGGTTACCGAGGTCTAAAAAACTTCGGCGAGACGGTGTTCGGCATGTGAAGACAGATCCTTCTGAATGGGCGGACGAGATCTACTGATCCAACGGCCACAAAGGAGACCTGTTCAACTGCCTGATCCGGCATTCCAGAGGAGGCGAACGAACCGTACAGCAGGTCACCGGCTCCTCTGGGAACACCCTGCTGCCTTGCAGTCTGCGCTTGGGTGTGCAAGGGCTAGAGGTGCAACCTCGAACAAAAAGGCCGAACGGTGCTGGGGACACCGCTTCGTACCCTACTCCCGCGACTCTCTATGATTGTTCACGAAATCTCAAGCGCTCATCATGCTACGGCGTCCCCGGTAAGCGACGCGCCTCGTGTCCCGGCGGTCGAGGTGATAAGACAACAAGCTGGGATTATTCGCTGCAGGAAAAGAACACACATAGCCTCTTGGAATGTCAGGACGTTTCTAGACGTCGGCAGTCAGTGCATCACAATGCGAACTCTACACGACTATGACGTAGATATTGCTTGCCTCTCGGAAGTCCGCCTGCCCAACTCAGGTAGCCGACAAATAAAGGTCCCGGGTGTGGATACATCCTACTGGCTCTATCACAGTGGCCCGAAAGACAACTCCGGTCTCTACGGTGTCGCGTTTGCTCTGAACAAAGCAGCTAATGATACAATGATCTCTTGGGAACCCGTCTCATCCAGACTCGCCTTGGCACGTTTTAAAGGCTCCCCGCACGACTTGACGGTGATCGCGATCTATGCTCCAACCAATTCAGCTGATGACGAAACCAAAGACGAATTTTATACTAATTTGCAGGAGGTAATCAACCGGGTTTCGAGGCGCGATGTACTTTTCATCGCAGGAGATTGGAACGCTCGCACAGGTACGGTCGACGAATCTACTCGCCATATTCTCGGGAGATTCGGCCTTGGCCAACGCTGCGAGAACGGTGGCCGACTGATTGGTTTAGCCGACATCAACAGAATGGTTGTCTGCAGCACTCGATTTCAACACCCCAAGAAGCATCTACTCACATGGTACTCCAATGATGGTCGCACTGCACACCAACTCGACCACATCCTGGTGAGAGCCCGTTGGGCCTCGTCTGTGGAGGATTGCCGAGCGTACCGAGGTGCAAAAACGGGCAACACAAACGGCACCGACCATGTCCTCCTACGCTCATGCTTCAAAGTTCATCTGTCCACACGTGCTAAAGTGTCTGCACCCTCTCGGATAAACGTTGCTGCCCTAGGAAATCCAGAGAAGCGAGAAGCGCTGTCACGAGCAATCACAACCCGACTAACCAGCGCAACCAGTGCACAGGCAGATGAAGTTTCTGTGGGAGGGCAGTGGACTCGAATGATGACGACAATCAAGGAAGCTTCTTGGACAGTACTCGGGAGAACGAAAAGGCGGACAAAGGATTGGATCTCGGAGAGCACGCTCCAGCTGTCAACCAGAGCACACGAAGCGCGACTGGCAGGTAGTAACGAACGCCGCAGACTGCAACGAGAGGCCACACGCTCCGCCAAGGCTGATCGCATAAGATACTGGATAGAAATAGCCGAAAAAATGGAGACCGCGTCCGGAATTGGTGACTTCGGTAAACTGTTCCGCCTTATTCGCAGCGCCTCTAATAGGTTTTGTAAGCAAAATTCCCTTCTTCGTGACACGGCAGGAAACTTAATGCCTGAACAGAGCAAGAAAATGGACCGATGGGTGGAATACTTTAGTCAGCTGCTCAACCGGCCTACGGACCACCGGACGGACCAACCAATATCAACCCCTCCAGCCCAGTACGAAAGCAACTGTGACCCGCCAAACACCGCGGAAATCACGGAGATGATAAACAAACTGAAAGACAGAAAGGCTGCTGGGGAAGATGGCATCCCTCCAGAAGTGTATAAAGCATGTTCATCGTCATTGATTGACAGGTTGTGTACACTTTTTGGTTCCATCTGGAGAGCGGAAGCATTTCCACCGGACTGGGGAATGTCCATACTGCTGCCCATTCCGAAGAAAGGTGATAAATCGGCATGCGAGAACTACCGAGGGATCAGCCTGATCGATGTGGCCGCAAAGATCTTTGGTTCGTTGTTACTAACCCGTTTTTCCGAGGCAAGAGACCAGCGCACTCGCCCGAACCAAGGGGGTTTCCGCCGTGGCAGAGGCTGTGTGGATCAAATCTTCACACTGCGCCGAATACTGGAGCACCGCTATAAGTTCCAGCAGCCGACGGTAGCTTGTTTCATCGACTTCCGCACAGCTTTTGATTCGGTGAACCGCGAGTCTCTTTGGACCATAATCCAATCCGATGGAATGCCCGATAAACTTTTAAGGCTGTTAAGGGGATACTACTCGACAACCGGTGCTAGGGTTCGTATGTACGGTGAAGAGTCCCGCGAGTTCACACTCACAACCGGAGTTAGGCAGGGTTGTCCCCTCTCACCGGTGCTGTTCAACTACGCCATCGATTGGACAATGCGACAGGCATTACACAACTACCCTGGCGTTCAGCTTAGCCAGGAAATATACATCTCGGACCTGGAGTTCGCGGATGATATTGTCGTGCTTGGAGACTCTCCCGTTACGCTACAACCAATCCTCGACCGAATCAATTCCTTCGCGAGGTCCATCGGACTTGAAGTAAACTCGACCAAAACAAAGGCTTTCACAACCCATCTGGGCCCGACAATTCAACAACTGTCGATCAATGACCAACCAGTCGAATACGTCCCTTCATTCAAATACCTAGGCTCAACTCTGCTTCCGAATGGCCAGGCAAAAGATGAAGTGGTATTACGGATCGACAGCGCCAGGAGAGCCTTTCTTCAGCTAAGACGAACGCTGTGGACTCGCAGTGAAATCAGCTTAAGAACCAAAGTTCGTGTTTACCGTGCTGCCATCCGGCCCGTACTCATCTATGGCTGCGAAACCTGGCCACTACGAGCTGAGGATACCAGAAGGCTGGAGGTTTTCGACCACTGGTGCCTGCGGCAAATCCTCAAAGTCAAGTGGCGCGACAGGGTGTCCAACGACGAGGTAAGGAGACGATGCTGTGATATCGATGCTCTCCCCGTCCTCCTCCAACGTCGACGACTTCAGTGGTTCGGCCATACGCTTCGGCGACCCGAGTCGGAGCTAACCAAGCAAATACTCTGCCCCACTCCCTGCCCTGGTTGGCGTTGTCGCCTTGGTGGGCAGCTCAAAACGTGGACCAGTACAATCGAGAAAGACGTAGAGCTTCTAGGCCTTCGGTCAGTCTATGGAGCCCGGCGATGGAAAAAGGACTGGATCAAGATCTGTACGGAGCTCGCCTCCGACCGCCGCGCGTGGTCAGCAATGGTTCGTGATATCCATGGAGCCGACTTATCCTCTCGCAGGAGATAGTCGCGTAAAAGACGTAAAAGAAAGACGAAGACGGTCGTCGCACAGCATAATCAGGATTGTACTACCCATTGCATCGAGTGGGGGAGGGGGTATTGATAAGTGGGGTACTGCTCAGAGTTCCTTCTCTTTTATTCAACCTTTGTCTTCTGTTTCCAGTCACCTGTATTTGATCCCTCCACTCATCCATAATACTCCCACTGACACTCGCAACGGTTCATTGTCAAGTAGTATCGGGAATAATTCTCAGTCTCCTAACTCACATTTTCTCAAGCCTCGTTAGCCTGTGAATCTCGGCTCCTTGAAGGTGCGTACACTCAGGCAGGCCGGTCAGCAGGCGTGCCTAGCCCTCACAATAGATCCTCTGGCGACTGAAGTCTGCTGCGAAGGTGGAACGCGTATCCAGGATTCGAGCAGTGTGATTCAACTAACTGCTCCTGGTATCTCACATTAAGATATTTACTGCGCACTTCAGGAGACGAAGCAGCTAGAGCTGCGGGTCAACGTGGTGTAGGAATAATCTTGACTGACAAGGCTGAGGCCGCCCTTTCAGACTGGACCCTTGTCAACAGTCACTTATATGTTGTAAGACTCCAGGGTTCAGTCGGCGCTCGAAAGAATAGTTGTGGTAAGCGCAATTTGTTCGTGATCTCGGCGTACCCCCTAACGGACTGCAGCTCAGACTTGCAGGAGGATGATTTCTATGATGAACTCGCCACCCTCGTTCGCAGAAGCAAGGGCTCTGACATTGTACTGCTAGCCGGTGATTTTAATGCACAAATTGGCAAACCCAATGCGTCAGAAGCTTGTTTAGGTGGCCGTTGTTCCTTACCCGCTGAGCGTACAGATAACGGGGATGGGCTTCTCCAGTTTTGTGTAGACAGTCGATTGTTCTTGTCGAGTACCGATTTCCGACACAACTCGCGTCGCACAGCGACATGGCGCTCTAACTGTACAGGTACTCTGAACCAGGTTGATAATTTGGCAGTAAGCTACCGGTGGCGCAGTTCTGTTCGAGCTGCAGATCTTACTGGTCGATGTACGTAGAGTGGTACCGTGCATTAGTTTTAATGCGATTATCTCTTCATCTCCATGGTAATCGTCGCAAACCACAAACCCGATTATCCATGCAATGTTTGTGTGATCCAGAAGTACGCACCGGTTATGAGCAGAAGTTAGCACATGAGCTAGGATCTACGTCGAACAGTGATGTAGATGAGTATTGGGCTCATATCAAACAGGCGATGCACGTGGCAGCAGGTTTTGCTTGTAGTCCTAGATTCGATGTCCATCAAAGACACTGGATTTCGCAAGAGTCGTTGAGTCTAATGGAGCAAAAGCTTCAGCTCTCTAACTGTAAGGAGATGAATAAGATACGAGGAAAGCTACAAAGGCAGGTTACAAAAAGGATTGCGAAGATTTGTGGGTCAAGGTAGCCAAATAAATGGAAATAGCAGCTGCTTCAGGTAACAGTCAGAGACTGTTCAAACTTTTTCGTGACACCGGTGGACGGCGCACCATGTCTGTGAAACGATATGTGATAGAAATGGAGAGCCTATTCATGGCAAACAGCAAAGACTCGACCGTTGGACCGAATACTTCAAGGAGCAGTTTAGCCGGCCTCGCGGTAATGTAGTTTCTCCGACGTCAACAACTGCGATTCCTTGGGGAGTATCACTTGAACCCTTATCGGAAGTGGAAGTGGAGTCATGTATTCGATTACTAAAGCATAGGAAAGTGGCTGGTCCCGACGAACTTCTCTCAGTTCTTTTCAAACTGGGTGGACATGTTCTGTTGTTCCACAACATTTTGAACGAGGAGCGTATTCCGTTAGTATGAGGTGAGCCACTGATTGTACCGACCTTCAAGAAAGGAATGCGCAATGATTGTAGTAGTCATGGTGGGGTCAGTTTAATTCCCACAGTCACTAAGCTATTGGCCTCGTGTTTGCTGCGTCGTTTGACACCAGCTTGCGAGAGGAACGCCCGCGAACAACAGGCCGGATTCCGTCTAGGTCGAGGATGTATCGACCAGATTTTTACTCTTCGCCGACTACTTGAGACGCGTCATATGCACCGTTGACCGACAATAATGGTTTTCTTAGACTTGAAAGTCGCCTTCGGTTCAGTTGATCGAACAACACTTTCCAGAGCTCTTCAGCGAAAAGGTATGTCCCAGAAGTTTGTGTACCTACCGAAAACATTGTATTCTCATACTTCTGTTCGCCTAAGGGTTTACAGTGAACTATCCAGTCCGTTCGAAACGACTACTCGCATCCTGTTTCGCCATCCTCGTTCAACTTCGTCGTGGATCGAATGAGCAATGCTGAGGTTAGAAATCGGGTATTGAATACGAGTTCAGAGGATGTTCTATTACAGCGTATCCAGATTAGTAGACTTCGTTGGTTGGCGCACGTGTTGCGTATGGCTAACACACCTTAACCGTGCGATGCGATCGGCTTTCCTGTCATTGTCTCAAGCCTTGGGCTTAATACCACACCAGTACTGACTGCCAACGTGACGTGGCTGTCTACCAACGCTGAGCCAACTCGTCCTCTCACACAACGAAAGTGATCTGGAACCTTTTGAAGGATTCAAGCGATTGTATATTTAAGAAGAAACGTGGGATGCAGAGAAAAGTCTCTAAAAAGGCCAAGAGGCTGGTTGTACGTACTGCATATTTACTTTTACTTCTATGCCGCTAGCTCCTGTGAGAAGATAAGCCTGCTTCATGCATGCCCCGAATGGCACTTGCTCATGAGCGGCGATTAGATGCGGGACCTGAGCACAGAGAAATCTAGTTATGCCTCTAGTTGCGAACGCTGTAGACATACTAAAGTCGTAATCGCTCGACGTCCGATTTGACAGTACTGACCCATGTTTTCAATTGTCCTCCGAGGCGACAGTGCCATCCTGGATATTGATCAGGAGAGAGACACTGTTTTGAGATCTCTGGGTCCGGAGGTCCTAGAACATGTCCAAACTAATGCAGTCGTCGGCGTTGGAGCAACACTGACAGCTTTTCGATGTCGAAGCACCGTTGTCTTATTGTCTTGTTTGAAAACACGTCGTGCCAAGCCACTTTCAGTATCCGTCCCAGATACCAGTGGTCAAACACTTCTAGCTTTCTGATGTCCTCAACGCGTAGTGGCCACGTCCTGCAACCGTAGGTCAGTATAAGACGAATAGTAGTCCATAAACGCGAACTTGGGTCCGGAGGCTGATTTCGTCACATGCCCAGAGTGCACTGCGGAGTTGGAGGAACGCAATCCTCAAATTGTCAATGCCCGACTTGACTTAGTCTTTGGCTTGACCGTTTGGGACAGTCATGGAGCCCAGATATTTGAACGCCGGGATGTGCTCAATTTGTTCGCCGTTCAGGTATATTGGGAGAACAGACTGCGTTTACGTTACGGTTTACGTTGGCCTATCGGGTCGGTTCAAAACTACCCGTGGTGTTCGACAAGAATGTCGTATGTCTCCATTCCCGTTCAACTTCGTCGTCGACGGAATAATGGAAAATGCGTCACAAAATCTGCTGGATGTGGGTGTCGAACTAAGAAATAGTGGAAAGCTGTGTGACCTAGATTACGCGGACGACGTTGTCTGCTTGTTCGAATACACGGAACGTGCTCAACGTGTTCTAGATAGATTCGCAACAGCTGTAGTTCCATTCGGAATATGCTTTGCACCTTCGAAGTGTGAAGCGATGTTACAAGACTGGACGTCAACGATTCCGAGCCTGATGCTCGATGGGGAGATGCTAGCAATGGTCAACCGCTTCACTTACCTCGGCAGCAGCGTGACGACGGACGGGAGCACAGCAGTAGAGATGAGCACGCGCATGTTTGGAGCTCGAGTGGCTTACGCCGGACTGAAGCACATATGGCGCCGACCTGATATTTCACTGGAGTTGAAAGGTCGTGTATACTGTACCGCAGTGCGTTCAGTTTTGTTGTATGGTTTTGAGACTTGGGGTGTGCGTGCTGAAGATATTCGTGGTCTTGAGGTTTTCGACCATCGATGTTTGCATAGTATCGCTAAGATTGAGTGGAATAACCGAGTGAGCAATGCTGAGGGCAGAAAGCGAGTATTGGGTATTAATTGAAAGAACGTTTTGTCACAGCGTATTCGGTTTGGTAGACTTCGTTGGTTGGAGCGCGTGTTACGTATGGGAAACATACGTCTACCATACCTTACCCTATTCTCCGTTCCTCCTAGGGCGTGGAAGAAACCGCGAGGAGATCTATAGATGACTTGGTAACGAGGAATGAGCAAATATACAGCGAACTAAGAAAAGGTACGTGCTTGACGTCTTCGTGGTTGGGGTCCAAAAGATCCGTCTACCAGTTGGCTGCATACACTGAAGAATATGACATTGAACTGTGAATAGTGGCAATCATGTTATCACTTTCTGTTGAATGAGAATGATTGATCAAGATGATTTTGTGCAGTTAGATTGTGTATTCCGTGTGTTGGCTATTAGGGCGATGTTTCCTTTTCCCACCCGTGTAGGCGCACTCCCAGTCCATCTTGTATATTCGTACTTTCTAATCCTACGTGCAACATGGCAAGAATGGCAGTGATCGGTGGGGCTCACCCTACTGCCACATGCTGTACATCATCATCATCATCATCGTACAGCGTTAAACAGTAGGGCAAGCCCCACTGACCACTGCCTTTCTCACCATGTTGCACGTTGAATTAAAAAGTATGAATATACAAGATGGACAGGGAGTGGACCTATATGGGTGGGAAAAGAAAAGAATGCCCTAGTAGCCAACACACGGAATACACAGTCTAACTGTACAAACGTACACCGATCAAACATTCTGATTCGATAGAAAGTGACAACACGATCTCCACTGTTCGCGGTTCGCAGCCATATCCTTCAGTGTCTCCAGCCAACTGGTGGACGGATCTTTTGGACCCCAACCACGAAGACGTGAAGCACCTACTTTTCCTAAGTCTGCTGTACATCTCCTCATTCCTCGCTGCCACGTCATCTGTTGACCTCCACGTGGTCTCTTCCACTCCCTAGGAGGGGCGGAGAATAGGACACGGTACGGTAGACGTGTGTTTGCCATACGTAACACGTGTCCCAACCAACGAAGTCTACTAAGTTGGATACGCTGTGACAAAACGTTCTCTGAATTAGTACCCAATACTCGCTTTCTGACCTCATCGTTGCTTACTCGGCTATTCCACCCAATCCTAGCGATACTACGTAAACATCGATGGTCGAAAACCTCAAGACGACGAATATCTTCTGCACGCAGACTCCAAGTTTCGCAACCATACAACAAAACTGAACGCACAGTGGCACAGTATACACGACCTTTCAACTTCAGTGAAATATCGGATCGGCGCCACAAGTGTTTCAGTCCAGCGTACGCCGCTCGAGCCTTGGATATCCGCTTGCTCACCTCTACTACTGTGCCACCATCTGTCGTCACGCAGCTACCGAGGTAGGTGAAGTGATCGACAACTGCCAGCACCTCCCCGTCGAGCATCAAGCTCGGAATCGTTGACGTCCAGTCTTGTAACATCATCTTGCACTTTGAAGGTGCAAAACGCATACCGAATGGAGCTACAGCTCTTGCGAGATTATCTAGTGCACGCTGAGCATGTTCCGTGGATTCGAACAAGCAGACAACGTCGTCTGCGTAATCCAGGTCACATAGCTTTTCACTATCTCCTAGTTCGACGCCTACATCCTGAAGATTTTGCAGCGCACTCTCCATTATTTCGTCCATGACGAAGTTAAAAAGGAATGGAGACAAAGGGCATCCCTGCCGAACACCACTGGTCGTTTCGAACCGACCGGATAGTTCACCGTAAACCCTTACGCGGCCAGAAGTATGAGAATACAATGATCTCATTAGGTTCACGAACTTCTGGGGCATACCTTTTCGATGAAGAGTACTGAAAAGCGATGTTCGATCAACTGAATCGAAGGCGCCTTTCAGGTCTAAGAAAATCATTATTGTTGGTCGGCGGTGCGTGTGACGCGTTTCAAGTAGTCGGCGAAGAGTAAAAATCTGGTCGATGCATCCTCGACCTGGGCGGAATCCAGCCTGCTGTTCGCGGACATTCCTCTCACGAGCCGGTGTAAGACGGTGCAGCAAAATCGAAGCTAATACTTTGGTGACTATCGGGATTAAGCTAATCCCACGATGATTACTGCAGTCATTGCGTATTCCCTTCTTGAAGATGGGAACAATCAATGACTCGCTCCATATTAACGGAATACGCTCCGCGTTCCAAATGTCACGGAGCAAGGCGGTTAGTGATTTTATCAACGCCTCACCACCCAGTTTGAAAAGAACTGGAGGAAGTTCGTCGGGACCTGCCGCTTTTCCCCGCCTTAGTAATCGAATACATGACTCTACTTCTACTTCTGATGGGGGCTCAAGTGATACCACCCAAGAAGTCACAGTTGTTGACACGGGAGTAACTACACTAGCGTGCGGCCAGCTAAACTGTTCCTTGAAGTACTCGGCCCATCGGTCAAGCCTTTGCTGTTTGTTATGGATGGGTTCTCCATTCCTACTGCAAATCGCTTCACTGACCTGAGTTCGCCGTCCACTGGTGTCACGAATAAGTTTGAACAGTCTTTGACTGTTACCTGAAGCAGCTGCCACTTCCATTTCTTCGGCTACATTGACCCACCAATTTTCGCGATCCTTCTTAAGGCTTCGCGTAACTTGTCTTTGCAGCTTTCTCCGCATCTTATTCATCTCCTTACGGTTCGAAAGCTGACGCTTTTGCTCCATTATACTCAGCGACTCTTGCGAGATCCAGTGTCTTTGATGGACAACGGATCCAGGACCACAGGCAAAACCTGCTGCTACGTGCATCGCCTGCTTGATATGAGACCAATGCTCATCTACATTACTGTTCTCCGTGGATCCTAGCTCATGTGCTAACTTCTGCTCATAACGGGTGCGTATTTCTGGATCACACAAACGTTGCACGGCTAATCGGGTTTGCGGTTTGCGACGATGGCCATGGAGCTGGAGAAATAATCGCATTAAAACTAAGGCATGGTCCGACTCTACGTACGTGGACCAGTAAGATCTACAGTTCTGAACAGAACTGCGCCACCGGTAGCTTACGGCGATATGGTCAATTTGACTAAAAGTACCTGTAGAGTTAGAGCGCCATGTCGCTGTGCGACGCGAGCTGTGTCGGAAATTTGTGCTAGACAAGAACAATCGATTGTCTGCACAAAATTGGAGAAGCCTATCCCCGTTATCTGTGCGCTCAGCGGGTAAAGCACAACGCCCACCTAAACAGGCTTCTGACACACTGAGTTTGCCAACTTGTGCATTGAAGTCACCAGCTAGCACTACAATGTCGGAACCTTTACTGCTGCGAACGAGAGTGGCGAGGGCATCATAGAACTCATCTTTCTGCAAGTCTGAGCTGCAGTCCGTTGGGGCGTACGCCGAGATCACGAACAAATTGCGTTTAACACAACTATCCTTTCGAACGCCGACTGACCCTTGGAGTCTCACAGCACATAAACGACTGTTAACAGGGATCCAGTCTAATAGGGCAGCCTCAGCCTTGTCAGTCAAGACAATGCCTACACCACGTTGACCCACAGCTCTAGCTGCTTCGTCTCCTGAAGTGCGCAGAAAATACCTCGATGAGATACCAGGAGCAGTTAGCTGAATTACGTTGCTCGAATCCTGGATACGCGTTTCGCTTAAGCAGCAAACATCAATCTTCAGAGAGTTCATTGTGAGGGCTAGGCACGCCTGCTGACCGGCCTGCATGAGTGTACGCACGTTGAAGGAGCCGAGATTCAGAGGCTGACGGGGCTTGAGAAAATGTGAGTTACCAGACAGAGGATTATTCCCGACACTTTTTGACAGTGAATCGTTGCGAGTATCGACCGTGTTATCAATGGGAGCATTATGGGTGGATAGATGGGGCAAAGAGGGATGGTTAGGGACAGAAGACAAAGGTTGAATAACAGAGAGGGAACTCTGAGCAGTAGCACACTTATCACTACCCACCCCGCTCGATGCAATGGGCAGCGCGGTCCTGATTAGCCTGCGCGACGACCGATGCAGTATGGAATTCTTTGTAGTCGTGCAGTTCATGGGAGATGTTGGACGGGTACTGCTAGGGTGTCCAGCCACAAAGCAGGAGAACGATTAGGGTCCTCATCCAAAGCCTTTAGTTCTGACAAGAACCTATCCGCAAGGCAGCGGGATGGCTTAGTGGAAGCCCATTTGCTTGGATCAATTATTCTTCCACTGGTTTTTCCGACTGAGTTGCTAGCTCAAATCAACCCCCAACCTGGAGGACCAGGAGATTGGACTTTGTCTGGCCTCTAACCATTGACCTGTCAGGCATGATTGTATCTCCGGCTTAAGGAAGCCATCCTGTATAGCTCTTTGGGTCATAGAGGCGCGCAAGCCATCACACCACGTCAAGGTGCAGTCTCGTCGTGCTGTACGATTATGGTGATGATGATTTCACTCAGGTGTGTTGTCTAGATCGTTGGGCGGAGCATTTCAAAAATCAATCATGTCGTGAACTGACCACCCTTGCTCATCTTCCGACCAGTACGCGCCTGAGCAAACATAGCACTCCTTGGGATCTTGTCAGAGGACATGCGTAACACATGTCCCAACCATCTTATCCTGATCAGCTTAAGTGTTTCATCCAATGATTTGATCCTTGAACCTAAACCTTTCCGCCGAACCTTGGCATTGCTCACACGGTGTTCCCACCAGATTCAAGCAATATCACGAAGACATCAGTGTTCACATACCGACAATCTTCGTATATCCCCCAACCGTAGTGGCCATGTCTCCGAACCACACAGAAGCACTGGCCTCATTGCTGCAGCGTAGACTCGACCCTTGATAGGTAAACGGATGTCATGTTGACTCCACAGATGACACAGGTTGGCAAATACCAAGCGAGCCTGCTGTATACGCAGATCCATCATGACAAGACTACACCTAGGAGCGGTTTGATGGCTTGCGCGCCTCTATGACCCAAAGAGCTATACAGGATGACTTCCTTAAGCCGGAGATACAATCATGTCTGACAGGTCAATGGGTAGAGGCCAGACGAAGTCCATTCTCAACCACTTGATGGGCAACATCTGGTTCTAACCAGTATGGCCCTGGAGAGGACACTCCAACGAATGAACACAGAGAGAAACAGTCCACCGGTCTTAAAACCTCCACTAGATGGACGTAGGAGTGGAGTGCATAGGGTTTCTTTCGACGGTGGGAGAAGTGATCGCACTTCATTGAGCAGCTATCGCATGCCTAAGCTGGACAGATCCCACCCCAAAGAGTGCTTCCCCGTCCACGTTTCACTTGCTCCATTAGGTGCATGGGTCTGAGGACTGAATCCGAAAAGCGGGTCAATAGCAGAGCACCAGCGAATTCAAGACAATACGCATGTAGTGATCAGGTCTCGCGTGACAGACCAGAAGAAATTCGTCCACGGGTTCTTCGGTCACGTTCCCGTACTGGGTTAACACTCCACTGCCTTGTGGGTCAGACTTTTGGGTCAAAGGCTCTGGTTAGGATTTCCAAGGAAAACTCTCGTCTGCGGTGTGGGCAGCCGCGAAGTATGATATGCCCAGAAACCTCCAGCATCGTTCCTGTAAGGGGCCTCACCAATCTTCCCTCATTTCATTTAAGATCGGTGCAAAACGCCACAGCTATGCACGGCTCTGAAGAAAGCAGTATTTCAAGGATCGGGCATGAATCGGAAGCGCTTCTTAGGCGCAGATGTTCGTTCCACTTGACCGCCTTTAAATTCCGCATACTGTCAGATAGGACAACAGACTGCTGTAGTTGAAGCTTGAAACTTTCAAAATAGACTTAGGCTGTCTTTGAAACGCTCATACAAGGCCCCAATTCTGTGATAATTCTTCGTACCTCAGCTACAACCTCAGTCTCTCACCTCACTCTTCGCGTGTCGTGTGATCCAGTATCTAGTGCTCGCGGTCAGACGCACCTCGCGATCTATTTGATCATGCGAGCTGAGAGTGTCCTACTGGACTGGATTCTCCTAAGCAATCGATTGTTTACAGATCGGTTGGCGATTCTGTTCGTGTCAGCAGCAACAGACTGAAACGTCGATGCTTGTTCGTCATGTCTGTGTATGCGCCTCTAAGACCGCGGACAACTTCTACAATAGCTTATCTCAGTTTCTGGGGATTTCAAAACCTAAGTTGGTCGTTTGAGGAATTCCGAAAGGCACACTGGAGCCCTGTTTGCCATCCCTGCCAATCGCATTAAAGAAGGCGATCGGCTGATCTCAGATTGTCTCTGGCCAGAACGAATTTTTCCCGTAAGAGGCAGCATAGACTAATGTGGCCTCCTCGTACGTCTTCACAACGTTGGACCCAGATTGACCGTATTGTCACCAGTCACCGCTGGCGTGGATCAGTTGAAGATTGCTGTTCATTTTGGTGTGCGTTTGTAGACCCAGATCACGCTCCGGTACGTGCTCGCTTTTGTTTACGCCTCGTCTGCGGTTGCACCAACGTTAAAGCCACTTGACCCGCACAGTCGTCTCTAGACGATAACTGACGACCTGATTTCCAGGCAAAGCTCTCTACACGGTTATTGATGCAGTCAAGTGTCCAGAACCCAGGTGAACAGTGGCAACAGCTCTGATGCCACAGAAGACTCTCGTTTAAGTAGGTCCCGCAAACGATAAGTATCTTTGACAGCAGTTTCTCTGTCAGATGCTCTCAGATCTTTTCATCCGGATGCCTCTTTCAGTGAGGCCCGTGAATCTCTGAGACATCAACTGAGAAATGAGCGTGAGCAGTGATGGATTGCAAAATGTAGAAAAATGGAAAAGACTCGGTCTGTTGGCAATACTCGCAAGCTTCACCATTTGATTAGAAATACCGGTCTACGGAACCCCGGCGTAAGTGAGCTAACCAAAGATTCCGACGGCCCACTGATTCACTAACATGAAGGTCGTTTGAACCATTGAGAGGAGCAGTTCAATCTGCGCATTTTAACGGTGGGTCTTCCAAATATACCTGGGAAAAAATGATACAGGCATATATCACTCCTCCATCAGAAATATAGGTGATTTGGGAGGTAGATTACTTTAAAAGGGGCATAGTTACTGCATCAGATGGGTTGTCTCCATCTTTTGCCAAGGATGGAGGTCGAGCTTTGATTTCGGGGTTAGCCATTTCTCGTGGTAAACACGAGTTAACAATCACCGTAAGCCTGAGCTTGGCTTTAGCTGTTCATGTAAAATGGTGGAAATTAATTTCATCGTAATACCATTTATCTAAAAGCAGCATCACAGAACGGTGTGATCGACTGAGTAGAGCGCTGCGTTTAGATCGAGACATGGAGATTGTGGGTCTACGGAGGGTGTACCTATGTTCGAAAATTTGTCAAAGAGTAAAGATGTGATCAACCAAATCTCGACCAGGGCTAAATTCAGCTTGATTCTCGCGCCAGCACTGTTTGCGAGCGATTGATGAGCGGTGGAGAATAATAGCAGCGAGCAGTTAGGATGCAATGCTTACCAGACTTATTTTATGATTTTCGCAGGAGGGCCTATCGCCGTTGTAAATTGGTACGGGCACTAATTACCACCAACTGTTTGCCACTAGTTCCTTCTGTCATATCAAACCGAGGAGTTTTGTCAACCCCAGTGGCAACGCTCAGCCACCGTGGCGTCGACGTGATATCCACTTATCTATCTGGGGTAGAACGTACAATGCAGCACGCAGATCAATTCTTTTGTATGGTTTTGGAACATGGCCACTGTTGGCGGAGGATATATGAAGATTGTCGGTATTAGAACACCGATGTCTTTGTAGCATTGTTCAAATCTGATGGAAACACCGTATTAGCAATGCTGAGGTTAGGGGTGGGGTATTAACAACACGGAACAAACCATTAGATGAAATGCTAAAGGTCACCAACCTAGGGTGTTTATGATCATGGATAGGATTCCCCATTGAGCATTGTTCGCTGAAGCGAGTAATGGTTTGAAGATTGGTAAGAGCGGTCAGTTCATGACACAGAAGAGGGGTATGAATAACCTGACCAGTGGACGAGTTAGGATTCTTGGGTGGGGTTCAAGAGGTCTTTCACTTAGTGGTTAGATACGCTCAAGGATATGGCTCAATATCGCTATCAGTGGTGCTTTTGCATCCATAAAACTTCCTCTGTCGACTTGATACTACTCGTAGTTCTCTTTTTATTTTCTTCACACTCATTTTTTTTCATTTCCCTGTTTAGGATTCCACTGAAATAGCTACCAAAGCCAACGCACTTGGTGAATGATTAATGGTTGTTTGAACCGAGTTGGATTGTCAATGTTCTATTCAAATATAATCTCAGTTTGTGCTTAACTGCAGCCCAATTGTCTAGTTTGTCATTAATGGAGTTTTCAAAATAACATTTTCAGTTGTCTTTTTCGCTGAGCGATCTAAATGCATGTTTATCAGTTAATTATCATACTCATATCGTGTTCTGACCTGTCTACAGTTACGAATGGGTCGAGTTGTTGGATCCCAAGAGTCAACGTACGATGTATGTGAACCTAGACTCAGGTGAATGCTGTTGGGAACCCCCGAAAAACAAAACCATGTGAGTACTGCCGATCATTCAGATATCGTTGCTGAGGGTGTTGAGTACAGGTTCAGTGATTTTTGTAGCATGACATTTTTCTCTCGTTATCATTTTGTCTTCTTCATCAGAATATCTGTTCATCGTCATCGTACGGCATCAAAAAGCAAGGCGAGCTCCACTGACCACTGTTTTTGTCGCCATGTTGCATGTAGAAATCGAAAAAATGGATATGTTAGGTGAGGGAGTGGACCTACAGGGATGGGAGAAGGAACGAACGCCGCAGTAGCCAACACACGGAATACACAGTCTAACTGCACAAAATCATCTTGATCAATCATTCTCATTAAAAAAGTGACAACATGATTGCCACTGTTCACGACTCGCTGTCATATTCTTCAGTGTATACAGCCAACTGGTAGACGGATCTTTTGGACCCCACCATGAAGACGTGAAGCACGTACCTTTTCTAAGTTCGTTGTGCATTTTATCATTCCCCACTGCCACGTCATTTGTTGATGATATTGCGCCGGAGGTATATATAAATCATGTTATTGAACATTACTCGAGCCATTGTACACCCCGTTTTACTCAATCTGGGATAAAGAACGATTCCCAGTGGACTGATGGATTTCAGTATTCCTCCTTCTTCCGAAGAAAGCTGGCAGTACAGTGTGCGCAAACTACTGTGGTATCAGTCTAATCGACGTGGCCGCCAAAATATTCTCTGTGCTTTTGTTGAGCTGTTTCTCAGCGGTGCGAGACGCAATTACCCGTGGCGTTTTGCACCGATCTTAAATGAAATGAGGGAAGATTGGTGAGGCCCCTTACAGGAACGATGCTGGAGGTTTCTGGGCATATCATACTTCGCGGCTGCCCACACCGCAGACGAGAGTTTTCCTTGGAAATCCTAACCAGAGCCTTTGACTCGAAAGTCTGACCCACAAGGCAGTGGAGCGTTAACCCAGTACGGGAACGTGACCGAAGAACCCGTGGACGAATTTCTTCTGGTCTGTCACGCGAGACCTGATCACTACATGCGTGTTGTCTTGAATTCGCTGGTGCTCTGCTATTGACCCGCTTTTCGGATTCAGTCCTCAGACCCATGCACCTAATGGAGCAAGTGAAACGTGGACGGGGAAGCACTCTTTGGGGTGGGATCTGTCCAGCTTAGGCATGCGATAGCTGCTCAATGAAGTGCGATCACTTCTCCCACCGTCGAAAGAAACCCTATGCACTCCACTCCTACGTCCATCTAGTGGAGGTTTTAAGACCGGTGGACTGTTTCTCTCTGTGTTCATTCGTTGGAGTGTCCTCTCCAGGGCCATACTGGTTAGAACCAGATGTTGCCCATCAAGTGGTTGAGAATGGACTTCGTCTGGCCTCTACCCATTGACTTGTCAGACATGATTGTATCTCCGGCTTAAGGAAGCCATCCTGTATAGCTCTTTGGGTCATAGAGGCGCGCAAGCCATCAAACCACTCCAAGGTACAGTCTCGTCGTGAGTGAAAATCATTGAGTCATTCATTTCTTTGGTCAAGTTGTTAGTTCCAGGATTTCGTGGACCGGTATCTTTATTTAGGTGGGAAAAATTGCGGCGGTTTCCGGCCGTCACAGTCTTTTTCATCTCCCTACACTTCGCAATTCACCATTGCTCGCGGTCGTTTCTCAGACTTCGAATCAGCTGACTTTTTAAAGCACCTCCGTACCTCGTCATTTTTGGACTAGGGAGGAATCGATCTATGCGCATCTAACAGTGCAACTGAGAATGCGGATATCTATCGCTTCTGTGCCTGTCTGGTTCTCGGCCTTGAGCAGCATTAGCAGCCTCAAATAGGGCCTGCTTGATTTCTTTTCATCGCCTATCTGGATCTCGGTATTTAACTATATTGGTAACCGGGCGGGTAGTTCTGCTTGGAGAACAGGTCGATAGAACACTGACATTGAATAGGGTTGATACACTGATTGTAAAGAAGTGAAGGTACTGTTCACTCTCGTCTACATGCACAAACTGACGGAACAGCGGTAAAGTATGATTCTATTCAGGCAAATTATCGGTTCGGTTAATTTTTTTTCAAAAGTCTAACTTCGCACTTTTGTGCTTTGATTTTCGTTGCCACCTCGAAACATTTAGTAGTCAACAGTATAACGAGTAGAAGCATAAGGAGCAAACAAACAGAAAATTTATGAGAATTATGATGACGAAGAAAGAGGTCGAATACAACCATACCACTGACCGCTACATGCATTCATAGTAACCGCATTTCGATGCAATACGCTTAAAATTCGTTGCGCACGGTTCTGGTGAGGCGTTTGTAGTCAACTGGTTATTAAAGTTCTGCTCCCAAAATATAAAGTTTGACCATTCAATCTCGTTGTTCACCAGTATATCGGGTAGTGAAAATCCACACTGCTACTAAGTGTACACAAAGTTTAGGAAAAGAAGTAGACCACAGTGAAAAGTCTGGAGAGCAATTACATCGTACATTGGTGGTTTCTCAGGGAAAACAAACATATGGAGTATCTGTAGTGAGGATGATGAAAGACAGCGGTCTGTCACCTGGTGTGCGCGAAGGAACATCTGTCATCGAGACCAGTGACGGTGTATCGACGAAGGAAAACTGCTGAAACGAGCTGAGAAATACAAAGTTGAATAGGAGAAGTAGAAAAGGGCTTTTGCAGCGACCGCCTAGTGACAGGCCAGTAGCCACAGGTTATAATTCAAAGAAGGATCGTCAGTGATACGGACAGCTGTATGTTGAATTCAACCGAAGAGTAATAGAGTGAACAGTTCCACCCAACACGTGACGGATATGACCACTATGCAGTAGGAAAGATAGGGGGGTAAGGAATTGGTTGATGTGGAGTAGAACATTAACTTCATGTGTAATACAAGAATCAGGTGATGGTATGTGCAACAACTCAAAAGAGAGCAAAAACTGATGTACTGGGGGAGACTGGAGCGTAGAGTATTTTTTACTACATGCTTTTATATGACTGTAGTGGAAGGGGTATACTCCATACCCACAAAGGCCCACTGCACTATTAGGGATATTCACCAATCAGACCCTGAGACTTGTTGTAGAGAACAACCACGGTCCTGATAGGTCAGGTGGTAACAAGCAGGACGACTGAACTATTGTCCACTACTAAGATGATCTGTTTTTGTGGGATTCGAACCTCTGACCTCAAAGGTAGCAGGTAAACAGCCACTGACACCAATCGCTGTAACAGAAACCAACTGGTTCATACTTTCATCAAGTAGCCTATCTTCTGATTGGTTGACCGGTCACACGATCAGCTACCACTTGAGGGGAATCCGTTCGCATCTCATCGATCCGCCACCTTGTCACTTGCGTATAAGCTGGCACAAGCACTGACCTTGATTCTGGACAGGCACTTACATGCCGATTGCTGACGGGACATGGTTGACTATCGACCATGAGTCAGCACATACCCTCACAGGGTTGATGAATATGCTTTGGAGATTGGCACTGAGATTAATACCACCAAAACCAAGAAAAGTGTTTTACCCATTAGTCATGTAAACCGAGCCCTAGAACTGAATGGCCAATTATTATAAATTGTCTTGGATCTCAAATATCTTGGCTCCACCATCCTGCCAAACGGACAAGCCGCAGATGATATCAAGCGGCGGGGCCCGAATGGCGCTTCTACAACTCCGAAACACTCTCTGGAGACGGAACGAGATTGGTCTTCAGACTTAGTTCAGAGTGTTTAGTACCGCAGTCCGACCAGTCTTGCTATGTGGTTGTGAAACCTGGCCACTAAGAGCTGAGGATATGAAGTGACTACAATTTTCGGTCACTGATGAGTTAAATCTATTTGAAAGTAATATGGGGTGACAGAACCTCGAACGAAAACGTTCGAAATCGCTGCCGCATGGCTCGACTTTGAACGCGCATGCAGCTCCGCCGACCGCAGCGATTTGGCCGATAGCAAAGCTGGCTACTACTGTAATCGATCGGTGTTGATTGGGTTTGATCCTCTCAACTGAAATAAGTTATCAGGTGGTTATATCATCCAGGCACCATCGATTAGTAAAACTGTGTTCGTCTACGTGGATTAGATTCACAAGACTCGTTTTATTGATTAGGGAAATTAGTCAGTTTGTCTGAATGGTACAGCCAGTTGTGTTCCCTTGGCTGTATTGTCTCTCTTCACTCACTCTTCTTGTTCATCCTTTTACCGGCTAGGCTCTGTTTTTTCATATTAGCTCTCGAAACCGAACTGAAGAGCGTTTATTGGACCTCCAAATAATTGTATCTAAGCGTGTTGAATATCCGAAACTCATTCGAAAACTCCGTTCATTTGGCAGATGTTCCGAAGTGGTCTCTCTGAATTCTAGTTTAGCATGCTCATTTTTATCAATCCGTATCGAGACAGGCGACGCAAATACTGCATCAGAATGATTATTTCAGTACATGTTAACGTGACATGATACGGAGGTTTCATGCTACTCCTGCGCATGGTTACGGTGGACGAACCAGTTTATGTGATTACGACGATCCATTATTTCATTGGGAGATCCGATTACGATTGACCTAGGATTTAGAGTACAGTAAAATCATCGCACTAAGTGCTATGCTATAGAAATAAAAGATATTCAATACCCCCTCTTTTCGAGTAAAAGTTCATTTTAGTGGTGCATCTCCCTCTAAAATTGCGAACATTTACACCAAGTACCAGTCAGATTTCACAGCAACATAGGAAAAGTAGACTGTTTTTTAACGCGTTGTTAGATTCTGAATTATGTGACACTGTCAATTGTGTCCGACGCTTTTTTGTGTTACGCGGGGTGGTAGTTTGTGTGCTGTTGTGGAGTAATTCGATTCCGGTCGTATCGTGGATTCCGAGCTTTATGTACCCTTACCTTAACGAACAAGACAAATGTTCAGAAAAAGAAATCCTTTTGTTACTCTCATCGGTCGCTAACACAGCTTTGAACTGCAAAATGCAACGGTATGCTTAAATACATAACAGTTTTTTTTCGTGTAGTTGGGTACGATTAATCAAAGCCCATGGTAAGTTCAGGGTAAAGCTGGACGGTTTGTGAACACGGCCATTTATGTCCGGTGGCATCGCGCTCCAGAACTCTGATGGATTTCGACGTACGATCTTTATATGGGTCCCACCTTCAGTGTATGGTACATCGAAGTAATTTAGTTTTTCTTCTGTAACGTAGAACCTAGTACAATAGCAAAGCTGTTGCATCCATCGACACAGGGGATCTGTATCTACACAGATCAATTTATTGTGGATATCCACACCTGGCCTATTGAGACCCTATTTGGTTCTCCATGACTGCAGTTCTCAGGGGTCTGGTTGCTGGTTATCCCTAATAGTGTTGTGGATCTTTAAAACTATGGGGTGTATACCCGTTCCACTGCACAAATGCACAAGCATATAAATAAACAACCGGAAAAGTGATCGAGCGAGATGTGTAATTTAGGCGTCATAGACAACTTCGTGCCATCCAATAACGATCAGTCTCCCGGTTTTTAATCCAGTTACAGAGAAGCACTAAAGGGTGGCATCTAATCGTTCAATTTAACTGTTAATCGCAATGTTTCTCGTTGATATCGGTAGTGTGAGGTAATTTTAGGACTGTATCGACAAGAGTAACGAACGTTTATCATATGGAAAAAGATGCCATACCAAATCTCACAAATAATTCCTGACTGGAATTGACGATTGCCTATGTAGGGTTGTTTTCTTCTTTTTTACTCTTATCGTCTATTTTTGTTTATTTTCCCCAGTTTTTTCAGAGACCTTCTGACTGAAATATTAGCATATTGCTTGCAAGAGTCTGTCATACAAATAAAAATCAAATCAGTTCAGTTTATTCAACCATTAACCTCGCACCTCCGTGCTCTGGTTTCGGTTGCTACCTTCCAGCATCGTTCAGTAAAGGGCGAAAAGATCAGAAGCATAGTGATACAGATTCAAAAAGCCAAAGTATCAAGCGGAAATCAAGAGAACAGCAAAGGGCCCGAATGCAACTACGCGACTGACCGCCACACCTACCCATATCACTTTATGTCTCCAAAAATTTGGTAGACGGATCACATGGACCCCAATCTACAATTCTAACACGTCCTATTTGGCCAACTCCACTGGTCAAGATTTTCATACTTTTTTGCCATGTCATGGACTGACCACCTCAACCTTACCTGCCTCGGAGAACAGCCTACATTGAGGAAGTCTATTGGTGGGCATGCGTACCACATGTTCCAATCACATGAACCTGCTTAGATTCAGTACTTGATCCAGAAACACACTGACCTCTGGTTCTCAACACCTTACGCCGAACCGCAGCATTGCTAATACGGTGTTTCCACCGAACTCGGGTAGTAATACCAGGACATCCATGCTCGAACACCGACAGTCTTCGCCTATTTTCTATCCTCAACGGCCGTGCTTCTGAACCGTATAAAAGAACGGACCTAACCACCGCATTGTACACTCCACCCTTAACAGACAATCGGATGTCACGCCGACGCCACAGATGACGGAGGTTGGCAAAGGCGAACGGGCCTTCCGTATACATGATGACACTTCATCCAATATCTGTCCACTTGGTGAGATGTAGCTGCCCACGCAACAAAATTTATCTACTTCAGCTAGAGCTTCCCCTGCCAAGAAGAGGTTTGGTGTTCAGCCAACCCAGTCCTGCAAAAGCATTCTACACTTTGAAGATATAAAAAGCATCCCAAACATTGCTACACTGTTGTTAAGGCTATCTAAAAGAGCTTTCAACTTACCTGGGTCTTCACTCGCAAGAACAATATCGTTCACCTATTCTAAGTCAGAGATTTTACTGCCTGAACAAAGATCGACGCAGCTATTCTCACTCGAGGATAGGGCTATCTCGAAAATCAATTCAACTACAAATTGAAGAGGAAGGGCGAAAGAAGGCAACTCTGACGAACACCACTTTGCGTGGTGAACTCGGGGGAATGAATGATCACCGTAAGCACGACCTCGGTTTAGACTGTCCGCATCCAAGCATTGGGAAAAAGAAATAAACTTCTCTGGCACACCATTCAGTGAGAGGCAGCGCCAGAGAACTGTGCAGTCGACTGAGTCGAACGCCGTTTTCAGATCAAGAAACACGCAGGTTGTGGGCCTACGGAAGATCTGTCTGTGCTCTAAGGTTTCCCGAAGAGTAAACATGTGGTCCATACAACCATGACCGTGCCTGAAACCGTCTTGATTCTCACGCGTACACATTTCGCGGGCACTGAATAATCAGTTGAGAATAAGACTGGTGAGCAGTTTGGATGCAATACTTACCAAGCTAATTCCTCTGTGGTTTTCACAAGAGGACTTGTCGCCTTCCTTGTAAATCGAGCACAATCATCGATTCACACCATTCTGTGGGAATCTGCTCACTATCTCAAATAATACGGAGAAGTTTTTTTAACTCCGAAACCAAAGCTTCCCCTCAATCCTTGAAAAAGATGGTGACAACCGATCCGGTCCAGCGGCTTTGTACCTTTTCAAGTAACCTATCCCCCGCATAATCTCCATCTCTGCTGGAGGACTGACGTCCAACTGCATCGTTTCTCTTGGAGGTATATTTGGAAGGTCCACCGTTGAAGTGGGCCAACTAAATTGTTCCTTAAAGTGCTCCGCCCAGTGCTCCAGACGACGTACCTGAGAGTAAATCAGTGAGCCATCGGATTATTTAATCAACTCACTTACACGAGGCTTCCGTGGACCGGTGCCTCTAATCAAACGGAAAAGGTTGCGAGCACTGCCGATGGATGCAGCCTTTTCCATTTCCTTACATTTCGCAATCCACCACTGCTCACGGTCAGTTCTCAGGCTTCCAGTCAGTTGGCATCTCAGGGATTCACACAACTCATTGAATGTGGCATCCGGAGGGACGAATCCGTGAGCATCCAACAGAGCAACTGATGTCGAAGATATCCATTGTTTGTGAGGTCGACTTGAACCTGAGTCCTGGATGACATTCGTAGCGGCATACAAGGCTTGCTTGCTCTGTTGCCAGCGTTCATTTGGGTCCTGAGCATCTGGCTGCATCGATAACTGCGTAAACAGTTCCATCTGGGAAGTGTGTTTCTGGTTATCGTCTGAAAGCAACTGCGCGGGACGCGTGACATTTACGTTGGTGCGACCGTGGACGAGACGTAAACGGAAACGAGCATTTACCAGAGCGTGATCTGAGTCCACAGGCGTAGGCCAAAATGAACGACAATCTTCAGTTGATCCACACCTGCGGTGACCAATCACAGTATGGTCAATCTGATTCCCACATTGTGAAGACGAAAAAGGACGCCATGTGAATCTATGCCGCTTCTTATGGCAAAAGTTCTTACTTGCAAGAAACAATCTGTGGTCAGAACATAGCTGAATGAGACGATCGCCCTTATCGGTACGATCGGCTGGGATAGCAAATGGGCCTTCGTGGAAATAGAGTTATGTATAATCTTTTGTTCCCTAATGATGCATTGAATTGCGTAGTTTTTCGAAGACTACAACACGGGCAAAAAGCTTATCGGTAGTGAATTTGTCTTTCTGAATCCCGCATTTTATGTAAACGGGTAAACCGAAGGTATGCCAGCCAATCGGCTTGAAAAATTGCAGCCTGCTTATACGTCCATGCAAGCGTTTGTATACCATAACTTCCACTTTCAATACAATGTTGGCTGGCTTTCAACACGCTTACCTCTCCTTTGCAAGTTTGGGCGAGATTTCTAGCTCATTTGAGTTCGTGGACTCGAACATGGCTAGTGTCGCTGACTTTTCCACACAACCTATTTGTCATCATAAAACCGGTAATTGGCAGTGACGACGTGTTGCTCACAGAGAAGTTTGAACCCATTTCAACCAATAACATACCCCTTTAAGCCGCGAATCACTTTGTTTTCAGTCATTCACAGCGAGACATCGTTGGATACATCCCGTATTTCTATTCTACATAAAAGCATTCTACCCTTTGACATTGCCTTCGAAATTACTGCCTACTCATTCAGAAATAATTCAGATTAGTCATAGTGATGATTTTTTTTTATCTATCTCATTATGTGGGTCTGAGTTACCTGCTTAATCGTTTCAGTGTGTGGTTACTTTGCTTTTTTTTCTTATTCTCTGCAACGGAAATTCGGTTTAATTTTTTCCTGTACGTATTTTATTTTGATACTATAGTAAACCTTTGTCATCCAACCAGTGGTGGGAGCTGTTCGATGTGAACGCACAACGCAATTATTATTACAACAGCATAACACGCGAAACGGTATGGCAGAAACCAGCCGACGGAGACATTATTCCCCTGGCCAATCTTCAGGTTCGTTTCAATGGGTTGTTTTTTATTAGTGTTGGTATACTTATTATCACTAGTACTATTATTGTCATTGTCGAACTCGATCGATAACTGTCTTGTTCACCGCTAGTGCGCCCAGAAAATAAATGATCAGGGCGAGAGGCTGTACATCTTCGATTGGTACGTATACTGTTTTGGTTGCAGCTAGGAACACATAAATTGATCGCACTCATATATTTCTGAGCAGCCTGTCTTGACGTGAAATGCTTTTTTTCATCACATGCTTGCACACAAGTGCAGTGGATGGGGTATACCTGACAGCCTCAGAGGCCTACTGCACTATTAAGTGTATCCGGCAATCTGATCCGGAGACTCGGAGTGGAGAACCACGGAAGATCCCAATAGATAAGGTGATAATGAGCAACCAGACGCCCATGGGTATTACTATCCACCGCTAAAGTGACGTGCGATGACGGGATTCGAACTTCTGACCTCCGACGTGGCAAGCAAACGCTCTGAACCACTCGACCACCACCGGCCACCTCTGATGAGTAATCACCTGTGCTTCTGTTTTGTTTCTGTCTGGCAAGACCGATACGTCTACGAACCTAGATTTTTTCACTCGGTTATTCTTCTTTGCAATACGTTGTTGATGGGTTTGTGTGATATATATCTCGTTAGAATTGATGTGTCCCGCTAAATCCGTATTTTTTTAGGCATATCACAGAAATCTGAATATACCGCTTTAAGTTTACCAGTTCCAGTCACAGAGAATTTAACTCCTGTTGTCATGTAACCCTCTTGTTGGGATCCCTTTAACACATGATTTCGAATGGAATTGTTTGGAAAGTCATTTCTGCTCTCTTTGGATGGTAGAAAATGGTGCATTCTTTGATAATTATCCCAACCACTCGTGTCCTCAAAAGCGGTTTCAAGAATGGCACAATAATTCCATTGTGAACCGTTTCTGGTACGATAACCGGTGTGGTTTTTATCTTGCAAACGAGCAAAAGTGCTTCAGACTAGGAAGACGTTTCATGATAGTAGAAATCGTTCACCCTTGATCATGTTCAGTTCATTTCAATTCAGAAAACCATTTGCCGTGCCCTGTATGCAGTTGCTTTGGTTGTCGTCTCTCAACGGGAGCCTAAATCGGAAAATAAGAAATAAACAAGAGTGTGGGTAGCGATACCGAGCCATGTCCTTCAGCATATTTAACCACTAAGTGAGAGACCTCTTGAACCCCACCCAAGAATCCTAACTTGTCCTGCATGACCAAGTCCATTGGTCAGATTATTCATACCCTTCTTCTGTGTCACGAACTGACCGCTCTTACCAATCTTCAAACCATTACTCGCTTCAGCGAACAATGCTCGATGGGGAATCCTATCCGTGATCATAAACACCCTAGGTTGGTGACCTTTAGCATTTCATCTAATGGTTTGTTCCGTGTTGTTAATACCCCACCCCTAACCTCAGCATTGCTAATACGGTGTTTCCATCAGATTTGAACAACGCTACGAAGACGTCGGTGTTCTAATACCGACAATCTTCATATATCCTCCGCCAACAGTGGTCATGTTCCAAAACCATACAAAAGAATTGATCTGCGTGCTGCATTGTACGTTCTACCCTAGATAGATAAGTGGATATCACGTCGACGTCACAAATGACTGAGGTTACGTAAACTTTAGTGCGACTGTCTACTTAGGATAAGCCGGCTTCATGAGATGAGGAAGTTTCATAGGTGTTTGTTACAAGAGACATCCCCAGCGTCACTCGGATGCAAATATCCATCGTTTTTGGGCTCATCTAGTTCTCTGGCTTTGGAAAGCATCAACAGCCTCGAATAGGGTCTGCTTAATTTATTTTCATCGCTTATCCGGATCCTGGGCATTTAACTGTCTCGATAACCTAGCGGATAATTCTGTTCGGAAAGCAGATCGATCGTTTTTGCCGAGTAGCGGCTACAAGAGACCGTTGGTTTTGTTGTTGTTCCGGTCACCGTTGTGACAGGCGTGATCGTTGTCTACAGACGTGGATTAAAATGACTGACAGTCTTGAGTTGATCCGTGCTAGCGGTAATCAATAATAACGTTTTCGATGCAAGTCCAGTGCTGTGAAGGCGTAGGAGAGCGCCGCTTTCTGTTCGCAAAATGTGTGCTCGCCAGGAATTGTCTTTTTTCAGGATATAGTTGGGTGAGTTGGTCACCGTTATCGGTTTAATCGGCCAGAACGCCAACTCGGCCCTATATATAGCTCTGCGTCTCGTCTAGGTTCCCAACCTGAGTATTGAAATTACCAACAACAGCCCTTATATCCGTAGAGCGCATGCGAAGGAGCAGTTGAGACAGGTCATGGTAGAAGTCATCTTCTGTCTCAAGAGAGCTACAGTCAGTCGGGACGTATACAGGCATCGACGCCTCAGTCTATTGCTGTTGATATGCACAGAACCATTCAACCGAACCTCACACAGACGACTGCTGACTGGGATCTAGTCGAGCAATGCACGCTCAGCCCTCATGCTCAGAACGATGCCAACGTCAGCCTGATCACAAGTACTAAACACTGAATTGCCCGGCACGCGAAGAGTGAAACAAGAAGCCGAGTTTGTAGTTGGCGCGCGAAGTGTTAACAGTGAACTTGGGTCTTGTATGCATGTTTGGGAGATACAACACATATCTGTCTTAAAGGTCTCAAGAGATCTAGTTAAGGCAGCCTGTTGCCCCGTTTGGCAAAATGTGCGGTCGTTGATAATCGGTTCTTTATTTTCCCCTGTCTCTAAATTATTGCCCTAACTGGGAGTTACAAGTTCTCAGCCACGACTCATTCTGGCTGCTCGTATCCATTTATAATGTGGCTGTGAAGGATGAAGACAGACAGATAAGAGGTGTTTCCCGAGGGACGGCTGATCGTTAACGGATATTGACGTCATGGGAAATACTGAACAAATCATATTCATAAGATAGTTTACAAACTGCTCCAAGATGAATTTCCCAATAAATCAATGCCAATTTGGGGTTCACCCGTTATCCTATGACACTTCGTCAATTGTTTTAGTTGTTCGAGGTTGTGTACTTTCATTCCTCAATAGAAGGGAACTAGTCGATTTAATAAGAGGTTGATTTGTAGCCAGATTCTGTGCCAAATATTTCAGGTTTTGCATGTAATGTACAGTTTCACGACTACAGATTATTTCTTATTAGCAGAATGGTTAGAAGCTTCTCTATCAGATGAAGTTCCGTTATCTCAGGAAAAAGTTGTGTGAACTGAATGTTTATATGGTTCATAGTTTCGCACATACTAAAGTGATTACCACATTCAGGAATGCTTCTTTATCCATGCTATCTAAATCCTCTTTGAGGCAAATGAATTGTCTAACCAGCTTAAGTTGAAGAATCCTCGAAATATGTTTCATATTGCTCACGCATCATTGTGTGTCGAATTTTGTATTGCCCGATTTTCGTTTGAGCGGAATTCTTCAGACATAACTGTTCGTGTTTCATTGTTGAGCAGTTTATCATACATTTATTGGAAAATGCCTTTTCAGTGGTTGCTCTTCGTTTGGCCCCCTGATGTCATAACACTCCAATTGTTCACCGACGAAGTGATCTGGTCGGGAAATGAGACAGAGAAAGGCTTGGAATCTAGTGATATAATCAGTATGCAGCTTGGCCGTTCCGTAACAGTTGCATTCCGGCTGCTCGTTGCTGCAGTTACTGTCTCTTTTTGCTTGTGTCCAGGTTTTCCAGGGTCTACAGTGACCAGTTGTGGCTGTTAGGGTACAGTTTCCGAATTTGTGGCATTTCTGGTCGTTGACGAGAGACAAGCCACAACAGTTGCCAGGTTAAGGTGATTAGGACATGTGGTACGCATGCCCACCAATAGACTTCCTCAGTGTAGGCTGTTCTCCGAGGCAGGTAATGATTGGAAGGTAGGTTGAGGTGGTCAGTCCATGACATGGCAAAAAAGTATGAAAATCTTGACCAGTGGACTTGGCCAAATAGGACGTGTTAGAATTGTAGATTGGGGTCCATGTGATCCGTCTACCAAATTTTTGGAGACATAAAGTGATATGGGTAGGTGTGGCGGTCAGTCGCGTAGTTGCATTCGGGCCCTTTGCTGTTCTCTTGATTTCCGCTTGATACTTTGGCTTTTTGAATCTGTATCACTATGCTTCTATTCTTTTCGCCCTTTAATGAACGATGCTGGAAGGTAGCAACCGAAACCAGAGCACAGAAATGCGAGGTTATTGATTGAATAAGTTAAACTGAACTGAACTGAGTTGCCATAAGAAGACCTCTAATTATAACGCAGTGGTTTTGTTTAGCCTGAAACAGCCTTGATGGCAATAAGTGAGGTGTGCATGGTACCAAAGATTTACAGGGAATGCCACACTGCACCCGTAGTTCGCAGTGGATCATGGGTTTTCGAAAAAATAAAATCTCATGCGATTCACCAGGCTTTTTGTGCGCATTGCTGCCCATAATCGTGCTGTGGTTGCACATCCATAAACTTATCAAAGGGTCCCTCACCTCCCGAAGTTGTGTGGTACGATTTTTTTTATTCCGTTCTCTGTCTTTGTAGATGGGTCGACCCACCGATATGCAGTTTGAGATAGACAAACATTCAGACGTAAAGGCGGACATATCGACCAAAAAATCATATTTAATGTCTTTGACAGAGAAACCCCACTGTTCACTCGAACACCATTCACAGCGTAATTCTCTAACTCGTTTTTCGAACTGTGATGACATTTCCACGCTTTACGTTCACCGAATCTATCGTGTTCTGTGTATGTATGTATGTATGTATGTATGTATGTATGTATGTATGTATGTATGTATGTAATGTTTGTATGTATGTATCTGTGTATGTATGTGTGTGTGTGTGTGTGTGTGTGTGTGTGTGTGTGTGTGTGATTTTCTTTCTCAGGTCGGTCGGAATGTTTTCTGTGGAGATTTTTGCATGTAATTGCGGTTTCATTTTGGATTGTTAGATACGCTGATGACGCGGCAGTGGGTCGATGAAAAAAATGCTGTTTTGAACAGATTACAAGACCAACTTTTTGCCCAGTTGATTACTTAGATGAGACACTAGTGATCGATCATTAACGTGGAAAATGCGGGGAGATTGCCGCTGTTTGACCATGGATGTCTTCGCGGTATTGCTTGAATCTGGTGGAACACTGGATCAGCAACACACAAGTTAAGCGCAGTGTCAAGAACCAGGGGTTAGTCACTAAACGAAACACCTAGTCTAAACAGGTCATGGTGGCTGGGAGTTGTTTTACACATGCCTACAGATAGTCTTCTTGATTGGCGTTGCTACCTTACCGTGGTGATGGGGTTTGCTCGCTGTGATAACGCCGAGGGCTGTGCCAATTGGAGCCCAAACCGCTTCTTCAGGGTCGCCTATATTGGCCTGGCCGAGTGCGAGTAGCTAGACAAAAGCAACGTGGCGTTGTCAGAGAGTGCGGCCGGTTTTTCGCCCGGCAGCGAAGTCTAAATAAAAGCCATAGACAGCAACGCAACGTGCGCGAATGTGGCCCGCCACTAAATAAGGCCATTACCTCTTACCTCTTACTCAACTATCCTGAATGGGAGGGGTAAGATCCAAAAGGACGCGTTGGGCATCCTCAACTGACAGACTGCCATTCAAAAGACGTGAACCGCTCGTGCGATCACCGGCTCCCAACACACAAACTTCCTGTTGCCCAAGAATTATCTCTTGGTTGTGCACGGGTTAGAGTTGCTTCCTCGAACAAAAAGCCGAGTGAGGCTGGGAACGCCATTTCGTACCTGATGCCAAAAACCCTTGATGAATAGTTCCTCTACACACCGCTCATGGGCAGGTGCCATGCGGGACATCCATGAAGTTGGCTCATCCTCTCACGGGAGCTAGTCGCGTAAAAAATAAGTACAGATAGACTTCTTCCGTGAACATTATTCTTTCCTGGACAGTTAGTGAGTGCGGGTGTTCCGTCCATGACATGGCGAAAAGATATGGAAGCCCTAACCGGTGGACTTGGCCGGGTAGTGCGTGTTATAGACTTCCGGTTTGGGGTCCGCTGAATCCGGTCACTAAGTGGTTGCAGACATTAGCTGACATGACCAGATGCTGCGGTCAATGACGTAGATGAACCACAAATATTCTCAACGCTTTCGAAAATCGCTGTCTAGCGTAGCTCAAGTTGGTAGTTTTCAATAGTTTCTGGTCGCTTAGCTTGACATTTAGATCGCAAACAACGGGATGACGACTTCGTCAGTTCTCAGGGGGAATCTCCCTCCTTCGGGATGATTGTCGCCTAACTTTCTTGTCTGCTTGTTTTTTTGTTTTGCTTGCTCTTTATTTTTTGATTCATTTCGATCCCCACTTGACCATGCTATGAGGTAACAAACAAAATCAATATACGGAAATGCGTGGTTCATTGTTGAAGGGGCTGAAATGGTCTCATCCATCAGTAAAAGTTAGTTCTGTGACAATCAAAAAAATTTACGTTTCAATCCGACATTGATGTGTTGATTCGCGTGGACTGATGTGTTGTATGATGATTGTAGACAGAAGCTGAGATGCCGGAAAATTCCCACTATCGTAAATGATTATCTATGGCATTATTAACTTTTCTCCTTCTGGGTTATCATTTTAGGGAAACTTTGGTTTCCCGTATTTGCTCAAAAAACTCTATGCTATGAAAGCTGTTTTCGTACTTTCCAGCTGTGAGATACAGCTGATAAAAAAGTAACCAGGTTCGTTCGTTTGCTGTCTGATGAAGTTTTATTTATCATAATGTACTCGATCTCCGCCCACCCTCTATTCAGCTTCTACAACAAAATATGCAGATGGCCTCAGCTACAACCCATCAGGTAGGTTTTCTATCGTTTTTGTATACGTCGTTCTCTCTCTCTCTCTCTGTCTACCGTGTGATCGTTTATTTCTACACTGGTATAATGACATGCCCAAGAAGCGGTGTTTTCGGTCTCCGACTTCATTTTTCATCGGTTTTGGTGGATCGTCGTTTCTCATGGTCCCTCTGCCTTTGGCACACTACATCTGTCCATGCTCTTGGTTCTCTTACGTGTTGATTGGCACACCTTTAAGCGTTGTGACTGTGTAGAAAGTTGATCATTGTGCCAAAATGCAGTGGCCCGGTCGATTGAATGGCACACACACACACACAGACATTCATCGTTACGACAGCACATGTCCCTTCCATTTGTCCTAATCATTCGCACTCCCTCCCGTTCCGTTAGCGCGCGTTTTTGATCTATGCCCATTGATTTCAATCGCAGGACACCGATTCTGGAAACGGCACAGTCTTGTCGTTTGTCCTGTGTGGTACGTGTGTGATTCCCTTGCCTACCTACCTCGAGCACACCTATCCTTTCGCTCGTCCTGTGCGAAGTTCTGTGCAACCCGTTACGTCTTCTACAATCCTATCCAGTTCATGCCTATGTATGCTTGTATGCTTAACTGTCCGAGCGCACAAACTGTTGACATTCTCGTCCTCACTGTGACCGCGTTGGAGACTTTCCCGGGGCGCCCATTCGGTCTCTGATCGGTTTACCACCGTGTACAATCTCAGATTGTATCCGCGATTCGCGATCCTTTGTTATACGGTAAAACGAACTTGGGCTAATAAAACAACAGCCCTGATATTACTGTGCCCGGAATTCGTTAACGCTACTAGGTAAGGGGAAGTTACTAAGCGGGGAAAACGTTCTTGTTAGTGTTAAAACATTAACCTTATTTGATCAAATCACTGCAAATTAAGTCTGAGATTTAGTCTCTCATCTACCTGTTGGTATAACAACTGATCGATAATGTTTATCATCTAATCAACTTAATCGCCAGTTTGAATAAAGGTACACTTCTCCTGGCTACTTCAATGAATTGTACCTCACGTAGATTAAACACGGATTAGACTGTTAAACGATAGCAAGCGACAGTTCAGTTCAGACATTCCATAGGATCAACAACGTCAGAGTGCATTTTTAGCTTTCACGGTCAAATATTTAGTAATAGGAAGTTCGTCACAACAAAGCAAATTGTCGGATAACCGACATCTTTTGGAATCAGTGCATGTTTGGTTTCCTATAAACTGTCATCGTCGGTGCTACATATCTGATGAGCTGTATCTTCGGCGACTCGAGCAGCTCGCGCGTAGGTGTAGCCTGTTCGATTCACAAATATACGCCCATCATTCGTTGCGTAACGGCCCAGGTATTTGTAGAGGCCGAGATGATTCTCGTTTTTTTTATATTAACCTAGAAATAACAGACTTCCAACGAAACAACGAGGGTCTGTGCATAGTCGATCGCTTCAGATATCCGGTGGCACCTTGCGAAAACAATGCGCTTTATCAAAAAATACTCGTGCAACGTACGCTGTTCTGATTCATTTGTTGAGTGGACTCGACTTCTTGCTGAGATTGAACGGCCATGTATACCGCGCTGCGGCTCGGTTAGTTCTGTTGAACGGTCGTGTAACCTTGAATCCGTGTACGAAAAATGTTAAGCAAATAAGGTTCTTTAACTGATGCTATTTATGAAACGTAGCAGAAGTCAGACAGTATCATCAATCGTGATGTGTTGTGCCTTGCGTTCGTTTCATCTTCCGATCAGTTATTATCCCATCCGAACCAACTTTTTTGAATCTCATCCTTGCGCATGAGTACTGTGACAGGTATATACCCCAAAGACTCACTGCACCATTAGGAATAGCCGGCGATCAGACCCGGAGACTTGCAGTGGAAAACTGCACAATTTCCCAGTAAGTCAGGTTTGGTATCGAGCCGGGCAACAGTGGAGATTTCTGTCTACCACCAAAGTGATCAGTGTTGACGGGGATTCGAACCGCTGACCTCCGAGGTGGTAAACAAAAACTCTCAACCACCACGTAAATTAACTCTGCTGACTGGGACTTTGGTACGCGTGGTAAACAATCGCATGCCTCGTCTCTCTTTGTTCACAATATCTGCGTCAGAATGAAATAAATCAGTTGGCTAAAAAAACAGAAAGATGTACCAGCAAGTCATAGACACTTTCGTTTTTGTAAGACTATTTACGAATGCTCGTGTGTAAAAATTGCTCTTTTCACTTTCTTTATTTATTTATTATGCAACAACGTTTAACAATTCAGGAACGGGGCCGCGGCCAGTGAAAGGTTGACAAATGGGAAAGTGATCGGTGGTGTCCAGAATCGAACCCGGGTCGTTATTGTCCGAATTCCGCGATGATAATCGTCTGACCGCTACCAGTCATACATGCACAATCTCATTGTGATGTGTCTGGTGGTCTGAGTGACACTCCCTTGTCTTTTAAATTTATACATTAATCCTGTTGTAGTTGATTGTGGCCTATGCCATGTTCTGATGGGTTGTGATTAAACTGTATAATCCATTTACGAAATATCAAGATCCCTTGATGTGGCCTCATAGCTCATCTGGTAGGACATGCGTGGTACTGAACCGTGTGTGTTCCAATCCCATCGCAGTCAGTGACTTTTAGCATTTGGATGAACTCAGCGTGTCCGGTCGTAAGTCCATGTCCCCCTCAACATGGTATTCGTTTAGGTGCGGTTCAATAACTTTCGCCGCACATGCTCTGTCACGCGGTCTTGATGTGCTGTACATCTCGGAGGGCTACACTCGCCTTGTACTTTCAAGTCCCTTCCCAGGATCCCAGTCCCCGAAGCCGTGGCCGATTTTCTAACTGCGTTTCTGGCTAGAAGCACAATTGCAAATAACGTTCAAAGCCATTCTCCAGGCAGCAAGGTGTTGTCATTTTTTATTCTTTCTTTATTATCATGTAACGGTAATACAGTATATCAGGAAGGGCAGCAATGCTCCATTAAATGCTTCCAGTTGGCGTACAGTGACCGACGGTGACAAGATTCGACCCCGGGACGGAAGAGTCTAAAGTCCAGCGTGACGATTGTTTGGCCACCTGTGGTTAAGTGGAGCTACAACTATTTAAGTTCTTTTGTGTTGGTTCCACGGTAGGTTATACTGTGTGCTTCTGTGGCTACATAGCATCCGTTTTAAAGGGATTCGTTCCTGTGTATTCAATAAACAGCCTGAAGGCAAACAGTGTCGGTCCACGATCATTGGTGTGGTTGTACCTTTTTGCTATTTTTCGCGTTCCATGTGATGCATTCCTTTGGGTTTGTGCAGTTTTTGGTGTTGCTATAGCGTGATTCCTGTCCTAATAGGTACTGGTTCAAAATCAGAATCAGACTTAAAATATTGTTGTCTATATGGTGAACAATAACTCTAAACTAACTAACAACAACGAAGCAACAACATACCTGTAGGATTACTACGAAACGATCTTCATTTCCTTTCAAAACATGCCAGCAGTTTATTTTGAAATACCTCTAAAGTAAATGCTGTAAAACGCGGCAATTTTTCGTTAAAATCCCAGTCTTGCTCTCTAACCAATACGTCTCGATTTGCCGGGTGTGCACACCCGTATTCGGATCAACGTAATTTTCCTGGTGATTGCCGGTTTTTTTTATCATACCATGTCTGATGAAATCGCCGATAAGCTGAAAAACCTTTCCTTTGCACCTCCATACCAACATATTTTGCCCACAGACCTTCTTATTCGTGAACATCACCAGCCCATCGCACTTTCGGCGAGGTTTTTCTCTCCTCTAAATGACCATGTCGAAGGGGATTTCGCGAAACCGTTTGTTCACTGTGCACCACTTCAGTATAAAACTTATAATAACATCTTGAAGGGTGTGCGGTAGTAGGAATCATGCTATAGTAGCACTCTTTTCATTCCCCGCATGTGATTTCTCGGTTGATATTCAGAAGCACAAAAGTTGCAAATTCGTTCCTCTGACATCAACATTTTTCGGTTTCACACATTCCATTAGTCCATACGAGATGAATAATGAGACACAAAAGCATTCCAATGACATCGAGTGTAATCGGGAGGAAGGCGATCACTAAGATGTTTTTATGCATTTGTGATCGTCCGACCTCGCTTTTTTAATCGCTTCTGAATAGATTGTGTGCGTATATCTATACCTTCTTTGTGGTACAATCGCAATTCGCTGTAAAGAGTACTCCTGACTGTTCTTACTGTGATACCTTGTCTCGATGTTCGATCGATTCCCATACAAAAAGGAGAGGACCATTCGGCAGGTTTCAGCTTCGTTTTTACACACCTCATTCTCTCTCTCTCTCTCTCTCTCTTTCTCCGTGTGTTTTTGTTTGTGTGTTTCAATGTGTTTTCGATCTGTTTTGGATTTTGTTATTGTATTACGCCGGTTGACGATGACCGTGTTTGTTCATCATTCCTGCTATGCGTCACACACCAGTCAGCACTTGAGTGTGCGAGGGTGGTTAGCTTCCGGGCTTTTTTTCTTTCTTCTTTTAATTTTCCAGCCATTTACTTCCCTTTCCCTGCACTTGGTTCAACTTTTGACGCACACAATTTGCACACCGCCAAACGAGAACACCGAGACCGGGTAATTGGAATTCAATCAGCAGAAATCGTCTCTTGCTTTCTGTTTGCCAATTTTTGAGCGTGTTAGCGACTACGCACCGGGTGCGCGAACGAGAGATACTTATGGGGTGGAACAGACAAGGTTAAAAACGATTCTATTGTTTCAGAAGATGGAGTCATTTAACTGACAATTTTGTTTGACGCGAAGCCTCAACGGGAAGTAGATCAGATAAATTCCCGACCAATAGAGTGACTTCACCTCACTTGACTTGACTAGGTTTGCTAATCAATTACCATGATGTGATCATTTCGGCCGGACAGTTGTGCTGCTGGACAAACTGGTTTTTCATCTACGCAAAATATGCAAAGAAACTTTTTACGGATGCATGGGGTTCTTTTCGCTTCAAGCCGCACTGGCCGATCAATCTTTTGGATCGCTTTGTCTCGACAATCTTCAGCTGATCTTGAGCGCGAGATGTTGACGGCTTGGCACTCACGGTCAGACTGATTCACAGTCGGTGTTTGGCCAAACCTTATTCGGCCAAGAAGCCCACTGTGGATCGTTAGTCACAGACAGACACATTGAAAACGAAACAGCGCGGCGGACATGCTCGCTTTCCGTTAGTCGTACACACACACACACACACACCAATGCATAACGTGTTTCACGGAATGAATTGATTGGCACGTGGAGCCCGGATCTTAGACAATGACAAATCTACCTGCATTTCTCATCCAAAAGTTCACCGCTGCGAGCCGGAATCGAACGGGCGATGCCCATTGGATCGCATTCAACCATGTACTGTTCGTCTCATTGGGAAGTGATTGACGAGGGTAGTCCAGCGGTGAAAGCCAGGGCAGTTGCTGTGTATCACTGGCCTAGTGGTTTGCGTATCATTGGATACTCACTTACGTTATTCACACCCGATCGGCCGAACCGCGGTAGCTCAACCGGTAGACTATCTGCCCGGTAAACAGAAGGTCACTGGTTCGATTCCACCTCGCGGCATTGAACTTTGGATGCGAAAAATGCAAGTGGATTTTCCGTTATCTAAGGTCACATTATGACTGTCCAAATCTGTCTTCACACGTGTGTGTATGTGTGAAATTGATCACCATGTAGAATGTTCACGTTTTTTCACACGGGTTTGGGATCAGTAAATGGACCAAGAGAGTTTAGGTGCTTGCACAGGAGAGAATCATAAAGATGAATACTCACGGCTTCGACTGTAACTGAGATGCAAAACTTGGCAAGTTTTGACTGCTGGCCTCTGACTTTGTAAGTGTTGTAAAATATGTTGATCACCTCTATTCAGTTGTTTCACTCAACAAGGTGTGAACGCAGTATTGTGGTTGGAGTCACATTTGGAACTCGGTGGAAATGCATTGCTGGATTTTCGACAAGCCGGATAAAACAGATGTCCGGTGATGAGTTGAGCGTTGATGCTACACGATGAATCATTACCTGAGTAAATTCCACAAATAGTGGCATTGTGTGAATCAGCCATCGACAAATCATTGTCAAGAGAGTGAGAAAGCAATGCAATGGAAAATATGAACGAATTCGGAAATAATGAATGAGGACCATACGGTTGACCGAGGGAGACGATTTTGGCTACCAGACGAAGCAGATCGAGCTAGATATCAAAAGTCAAGCTGTATAACATGCGTGATTGAATGGAAGCAGTTTGGCTTGTGACGGCCAGCAAAACACCATGGCTTGTTAACAGGTTGATGTTCGGTCAATAGCCAGACAGGTTGGGGATGGGAGGAACGTAAAGTTCGACAGTGAACAAGTCAGTTGATGCTCAACGACCCAGTTAATTGGTAAATCGATGAAAAATTCGGTCTAAAACCAAGTGTTTAGGGGGCTTTGCTCTAGTTTATGGGTCTTATGTAATGGCACAGGACTCTCAAGCAGCGAATATTATTGCAGCACGAAAGAACGGTATTGGACCTGGACTTGATTCACAGTTATTTCAAATGACCAACAACAGATCAAACAGTATCTTGATTTTTATAAAGCTCTGCTAAGCGCGCGCTCTACGAAGATCGCTGTTATCGCTGACAATTTCGATCCTCAAATCTGTCACCTGGGTGGAAAGCCGCATTGGAAAACCTTTTATCACTACAACCAATCTGATTGTGTTCTGACTACAATCTGATCTTGATGAATATGAAATTCTTGCGCAAAAAGCGGTTCCGTCTCTTGCGGCGTCCTTTTGTATCTAGTTTGTCTATCAGTCATCGTGGACTTGAATTGATCCAAGACGCTTATTCTTTCCAGGTTTCGATGAAGGGCGAACCAACACCAACCACTCCGCGCGGAGTGATCCACTCGGTTGTCTATAAAATCGACGACCCAGGGTTCAGGTGTACGTTAGATGCACATCAAGGATGCTTGTCTGATAATGCTATGCAAGGCTCAAGAACTGAACGGTGGATATCGACATCCTCGCTTGCACTGTGCGAGCCACGTTGTTGCACTGTATGCTCGTTATTATTCAGCAAGACGATACCATCGGTGACTGATGTTGCAACTAGCCACATGTTCACTGTTTATGACTATTCGAATTCCTGCCACTACCGGTCACTTAGGTGTAAACAGTTATCCGCTGTCGTTCGGCTTGTTTCCACATCTGGCCTGTTGGGACCTTATGCTTTCCTCTGTTCCAGTTCTCAGTGTCTGGTGGCCTGTTGTCCTTAATAGTGCAATGGACCTTTGAAACTATAGCTTATACCACTCATGGACGAACATGTACTATTAAAAGAGATCTTGGTTGGACGCTAGTAGATCCCTGTACTTCTTTGTTGTAATTAAAATGCCAGAGCGGTTAAAGGGATCCACTCTTAGGTTAAGGCGGGAATATCCGTGTATACGTTCTACTGCAAGAGGGGCTGGATAAGGTCACTGGTGTGAGAATTGCCACGCATTGGTAATGTTCAAGAAATCGTTGGGAGCTATACCGGATAGTCCTAATATTCTACTCACAAGCGTTCACCCCGGATTCGAGTCCCAGTGGGGGCTCAATGGATGTAAGCTGCTGATAGTTTCATTCGATGATGAAACAGCTGTACAGTGTTTCGGTGGTGAGTTGAGTGTTGATACTGCTTGACGAGTCCCACTATACAAGTCTAACCTCCTACTACATTATATATATATATATATATATATATATATATATATATATATATATATAATCAGGCAGTCAATATGCCCGTACATGACAAAATATAAACAGAACACGAGAAGGTCGAAGATATGATGCTCTGCACAATACATTTTTAGATGGAAACCTGAAAGTGATTAGTTCATGATATCATGTGCCTTGTTGTCGATTAGGAAAATAACTAAATCGTTAAATGCCAGGTGTTTGACTTCGCAGCGAAGAAGGTTCTGAGGTAATCTCGTTGTATTAAACGAATCTAATTCCGACTTACTTCCGTCATCTGCCAATACTGAAAGTGGGCCGATGAAGTGAGGTTATCCAGGATCGAGCGAGAGGGTCGGTGTTCGAATTGGTTTCAATTAGGCAATATTGACCTGCTTAATTAATCTACTTTCCAAACACTGCAAAGGTTATCTATTTACAAGCGATGAGATGTGCAGTTTGGACGAACCCCTTTGTATGTGTCGGATTGACAGAAGTAATCTTTCACTACTCAGGTTTGATCTTGTTTCTTAAATGTATGTTTGGATAATGATGACAGTGTGCTTGCATATTCCCGCAGGACTGGCGCTGGTTGACCACCGTGACTATCTGCCTTGTATGCCTTGAGTTAGGTTAATTCACCTTATGCGTCTGAGGGAGAAATATTATATGGCCGAGTTCCGATGGAAAGACGAGAGTGATTGCCGAGTAGATAACACCAGTGACACACCGGTTGAACTGTCCAACGTCCACCGAAAGAGGGACTTGCTCATCGTCCACCGTTCAATCTGATCAATACCCTCAGATCCACTTTCTTGGTCGCTATTTTTACCGATGCTCTAGAAGCCCAGAAACAACCACCAGCGACGATTCTCTGACCTAACGACGACCAGAGCATGCTGTGAACTAGTTATAACTCTAAACCGGAAAAGTGACTTAACATCTTTGGGTTATAGCATATCCTGAATGAATAACCAATTTTTTTTCATTATACCTAATAGTTCTCCTCCTCTAGTTCATTTTTATGCTGACGTTTTATGTTGGTACCTTGCAAGGTGGGTCACGGTCAGCGGTAGTAGTAACCGTTGATTAGCTGGTTGATCGATCCACTAATTGATCGATCGGTTGAACTGTCATCTGTTCGTTTGTTGGTTTTTCCTTATTCTTTTGCCGTTTCATTTGAATTTGTACCACCAAGGTAACACTTGACTACACCACGCGTACACTCGTAAGTTGACTAGGCCATCTGGTTTACTCCCCCCCCCCCTCCCCACTCCCTGTCGCTTACCTGTCTTCCACACGTGCTTCCGATGCAACTGGCACATGCGGATGTCGAGCTGAGTCAACACCATTTTCTTCTGCTCCTTTGCTCGGTTGTCGATTTGTTCATGTACGTACGCGTGTGTTCACGTGCAGTTGAATTTGGCATGTTCTACACCCTTTTCTTCTCCTTAATTCGCATCACTTTGTTCTTGATCTTGACCTGACCTTTTTATGGATTGTATACTCCACCCCGGCTGGCATATACTCGATGCGGGAGTTGTACACACGGTCCTAATAGCTTTCGAACGCGCGCACGCGTTCATTTGCATGCCACGTGTCGATCGGCCCTAATATGCGTGCCCACCTGAATGTCTGTTTATGTATGTTTGCTCATTCGTGTGGTTTTGTACAAATGGTCAGGGTAAACTTTTCGATTTAATTCGCCTCTTTTTAGTTTTACATGACCCCCTTTTTTGCGGTTTGGATGGCTGGGTGTTAGATCACGCGAACACTCTATTTTTACATGATTTATCGCATCCCGGAAGCTGGCTGTTCGTGGTCGACGGCAGACAACCAAAGTTTGAAGAATCAATAATGTAGGTCCCATCAATTATCTGTAAAACGGTAATATAATCGAGGTCAGTCGGCGTTATTCTTGCAAATTACCAGTGCAAAGCAACAGACATTCATTCTTCATCTTGTCGTCGCTTCCTGTCTAGTAACCGTACTAGATCAGTGATTGTCTAGTGGTATAGGTATGTAACTATCAGATCCGAGGTGCGGGGTTCCAACCTGTCGACAACCGGTCAGCGTTTGGTGGCAGTCAGCTCTTTCCTCCCGCTCAAATTGTTCCACGCTTTACCCGTCGGGTTCTTACGCGGTTCTGCACCGTTCCTAGATACAGGGCCATAGGTTTTTCTATGACAGCGCAGCACGCCCCTACAGTGTCAAGTATATCCCTCCATCACGAAAAACTGCTGACTGATCTTATTCATCGTATTTTCAAGACTGAAACTGTTCTAGTTTCCAGTGACTCATGTGCTCGAGAATCTGTATGGATGTTGAAGATGTTCGATGCGTTTCGAAGCATGGATCTACAACCGGTTCTGTGTGAGTTCGTTCACTGATCTGATAACGTGTACACCCACCGGTGGACTGGATAGTTGTTGCATTTTCCTGAACGGCATACCATTATGCTAATTTTTGTCTGAATTATGAATCCAACGGTTTTTATTGTTCGCATCGTGACGCCTGGTCGATAAATTGAATTTATCACCCTGTATTCGGCGCACCAACACAGGTACCAGATCACGGTCGGTGGAAGTGAACGACCTGAGATTAAGTAGTTTCTAACATTATTCCGAAATGTGTCTGAACTAGCGAGCGAGCTCGTTGCATCACGGGAGTAATGCAACAGTCCGGCCAACACGAAGAACTAAAATTGATTAGATGGAATCTTCGACGGTGATGGTTATACCACTGAACCAGTTTTAAATTGTCCGGTGGTTGCGAATGGGTCATGCTAATTCCGTGTACCATTTGCTTCATGTGCTTAACGACTAGCCTTACGTATTGTGGAGTCTGCCCAACATCAGTCTCTGATTTCGTTTACTATGTGGACAAAAGAGATGAAATAACTGTCCACAACTCGGAAAATATCTATCTTCTGTTTTACGCCATACGTTACCTCAAATCAAGATTCGGTACACACCACTGTATCGTCATTTTTATGCGTCATAGTTTCAAAATTGGAATTACAACCATTTTTTGCGAATGGAATAACTGGTTCGGGCAAGCAGTGGATCCGTTCGATCCCCTCGTTAGCGTCATCAATCCCGAGAGGGAACATCAATCTGCATCATTATCGAGTCGTTAGTCGTTTGCTACAATTTGTGTCGTCCCATGACTCATCTCAGGTGTTATTCCCAGTTCCTTGATCATTTTCACTGGCTTGCTGACGCCATCTGTTCCACGTGGCCAACAGACGGATTCATTTTTATTGATGTGTGTGTGTGTATAGTCTGAGAGACTAGATTGTGATCTAAATGGCGTCTGTTTTATCGAGGTGCTCGCTTATTCCCATCCAACCTTGTCGATCGGGTGTGACCGATCACTTCTTTGTCCTGGTTACTTCGTCCTAGTTCGGATGTGTGTGTGTGTGTGTGTGTGTGCGCGCGCGCGCTTGACTGAGCCGTATCAGATAGTTGTAACCGTAGCATTTCCTTCCGCACTGCATCTCGTTAGTTATCATCCGTTCGTCATGGGTCAACGCATTGTCTAATAATCAGTACTCTTTTCATGAAGTAGTCGGCGGAACAGAATATTGACCTACTGATTATGACCTCAATCACCCTTGGTAATTCTCTGTTGTCATCCTATTCCCATGCGAATCGGACTTGTCACACATCATCTATCAGAGTGTCTGAGCGTCGAAGAAAAGACCTTAGCAGTCTCAATAAATTGAAGAGAAAGTGCCGATTCACCTTTGCTTTGAATTACTATTCTGAAAATCAAGTACGATATCTCACATCATTTTCTCGAGCGTTACTCCACTGGAATAGTTCATTCCTGACACTCGCAAATTGATGAAAGCAGTATTAGTCGCATTTGAGATTTCTGTTCCAGCTGGGTTCCACCCAACCTATAGTCTGCCTCCTTCTGCAGTGAAGAAGGTACAAAGCCGCTGGACCGGATGGATTGTCTTCATCCTTTTCAAGGATTGAGGTGAAGCTTTGGTTTCGGAGTTGACAAAACTTCTCCGTATTATTTGGGATAGTGAGCAGATTCCCACAGAATGGTGTGAATCGGTGATTGCGCTCGATTGACAAGGAAGGTGACAAGTCCCCTTGTGAAAACCACAGAGGAATTAGCTTGGTTAGTATTGTATCCAAACTGCACACCAGTCTTATTCTCAACTGATTATTCAGTGCCCGCGAAATGTGTACGCGTGAGAATCAAGACGGTTTCAGGCACGGTCATGGTTGTATGGACCACATGTTTACTCTTCGGGAAACCTTAGAGCACAGACAGATCTTCCGTAGGCCCACAACCTGCGCGTTTCTTGATATGAAAACGGCGTTCGACTCAGTCGACTGCACAGTTCTCACTGAATGGTGTGCCAGAGAAGTTTATTTCTTTTTCCCAATGCTTGGATGCGGACAGTCTAAACTGAGGTTGTGCTTACGGTGATCATTCATTCTCCCGAGTTCACCACGCAAAGTGATGTTCGTCAGAGTTGCCCTCTTTCACCCCTCCTCTTCAATTTTGTAGTTGAATTGATTTTCGAGATAGCCCTATCCTCGAGTGAGAATAGCTGCGTCGATCTTAGTTCAGGCAGTAAACTCTCTGACTTAGAATACGTGGACGATATTGTTCTTGTGAGTGAAGATCCAGGTAAGTTGAAAGCTCTTTTAGATAGCCTTAACAGGAGTGTAGCAATGTATGGGATGCTTTTTATATCTTCAAAGTGTAAAACGCTGTTGCAGGACTGGGTTGGCTGAACACCAAACCTCTTCTTGGCAGGGGAAGCTCTAGCTGAAGTAGATAAATTTTGTTGCGTGGGCAGCTACATCTCACCAAGTGGACAGATATTGGATGAAGTGTCATCATGTGTACGGAAGGCCCGTTCGCCTTTGCCAACCACCGTCATCTGTGGCGTCGGCGTGACATCCGATTGTCTGTTAAGGGTGGAGTGTACAATGCGGTGGTTAGGTCCGTTCTTCTATACAGTTCAGAAAAGTGGCCGTTGATGGTAGAAAATAGGCGAAGACTGTCGGTGTTCGAGCATGGATGTCTTGGTGTTACTACCCGAGTACGGTGGAAACACCGTATTAGCAATGCTGCGGTTCGGCGTATGATGTTGAGAACCAGAGGTCAGTGTGTTTCTGGATCAAGTACTGAATCTAAACAGGTTCATGTGATTGGGACATGTGTTACGCATGCCCACCAATAGACTTCCTCAGTGTAGGCTGTTCTCCGAGGCAGGTAATGATTGGAAGGTAGGTTGAGGTGGTCAGTCCATGACATGGCAAAAAAGTATGAAAACCTGGACCAGTGGACTTGGCCGAGTAGGACGTGTTAGACTTGTAGATTGGGGTCCAGGTGATCCGCCTACCAAATTTTTGGAGACATAAAGTGATATGGGTAGGTGTGGCGGTCAGTCGCGTAGTTGCATTCGGACTCTTTATCTTCGTGATTTCCACTTGTTTGGTTTTGGGATGTTTTTCACTTGATGTCTCCATTCTTTTCGTCCTTTACTGAACGATGCTGGAAGGTAGCAACCGAAACCAGAGCACAGAAGTTCGAGGTTAGTTGTCGCATAAACTGAAACCGAGACTGGATTGATGGCATTCCAAAGGTCGGTTTTCGTTCTCAGCCTGTCGCGTAGAGACTTCATGAAACAAGTTCATTGATTCTATCTTTTATTGTGAAAATAATGGATATTGTCCAGTGATGATTTTCAATGGGGCAGTCAGTGTGAACGTGACTTCGGACAGCAATACAACACACATTCAATGCTGTTCAATTAATTCATGATTTCCTTGTCTCGTTCACGAACATCAGCTTCTCTTCACATCATCAGGTAGTGGGTAAAATCACTGCGGAGAACCACCTAACAGTTTACAACGCCGATGTCATCCTTTGCCTCAGCATTCTTCACAAATTACGTCAGCACATTCCCAAATTGTCAGAATAATTCCACAGTGCTGGTACGACCACCATGTTAACTGCATCGCTAACTCGGTCTCCTAACCGTCACGTTCAAATGTCAGTTTTTTTTAAATTTTCCAAATCTGACTCCGTTCGATATGCACATACTTCTGTTCTACGATTTCATTGTATTGCTGCTGTGTTGTAATACCGGTGCGCTCGCTTCTATCGTTCTTCCCCGTTTTGTGCGTTTGTATACTTGCTGTTTTTTTTTCCGGGAACACTGGCCCAACTTTGTGGCTCGGTCTCACGCCGTGATAACGCCGTGCCTTGAAAGCACGGGTGTGCGTTTTGTGTGTGTATGTTCACTATTTTGCACGTGTATGGAGTGTTATGCGTGCATGTGCCTGCAAGTGATCAGATCCACGTAAAATATGTGAAACGTTGGAAATAATTTTCTTCGTTTTTCTGATAAAAATGAAACTTCCGTTTTTTGCCAGTCTGTTGGCTGTTCATGAACTGATCATTTCGAATTCGAACAAGGTTTATCCCTGGACATCGCCGGAGAGAGGGGTGGGGGTGGGGGTTAGAGGTAAACCGAAAGACACATTCCACCGATTCCCACATAATGCTTCCATCTCCGAGTGGTTTGACTCTGACCGTCCGTTACGAGACAACTTCACCCGCTCAATGCTTCTCCGCATGTTGATTATTTGTTTCATCCGATTGCCTCCGACAAACTACCGTGCGCAATACCGTGAAACTAGCTATTATCTCATTCCATGTGTTATCCGAATTGTGTTGGGCAACTATTTCGGCACGTCCCTAGGTAATTTACCAGTTGACCAGAATGTCTTATCTGTCTGTGGTTTATGATCAACGGTTTCTTTTGATAGTCAAAAACACTAATCATTCATCCACTCATCGTCGTCGCAACGTGTGTATCGCGAGTACAATAATCATTTTCCTCATCATAGTTGTGAACAATTTGGAAAGCACGCTGTTTGGGCTATTTTCTGGGAAGATCTTGAGTTTGTGTCCCGGGATGGTCTACAGTTGAAGGATGACATTTTAATCATATGCTACTAGTCTCATACTTCCGTGTTCCAGCTCTGTAGTGGCTTCCTTGCACTATCATCCAGCCAGAAGTGAAATAAAGAGGAGCATAAAAGAGAAAGTATACGTAGATTTTGCATAAGGAAGAATCATTTAGACGAGGAATGACAGTTCGAATACAAGTGAACCATTGACAACAGCATCCACGGTCGCACGGCCATAGGCGGTAGACGGGTCTTTGCGGACCTCAGCCCAAGAGTTTGATGTGACCAAGCTCACTGAACACGGGAAACGTGAAACATATGACTGGTAGACATGAAGCACTTGAGAGAGTGTGTGTCACACATACTTTACTTTTACACATACAAACAATGCTGCTGGTCTACTCTGAGTCACTAGCACGGTTCATCATTCTTATTTAATTGAACATCATTTTAGAGCTCGCCCAACGCACTTTCCAATGGTGGTTCAATTGGTCGACATTTGCACCATCGTTGTGTCGGCACCGATGTTTGATCTGATACGCATGCATGGGAATTTGAATCGACTGAGTTGTATCAGTACATTGGACACTGTCAGTGGCTGGTACACGCGACAAAGCGTGTTGACGCGAGGTCAACCGGTAAAGGTTCTCCCGTATAGGCTAGTAGAAACGAGTGTGACCCTGCAATCATGCATCCTGGGTTCAAGTCCTAGTAGAGACATGGCGGGGATTGTGCAAGTATAACAATAAGTGATCGATTCTTCTCAGCTGTGTTTCTATGTCAGCTCGGTGTTTTTCCCTCAGCTCGTTCACTGTGTTTTTATGGATACGTGGTGTGTTTGTATCTTTGCTGTTCGAATTACCCACTATACAGCAGGTGTCGTTCCGCTAGTCGGACACTCGAATACTTTTTTTTACCGGTATCTTCCGATTTAAGCTGTAGTTTACTAATCCATGCAACCGGTCACAACTACGACGGAAGAAGACGATTCTATGTCATAGTTTGCTGGTAACAATATATATATATATATATATATATATATATATATATATATATATATATATATATATATATATATATATATATATATATATGGTACAATGAAGAAGGAATGGGTAGACAGTCTATGATTTGCTTGTGGATGCAATACTGCCAGTTTGCCTAGGCCAAAGCTGGTAGTTTTCCTAGGGGTGCACAACCGGAACCTTTAGCTATCCAAAGCCTAATCGGCAAGACAGTGGAACAGCGCATGTGTCGTGTAACCCACTGGGGGCCGGTGATTGATTGCTCAGTTCATTCACTCTTCGGAAAAGGCCAAATACCCTGAGTGCCCAGTAGACCCCTCCGTTACAGATGCCGGTGCGCAGTGTTATACGTCTCATAGGCCACCCGTGGTTAATTTGGAATCAAGGTTTAGCCATCTCCCGTAGACTAATCATCAGTCAGCCAATCCGGTGGAGAGCATCGGGCATTTGCTTTCGTCCTCTCACCTTAGTGGAAACACGCTCGCCAAGAGAAGGCAGTGAGTAGGACTTCCTCAGCAGTGACTGTGGCAGAGGCACGATCATCTGGGAACATTGGGAGAGGTTTTGAGGGCGAGTAGCCATCTCGGAGCCTGGGACACCCACCCCCGACCATACTGAGGCATTAAGAGGCTTGCTGGCTGGCAAAATAAACCATACCATCGTTCCTCTCGTAAGGAACAGTATTCCAAAATTTCACAAGCATTTCAAGTTGGTTTTATACGCTCTTACTTTGTGAACCTTTCTTCTCACAATTCTAATCAGGATATCGGTGTGCTTCGTCGTTCAAATTCCAAAGTATCAAGCACAACAGGTAGTCGAAGGGTGCATACTCGAAAAACTCCAACTTGCATTCCCGAATGCAATTCACAGCCCAGTTCTGATTTGGATCATTCAAGTCGAACCGAGATTCCCGATTGTCCCCGTCGTGAAGAACCGCCGGTCCCTCGTCGAACATCGATCGATCCAATAAATTTAGCAGCGGAACAGCTACATCGTCTTTCCACACAGAATACTGCAAGCGGTTACAGACCATACGGAAATCAACGAGTGAGAGATTGGTTACTCGAGGCTGGTGTTACATGGGAGTATCCTATAACGGATGCGATTGAAGTTGCCGGACAAACAGTGCTTGATAATTCAGACAGCAAGAATTCTGGTTGTCTGTCTGATCGACCGGCTCGTCGTATTCACACGCTGGCAAGTCCAGCTAATGCTCAGTCAGAACTCCCTCCATCTGACCACTCACCCCTATCTGTTTCAACTCCAAATGTGGAAACTATGGCAGAACGAGCTGCAGTCGATGTTACCGTCGCGCGTTCAGGATCCAACAAACCGGACTTGTCAGGGGCTTGGAATCCGGAGGAGATGCGGCACTGTTCTGAGAGTTCACGTCCTCAACGAGATCTGCGTTTCACATCAGGTTCATTTGTTAAACAACCGGAGGCACGCGTATCTCTAGCACCCTCGTCTACGTCTGACAAAACAGATGATCCTTGGGTAAAAGGAAATCCTGGCGGTGAGTTTGCAACTTATGTCTCACAGAACGCAGCGGACAGAGCTGACACACAGCGTGAAAATACCAATCAGTCTAGGTACTATAATGGAAAGCAGAATCAGCAGCAGCAACAAAAACAACAACATGCTATGTTTAAGAGTGAACGCACCGTACAACCAGTACCAAAAAGTATGAATGTGGACAAAACCGGCGTATCAACACACCAGCGGGCCTTCCCTCGAACCAATCCAACCGCCTCACGGCCGTCACCTGGTGGAACAGTTATGAGGCCGGCCAGGTTTTCAGCAACTACACTAGATCGTCCTATGAATTCGAGCCACCCATGCGTGAGCTCAGGTGACCAGCGAAATTCAACGGGTTCTGTGGTTTTAGTTCAACGGAACCCGGCGTTCAATGTGGTCCACTTCTCAAATACCGATCTTCGCGCTGCGGTTCCAAGCACAACTAACCGTACAGATCCAAAGTCGTATCCTGCAGATGGTGAGGGAAAAAGTCATTCAACCCATTCAGTTCCACAAACATCGTTTGATCATGCGTCATCTTCGGAGATGTCTTTTACTTTGTCCAACCACCCAACTGCTAAGTTAGATTATTATCAACAAGATGTGAAAGCATCCCCGCTCAACAACAACTGCATTAGTAACCATAACGGCACTAGCCCCAATTCTTCATCCCCTCAACCATCCTCTTCAACCTCATCTTCCTCCTCCTCATTTTCACGTGCATCATCGGGGACTGCATTGACGAATACGGACTCGTCGGAGAATAAGCAGATCGTCCACTCGGTTCCTGAGCGCCTACTAGACTCTGTAGTGCACGAATTTTCGGGGCCACAACGAGCTAGTCTAAATCAACAGGAGAAAACAGTACTTGATTTCAACCCGTTTCAAAAGCAGCAACAACCTACGTTTTGCGTAACTCCAGGACCAGAGAAAATTGATAGCGGTATTGATCCTGAACAGCCCCCAATCCCACCCCCTCGATCTGCTTCCACTTTGGGTCCCAACCGAGTTTCACAACACTGTACCTCCGATTTTTACCGGCTGTCGGAAAGCGGTGGCATGTTTATACGTTCGGACCCATTTGCATTGACCCAACGACCCTATACGTTGTACTATCCTCGTTATCCGAACAACGTGGCACTACCACAACAGATGCCACATGGGGATGCAGCTCTCGTCAGTGAAGGCCGCGTTGTATCTTCCTTGTCACGCAAAGACCCGGCCCGGGCGAATGTGATTCCACCAAATCATCGGCGGCCTCCACCGTTTGTCTATCAAGCCCGACCACCGTATCCGATGTCCGGTCACACAACGATCTATTGTAAGTTCACAAGTCTCGTGGAGGTTGTTTTATTTTCCTCTCGTTGAATTATTCCGGCTTTTGCTTTGTTCTCCCAGTCTGAAGAGGGAATTTCTAAACATGTGCCAGATTACTCACGTAATCAAATTAATGTTTTTCTCCCGAACTTCTAATAGTTAAAGTAACCAAGTTTCTCCTGAATATGAGACTAATTTGCTGAAGCCAGGGAGCCAAAAAAACCAATTGTTTGTGTATTGAAATGTATAATCGTAATTTTTTGGTGTTTGAAATCGTAGATTCTAAATCACAGTTTTACTGTCAGCCGTCTGTCGTGATTTTGACCGTTCGTCCGCCGATCGTTTCATCGTCTGTCCAGACGATACGACTGTTGTGCGTAACTTGTTCTGATCACGAATCGACAAGAGCCCCTAATCCGATTGTATTTGTGTAAATTCCCAAAAACTGTTTGGCACTCGTTATTAATGGTTTCAACTGTCCATTCCGTCAGACAACTCAGCAGCACTGGTTCATCGTTATAGCAACTTTTATATGTGAAATCAAGATTTTTTCGCATGAACCCGGATCGTGTGAGCATGAATAGGTGGTAGTTCGAGATACATCACACAGGGGATGTTTGTTCTCATGCGTGAGGTTGTTGAACAATGCACTTTTTGAATCATTCACGTACACCAGAACGTTACGCGTTTTGACACGAATTTGTTTTCTCGTAGTACCGTAAATCCTTGAACGTGCTGCACTTGTCTGTATTTCACTTCCCGCTTGAGTCATGCCTGTGAAATGAGTAAATATGAACTCATGCGTGTTCCTAATGGTTTATGGTGATTGTTCTGATCAGTATGTTTCATTGTTGTGAATAGGTTGCTCTTCCCATGGTGTGAATGATTATTTCACGACCAATGTTCAAAAAAACAATTAGTGATTGAAAAGTGTGTATTTCACTTCATCTCCAATGGATGTGCGATCTTCAATAACTGAGTAACGAAACTGTCGCTTGGGTTATCATCAGAACTTACTCACTTGGCCCCTATTCAATGCATCAAGGTTGACTTTAAGTGCTCGCTCGATAGTGAGGCGCTCTGGCTATGCACGCTATTTATTCCATTGTACAGCGTGCTTTCATGGAATCATAGTAGCTTTTTCTGCTCTTCAGGAGGTCATTATACGAGAAATCCTGTTCGTCCGAGAGAAAAATGATACAAATTAATATTGGGCTGCTCCTTTGCAAAATGGCATTATTCTGTCCACTTTACGTCTGACTGTTGTGGTTCATGCAGCTGGCAGACAACCATTCTGATTTCATTCTTTTTCAAAATGGAATACTTTACAAACTTCCCTTAATTCAAACAGTAATCGAAGATTTCAACGTTGTGTAAATGTAAGGATCGTCGACTTCCGTTTGTTTTGTCCTGGTGTAAACACCTGTTATACTTTGCCTGTATATTTATGTGTATGTGATTGCATCGTCTATTGTGCATACAGATGTCCATCCATTCGATGGTCTCGGGTCCGCCTTAAATTACCCAATCAACTCATCCGTTTGTCCGTCCACTGTGAACCATCGGCTAAGTTCCACTAGTTCACCGTTGCTACCCTCCACCGCTATGGAACTGTGTGGTATTGAAAGTGGTGGTAATGCCCCACTGACAGGTGCTACCTCCCCGTCGACAGCAACCACATGGGTTTCGCATTCCACGGCCACGTGGGATCTGGAAAAGTCACGTGCCGAACAGTGTCCGAATGTGCCCAGTTCGCAAGTGGAACTGCAATCGCAGCCACCGACCTCTTCGGCTCAACTGACCGAGGTACCTTCCCAGACTTCCGGGGTCAGTCGTACTATGGACACCACGACAAGTACTTCGATTCTGCCCCGATCTCCTTCTGGTGGTTTTATTGGTCCAGAGGAATTGAACGATAGTGTGTGGTTCTCGAGTTTCGACCGAGACCGTGCTGGCGTTCCGTCCCTACCCTTGTTCACTCTTGTACAACCCGGACATCCGCAGTTTCCTGCCTTCATTTCCCCATTTGACTGGCCGCGCACATTATTCAAACCAGATCAAGATGTGGTTTCGCTGATGAGCTGGACCAAAGTAAGCTATTCGTCTCAATGTCAGATTCCATCTGAAAGGTTTATGCTATCATATATATGCATTCGATTCGGTCCACTTCGCTGCGTGTTAGGCTTGGGCATATTAGAACTCATGAGATTCGCTTGCCTGTTGATCAGAAATACTAAGTCACGTAGATAACTATTGCGGTTGGTGGCGCACTTACATTTTGACATTCCTTGTCTGCAAAATATCCCACTTGTACTTTTCTTAGCCCTATTTCCTCTGCTTCTTGATGCCTTGGTATGTAGTTTCGCTAAGTGCTTTCATTAAGGCACTTCATCAAAGTGTCCTCTGGGAAGTTCTGCTAAATGATTTTTCGTTTAGTGAGTGAAAAGGTAAAGTCCGGGGCTTTTCGAAACTCACCTAGGGAAGTTCTGTGAGCTGTGTTTCTATACTACTCTTAAGATGAGATGTATAAATCCCCTCGACTCCGGACTCAATCATACAGAGCAAGGTGCGCTGTAAACACTTGACGTATCAGCTTTGTTGGACGAGCTTTAGATTTGATCGGTTGGACACGGACAACCAGAAAACGGAGGAATCTGGGCTCTGCCCCAACGCATAGCCGTTCAAACCTTCAACTAAGAGCTCAAATCGAGATTTCGATAGCCTACCTTGCTGTGAACTGAGCGATCGAATGATACAAAACCCGCAATGCTGTGCCTAACCTCTGTTTTTTTCGTGTGTTGTAGCATGGCTGTTTAACACGCGAGTGAGTTTAACCTTGTACGAAATCGAAACGAATGTGCTCACTTACCGCATAGATGAATTGGAGCACTGACCGGAACCTAATGGGAGATCACCCGTAGAACCGTGGTTCCTGTTAATGAGTGCTCTCTAATTTTTGGCCGGAAACCGTATATTCCCGAAAAACTTAAGTGTCCTATAAACTATGGTAAGCTGTTAAAATCATATGAAAGTGGGATTTTTACGAGGTATTGTATCCGATCAATCGTATCTGATTTATCCAGATGTGTCCACGGTCCTCCGAAAGTACTTTGCAATCTGTCCGTTTTCGTCACACTTTCCCCAGGTAATATTGCGGTGTATTCTTCGAATGACACGCTTCAAAAACAAAACTGTTGGTCTTAGTGCTCACACTGGTCGCCTAGGCACTAAGAACGTTGAATTGGCTCTGATTCTCGACATACTGAAAGAGGTGAACTTCTACTACACTCTTGCGCAGGCAGCCGTTTGTTCCCACCACGTATACATTTTCGAAGTGGGTAACAACGCATCTACTTCCTGCTTACCAATCTTTGATGCAGATGAACCACATAATTATAAACTACCATATGCGTATTTCAGTGGAGTTTTGCAGGGGGTACTGGAGCATATTTCAAGGCTGGTTTCGTGAGGTATTGATGTATCTGCCGCCAGCAGGCAGAACCTCTTCCATCTTTGTTTCAGATCAAGGCGTACTACAGGGTTCAAACTTCTCCCCTTTTCTATTCCCCGCCTACACGTCCTCCATGCCTGTCAGTGACCGTTCCTTCATTATAAAGTATGCAGATGATGTTGCGTTTGGGTTACCCCATCCTGATGCACTAACTACACCTGAACTCCAATCTGGTCCCATAGATGTTAATCATTGGTCCAAAGCTCATAATCCAACCTTAAATCCCCGTAAATACTCGGATGTTGTCTTTTCTCTTCTCAAAGGCTCTGGGTATGTGAACTTTCCGGAATCCTGTCCAGACGTCCACGTAGGAAACATCCCCATTTGTCATCGACTATAGGTCAAGTACCTCGGGATTACGATCACCCATAATCTTTGTTGGACTGAACATATTGCGTGTGTTTTCACAAAATTGAGGAGACTAACGTACTACATATTGTGCCTAAACACAATGTCTGTACCAGTTTATTTCATTCATCGTTTTGTCCTTGCATACGTACTACTTCACACTGGTTGTATTCTTCTCTCGTCTTATTTCCTGGGCTACAAATTAAAGAGTTCACGGCAGTCAAAAGGTCTCTCAAGCTCTTGTCCTATACAAGTAGTATACCTGGTGGAGATCTCACAGGCTTCATCACATCTGAGCATCAAAAAACGTGCAAAAGATTCGCCGAAAGAATTTTGAATGACTCATATCGCCCGCTTCACAGGGACCTCAGCATGTATACTTTCTCTTCCACCACCCACAATAGTTATAAAATGGTTTATGCACGCACGACTGCCTACCGGTTCTCCGTTGTCCCTTACCTTGCTCGCGTCTTATGTTGTGCTGCAAACATCGACGCTGAACGTTTGGTGTCTTAGTTCCTAAGTCACTCCTTATCATTGTATCTTTTTGTTGTCGTAAATGCTGCTTTCTTTGTTATGCAATAGCTGTCTGTATGGCTATGTACTGCTGAATATTCACTCCTTGGGGTGTATAAAGCAAATACTTTACTTTACTTGAACAAATGGCTTCCAAGCCATACAACCGAATGCATACTGATGTGTAAAACCTCTGGCAATGCATTGATGGCTATGACAATAGCGACTGAAGTCTCTTGTGTATAAGCCGCACGGATAACTGCCGCTGAATGTATCCCACCAACTGACGGTGAGTGTTAGTGTTCGAATAAGATACGACCGACAGTCTCAAAACACAAGAGAGATGGAAGCAAGTTCACTAACCCGGTTACTGTACTGGGTATTTTCTTTTTGGAACTACTTCATGCTCCGTAGACAGGAGGTGGGCATACTCCCCATCTTGCTTTGCAACTGCAAGCGGTTTTGTCTTTTGGTCCCCATTCTTGTTAGGGTCCGCGATCAAGGATATTTTTTTTAAAACCGCGAAAATGATTGCTTGAATGGTGAAACATCATTGGGTATGGACCATGTGTGAGGGTATTGGCCGACACATCGATAGACGGCCTAATTCCGTAAGCAAACATCACTTCTTTGTCTACCCCAAATCGATGACAAAACTGGGACCAGCGAAGGAAATAGATGGCCCCATCAGTTTATGACGAAGCGGAACAAAATCATCCAATCGGTCTCCAACAATCACTCACCGAACCGAGCGGAATCAGCCAATCAGCGACCAGGTGTTGTTTCAACCAACCGAAGCGAAGTCAACCAATAAACTGCCAGCAGTTGTTTTAACCTACCCGGACGAAGTCAGCCAATCGAGTACGTAACTAAAAGATTCAGTCAGAATACAAGGTTGTGGATAGCGTTCCAGACTAAAGCGTATCACAGCTCTTTTTAATTCTGTCTTCACATTCGTGACACTTCCCCATTCGGCAGTCTTTTATTAGCCGCGGCCAGCTTCGTGAATTGTTGTACTTTGTTGTATAATGAATAAGAAAGGAAGTTAGAAGAGCATTTTTTTCTACAATCGAATCTACTGTATAGTTCCTTATGGAGAAGTTCGAGATGAAATCAGTAGCATGATAGCGAAGATCCACGAGATATTCTGCAATCCCCGCCGCCCATGGAAACAACTAGGGATTTTCCCCGCTGGTGTGTAGTGCACACTGATGCTAAACACAACTTGCTGCTTTATTGGTGTGAATTTTCTATTCGAACGGCATAAATAATCGGTTTTCTGTTTGTCATCACTACTGTTTACGAATTACTTTTCGGCAGTACCGAATCAGCAGTTCGTGGTTCATATGCTCGTTTTCGTAACCGGACATACCACGCTGCTGCTTTGCAGCCCTCACTTCGTTGTGTAAAGGCCAGAGGTGTGCCCTCGAACAAAGCCCAGTCGTACCGGGGTCGTCTCCTATACCAAACACCCATGGTCATGTCATCTACGCGGCTTGTCGCCAAACGCCAGTATGGGCACTCGTGATCAGAGACGTTCATGACCCCGGCTTATCTTCTCTAATGAACCAACCACACTGAAGCGAAGCACAATATAGTCAGTTCGCCGATTGCATTGGCTGGGAAGCAAACTCTGTATACGAACCTATTGATTACCACGCCGTGCTCAGCTCATCTGGTCCGGGGTTTACTGTGTGGAATAATGTTCATGATATATCATGATGTTACAAAAATCGTCCGAAACTTGCGTGATTGAGGACAACGAGACTCACAGTACACTTGGTTAAACATCTGACCGGTCACAATTCATAGTTATAGCTTGTGGCACTTATTCCGCGAAAATTTGTTTTTATGCACCCGTGACAATTGTTTCCGCCTCACTTGGTATATATATATATATATATATATATATATATATATATATATATATATATGTTTGGTGAAAACAGTATTTATCTATGGTTTACTCGATATGGGATCAGCTGCGACCGACGTTAATCAAGTTTCATTTGGTCTGTAACCATCCACCTTGCTGTCTTTCAGTGAATAAACCTGTCACAACAAATACGTTTAGTATTCTGACGATGGTGTTTTCCCCCTAGCCGATGGTTTTACTGTGGGGCATTTGGTTCCTTACACGGACGGGTAGGTTGATGCACCTCTGCCTGCAGATGCGGCTGACACAAGTGCGGACTGACTCATCCAGGTGAGGGTAGATAGAATCTCTCTCGCTCTCGAGGTCAAGCTGGGGGTTCTAGTCCCTATCACCATCTTCTGTAACGGGTGCATGACGCATGTGTTTGTCTAGTAAAATTGGTTCGACTTCACTAGATGGCAACTCAAAGCCGTTTACTGACCTGCTTTGTGTTGTCGATTGGGATTCGTGTTCGTTACCGAACAACTGAAACATGTAGGACTGCTGTGAATGTGACTCATACCCTGTCATACGATTACGGGACCGACAGAATATTATATCTTTTTTTAACGGTAACAACTGCTTTCGGTTTTACTTTAACCGGTTTAATCATATGGACATATGACTTGCTTCGTCGTTCTATTGAAACGTTGTTGCAATACGCGGACACTTAACGATGGTGATATCTGGGAATTCAAGTAATCTTTAAACGCACATCTTTATGCTATGCGATTTAAATGACAGAGATTTTTCCCCTGAGCAATTAGTCCACATATTGCCTCCATTTCACCGTGTTCTTTGCACTCTATGAGGGTGTTTATCTTCAACGGTCGTTTAACCTCGGTTCGTCAACGCTGGATTGTCGTCGAAGAATGCATGAAATCATCATCTAACCTTTTTTTCGGTTTTCCCAAGGAAGCCACGTCCATCACTGTTTTCGTTAGATGGAACCAGCTCTTGCGAATTGAACTTCATTAAGTTAGTTTATTCGTGCATTTCCCCAACTTCCTAAAGTTTTGGATACTGCCTTTGAAGGTAAAAGGTGACGAGCCCTTCATTTCAGCAACGATCTGTCGCGTATTGTGTTACATGTAGGATCTGTCCGAGTTACAGTATATGCTTGTAGTAATGGTGCATCCGTTATATGCTTGAGAAAGTCTCTAGTAGAAACTGACCAAATAGATCATTGTTCGCGTCACAAAACTTTTTTTTCTAAGTGTAATGTTTATGGTTGTGGGTGGAGAAATTCCTGTTTGTTTTGACGTTGACAGTTCAAATCCCCCCCCCCATTTGGTAAATCACGACGAGACTGCCCAGCACGAGGAGACTGCACCCTGACGTGGTGTGATGGCTTGCGCGTCTCTATGACCCAAAGAGCTATACAGGATGGATTCTTTAAGCCGGAAATACAATCATACCTGACAGGTCAATGGATAGAGGCCAGACAATGTCCAGTCTCCTGGTCCTCCAGGTTGGAGGTCGATTTGAGCTGGGAACTCAGTCGGCAAAATCAGTGGAAGAATAATTGATCGAAGCAAATGGGCTTCCACTAAGCCATTCCGCTGCCTTGCGGATAGGTTTTTGTTATAACTGAAGGCCTTGGATGAGAAGCCTAATCGTTCTTCTGCTTTGGGGTAGGACACCCTAGCAGTGCCTGTCCAACATCTCCCGTGAACTGCACGAATAGAAAGAATTCCATACTGCATCGGTCGTCGCACAGCATAATCAGGATTGTACTGCCCATTGCATCGAGTGGGGGAGGGAGTATTGATAAGTGGGGTACTGCTCAGAGTTCCTTCTCTTTTATTCAACCTTTGTCTTCTGTTTCCAGTCACCTGTATTTGACCCCTCTACTCATCCATAATGCTCCCACTGACACTCGCAACGGTTCATTGTCAAGTAGTATCGGGAATACTTCTCAGTCTCCTAACTCACATTTTCTCAAGCCTCGTTAGCCTGTGAATCTCGGCTCCTTGAAGGTGCGTACACTCAGGCAGGCCGGTCAGCAGGCGTGCCTAGCCCTCACAATAGATCCTCTGGCGACTGAAGTCTGCTGCGAAGGTGGAACGCGTATCCAGGATTCGAGCAGTGTGATTCAACTAACTGCTCCTGGTATCTCACATTAAGATATTTACTGCGCACTTCAGGAGACGAAGCAGCTAGAGCTGCGGGTCAACGTGGTGTAGGAATAATCTTGACTGACAAGGCTGAGGCCGCCCTTTCAGACTGGACCCTTGTCAACAGTCACTTATATGTTGTAAGACTCCAGGGTTCAGTCGGCGCTCGAAAGAATAGTTGTGGTAAGCGCAATTTGTTCGTGATCTCGGCGTACCCCCTAACGGACTGCAGCTCAGACTTGCAGGAGGATGATTTCTATGATGAACTCGCCACCCTCGTTCGCAGAAGCAAGGGCTCTGACATTGTAGTGCTAGCAGGTGACTTCAATGCACAAGTTGGCGAACTTAGTGTGTCAGAAGCTTGTTTAGGTGGCCGTTGTTCCTTACCCGCTGAGCGTACAGATAACAGGGATGGGCTACTCCAGTTTTGTGTAGACAATCGATTGTTCTTGTCGAGTACCGATTTCCGACACAACTCGCGTCGCACAGCGACATGACGCTCGAACTCTACAGGTACTCTGAACCAGGTTGATAATTTGGCAGTAAGTTACCGGTGGCGCAGTTCTGTTCGAGCTGCAGATCTTACTGGTCGATGTACGTAGAGTGGTACCGTGCATTAGTTTTAATGCGATTATCTTCATCTCCTTGGTAATCGTCGCAAACCGCAAACCGGATTAGCCATGCAACGTTTGTGTGATCCAGAAGTTAGCACATGAGCTAGGATCTACGGCGAACAGTGATGTAGATGAGTATTGGGCTCATATCAAACAGGCGATGCACGTGGCAGCAGGTTTTGCTTGTAGTCCTAGATTCGATATCCATCAAAGACACTGGATTTCGCAAGAGTCGTTGAGTCTAATGGAGCAAAAGCTTCAGCTCTCTAACTGTAAGGAGATGAATAAGATACGAAGAAATCTACAAAGGCAGGTTACAAAAAGCCTTAAGGAGGATTGCGAAGATTGGTGGGTCAAGGTAGCCAAAGAAATGGAAATAGCAGCTGCTTCAGGTAACAGTCAGAGACTGTTCAAACTTATTCGTAACACCGGTGGACGGCGAACCCCGGCCCATCAGTGGCAAACAGCAAAGACTCGACCGTTGGGCCGAATAATTCGGGCAGCGATTCTTTGGGGAGTATCACTTGAACCCTTATCGGAAGTGGAAGTGGAGTCATGTATTCGATTACTGAAGCATAGGAAAGTGGCTGGTCCCGACGAACTTCCCCCAGTTCTTTTCAAACTGGGTGGACATGTTCTGATAAAATCACTTACGTAGTTGTTCCACAACATTTGGAACGAGGAGCGTATTCCGTTAGTATGAGGTGAGCCACTGATTGTACCGACCTTCAAGAAAGGAATGCGCAATGATTGTAGTAGTCATGGTGGGGTCAGTTTAATTCCCACAGTCACTAAGCTATTGGCCTCGGGTTTGCTGCGTCGTCTGACACCGGCTTACGAGAGGAACGCCCCCGAACAATAGGCCGGATTCCGTCTAGGTCGAGCAGGCATCGACCAGATTTTTACTCTTCGCCGACTACTTGAAACGCGTCATATGCACCGTTGACCGACAATAATGGTTTTCTTAGACTTGAAAGGCGCCTTCGGTTCAGTTGATCGAACAACACTTTCCAGAGCTCTTCAGCGAAAAGGTATGTCCCAGAAGTTTGTGTACCTACCGAAAACATTGTGTTCTCATTATTCTGGCGGCGTTAGAGTTTACGGTGTACTATCTGGTCTGTTCAAAACTACCTGTGGTGTTCGACAAGGATGTCCTATGTCTCCATTCCTGTTCAACTTCTTCGTGGACGAAATAATGGAAAATGCGTTACAAAATCTGCTGGATGTGAGCGTCGAACTAAGAAATGGTGGAAAGCTGTGTGACCTAGATTACGCTGCCGACGTTGTCTTCTTGTTCGAATCCGCGGAACATGCTCAGCGTGCTCTAGATAGATTCGCAAGAGCTGTAGTTCCATTCGGTATGTGATTTGCACCTTCAAAGTGTGAAGTGATGTTACAAGACTGTACGTCAACGATTCCGAGCTTGATGCTCGACGGGGAGATGATAGCCAATGGTCAACCGCTTCACTTATCTCGGCAGCAGCCTGACGACGGACGGGAGCACAGCAGTAGAGACGAGCACGCGCATGTTTGGAGCTCGAGTGGCATACGCCGGACTGAAGCACTTGTGGCGCCGACCTGATATTTCACTGAAGTTGAAAGGTCGTGTATATTGTACCGCAGTGTGTTCAGTTTTGTTGTATGGTTTTGAGACTTGGGGTGTGCGTGCTGAAGATATTCGTGGTCTTGAGGTTTTCGACCATCGATGTTTGCGTAGTATCGCTAAGATTGAGTGGAATAACCGAGTGAGCAATGCTGAGGGCAGAAAGCGAGTATTGGGTATTAATTCAAAGAACGTTTTGTCACAGCGTATTCGGTTTGGTAGACTTCGTTGGTTGGAGCGCGTGTTACGTATGGGAAACACACGTCCACCATACCTTACCCTATTCTCTGTTCCTCCTGGGGCGTGGAAGAAACCGCGAGGAGATCTATAGATGACTTGGTAACGAGGAATGAGAAAATATACAGTGAACTAAGAAAAGGTACGTGCTTGACGTCTTCGTGGTTGGGGTCCAAAAGATCCGTCTACCAGTTGGCTGCATACACTGAAGAATATGACAGCGAGCCGTGAACAGTAGCAATCATGTTGTCACTTAATGAGAATGATTGATCAAGATGATTTTATGCAGTTAGATTGTGTATTCCGTGTGTTGGCTATTAGGGCGATGTTTCCTTTTCCCACCCGTGTAGGCGCACTCCCAGTCCATCTTGTATACTCATACTTTCTAATTCAACGTGCAAGACAATGAAAAGGCATTAGTCAGTGTGACTAGCCGTAGTGTTTTACGCTGTACGATGATGATGATGATGATGAAATCTGGTTGATCTCTTCTGATCTGACAATTCGATCCGACTCCGAGTTAAATTGGACTTTGTTGATGGCGTTAGAAATTCCGGTCATATTGTGCTGCTTTTCTGAAAGTCCAAACGAATTCTCCAAATTATTTCATTTCACCTTTAAATTAAACGAATTGAAGAATTTTCTTATGACTTGCACATAAAAATCACAAAAATCTGCGCTTAGCGGTGGTTTATTCACTGATTCACCGTTAGTATGACCTTAATGGTGAACTGCATCGATACGTATTTGTTCTCAGTTTCTCCTATCCGGACACAAACCTGTCAGTTTCAAGGTTTCTACCGCGCAAAGATTTTATCGCGCAAACTCCAGGCACGTTAGCTTGATTCCACGCTTGCGCATGAAGGTAGTTGAAGGGAAATAGACCCCATTGTTTCAAGGGCGCGCATTGCTGTCAGGAGAACTGCTGACCATGATGTGGCACAGACTGGTGAACCAAAAAAGTTCCAATGTTTGAGTTCTGACACTGAGGCAGAACAAGACGATGCAACAAATCTGAAACTTAGTATTCAACGCTTTTGGTTGTAAGTCGGTACACTATTTAACATGGTTTCCTGGGCTTCCTTATCTCGTTAGCCTTCACAAGAGGCACGCTGGCTCATTCGTCCCCGACTTCGCCTCCCCCCCCCCCTCTCCTGCTGCTGTACTTGGACCGGGCAACGCCAATAATTACGCAAATGATAGGTTGCATATACGTCATCTTAGTGCTTTTTTCACCCTGATTCAACGACCCATCTGACCCTTAAGAGAACAAGAGACCGATTATTGTGTATCTGTGTGATGTGATGAGGAATAGGTGTTGGCGTTTTTGTAACGAAAGATTTTCTCATTATCATTCCCACGTCACCGTAGCTTCAGTCTTCCCGAGTAAACCTGAACAGCGTTCTTGCAAGTCACAGATTCAAATCTTTGCACTGACACATGAATTTCTTTTGAGCAAGGTTCTTCTTCCCACCATGAACATAATTAAATGTGGAAAAATCACCCGAATTCCGTTCTGCATCGCCGACATTTAACAAGTGCAATTCATACATCCTTTCATTTTTCTGCTCGGCAAATACGTATTTTTCTTCACTCATTCACCCAGCCACAGACACAAAAGTGTTCAATGCGTGTGACAAACTTACCAGTAAGTCGATGAGTGGGTGACGGGCGATTCGGACGAGTTGTCAAGTCAGCTGGTTCGTTGGCCTGCTCGACCAGTGATGATGTACTGACATTTTTACCTGATAATAACATATTGCCCCTGAAGGTCAAACGACAGACACACTTTTCAGGAACACGTATTTCACTGATTTGGTCGATCTGGAGCCCCGGTTTTGGTTTTCGTTTCTGATCAATTGGGGTGAAAACGTGTTGTCTAGTTCGAAATGGAAGAATAATGTGTCGTGTCTAAAACTGGTATCCTCTTATTCATTAATTCGAGTGATTTCCCCGGAAGTCTTCCCATCCGAGGCTTGCTTTCCCAACATGTCCGTACTATGCCCCACTGAGAAGGTACACTCACGAGTACTGGCCTAATAATTTAACATAATACAAAGAAGTAGATAAAATCAAAAATAATTTTAATGAAGGTTGTAAGTAAGGCTGGTATGAAGTGGAGGAATAACAGGGTGTTTGTGAACAGGATTCGTACGAAACACTAAAATTAACCAAGTTGGATAACCCTGCTCATACAACCGACTTTCAGTACGATTCACAGGAAGCTTCAGTTATTAATTTTCAAACTCATGAAGTTGGTACAGTTGATGCTTTCATGGTGTTTGGGTAAGAATAAAATCAATGGCTAAGTTCTGTTACACAAGCTGTTCCTTTATACCCAGGAACCGGATATCGGATGAAGTATGTTCGCGTAAAAATAGGGCGTGTTTAACTTTTTCTAGCAACAGCCATCTGGCGTGGACATGATATTTATCTATCAAGGGTTGAGTGTACGCTGCAGCAGTTAGGCTTCTTCCCTACGGCTCAGAAACATGACCACTGCGGATGGAGGATACACAAAGACTTTCCTTATTTGAACACTAGCATCGTTGCTCGAATCTGATGGGATCATCGTACCAGCACTGCCGAGGTTTTGCGCAGTGTTTGGCCCACGAAATCGATGATGCTGTGCTTATCCGCTCAGTCCTAACTGGGGGGCTGAGACTCATGGTGTGCAGGGTGATAAAACTCACAGGTCACCATTAGGCTCACTCGTGGTGGTGTTTGCTTCACGTCAACACCGCACACTGTATCAGAGTGCTCATTCATTAGTCTTTCGACGTTTATACCACTGTTTTTGTCCATATCGAAACAAATTGGCCAATGGTTGGTTGAATTTTGGCCGATCACTAGGACTTGTTTGGTGTCCATGCTCTGGTTTACCCCCCCCCCCCCCCCCCTTCCGCGAAACCAAACACCTACAAGATTTGGATTACCGTCATTTGTTAAATTTATCGAAACCGAAGTTGGTGAACAATGTAGTCGCGTACTTCAGTCCGTTTCCTTTTTATCGATGATCTTTCCATCCAAGTACCGAAGAGCTAAGATTCACTTGAGGTTCCAACGGCTTCATCTGAGGTGGGATGGCATAGACAATGTCTGTCTCATTGATTCTTGCAGTGAGCGATGTTCCGTAAATTTATTTAACCAAGGCCTGTTTCGTTGCTTCACAGATTATGCAATAGGTAGTTGGAAACCTGATCGGGATGTCTTTGGGATCATGTTGACTGGCTATTATCGATTGGCGTTGTACTTTTGGTGCGGTGTTTTGCACGCATTCCTTCGTGATTGTAAACAGTAATGAGAATGGTGATTCATCTTGGCAGTAGTTATCTTTGCGAATCCTGTCAAATCTCGATTGAGTTCTCTGCTTAGTCTCCATTCTTTCACTGTATCGTACGTGCTCTCTGCCTTGTTTTCAGTCCTCATTCTCCAAACGTCTTTTGCTGTCTACGGAACCAAATATGAAGAAACAAGCAGCCGACACCTTTAAAAGTGAGTTTTCGCTATTTGTTTTATTATGCAAAGCCTCCGGTTTGACCTCGTGGCTCAGCGTATGCAATACCACCGAGGGGGACAGTGTTTAACTTGTGAATTGATCTAGTCTTTTTTCTACTGCGTCCTCCTTGCCTCTATTTTGTAGGAGTAAAGCGTTGCCCACGTTGTAATCTTTGAGCTTGGAACCGCTTTCAAACAATTTGATAGCCTAGCGGCGTTAGAATGCTAGAAGTTGTAGATTGTCAGCTTGACTGGAGATGGTCAAGCCGCCATCCTCCTGGAATTCGGACCTTGACGTTCCGGGTTCGATTCATGCCACTGTCGGTACCGGGGGTCTTCTCGACGGTGGGAAAAGTCATCGCGCTTTGTTAGGTAGCAATCGATCACCACAGCTAGGCATCTCCAAGTGCAAAAAATGCTGTCTCGTCCACGTTTCAATTGCTCCATCGGGTACATGGGGCTAAGGGCTGAATCCTAAAAGCGGACCGATAACAAAGCACCAAAACGGACAAAATGAAGTGCATGCAACAATGAGGTCTGACGTGGCATATCAGAATTTCCTTCACGAGTGTTTCGGTCACCTCCGCGTGCTGAATTAACGCCCCATCGCCTTAGGGATCAAGCTGTTGAGTTAAAGGCTCCCGTTAGGGTTTCCGAGTAAAAATCCCGTCTGGGGCGTGGACAGCCATGGAATATGATGGACCCGGAAACCTGCGTCATGCTTCCTGAAAAGGACTTTATTAAGTTTCCCCCCTCAACCTAAGATCGATACAAAATGCCACGAGAAATTGCGGCTCTGAAGAAATTAGTCGTTCAGGAATGGGACATAAATAAAAAATTCCTTTATGCAATTGAGTAGTAGGAGATTAGATTTGTACAATATGATTCATCATGCAGCTTCAACGCTCAACTCACCATTGAAAACCATGGAAGCACTGTACAGCTGTTTCATCCTTGTTGGGAATCATCAGCAGTGCACATCCATCGAGCCCCCACGGGGATTGGAACCCGGGGTGAACGATTGTGAGTCGGACACCTTAACCATAAGTCTATCCGGGCTGGCTCTCAACGGTTTGTTGAACATCTACACTACATGATATAGCACCCTTCCGTCACTGGCTTTGAACGGTAACAACCCGCTTCCCGCACAGCGATCGACTCCTATGATGGACGGAAGGGTGCTATATCATGTAGTGTAGATGTTCAACAAACCGTTGAGAGCCAGCCCAGATAGACTTATGGTTAAGGTGTTCGATTCACAATCGTTCACCCCGGGTTCGGGTAGATGTGCACTGCCGATGATTCCCAACAAGGATGAAACAGCTGAGCAATGCTTCCATGGTTTCCAATGGTGAGTTGAGCGTTGAAGCTGCATGATAAGTCATATTATATAAAAATTATTTTCTTAAGCCAAAATGTTCACTTCATTTGTCTAAGTTAAAATTTTCGCACACTATGCTAATTAGGAAAAAAGAGTGCTGTCGTCAGAACTTTTTAACCTTTGAAAATGAATGTATGCTGTGTCTCCGAAACGTACATCCAAGATCCCACCTCTGAAATTACTCATCACACCCCAGATACAACTCCAGTCTCTCGCTTCACCCCTCGTTTGTGAGGTGATCCGGTTTCTAGTACTCGCGGTCAGACTGGCGTCCGGATCGCTTTGAGCATGTGAGCTGATTGCCCTACTAGACTGGATTCCAGTCAGTAATCACCTGTGTGCAGTTCAGTTGGACAGTTCTTTATCTGCCAAGAGTAACGGACTGAAGTGTCTGTGCTTGTCTCAAATGTTTGTGTATGTTGTCAGCTGACTGCAGTTCCTCTGAGACCAAAGATGAGTTTTGTCGGGATTAATCTCAGCTGCTTCGAAGCATGCGTTTAACAGACGCGGTGGTGATTGCTGGGGATTTCAACGCCCAAGTTGGCCGTTTAGGGGATTCCGAAAGGCATAATAAATGCCCGTTTGCTATATCGGCTGGTCGCACTGATAACGGCGATCGTCTCATCCAGCTGTGCTCTGACCACAGATTGTTTCTGGTGGCATAGACTGAGATGGTGTCTTCACAACGTTGGGCACACATTGATCATATTGTGATTGATCACAGCTAGCGTGAATCGGTTGAAGATTTTCGTTGATTTTGGTGAAAGTCTGCGGACTCGTCCGTAGTCGCACCCATACCAAAGCCACTCGTCTTGCGCAATTGATTCTAGATGATAATCGATGACTTGCTTTTCATGCAAAATTATATACACAGTTATCGATACAGCCGCATGTCGGGGACCTAGCTGAACGCTGGCAACAGCTCAGAGAATCTTTGTATGCCGTTTTCAATGTCATACAAGACTCCAGTTCAGATAAGCCTCACATACGATGGATATTTTCGACGCCAGTTGCTTTGTTGGATGCTGTTGGGTACCACATTCAATGAAGTGCGTAAATCCCTGACTTGGAGCCTGAGATGTGGCTTTGTGCAGTGGTAAATGGCAAATGTAAAGAAAGGGAAGAGACTGGGTTTATTGGCAAAACTCTCAACCTTTACCCTTTGAGTGGAAGTTTCAGTCCACGGAAACCAGGTGTAAGTTAGTTGACCAAGGGATCCGATGGCTCACTGGTTCACTCTCAAGGACGTCGTCTGGACCGTTGGACGGAGCAATTTAAGAAAGACTTCAGTTAGGCCACTTCAACAGTGGACCTTCCAAATAAGTTTTTCAGAGAAACGATGCAGATAGATGTCACTCCTCTATCAGAAATGTACGTTATGCGGGAGGTAGGTTACTTGAAAAGGTACAAAGCTGTTGAACCGGATGGGTTGTCTCTATCCTTTTTTCAAGGATGGGGGCGAGCCTTTGGCTTCGGAGTTAACAAAACTCCTCCGGATAATCTGGGATAGTGAGAGAATTCCCACGGAATGGTGTGAATCGGTGATTGTGCTGATTTACAAGAAAGATGACGGGTCTTCTTGTGAAAACCCCCAGAGGACTTGTTTGGTATCGCATCCAAAATTCTCACTGGGATTATTGTTCAGCCGTTATCCAACGCTTGTAAAAGGTGTACGCGTGAGAATCAAGATGGTTCACATCCGATCGACGTTGTATCGGCTACAGCTTCACCCTTCGACAAATCTTGGGGCGCAGGTACACCTTCCATAGGCTCACAGATTCTGTATTTCTTGATCTTACATTGGCGTTCGACTCAGTCGACCACAAAGTTCTCTGGCGCTGTTTCTCATTGAAGGGTGTGACAGAGAAACGTGTTCCTCTTTTCCGGTGCCTGTGTGCGATCAGTCGAAGCCGAATTCGTGCTTACGGGGATTTTTCACCCGAGTTCGTCACGGAGAGTGGTGTTTGTCAGACTTGCTCTTTATTGCCCTTCCTCTCAATCTTATGGTTTAAATGGTTGTTAAGATAACCCTATCCTCCTGTGAGACTATATGTTTCCATCTTTGCTCAGGCGGTCAAATGTCTGACTTGAAATACGGGACGGTATTGTTCTTCTGAGTGGAGATCCAGGTAAGTTGCAAGCGTTCTTGTATAGCCTAAGCAACAGTGTGGCAATGTTTCGGATGCGTTCAAAACAATGTAGCAGGACTGGGTTGGTTCAAGACCAAACCTTATCTTGACAGGCGATGTTCTTGCTGATGTGGATTAATTTTGTTACGTTGGCAACTACATCTCACTAGTTGGTCAGATAACGGATGGATTGTTGTCGTGCATACAGAAGGCGCATTTGGCTTTTGCCAACGTTGAACATTTGTGGCGTCGGCGTTATATCCGATTGTCGATCACAGGTCGAGTGTGCACTGCGGCGGTTAGGTCGGTTCTTTTTTTGCGGCTCAGAAACATGGCTTTTAACGGTAGGAGATTGGCGAAGACTGTCGGATTTGAGTACCCATGTCCCCGTATTATTGGTCGAATATGGTGGGAACAACGTACCAGCAATGCTGAGGTTAGACGTAGGTTGTTGGTAATCAGTGGTCAGTCTCTGAAACACCTACAGAATGTAAACAGGTTTAGGTGACCGGGACATTATTTACGCATGCTCACCGATAGACTTCCTTGGCCTACGCTGTTGTCCGAGACGGGTGGTGGTTGCAAAATGGTTCGAGGTGGTCAGCCCATGACAGCAAAAAGATATGAAAACCTCGATCGGGTCACGTGTCCAATTAGGACTTGTGATACTTCTGTCTTGATTTATAGCTCTCGGTTTGGGCCATCTTTCTGCCTACTTTGTGTCCCGCTAACGTCCACATAATCGTCCGTAGGATATATTTCTCCCTTCGCGGATTGCTTTCAACGTTTTCACTCCTGTCGGTGGCTACTTTTCGTTCGTTGACGCGATGGAGGCTATGACCACATCTTTCTGTTGGCGCAGCAGTTTCCACTACACCATGTTTACCTGCTATGGCTCATCACTTCAGGTCTCCGAGCCCTCGTTTCTGGTTCTTCCTGATAATGCAAAGCCAGGTGTCTCTTTGTCTTGATATTTTTCTTATATTTCGTCTTGCTGCCACTCAATACACACCGCATCACCTGTTTTTTTTTTCTTTCGAAAATGCACTTTTTAATGAAATCCTCGTCCGAAGGCTAAGGTCCCTGGTCTGTTTACAGCAAGATTGTCGCGGCTGTCAGTTATTCGAATAATTTGATGAACCAAAAAAATGACCGTTTTTGACGTATTACATTTGTTAGGAAATTAGCAACACGTGCTGTTAAGCGACATTGACCGGTATGTCTTGTTCATTAGAACTGTTTCTGGGGAAGGGCGCGAAAGAGTTCAATTCGGATTTGTAGGAAACTTGGTGGGCTTCCTGAGTTGGATTTGCTAGATCTAACCATCTGATAGATAGGAATAGTCAGTGGCATATATATTTGTTTCACAGATCGTTTATGTGATCAGTTTTGTCTGTTTGTTTTTCGACTTGTAATTTCTCAATTGCCTTCTGATTGCATTTCACGATCAGAACTGCGGTACTCTAATACAAGAAGTCCACTGTTCCCATCAAAATTGAGACCGAACCAGGGGAAAATATTTTGTCAAAAGCTGCGTGGATACGAGGTTAATTCTTCTCGTATTGTTATCTTCGGCTCTCAAAACTGTTAAGCAGAAATGGGGATTGCTGTCGCACTAGGGCTCTCTATGGTCGTTTCACCCATAGTGACATTCCTTGCGTTGTGCTTCACCTTTCACTGGTCCGGCTTATGTGCTATTGTTTTAGCAGTTACACAGGCAAACAGACAGTAAGCGTTTCACCGAACCTGATGGGATGTCCGTTCTGTATTTCCTCCCAATGTGCGGAACTTGTTTTCACATCTCACCCTTTGGCACACGTCATCATCATCATCATCATCAACACGTACACAGTGTGAGATGCGTCATCCGGGTTGTACTGGATGGTTTATGGCACGTATATCATCATTTGGATAGACTTTATTGTTCCCACAGTTGTTCTCATCAACCACTTCACACTAGATAGTACCATGATTGTCAACACCGGCACACATCTAGACAGATTTACGTGCAAAATTTTCTAGTCTGTTTGCTCACTTCATCTCCCCCCGTCACCTCCACTCTTTCATACTGCCATATTGCCTCTGCTGTCTTCTATCTATCTATCTATCCGTCCATCCATCCATCCGTCGATCGTATCCACGCGCAGTTGTCCAGTCGTTTATGGGTGATCGTAAAGCGCGACTAAGTCTACCCGACTATGGCTCGATTATTGTGCATCGAGCACTAAACACGGTCAGTTTGCGCGATGAAATCTTCGCTCAGCTTTGCAAACAAACCACCGGCAATCCTGACATGTGAGTCTATTGCGCATGGGGATGGCAAAACATCCGACGTGAATTAGGCTGATTGCACTAACTTAGAATTCACTGCATATGTTTACCCATGTCTGAGACCAGTGTGTTCACTGTTGTTTGTGTCTTTTTAGAAGCACATTAATTTGTTCTTGTCTTTACACTCGTTGCTCGTATTTGTGCGACCAACAGGGCCATTTACTGTATATTTGAAGATGTTTTTTTCATGCTTTTCTCGTCCAAAGATGATCGAAATTATTCGTGGCTAGGCTATTTGATCTGATTGAGACGAAACGAGAAATTCTCAATGTTTCATTCCTAAGTCTCTACATTATTATGGGCCAAACGAGTAGGTAAGACAATCAGGATGATGAGTTCGTATGACCATTGATTCTGCTGCGCAAAAAATGACGCTTCTGATCTGGTTTGTACGATTGATCGGAGCTCATTAGATGACTGAATGCTTGTATGACGTTTACCGAATGCCCCGTATTGAAAATAAGTTTCACAACGGAACTGCAAGTGGCTTTGGTTACTTTTTTCTTCAGTCACGTAGGGTGGTGTTCTTGTATCCTCTTGATTAAATGCCTATTGGAACGACCGATGTAACCAGCTCCACAAGAGCAGGTGAATTGATAAATGCACATAGCGCTGGTTGACAATGGCAGTCGACCTTTGTGTCGTCTTTGGACGGTTGGACAAACTGAATGAAACACTCTCGTTTCGGCGGCATTGAAGCTGGCTTGAACAGCCTTTTAAATTCGTTTCCCAAAAAATTCACTACAGCCGTCGTTTACGAAGGTGTTGTTTCCGTTATCAGGAATGACAGGACATGTAATTATTGTAAGGATGTAAGAAGCACCCGACCCTAGCCGGCGAGTAAGCCACAATCAAACAGGTAAGTGAATGAATGAGCAAACAAGCAATTAAAAGATCTTGGCTACAGAAGCTTTCTGCGCTTAAGCAGGTAAAGCTGATGAATACAAAGAAAGATCGATTAATCAACGGTTTCCGCGCTGAAGTAAGCGTTTGTCCGCGGATGAAAGGTGTATGCACTGGTGATCCGCGCAGTATGCATGACTTTAACCAGACACAGCAGAATGGAAAAATGATAAACGGTCTACATGACTTCACGCTTCAGTGGCTTTTCTGCAAGTTACCGTGGCCACAAAGTACGGCGTAATCGAGGGTCCGATGATCAATGTGATCACTAACGAAAGCAATTTGATTACATCGACGATTGAATGAGTGTGTGTATTATGTTGATGAACAATTTGCATTCCTCCCTTCTGTCAGAAAATGTCTCACTTAATCGCTCGTCTGGCTCATGTTGATGTAGAAATTTTGGAATGAACAATTGAACATCAGTTTTCGCTTCATCTGTCTTTTCTATAACCAATGGGAATTTTCCATGAATTACTAACCTGAATCTTCGGAGGTGTGTGCGCTCTAATCGACATAATAGCCATGTACCAAACATGGATCTACAGTCCATTATTGTGATTATTATACTATATCAATAATATTTTATTATATTCCACGCTGAACTGATTTCAGGCTGTGTTCCAAACAAAACAGTACAAAGGTGGAAGAAGGATACATGGAGTCACATTCCATTGCGCAACCGAAGTGATCGAATTTCACAATCGATTATCGTGCTTTGTCCGGCTCATCATAGTTTCTATTTTCTATCAGTTGATGATCGCTGAGCTGGGCGTTTAGGTCGCAAACGTTTCATCATTTGCGCACCGATAATGTCTCCTCGACTGGTGACGAAACGTTCTGCGACTCAAGCGCCAAACTCAATGATCGCCAGCCGATACAAACCATCAACCTGAGCTACAAACAACACAAATATTCAAAACCATTGGGAGTTTCTGTTTTACGTGTTGTGGCATTTTATTTGGTTGCCCCCGTTTCAATAGAGCTTATTCGTCATATAAAATGTATAGACTACAGATTTTAAAACTACAAACTCCAGTTTGGTAAGGGAGAAATACCAATACAAAACGCTTTTCGTCGCAACAAGTAACCATGTGGTTTGCTAGTCTTGGTCATGGATTCAGTAGGGCCCCTTTCCCGTTATGCTGAAAGCTGAATACTACTCGCGAGTAGTTCGACCCAGTTTATTCAACAATTACCCTCGTACTTCAGTGGTCTGGCTGTGGGTGCTGCCTCGCGATGTCATCCATTCGGAAATGAAACGGTGAGATCCACGAGATAATAGTACTATGGAGTAGATTGTGAGGGAAAGTCATGTAAATGAACACGGAGAGTTCGTACGCAAGTACTCCACTGATCACGGCACTTGGCCATTCGACCCAGTTTTTTCAACTTAACCAATAGATGGATCTGGACTTTAAAGCTGGGAAATTTTTACACGGCTAAGTCTACTCTTTAAGGGTCTTGTACCTTTTCGTCGCGTCATGTTCCGACCGTTTCCACCTATCCTCCAGCCAGCACCCACTCCAAAGGACGATGTACAACGAGTATATCTCTGGTTATGTGTAACATATCCAGACCAACTTAACCTGTTCATACGAAGTGCCTTCGTCAGAGACTAACCTCCGGGTCTCACACTCTATGCTTCACTTCCGCATTACTGGTGTTACTTTTCCATCAAATTCAGTGCACAAGGACCAATATTCTTCGTACTATTTTTTACCCTTAACGGTCACATTTCTGTACTGTATGAGAGAACAGTGATCCTAGTTTTTTTCTTTCATGTGACCGTTTCACGGACTGAGCACCGCTGCCCATCAGCCAATCACCACTCGGTGACGCATGTACAACAAGTGACCGAACCAGCGTAGTCCATTCAATGTATTCACTGGATGTAGTGGTTTACATCTCATCTTTGATAGTCTATGCTCTGCCTGGTTATTGGTCTTTGAGGAAAGTAAATGTAAGTAGACTGCAATGATTTTACTTTTATCTTCCTAACAAGGTAAATAAAAGTGCAGTTTAGCTGACATGGAGCAGCCACCAAATAAATTGTACGAGATTCACATTCACTTTGTCGCTGTGCTCCTGCGTGCATCCTGCCAAGGGTATGCCTTTTTTCACACATCAATCCAGCACACTGCTCCCAAACACTGCAGACAAAGAAAAAAACACGCACCTGTTAGTTCGTGGGATACATCGCATGTGTCTGTGTGTGCCAATCAACATAGCTATCACATTACATGGTTGATGAGCTGTGTTTGTTGTTCGTCGTCTCTTCCGCTGTCTTATTCATGTGAGCAGTAGTAGATTCGATTGTGCGTATTATGACTCATCATGCCATACTTATGCTCACTTCATCATTGGAAACCATGGCAGCTCTGTACAGTTGTTTCATCCTTGGTAGGGATCATCCGCAGTGCACATCCACCGAGCCCCCACGGGGACTCGAACCCGAGGTGAGCGATTGTGAGTCGAGTGCCTAACCGCTCGTACTACTCATGTACATATGAGAGAGATGAGCTGTGTAGGTTGTTTATAATGGAAAGCCTTCGTTGTACTTCGGCCCTTACGGAAAAGTCATCCGTCACAGGAGTCGGTCGCTGTTTTATTTGTTTTCTTTTTACTCCATGCTTTTTTATCAGTGCAGTGGACGTGACATAGTTCATAGCCCCAAGAACCATTGCTCTCTTAGGTATAACCTGCTGTCATGGCCCTGAGACTTGGAGTGATGAAGAAACTCATAAGGTCCCGACGTGGTACCGAGCTGGGTGGCAGCGGATTACAGTCTCTCACCAATAGGGTGGGCAACACCTGAGTCTGAACCTCATATCCGAGGTGATAAACGCTTTTACCAATCTTCCACTACCAGTTCTGTTTATGATAAACTCAACTTTCTGTTGAAGCGGGTCAGTTATACACTTATTATTATCAGAGGTCTCATGCATTAGAAGTATGCTCAGTTGTGATTTGATTTGACCTTGTCTCCGTGTCATGTTTAGCCTTTCGTTCTATTCGCTTCGGTCGTGTGTGTGTGTTTTGCGGTACATATCTTCCCACTTTACTCTCTACTATTCAATTCGGTCGACTTGGTCTGTTATATCATGGTTATTTAAATTTGCCGTCCACAGAATCTTGATTGTTTTAATAAAACCGCGGCGCTTCTCGGTACGGGATGCTCGACCGTTCGTCGCTTGTACTTTAATTTAGTCTACTTCCGGTCATTTTGCAGTAATTGTTTGCAAGTTCGCTCTGTCATTTTATTCACCTCGGAGGATCGGATAACTCGGGGTTTCTACCTGGAACCGCGTTGTTGTTTTTGATGTTGCTTCTGCTTATCAGCTACGTATATTTTGCATGTTCGACCGTGTTTCAGCATACCTGGTTGATTAGAAAAAACTGACAGTTTGTCTCCGAAGACATATCAAGCACTGGTCGTTCATTTCCTGGTATCACTTTCTCTACATCGCGTTTGTTTCGGTAGAACTAAAAGAAATATCGCACCACCTCGGGAGAAATCCTAGCCGAAGGAATGTGAAATTGGAAATAAATTTGACGACGAGTTTTACACACACACACACACACACTGTTCGTTACTACAGATATCAGTCGGGTGAAGACCACGTACGATCCGACGAATGAAGCCTGTTCTTTCTAGAGTCCGATGAATTGATCTGTATTCAAACTTATTTTGTGTGATAGAACCCGAAATAACCAAATACTCCCTCGTAGTGTTCTCACATCTTTGCCCTCGAAGATCCCAATTCCTAAAGCGATCATTCAGTTCCATTCACAATTGTGTACTGCTGAGTACCGAATTACACTTCACAAAATGATCTATGCAGTGCACACACGGCTGTTGCCTAACTTCTGTCCCTGGCTGTTAATTTCCCTCTATCACATGTAACGCTACGGCAATTTATCAAACCCCGTTTGTATTTTCCCTACTATTCTCGTGTTATCCATTCTTTTGGGACATGACTAACGACTTCACTCGTTTTGTTTCTCCCTTTCTCCCCCCCCCCGTCCACGCTCTTCCGCATGCATGATCGCAGAAAAAGTTTAACAAACGGTTGGGCATTGATCTGTGTCTGTTTGCACTACTTTCCGCCAAACAGCAAATTTCGTGATGCTTTATTAGCCTACCTGAACACACGAGCCGAAGCAGCAGTAAGTTTGGTGTTTCCTTCTACCACTCAGTCGCTGAAGAAAGTGCCATCCAGTTTGGAAACAGCTGCTGCTATCGCTTCTGGTCTAGCTCCGATCGTATCCGAATTGAAACCAATTTCCAACGGGCATGGACCGAGCTACAGTCAGGGCACAAACACCACCCGGGCTAGCACAGTGGGTTCCGTAAAAAGTGACGTGTTGCTTAGTGAATCGTCTGAACTGATTGATTCCGAGCTACCAATATCCATCACGGGCTCGGCATGTGGACGGCGTACAAATGCTGCGCAATCGAACGGGTCCCGTCAGTTCGAGTTTACCGTTGGTCTGTGGGATCGACCGACGGCGGCACATTTTGCCCGAGTTGCTCCTCGGTGGTTTATACGAGCCCTGAATGTTGGACCGAGAAAACTGCTGGAAGCACCATCGATTGAAGAGATTTGTCATGTCAAAGTAAGTAACCATCTGGTCATTTTGGGTATGGAAATTGATACTAAAACTTTCCCATGTCGATCGAACCACCTATTCTGTTGTCTGATCCACGACTGCACAAAAAGTACATTTGAAATTACCTAATATCGATAAATTTTACTGGACGGTGTTCCTGCTTATCCCTTTCATGATCTGCCCTTTCTGCCCACAACCAACCAGTGGTTAGGCTTCATATCCACATTACGAAATTGAGTCAAGCCAAGCGATTGCAGTTTCTTTCACTGCATACGTTTTTTTGCGCTTTACTGTATTCTTTGAAATGTTTCGGAATGGTTCTGGAGCTCAGGACACTTCTGAACAAGCTACACAACGCTGGCTGTGCTGGCTTAAATTCTGAGCTGTATTCTCATGCGCTGTTCTATTATATACAGAGGTAATAGGTTCGAACCCGGGTATTTCCGACCTTATTGGTGAGAGACAGTAATTCGCTGCCACCCAGCTCGGTACCACGTCGGGACCTTATGAGTTTCTTCATCACTCCAAGTCTCAGGGCCATGATAGCAGGTTATACCTAAGAGAGCAATGGTTCTTGGGGCTATGAACTATGTCACGTCCACTGCACTGATAAAAAAGCATGGAATTAGAGGAAAAAATGAGACAGTGAAGGAAACGTTGAAGAGTGGACACAGTCCATCAGTCATGTAGAGTGATAGCTATGTTGATTGACATACACAGGCACATGTGCTGCATCACACGAGCTAATAGGTGGGCGGTAGAAATCATCATCACCAGTGCATGCGCAGAGTTTTTCGCTTCATATCGGGTCCTACTTAATAAACGTCCGTCTTGGGAATGAATCTTTCGTGTGGCTGACTGGTTGTTCATCTTCAAGACCAGTGAAGTATGAGCGACGGTCTGTCATGCAGGGTCAGGTTTAAATAGGCCGTTGAGAACCAACTCGAATAACATGAGGGTTAGCATGTATGGCACACAGTCATGGAACCCTGGGTTCAAGTTTCAAACGGGACTCTTAGAATACGGATTTTACCTGATGATTCGTAACGCGGATAAAACAACTGTGCGGCGTATCTATGGATGTCGAGTAGTTAGCTTTTTTTTAATACATCCTTGCGCATGAGTGCAGTGGAACGGGCATTTACCCCATAGCCACGAAGGCCTGCTGCACCGTTTGGGGGCGACAGGCAACCAGACCCGTGGACTTGGAGTGGCGAGAAACCGCTTAAGGTCCCGGTAGGTCAGATGTGATAACTATCCGGACGACAGTGGAATACTGTCTACCACATTGTGGATTGATGCCGCAAAAGCAATCATTCATCACTTCCTAGGGGATCAACGGCCGTCCATAGTTCGTTGGGACGAGCTCACATTCTGATCTGCGTAACTTAAGAAATACTTCTCTGATGAGCCGCATGTGCATTGCGTTGTTCTGCTCACGTTTTCTCATCCAGATTGGTTCGTGTTTTTCCACGGATTCTCACCTTCTGAGCATCAGTTTGACTACTCCAAGGTTTTCAGTTATATATTTTTGCACTTTTTATGCGCGGGTGTATCTTCCTCTTTGGTTTGCAGGGGACGAACAAAATGGATATTTTTTTAAGAAAAGACTATAGATTAATCATTTGATCGGGATATTCCTGTCCTGATTCCAAATTTTCTTTCCCTAAATCAAAGTGTCCCACCGCCGATCATCGTTCACTTAGCATCCAAAACTCACCTGCAGTCTGATTTACGCGCTTGTTTTTATCGTTCATCGAGTTGAAATAAATTGTAAGCGGATGAGAAAATCCGATACTCGTTGATTCTGTTCGCGAGTGTCATTTTTACGGGGATACTGTTTTAGTGAATACGCTGTTGGCAGCCATATTGCTGTTGGATTAATGTAGATGTAGGATCCCTGTGATGCACCTGCTGAGCCGGTGTGCTCATGGAGTTTTCTACCTTTGCTTTTTCAGATCGAACACGAGCAACCCCCGGGGGAAGTGTGCTGATCCTAGCATGTCATAATGATGTCTTATTTTGGTATTCAGAATGTGCAGAGTTTATCGAAGCTTCCTATGAGTACTTTTCTAGGCGTGACAACTCACTTTGGTCAATTTCAATCCTTTCTCTAGCAAGTTGGATATGAGTACTGAATGTGCCCAAACACATAGTATTGTACGGGGAAAATGCCAACAACTAAGAGGATCCAATGCATTCCGTGGTGAGGCGAAGTCGCACCCCATGCATTATTATTCACTTTTATTGAATACAATAAAAGAAAGGTCACACGCCAGAGCGACAAGGGCACACCGTGCCATTGGGCAAACCGGCGGTCTGGACCGTAATAGCTGAAATGGGGAGCCACATTCAACCGCAATAAGTTAGCTGTAGCAACCAGTCGGTGACATAAGAGTTATTCTTGTCATCATAGTTGACCACAAATGGTGGGTTTTTAACCTCGCACACATCAGACTAGATACAGTCGGAGACATACCGTTTGACCACTTTAGTCAGTAAAACGAGTTTCCCATCAAATACTACATTTGGATCCAACATTTTGATATATTTTGTAGTACTAGCTGTTTTTTACATTTAAGAAAACGTTTTTCTATTGTATTTTCCGTTTCTCTGCGTTATATATATATATATATATATATATATATATATATATATATATATATGTATAACATTGTTCTTCTAAGTGAAGACCCAGCTAAGTTACAAGCTTTTCTTGACAGCATGACGGGTAGCGTAGCAATGTTCGGTATGAGTTTTGCATCTGGAAACTGCAAGATACTGTTGCAGGATTGGGTTGGTCCAACACCAAACCTTCCAGTCTCTGAGGGAACTTTAGTACTGGTAGATAAGTTCTGTTATCTAGGCAGCTGCATTTCACGCAGGGGTCTGATATCGGATGAGGTGTCTTTGCGCATACAGAAGGCTCGTTTGTCATTTGTCAATCTGAGTCACCTGTGACGTCGATTTGGCATCCGTTTACCTACCGAGGGTCGAGTCTACGTGCAGCAACGAGGCCAGTGCTTCTGTGTGGTTCGGAGACATGGCCACTACGGTTGGGGGATATACGAAGATTGTCGGTATGTGAACACTGATGTCTTTGTGATATTGCTTGAATCTGATGGGAACACCGTGTGAGCAATGCCAAGGTTCGGCGGAAAGTCTTAGGTTCAAGGATCAAATCATTGGATGAAACACTTAAGCTGATCAGGATAAGATGGTTGGGACATGTGTTACGCATGTCCTCTGACAAGATCCCAAGGTGTGCTATGTTTTCTCAGGCGCGTACTGGTTGGAAGATGAGTAAGGGTGGTCAGTCCGCGACATGAAAGTAAGGTATGAAAAGCCTAACTAGTGGACTTGGCCATGTAGGGCGTGCTGGACTTTCTGGGTGGGGTCCAAGAGACCCTCTCACTTCATGGCCAGATACATTTAGGGGATATCGCTAGATGCCACGATCAGTGGCGCTCTTGCAACCAAAATCTTTCTTCATCTACTTGACACCATTATTTGTAGTTCTCTTCTCATTATTTCTCACTCTTTTCCTCTTCATGTTTTCCTTTTGAGGTTGGTGCTAGGAGATAGTAACCAAAATCATCGCACCCAGTGAATCGTTAGTGGTTATCTGAACTGAACTGAACTGCCGCGCTACACCGCATAAAGAAGAGCTTACTCTAAATTTTGTATTTTGAGTGCACCTTTTTGTAATTTAACGAAGGAACGCGCACGTGGCACACTACAGGTGGTCATAACCTATTTGTTTGCTTCAGAACTCGCAGCTGGAAAGATTGTTGGTCTAAATACGATCATGTTGATGCTTTTATAGCACTAGATCTTTTCGAAATAATCGATTTGAAGCGCTTAGTGACGGATATGCAAAGTAGTACTTTGATATCAATTTTGAGCAAATAAGTTTGTCCAGGAATACCCTACTTGACACCAAGTAATGTTGTCCCCTTTTTTATTTATAATGTACAATATTTCTGGAAGGGGGCCGTTGTCCATCAATGGCTGTCGAGCGGGGAGGTGACCGGTGGTAGCAGAGATCGAACGCCGAACGTCAGGGTCTAAAGTCCGGGACGAAGACCGTTTGACCGTCATCAGTTTAAGCCGCTGATAAGCCGAAGCAGTATAAAAATCAAGGTCAAAGCAAGCGATTGTTTCAGGTTTTATAACCACGTGATATCTTTCTTGCTGGATTGAATTTTGGTTGAAAATTTACTAGGCAACAAGGTTGTATTTCTATGGTAGACTTATTCAAGCAGTATGTCGCTATTTTAGTCATTAGACACAAAAAACATGCAAGAGTTTACAATTGACAAAATTTTGGCATTTAACCGTAAATACCCGTAGCTAGTTTTCAACTGGAGCGTGTTTAAATAACAAAGATTAAAGAGAAGCGAAGTTAGTTATCTTCTTGGCATCGGGGCAGTCAAATTAGCTAAGAGGACAAACGATCAAATTATCAGTTATTAGCTGATACATTTTTCCACGTCTTACTGTGCATATTTTTTTGAAATCGAATCCGTCTGATAGGGCGGGCAAGAAGCAAATCCTAGCTGGTGGAACATCCGAGTTTCAGTTTTTCAAATACGAACTTCATTAGCGATATGCGCCCACTTTTTCTCTACGCTATTTCTGTACTTCTCCTTATTGATTTTATGCCAGCCTGACATTGGTGATGGTGCTCTGGAAATCGAGCCCCATTACCCCTTACATGCTAACTATCCGTTAACGTGCTTTTGTCAGCTTACACGTGAATTCGACCCGATTAGGCTTGCAAATTTCCAAGGTTAGCGTCTGCTACAAAACTGTCAAATATGATCCTAAATCTGAAAATCTGTTCATTTGTATGTACCAGGACAGATTAAATACTAGAAAGAAACAGTACGCTTGATCCGGCCGATCCCAATCTGCCCTGTTAAAGCTGAAAGCTTTGGCAGCTAACTGATGGCAGGTTTTAAACTTTTTTTTCATCCTTATTGTTGTTTGTTCATGTCACTCAGAAGTGATTCACATTTCCTAAAGTCGGTCCATATCACAAGTCGAACGGATGTTACATTGCACAACACTCAGTGTCCGTTTATGGGGTATATGCAATGTTGTACATGGAATGATAGCTAGGGCAGTGATCTCCCAAGCGAAGCTTAGTAGGTGCATCAGCAGGGCTCCCACACTTACATCAATCAAAAATCAATATGGTGCTCTATCGCCTGTTTTATAAAACGGTACGTTTTGATATATCCGTTGCTGACTGTAACTTTCCGTTTAGGTGAACTTCGTGCAACGTGTCCAAATCCAGATTGAATACCAGTTGGATTTTATTGCTTTTGTAGCAACCCACGACTGTCAGAATTTGCCTGTCATCTTCACTCCCAATATTTACTCGGACTGGGGTACATTCATACATTGTGTGTGTGTTTATGATTGTCCGCACTAACTTCTCCCCGTTCATATATACCCGCACTAGGAGGTCTCTGTTAGGGTAACATTAATGCGAGGAATTTGTGAAACGAAATCCCACGCCGAATGACGCCATTCGTTGCCTTTTTTCTCATGATCACTTCTATCGTGGTGAAGGGACTCCGGTCAACGTTACAGACAATATCTGCACAGGGAAAAGGCAAAAGATAAAGGAAGCCGATTTGGTTCAAGTAGGCTATTGCTGTTCGTATTGTTCGGCCTTTTAGTCTGATCTTTTCGATGAGTTCAACATTACTCTGCTGGAATTATTCAGATCCTCACAATTATATTCCTTATAATGAAAGTTATCTAAGAAATGCGGCCGAAGAGCTGTGCTAACACAGCATACGGAATTTTCAATAATGAATACCGTCCGGTTCCATCACTGTTCTTTTCATCTTAAAGTATGTGTGGTTCTCACTTGATGACTCCATGTGGTTCGTCAGCCTTAAGTGTCCAATACAAATCGGCATACCTCTGGTCCTAGCTTATTTTGTCCTGGGGACGCATGAGACGGGAACAGACAAGCAGACAAATTGTTCAAGTTCAACAGTTTATCTGTCAAATAAAATAAATAGACTGTTTTGATTTGTCGTCGCCGAAGTTTGTTCCGGCTATGGACTGTTCAAACCCGATCGATCGCCATCGTAGACCTGATGTGCTTGCGTGCATGTCATACACATTGATCAGCTGATTTCCATCAATGCAACTGTTTACATAACCTGGTTCTATGCCTCACGATTCGAACCGACTACTTGACGAACGTACACAGTGTGAACTAGTGCATCCGCGTGCGCGCACTAATCTCCTGTCGTCGGAGTTACTTATTAGAATCGAACTATTGTTTGTTGCTGGTTGTCATGGCGGTATTGTTCGCCTTGCTATGCTATGCCATTGAAATGCACGACCGGAACGCGGAGCATGTTCATGATAGAACAAGAGCCGATTTAATGACTGATTCCATGATTCTGTCTTGTGGGCTTTATAAATTACTTTCCTGAACTCAGTTGTCCTCATCAGCTGTGTTTAGTGAATTGTTTATGCACTAGTCATCAGCATATGTCGTGGTTGTGGTAAACGTGTTTATCTTCTGATTTGTTCAAACAGGATTTTATCCTCAAACCGTCCATTTTTGGTGGTACTTTAACTGAAATGATGCGCATTCAAGCCTACCGGTTCCCACATCTCCGGTTACCGTGGATTCAAATATTCCTTACCGAGGAATTGCTGCGACTCAATGGACCGGTAACTGAGGGTGTTTTCCGGTAAGTTGTTCCCTTTTTCCGTGTCCATTTGTCCTCGCGTCTGTGCGTTATCTGGTACGCAACATGATAAATGGCGATCAGTTCATGCTGTGACAGTTTGCAGTAACTGTGACTAGTGATGGTGTTTGCGGTTTACATAAACTGATGGTTATTTCACCTCGATTGTTACTGGAAATTAGTAGTCTAAACTCCAAGCTGATCGATCGGAAGAAGCTTTTGAAATGGCAATTAATGAGTGAGACTTGTTCTGGCTTCCGGGTTTCAGCCCACACGACTCGTCTATGTGATGATCGGAGAAGCCACGCGATGTGTTCAAGTTTAATGTGGTCAATGGAGTACTTCCATCCGGATTCGCTTTTCTTCCTCGCGTTTTGCTTACACCTCTTCTCTCCCTATTGTTCGAAATGCACATATCCCTGCGGGTTACCACTGGCACGCTGAACTGTGGGTGCGGAAACTAGTCAAATCAGGGAGTCGATCAGTGAAAGGTCGTTTGCACCGTGCCGCGGTGTGCCCAAATCTGTTATATGGTTGCGAGACATGGAATATGCGTGCGGAAGATGTCCATCGGTGTTTGCGTAGTATCGCTAAGATTCGATGGAATGACCGAGTGAGCAATGCTAAGGTTAGATATCGGGTGTTGGATACTACACCTTTGCCCATCAAGCTTTAGCCACGACCCACCGTTCTTTAGCCTTGACGCACAGCCTTTAGCCATGCCGCTGCAAGCCGGTTAGATGAAGAGTATCGGAAAACTATGACATCAAGAGATATTGGAACAATTTTTTCTGCAAAGATTGGCAGTTTAAAGCTAACTGAACGAACGAGACAGTGTGACTATTGTATAGTGCGCAGTTGAACGTGGTACTGGTATCAAAGGCTGCACCGTAAACTGATTGGAGAAGGTTTAAACGATGTACCCGTATCGTTGAACCATGTGGCACAGTCCGTATTTCTGTTACAATTTCAGTGATAATAATGGTGTCAAATTTTGCAGCATAAATAAGCCGATGACACTCATGGGAGTGTACTTATGACAGTTGTATGTATTATTCTCAGGCTGTTACTGTACCCACTTTTCGAAACATATTAGGAACCAAACCTGTATTTTTTCGTGATAACCAGTCTTGATATTTGTCTGCGACCTTGAATACAAAACAAAGATCGTTTGTTACATTACGGATGGAGAAGGATTTCCCAAGCACAACAGTCACCAAGTCATCCAGTGATCGATTGCTAGATGGAAATCACTAATCGGTTAAGAAGTTGAGTATTCAATCAGTGGAACGAAACTCCGACGCAGTCAAATCTAAACTAACAGGGTATGCTGATTGGCTGCAACGATCAGGTGTTGCAACTATGAGGTTATATATTGATGAAACCAACCACAACACATTGGGGTTGTCGTAGCTATGGGCGCTCAAAAATAGGTAGTGCATTGAAAACGCTTTCTTCTGAATGTGCGTGAAGTAACTGAGGTATGCAAATAAGCTATTCTATCATCATATGGTTCATCACGCAGTAATAACAGTGCACATCCATCGAGTCTTTGCTTGGGCCCTATATCATGTAGTGCATAAGTGCAACAAATCGTCGGGAACCAGTCTGGATAGCTTGGTGGTTAGGTGCGTGAGCCACAACCATTCGAGTCCCAGTGGAGGCTCGGCGGATGTGCACAACTGACGACTCCTAACAAGGATGGAACATCTGTACAGTCCTCCCACGGTTTCCAATGAGTTAGACGGTTATACTGCATGGTGAATCACAATTCCCAACATCGAATCTCCTACTGCCCGTATACATATTCTGTCAGTGTAGGAAGTGGAACCGTGTGATGGTTTAATAAGCGACCGCTTTTCTTAGCGTTCTTGTTCACAATGCTAGGGGCAACTACGCAGAAGTTGATCCGGTCTCACGTTTTTCCGATACTGTAGCTGTTTTCGACACAGGTTCTGTCCCATTTTGAACTCATACCTCATATCTTGGTGCCCAACTTTTCGGCCCTGTATTTTTTAGCATACCCCTCCCAAATTTTCCGTTAAGTGCTCAAAGCAAGGACACAAAAAACGAGATAGCAGACGGGCGTTCCGAGTAAATGGGACAGAATTTTGTCTGCTATTGTGCCCCAAACTGTAACATATAGCTACGTTGCTCACTGTTCTGATATTCAATGGATACATTTCGTAGATAATTTCTCGTCCTGTGCGATAGATTAACTTATTCAGGATCCGCAAAAACGCTCCCGTGTTGTGGTCTCGTTCGTTTTTCATTTGCTTCACTCCTTCATTGAAGAATCTGCGCCAAAGATACTCGATTGTTGACATATGGAATACGTACCCTAACCAGTAGAGTATGTTAACATTGAACTGTTTGTACAGTTATATTCGCTAGTTCATGTTCTGCGTATTATGTCACCATAGCGGGCTCAGACTTCATTTACCCGAATTGAGGAACGCTCTTCGAAAATCGATAGCTTTCATGACTTACACTCGCAGAGACCCTGTTTCTGAGCTTCAGTTGTTGTGGTTGTGGTTGTGGTTGTTGCTGCTTCTGAATACGTGGTCTGCAAAACCACAGTTTATCTAGGTCCACCATAGTAAAACGTGCGCATTGATCGCCATATGTGATATATAATTGCCTAAACAACGCGATGTGCTTTTAGAAATTCCCTTCACAAGTTATCAGTTCTCGTTGTATCAGTCATGTCGCTCTATTCTGAGCGTCATAACACTACTATCCAGCTTGTCTTGCTCACACGCACAGCCGGAGTTGATGTTACGCGAAAGCTCAGTTCCAACTGTTGATATTGATGAATGTGACTTGAAGAATGGCGGCAGTGGTATGGCAATTTGTGTTGCTTCGTTCATTACTTATTAAGTGTGTCTGATATTGCATCGTGTATCACACGGAAACGGTAGGCATATCGATCTTCATTAAAGAGTTTGAAATATGCAACCTCTACATTTTCGGTAGATACTATGACGGAGTCTGGAGTCTGTCTGTATTTCATCATGTTTTGATTTAGACCATTGCCCGGTGTTACTATAGTGCATCCAGTTAGTGAGGGGTAGTGTGACGTTTGATCGACGCGATCATTAAGATATTTTTTCAGATCCGTATGGAATGCGCTTGTTTTGTGACCTGGATGGTCGACGGGGTGTGCCACGAAAAAACGAGGATGTTGAATCCAAAATAGTCTGTAGCCTCGTTTTTATAATGCTAGGAAAATATAAGGAATTTGCCATGATGTTCTGATCGCTGAGCTTGGCGTTTAGATCGCAAACGTTTCATCACCAATCGAGGTGACATCGTCATCGCATGTGAATTTGCAAGGGATAAGATTTCTACATACTATTATTCATCATGCAGTGTGACGTTCAAGTCACCGCCGAAAACCATGGAGGCATCGAACAAATGTGTCATCCTTGTTAGGGAACCAACAGCAGTGCAAACCCACCGAGCCTTTAATGGGACTCGAATCCCGATGTGAATGGTTGTAGTTTGCGCACCTAACCACCAGACTATCCGTGGTGGTTCCCAACAGTTTGTTGAACTTGTAAACCACATGATGTAGCGCCCTTCCATGATAGAAATCGCTTGCTATGCAAGAAATGCTCTGATATCATTCGAAGCCAGTGTCGGAAGGGTGCTAAATAATGTCATGTATAAGTTCAGTAAACCGTTGAGAACCAGCCTGGATAGCCTGTTGGTTAAGTGCGCAAATCACAACCGTTCAACCCGCTAGTCGGGTCCCGGTGGAGACTCTGTGGATGTGCACAGCTGATGATTTCTAGCAAGGATGAAACAGTTGTACAGTGCTTTTATACTTCTCAATGGTGAGTTCAACGTTCAAGCTGCATGAATAATCATATGTAAAAATGGAGTTATGTTTCCATTTGCTACGAAAGCTCGTGGTTTTTCATCGAATTCTCAAGACACACTTATAGGTGGTTTCGTTCATCTTTCGTAGTCTGAAGTTTACTCACTGCCGTGGTATATCGCGGTGTCGCAAATTGTGTGCTGCTACGAACACGTTTTTTTCGCAGAAACAGATAATCCGACTACACTGACCTTCGTGGAATTGCAAATAGAGACGGTCTTAAGTCGGCTACTTTCAAAAGGGCGTCGAACTCCAGTAAACACGAAGACCACTGTTTTCTAACTGACCGATAGTTCTATCTAAACAATAGTTTCACCGCTGGGAATATCCAAACTTCACACAGTACGTCCTGTAAAAACTTGTTTCATTGTGCCCCCTGAGACGCCAACTGACTAAGAGCCTGAGAAATGGCTGTGTGCAGTGGTAAATGGCGAATGTGGAGAAATGGACAAGACTGGGTCTATTGGCAATACTCCCAACCTTTACCATTTGATTGGAAGTTTCGGTCCACGGAAACCAGGCGTAAGTTGGTTGATCACTGGTTCACTCTCAAGGACGCCGTCTGGACCATTGGACGGAGCACTTTAAGAAAGAATTCAGTTGAGCCACTTCAACAGTGGACCTTCCAAATAAATTTTTCTGAGAAACGATGCAGATAGATGTCACTCCTTTCTCAGAAATGGACGTTATGAGGGAGATAGGCTACTTGAAAACGTTTAAAGCTGCTGAACCGGATATATATATATATATATATATATATATATATATATATATATATATATATATATATATCGATAACCCGGTACAAAGTGCAAAGGCTTGGTGCCATGCGAAAACATGAAGCAGAAAAATAAACGTCGGTTCACAGGGGAAATTTGTCCAAAGTTAGAACACAATTTGTCACAGCATAATCATCACGGAGCACAACTTCAAGCTAATACTTTGATGGACACGGTGCCCAGTCATGGCTTGGCCTCCACGTTGTCATTCTTATTCCAAGCAGGCATAGACCGGATTGATTATCTCCGTCTTTTCTCAAGGATGTAGGTGAAGCTTTGGTTTCAGAGGTGATAAGACTCTTCCGGGTAATCTGCGATAGTGAGCAGATTCCCAGGGAATGATGTGAATCGGTGGGTGTGCCGATTTACAGGAAAGATGACAGGTCGGGTTGTGAAAACCACTGACATAATTGTATTCGGAGTCTTTCTTTGTCTTCGTGATTTCCGCTTATTATTCTCATTTTCTGGACCTTTTTCTTTATATGCCTCTATTCTTTTACCCTCGACTCGACAATGCTGGAGGGTAGCAACCGAAACCGGAGCACAGAATTGCGAGGTTATTGATTGAATCAACTGAACTGAGCTGAACTGAACTGAACAACGCATAGTCTCTACTAGTTATGAGAATGGAATCCACAGACTATCCGTAGTGTATTAGTTACAAGAAACTTGCAGAGCGACACCTCTGTGACAAAATGCGATATTTTTTCTGATCAAACTAGAAGGTCTCAGTATTTCTGGATACTTGAGTGTTGTTCGTAGCTCATGGTAGTGGTTCTATAGGTTTGTAATCACCGAGCTTGGTGTTTACGTTGCAAACGTTTCATCATTAGCAGAGGGAACATCATCATGACCTTTGCACTGATGGTGTCACCTCTGCTGCTGATGATGATAAGTTTGCGACCTAAACGTCAAGCTCAACGAACAAATGCTGCTTGCGTGGATGATTTTATTGTTATTGTAAGGCGAATCGTAAACAAGTTTATCAAAAACTGAAACCGATCGGTTACGTAAACATGATGATGAAACAGAGTGATTTCGATAGGAAACCCTTCGTTATGCCTACTGGAAGTAATCTACTAAATATCGAACGTGAAGAACAATGCTGCTTCGGACTGTGTTGTTTCGAAGTTAACCCACGACATCCCGGAAACGGTTTATAGACATGCAAGTTGCTTTCTGCTTTCAAGGGATGATTCACGAACAGTTATGTACAGCACATCTAGGCTTTTTGGTCTTTCTGTCGACCCTGAATCACGGACATCCTGTCAATCACATTCTGTTCTCAAGGGTGTCGAGACAGTCTGAGGGATGTGTGTCGTGACCATCGTACACAGACACTTATTAGTGCAAAAACGTTGGTAAAAATTAGTTAGAGCGTTATATCCCTGGACCGTGAGGATAGCGCTACTGGAGACATGCGTCATGCTACCGGTAAATGGAGGGTTAACAGCAATATCAATCGTTATATCGATTTAACAAATCATCCTAGCCACCATTCGTTCTCAGCCCATCGTGTTCTAACCGAGAAAACTAAAAGCCAACCCCATTGTGTGTGTGTGTGTGTGTGTGTGTGTGTGTGTGTGTGTGTGTGCGAAAACCACTGCGACCTCTCATGACGAGACAATGTCGCGTATTTCGTAAACACGAAGGCGAATGTTTACATCTTTCTTGTCTCACTTTACGGTCAAAGAAGAATGGCCGCATGCATTTGGGAAGGCGATATACGACGATGGCGTCTGATGCAAAACGAAATCAGACGAATTCTACAGTGGGAAAGCAACTGTGACCAGTGGCGTAATCAGTAATGCCCAGTCACTACACTCATCGTCCAATTTTCCTTTGCACCATTCCGTCTTCTATGAACACGCCTTTTGCTTTTGGACGATGAAATACTACCTTGTATCTCCAGGTCATCGCTGTATTCACTGAGCAGCTGTTCGTTTTCGTGCCAAGGATCGATTTAATAGTTGTTGGTCTGACTATCCCTCCATGAACTGTTCGTCGTCCAACCCGACCAGCCATCCGTCCCCCTCCCGCCAGTGGAGAATAATTATGGTCAGTCACTTCTTCATCCTGTTAGACTGCGCTCATATGAGGCTCATCCCTGGGGGTCGAAATGAGGTCAAGTTTGCATGACCGCGCTTGTCTAGAATGGGGTTGGCGCAGGCGGAGAATCTGACACTTTCCGCACTGTGACGTCTCGTGCTATGCTCCGGCCTGTGGAATGCCAGCGGTGGTCTGTCTGATAGGATGTGCACCCACACCACTGGTCATGCGCGGATGAGTCACCGGGTCGAGTAAAAAGATGAACCGGCCCGATGCAGTGCGCGGTGCGGCAGGACCAACAGGGTTTTGTCAATCTTCGTTTTTAGTTCCTGGTCCGAACGAGTAATTTCCTAACTAAGATGGTCTTTGCAATAAGTAATGACAGACACACATGTCTGCGGTGGATTATCAAGCGGCTTCATGATAACCCTCTGATCTACACAATCCCAGCCGATATCGGCCCACCATTGACTAAACTAATCGTTGATTCCATGAATATATACCTCTCAGCGGTTTCGTCTTCTGCACTGTCGTTTGATTAGCTATCACGACTGACCTAATGAAGCCCTTTTTTAAACTGGAACTGCGAGTTCTCTCACGCCGTATCATTACGGGCTTTTGTCCTGACCACATTGCTTGTCACTTCCTCTGCATATAGGTATATATTCATGTAGCCAAAAGTCGTACTACCTACCTATCTATTCGACCAGAAACCCGCAGACCACAACCAATCAGAACAGACGATGGGAGCTCAAATTCCCATTTCGTCATCTCCGGGAATTTCTTGCCTGTTTCGCCAGTTGATTCCCCTCGATTGGCTCGTGTGATGATCAGTAGTTTACGTGTGAAGCTGACATTTTTTCTAAACATTGCACACTACAACCCGATGGTAATGGAAAATCCACTTGCATTTTTCACATCGAAAGGTCGAACGCCGCGAGCCGGAATCGAACTGGCGACCCTCCGCATACCGAACAGTACGGTGTGAATAACGCGAGTGAATAGTCGATAAAGTGCGAACCACTATTCTAATGATACGCAATATCTGTCCTGGTTTTAATCATTTGGTGAGCCTTGTCGGTCACTTCCCAACGGGACGAACAGCACACGGATGAACGTAATCCATCGGACATTGAAATATATTCAGAGAATGTATTGTTGGCAGGAGGAGCCTGAATCGTATGTAATGGAAAATCCACATCGACTTTTCGATGTGAAAAATGCAAATGGATTTTCCATTACATACAATTCGGGCTCCTCGTGCCAACAGTACATTCTCTGAAAAACCCGATAGGTTTGTTTTCAGTGGCTTTGAATGCTGACATCGCTCGTTGGTCAGGTCATTGACAATTATAAATGCCTGATCACTGTGTGATGGACGTTTATTTCGTAAACCTTTCGTCACCAGTTGAGGTCTATTCGTGATGATTTTGGTCTGGTGAGGATGACATGTTTGCAAGAAGGAAAGCGATGGACCGTCAAATTTTAAACCAAACTGTTCTATATAGGAAATCGAGCAACTATAATCCTTAGATATGTCTGGTTTTACCAACCCAAAATTTTCAGTAATGTGGTGGATCTGTATTGTTCGTTATTTGCCCAGAACTGATCGGTTGTTCCGAGGCGCTTCATCATTTGTAGCATCGCATGGGTCTTAACGAGAAATTTGAACTCTCCTACAAACTAATAAGCAAAACAAAATTGCTCGTCAATAACATTTTGAAAGGTGCATTCGCACAAACAACTGTTTTGCGATAATTCCCTATTAAGCCGTTGTCGACTGAACAGGACTAGAAACGAGATGATCATGTTCACGTGCATGTTTGTCGATCCTTCCATCCAATTGTTCGGTCATCATTTCCTTTGTGATTTCGTAAAACCAAAACCGGCCAGAATATGGGTTATTGGAAAGCAATTTTTCCCGCTCAATCCATTCTTTTAAATTGTACGTCCAATCTGGATTCGTTGTTGTGTTGCTGGTATTGTCTGATTTGACACTATCGGGGTGCAGGAATGTGGTTCCATTGATCGATATGTTTTTCTCCTTTTATATTTGCTAAGATAGGAGAGAAATTCTCAAAAATATTGAACACGAGAATACTGCCCGGTTTCTCAACAGTAAATTTTCTGATTTGTGACTGTACACGTTCTCCCTGATTGCTTGTACTCCCCCCCCCCAGTTATTTTCTCTGATCTGTCGGAAAAGATTTCAACTTTCTAATAGGATCAAAACACACCTCTGTTAATGCTATGGCATATTCAGAGCTACTCTTGTGGACACTATCATTGACAATTGGTTTGATGCATGCGACCATTTCGGTTCCAGATTAGTTCCAGACATTTGTTATTCTCTACACAACAAATCTTGTATCCTTTACACGTTCAATGTCCCAACCCATATTTACTCAATTCTGTTTTTGTCCTAATCGCCTTGTGTGCTTGTTTATCCGATGAAAGCCATCGCAGAATGACGGATTCGTTTGTTTGGATATTGAAAAAAATCATACATTTTCCCCTATTCTATTTTCTATATTTCCACGGATATAGTGCAGATGTGGAAAATCCACTCATTCGGGTGCATAAAGCTACTACTGACTTGAAATGTGAACCAGGCTGATCAATTGTCGATCGTACTGCAGACTGATAGGGAATTAGGCGAAATAACCTCATGTACTATTGTGTTTAAATCTTGAAGTCCAAAACAGCCTTGGCCAATGAATTACCTCAGCTTCGTGTATTGTGTGTGTGCGCGCGCGTGAATACCTGATGGAAAGAATTAGACACTTTACCTTTTTTATTATAAATTCCAATAAGTATACATATACAATATGATTCGTCATACAATATCAACGCTCAATCCACCAATAAAACTCACTGTCCAGTCTCTCCGAAAAATTCGGGATCACCTCGGTTTGGTCGAAATCTCGACATACGATCGAATTCCGCATCTCCCGAGCCCCCATTGGGGTTCGATCTCTAGGCGAATGATCGTAAACCGAAGTTAGTTTTTTACTTGTACATGCTCTCAACAGGCTGGTCTATGCGTCTTGTGAGAGCACATTTATCAAGACTAATATTACTGATATTACCAATTTTCTAAAATGCAGCAAACACTACGTGAGATCTTTGAATTTTACGTCCTCCAAATATTCAATATTTTCCACAAGAAATATCGGCTAGTGCAGTTTAGTTCATGCAACCATTAACCAAGCACTGCGTGAGGTGTACACGGAAAGCGTTCGTGAACACGTGTGGCATTTCACGTGCTCTTGGTTTAAACGGTTGCTTGTTTAGCGCGAACTTTTTTTTCTTTGGAGGGGCGGGGTAGAGGTTGGTGGAGATGAAAACACCACAGTCCACGGTTGATCTGTGATGCAGCGTTTCACTCCCCAGGATATTCACCTGAATTGATTGACTGGGTAACCGATGATGACCTCATGACCACCGTGGTTCAGCACCGGTCTTTAATTTCGGCAATCGCTCGGTGTTTCCTTGTATTTTCTAGACTGATCGACTGCTGGATGTATTGATTTTGGTTGGTGAGCTTTTCTACGTTGATTTGTCGTTTCGCTTCTTTGGCAGTTTGGAGCCTTTTATATCTGAAGCCTATGCGTGTATGTGGTGGAGGGCGTGATGAACTGCACTGTCAAATGGGACCATCAGTTATAACCGCGAGACGTTGACTGGCTAATCACAGAAAGCTGTAGTAGATCAATAGCCGATGGGATAACCACTTTGCATCATAGATCATAGATCAGCCATGAAAACATCCCGGGTCAGGTAAATTTACCGTACACGACCTGGTCGACCGGGGTTGATATGGTTTGAACCTCTTACCTAGGCGAAGATCTATACCGCTCGATCTGTGCCCGAGTTAGACATATGGTCACATTTGTCTTGATGAACAAGTAATACATTCCGGCCGGTAAATGTCAATCCCATTGCCCCTTAATAAGTCGGTCCATTTTGATTATTTTACTTAGTCCGGTCGAGATAATTCATTTGCGAATAAGACTATTTAAGATTGCCTCAGTCAGTCTTGTGAAGAAATTTCCAATCAGTACCATTATGAAGTTTAACTGGGAGACCGGTTCGTTGTGTCCTATTGTCGCACGTGCTTCGTGATCAAAGTGAACCGCACCCGCTCAACATTTATTCCATTCAACAAGTCGTAGTAAACACCGTAAGTTTTATTCGCACCCGAAAATCAAGCGGATTTTTATTGCACAACGAACCAATCAGGATAATGTCCTGAGCACATCTGTAGAACAAATGTAGGTCCGGGTGATTTGCTGACTCCGATCATTCGGCGTCAGAGACTCCTGGCAGCGTAACCCACTGGTGAAAATAGACGAACAGCGTATTTCCTCGTGAAGCAGATAATTCATAGGAATTTTTGCATTCTTGCGGACGACTTACTTCACAGTTTCAAAGAAAGCTTCCCTAACATTTTTAGCCGTATAATAATGATACCTAACCTTCACTACTTTTTATTCAGCATATTCATAGTAGACGGATTTTGAATGTCTGTTACGGTGCACACCATTGCCCCATTGATGAACTCAATCAACTTGATTTGCCCTAACCTCTTTTCTAGACTGTCTCCAGATCTGGATTTGGTCACAGAAATCCGGTGTCAATTCGAAAAACTATTTGAGATTTTTCGCGTTGTTCACGTTTGTGTGCTCGAGTCGGAGCCTGTCCTGGCTGACGATCAGGAGCATCCACCCGATTGTTTCCGCATTCTTCGTCCACCACCAGCCGGATGGTCCCTGTCTTTGCGTGAATTCGAACCGGAGACCGCACCATCTGTTGCAGAGAGACACCGAACTGAATCACAACAGTCCACACCAGCTCTGGCCAATTCCGTCCAGTTGGCTGGCACATTCACATGGCCCCTAACACCCACGCGAATCAGTTCACCTCCATCGGAATACGTTTTGCTAACCCCAACCGACCAGTGGCCCCGATGTTTGTCCTCTATGGCAGCACGTTTGTCCACGGGTGAGGTACAAATTGATCCACATTTAGCCGCGGGCCTATTAAAACTGTGGCTTCGTGAAATGGCCGACCCGTTGGTTCCTGTCGACTTACAACCGGAATGTCTGAAAGCTGCTTGCCAAGCAGAGATATTTGAATCGCAAAACTTGAACGGTTCGGATCCAAATCTCTTTGCTGAGACCGTGTCCAATCCAAATCCAATTCATGAATGCTGCTCGTTAGTGCGCAAAATTCCGCCGTTGGAACGACGCTCTTTGCTCTACCTCATCCTGCTTCTTCAGGTAAATTGGAGTGTTCGTTTATTTTCTCTGCCTATCACTCGCACCATAAGAAGGTTATGCTTAAGATTTGCCGGTTATGTCCCATCTTGAGTGTCTGAAATGAATCGTACGGTGGTAGTTGTACGTTGCCTCGGCACCATGTTTCAGGTGTGAGCTTTTTGAAACAAACTGGTCTCCAGAAAATTCACATTTTTTTGCAACTTTCTTCATACCTGTCAGTGTTTATCGATGTTGCACGCCATCTAATTCTAACTGAGATTCAAAATTCCTCAGGTTACTTTGGGTAACATTTGATGAATTGAAGTGTTATCATGGTATCCTGGACTCTTACTGCCAACTGAAATAAATCATATTTCTAAATCTCTTCCCCCCTATCTTTGTACCACGAAACTGCATCGGAATAATCACAATTCATCACCGAGTTCGAGGAACCGAGGTTTTAGCCCTGTTCATTGCTTTCTGTTCTTCTATACCTCGTGACCCTTTTCTTTCCCCCTTTGGGAATAGTAGACCGGGACATAACAAAGCTAATTTAAGGACTAGATTCACCTCTTCCTTCTCGTATGACTCACTGCTCCGCTTTCAACGTAACGATCCGGTTGCCAAATTTGGACCACAGTTTCCCCGCGCATCCGTATCAGCTGCGTCTACTGCTCACATCCTGTGACGTTACCATCGCTACGCCCATACACCGTGTCGGTCCACACTTTACCCGCGGGCAATCATGCCCGTGACCACGTGACAGCTCCCTCGTGTACGTGCGCGCCCCTCACATGTGACCGCCGACCCCGCAGGCAGTGCTAACGGTTTCAGAGAATTCGGTGCAGTTGATCGTCTGTCTTCGGTTACCCATAGTGGCCCTATTCAAGTTGCTAATTATATCAGCTTTATCAAATAAAGGTGACCAAGTCACTCAAATTCGTATCAAGGCTTCGTAAGTTCAGCGAATTCGGATCGTTAGCTCATTGGATGTCGTGCGATATCTATCGCAGAATAATCAGTTAGGCTCTTGACTAGTCGCAGTTATCAACATGGTATGTTTCTTATCGGCCAATGAAAGTTTTTTTTCTGCATTGATTAGTCGATAACAACGTGACCTTCGTTCCTAAACTGTTTTTTTATTATAAAGATTGAAAATTGGTAATTACATACATGGGATTGTTGCTGTTGCGGTCGACAGAACTGATCGAAATTAAACGTGGTAGGCGCAACTCGGGGTCGTCAGCGGTTTTGATCCGAGCGGAGATGTGTCTCATTGATTGGAACGCCAAGGATTAGGACGGAGAGCAATGTTGAATTGCACTATCAGCATAGGCGCCAATGAAGTTGGAAAGCAAGAGTGAGAAATCGTCAATGTAGTCCGGAAATTTACAATGATCATATTCAAAGAACACAGATTTGTGAACCAGGTCGTTCTTCAGTGATTCGTAATCGCTTGACTACATCGTAATTTATGACGGTTCAAGGGATTTGACCAATCAGACAAATAGTTGGTAAGGAACAATGGTCACAAAGATTGTGGTTCAAGCCCCACAAGATCAAATGTGTATTGTTTCACAGTTTGTGCCAGTTCTCGTCGGGTCTGAATCCGGTAGTTAATACGAAACGAAGAAAGTGGGTGAAGATACGGGGCCGTTCTGAAGCACCAGTGTTCATAGGGAGAGGCTGAAATATGGTCTAATCTACTTGGACGAATTCGGAATTGTTGTTGGCGGGACTTGATGTCCACAAATTGGTGCCAGCAAGAACCGTAGGATGGGGAGTCTTCCATTTCGTGTTAGACCCCTGTGGTAGTTTTGAGACGTCTAGTGGGACCGGGAATGCCAGACCACTGTCAGAAGAGAAATCCGTTCTTTTCATTCGACAGGCATACGCAGTTCGTCAATGGTATCTGTGAATTTCGGAGTGAAAATAGTCGACATATATAGTAGTCAGATCGTCCACTTTGCTGAAGGATCGAGGTGCGATCGACCTTTTCCGCGGCATACAGATTATACTAGATCTCAGGCAGACAGAAACGACCGGGTCGATCACTCATTTACTTTGAGGCATGGTACAGTTTATTGAGCCTAGTAAAATAAAATTGACGGTAAATAGAACACTGGGGAATAAAGCAATCTTGCAAAATAGGCTTTGAGACTTATCGCGAAGCAGATGGAACGCTGTTATGGATTTCATGAACCAAGGCTGAAAGGAAGTTCCTGATAGGAACGGAAAGTGCATAGTGGGAAATTACAAAGATCACCGAGTTTTCAGCAACCATATGCTTATCTGTGTGTGTCTAACCAGGAGTCTCTTGTTTTCGTTTACTGATTTTTGTTTATTTATTAGTAATTTAAGCAATTGAGTACTCTCATACGGTTCCGCACAGTAATATGGAACGGAAGAGGTTACACAAATGAGAGAAAATTCAGTCAGCCGTTATTCGGAACACGATATTTCGAAACGCGGTCACCCATAAGCATTTGTCGGCATGAAGCAAGTGAGATCGAGTAGAAATGAGATAATATCTGTTGGACAGAGTTAAGTACAGTCATTAGGTCGCAAATGTTTCATCACCAGTCGAGGTGACATCCTCAGTGTGTAGATCCTTGTTTTCGTCCATATTTATAAGAATCTTGACCTACCCAATGTCCATGGACCTCTAAGTTATTAAATATGTAAACTTGCCTTTTCCGGTTACTTCTAAGTCTAGTAACTTGGCAGCAAACAGACATTTATGAATGTTTTGAAAGACAATCCAGAACGACCAATTGGAGACGTCTGTATATCGAAAACAAACACGTACGTACCATAAATTGCATTCTCGTATCGGTCACCCAAATAGTCACAGTAGGTCTTGCATGCGAACTCTTTTTAACAGAGCTGGACACGCTGTAGCACCAGGGAGCTGTTTCAACGAAACAGTTGCTCTAGGAACTTCGTGTGGAGAACCATATAAGGAATCAAAAAAGAAACCGGGCAAAAAGCAGCACTCAACAGAAGGATAGCACTGCTTCACATTAAAGACATATCTGAAATGACCACAAGAATCTTCCAAGCATCGGGCATCACAGTTACTCAGAAGCCCACCAAAATTTCGAGATTCATATAAAAACAAAAAATCAACTTGAAACCTAAGGTAGAAGAAACGTCATATAAAGTAGTGCCTCAGCAACAAACACTAACTGCAATCGCTCGAATTGTTTCTTGGTGCGAGCTGTTGCATTCAGGGAGGAAGATGGTCGAATGGAAGTAGTCACATAATTAGTATCATTTTTAATGTGTAGTATGCTTAAAATATGTGCCTTTCAAACATTCTGGAAAGTATATTTGACCAGAAGGACTTGTATCGACTTGATAACCTTAAAACAACTGAGTACGACTCGTGAAAGAAATGCATGATGGTACAGTGTGTCACCTCAAAGTTCATCAAAATTTACTACAAAAAACGGCTTACTAGCTTCAGTATTTTTCGTTCACCTTATCAATATCTGGGTCACATTTGCAGGCGAGCAATATTGACGCCTTAAGTACTAAAGTATTTGACATTATTCCTGGTCGACCCGGATAGGACTCGGTCCACATGATAGGCACTGGCCAGATCCAGTGACCTAGTGATTATAACTTATTTTATTTCATGATTGCGCATGAGTGCAGCAGAAGGGGCATATTCCATAGCCTCTGAGGCCCATTGCAGTATTGGGGATAGTCGGCAACCAGACCCTGAGACTTGGAGTGGGGAGCCCCGTACGGTCCCAATCGGCTAGGTGTGGTAACGAGCCAGAAAGTTGATGTCATTTTCCTAGAGAAGATGCATAACCAGTTTCGTTCGGAAGACGAAATTTTCAAAAACACTTGACGCAAAATTGTTTCTTGTTGTGGAGTAAAATCCCAATAAAGGTGTTTCTTGCTCGATTCTGAAGAGTTTGTTGCATGGTGAGATTTTCTGCGGAGAAAAGTTTCATTTCACTGCAAAGGTTTCTTGCAGGGGTTATCCCAATCTTGGGGGGCTACTATACAGTTGTATTCACACAAATTCATCATCAAATGGCCATCATTATCTTAAGCTCTCTTCCTACTTTGCAATACTGGCGATTATTTTGATTTCTTAGTTAGGTTTCTGCTGAGAAGTAGCAGTCAGAATAGCCGCAATCTGTAAACCGGTAATGATCATTCCAAGTGAACTAGATTCATTGAAGTCTCCAACATCCAGGAGACCAAAGGTAAATGTACGAGATTATTCCGCAAGCAGATTGGTGGTAAACGCTGTGCTAACGTATAGCATACCGCTGGTCGGATACTACATAAGTTGCCATTCGACTCGGGCTTCCTATGCATGGCGCCGCTAAATTGACCAACATGACCAGTTTATTCACAATGAACGAGTTCAGGTTGGTATGTATGCGATTAACGGTCCATTCGAATTGCTTATATAGCTTTATCTGACTAATTCTTGGTTAAAAATAGCACCTTTGAGTATTTACCAATTCTGGGGTCGTTTACCGTTTTCTCAGGCAGACAACGCAACTCAGTTTTTCTCGCGCGAATTCAAAAGTGGTCGAGGTCTAACTACTGCCACCGTTTTCAGTAGCAGTATTAGAAATTCGAAGCTCCAAGGGTGTACCCATTTCAGAACACTGTACATGGTCAAATGCAATGATTGCGAAAAATGCTGTGCTGGTCAAGCTGGTGGAAGGTTTACCACGTGAATGTACGAATAAAAACTGGATACAAGAAAACATAACTGACTTTCCCTGGTTGGATCAAACTTCCGATGAAAGTGAATTATTGGACAAAGTATCCACAAAGTGAACTTTAGAATCTCTGGGGTTGGTGGTTTGAAAATTAGGGTCACCTACAACCTAGATTTTGTCTGTTGATTGAAAGTGTGACTTAACAGTCGTCACTGCTACGGTCAGGGTGGATAATGATTGAAACAGAACGACCAGATTCTCAATCTCAGACATTCTTCGTAGGGCCGAAAAACAACACTGATGTTCAACTAAGCCAATAATAATTCGGCACTTTGCACTTTAAAGTGGTTGATCGGCAGTGGTTTAACGGTCATTACTGTGGAGTTCCAACCTTGACGTCCCTGGTTCGATTCCTACCTCATCCGGTCACTTTCTCATTCGGTAGCGCTTGACTGACCACAGCTCCTTTCCAAAAATAGTATACATTTCTGTATGACTAATAAAAGGACGGTAAAATTATTCTTTTATTCGTGAAACACCCGCTAGCCATTTGCACTGCAATTCAGACTATTAATAAAGGTTTCAACTTACCCAACAACAGTTGGGTATCATCTTCCCCTTGTGGGTTATCCAGTTTTCTTTCTGGACAGTGGTATATAACCGCTATTCAAATCAGGATATATCCGTGTTTAGAATCATTTCGCTCACAAAACTAAATGTGAATTGTTGCAAATGAAATTTTGATGGGCAATTCTTGTGACCAATTCGGATAAAATAGACATGATCGCAACTTCAGTGTGGAAGCGGAATGAAATGGACTGATTGTCATCTTCCAGTTCTGGTTACCATCACACGAGTACTGTTATTGTAGCACGGAGTATGCCCTACTAGGCTGATAGAAAGATGCCCCGTACAGCAACCAGGGCGCTTAGTGATTTTAGGAAGAGTTAACCAGTTATTTTCGGTCTCCGTGACACGCATTAGGTATTTGAGATTAGACTGGTGGTACATTTCTAAAAGCTAGCGTGTTGTCAATCACAGGCTATTCTTTTTATTGCACTATACTGAAATCGCATTCCTGGTTAAGTTAGTCATTCGCAGAAGTTAGATCAAAGCTGCTTGTATCTAAATAAACCTGAAACCCTCAACACTTCAAATAAAATTTACTCGTTGCCGTCAATGTTATGTTCAGTTTTATTTTGAACAGGCAGTTGACCGCGCTGATTTTCGTTGTCATTTCAATGCAATCGGGTGGAAAACGTAAAGATCACTTTTGAAAGTAGTAAAGAGCAATTGCAAACAAAAGAACAAAACATTTCGCTGAACGCAGATTTCACTAATGAAAATATACACTCATGAAAGGTAATACATACGGTCGACGAAGTGGTCGATCAGGTAAGCTACCTTGTGTGTATAATACTCTATATGTAGTCTGAGCATAATCGGCACGATGTGTCCGCCATATTCGGGCACTGCTAGGGTAAAATTAGTGTTGAAGCGGTGATTTCGTGGCTTCAACTTGCCATGGTCCGGTCTCTGAGCCGTACGCCAAAGTCAACCTGACTACCGCGGCCGTCCCGTCAACACCTCAAACAGCAATATTCGGACGTGTCTTCTTCATAGGTGAATATCTTTGATACTGTATCAAGCCATCGGGTGACTTACGTTTATACGCTTGTGTTGCGTATGGCATCGATGAATCCTCTTTACCGAGCTCAATGGAGAATTTAGTTTTCTTTGCATACCAATCGATGCCCCCCCCCCCTCTTCGTGTTATATTTCGACTGATATAGATCTCCTACTCAGGGTCAATAGGTTTACGATGATCTACGAATTACGTCTCTGTTCTAGTGTTACAGTAAGCCGGATGCACAAAGCAGTACGGTGATATGCCATATGTTCCCTGTTCCTCAAGGAAACGTCCAACAAAATACTAAAGTTAAAGTAGATAATATTCGGAAGCAACGCCTGGCGAAAGGCCCGCTGTTTAAATCAGTTTCCATTTCCAAACTTATTCTACCTCATGCCATTTGTGTGTCTTATTAAAATCTAATAACGAAATGCATACCAAATTCGTGATTTGGTCCTGACTTCTGGTTCACTGTAGGCACGAGCAGCACATACTTCATGATCGCTTCACAGTCTATTTTATTTGTTAAGTGTTTGGTCCTGTGTTCCTTTCTGGCACAGCCGATAGCCATCTGTTGTTCGGTTTTTTTATCGTTCACAAGTGAACTGCCCAAATTGCCAATTGTCTCTTAAAACCGATTGATATGCCCGCGTTTTTACTGTAGCTCGCTCTATGGTAATGATCTTCTAGTGCATGTCACGCATGTTCCGTGCATTTGAACGGAGTAAGGATGGCTGAAACTAATTTCTTCGTGATCAGAGAGGGCAGACGTGCATATTTTATTTGTTCAATGGATAGATTTGGTCGTTATTTGAACAAAATCTAGAATACCGTTTTGTCTAACATTTTTATACTTCTGTCAACCACGTACTTTGTAGCATTTAGCCAAACGAGAGAATGCCAGTCGTTCTCTCATGGATCCACGTAATCTGGCCACCGTGATTGCGCCGAATCTGATGCGTTCGAGTAGCACAAATCCAAGAGATCTATTGGAAAATATTCGTCCACAGACACTGTTCGTACGATTGCTGATCACCTATCTGGACGTGGACACAGAGTTACAGCATTTACTAGCCAGCGAACGGACAGAGGCTGACCTGTGCGTTTTAACCGAAGGTAGTACCGTCTGGTCTCGAGATCCCGGCTGCAATGTGTGGAATGCACCAGTTCGAGTGCGCTTAGGTCCCGATAATGGATTTTTACCGGCCTAGCGCTCGCGCCTACTTGGCGTCTTTCATCATCATCCTCGACTCACGTCTAACCCCGTTGTTATCCCAAGTGACCTAATCAATCACACAATCACACTTCCCCATCTGCCTCTGCACTCAGACATCCGATTTTCTGTTTTTTGATCATCGTCCTACGTCAGAATTGTTTATTATACTACCTCTTTCTAGCTCCATCCTGTTCCCACGTTGAGCGCTTCAGTCGCACACCCACCGGCCCACTTGCTTACATGCTTATATTTCTTATTTTATTTTCCTTTATTTTTTCTGCTGTGATGTCCCTTTTTTCTGTCCCTCGTTATACGATTACTAATTTGTGCCGAATGAGCGCCAGGGCGTTATATTGATCCTGATTGACATTTTATTGCAATATAGCTTTGGTAATCGTGGTTGGTATGCGCGCGTGTACAGCTTTTATTACACTCGGTTTTTTTACATAGCTCCACTCCCCTCTTGGGACGTATTTACTCATGTTTTTACCGCTTTCTCATCAGTCCCATAGTTTATCATACCACTCAGCGTTTATGCATCTATTACCTAACGCCCAGCTCCCCTCAGTTCCCCGTTTGTCGGTCGTTTCCGGGTAGTTCGTCATTTTATTGTCGGCATGTTCTCAACTGCGTTTCTCGTGTCCAAATCACCAATTCTCAATTCATATTTGCATTTCCTCCTACCGGCTAATAAACGGCGTTTCCTGACTTGTTTTACTTCGCATCTCCTTCGCTTTTCATGCTCTTGGAATTTGTATTTCCCGGAGTTATCCATCCGTCATGTCTATTTCTATCTGGACTGAAGGATTGACCGAATGATGAATGGTTGACAGTGGTTGTCTTGATGAGTGTCGATTCTCACGGGCTGGTATGGTGCATTGATTGTCTGGCAATCACCTGAGCTCCTTCCCTTCCGTGCGTGCAACTATACTTAGCTATCTGTCCTGTACTGTTGTAAGCCCCGTGATCTCCGTCTTTTCCGTCCTACCTATTATTCTACCGATTCATTATCCTAACTAATGTCACTGTACATAGGAAGTTTTTTGCGTTCAAAAGAAACCGGACCGTTTGCACCTATTGCCGCGATTCCCGGATCAGTTCATTCTTTATCTATTCAATCGCTTTATGTCACTTACACCAGTTGAAGCCTGCGTTATTTGAGAATACAACAGCTATCGATCTCATTGGTCAACTCTTGTCGTATCAATAATAGACTATCATATCCTCCTCGTTTGATTTTTTAATGAATCGGTCAACGTCCGTTGCTGTTGAATTACTACGTTTCCTTGGGAGGTTGATAACAACTCGAGGTGTTGGGGAGGAGATCAGTTCACGAATTGGGAGAGCTAGAGCAGCTTTCGCAAACCTGCGACACCTGTGGCGTTGCAGTGACGGCCGACTCTCTCTTAAAGGATGGGTGTACGTTGCTGCGGTTCGTAGTGTTTTACTCTACGGTTACGAGACCAGACTATTTCGCTTTGAGGATGCTCGGCGTCTTTCCGTGTTTGACAATCGATGTCTGCGAAGCATTACTCGCGTCTGTTGGGGACATCGAGTGAATCATGATGAGGCGCGCAGTTATGTGCTAGGCACAAATAACCGCCCTCTCACTGCACTACCGAATGCCTGTGGGGTATTTCTGGTTGTCATAGGGGGCGACAGCTGAACAAACTAAACTCGGTGATTCGGATCATCTCGAACGGGAGCGGGATGGTGCAGTTCCAACGCATGTCTTATAGGTAAAAAGGCCCGGGTTGAAACCCTGGGTGCGGCGGAGGATATGCATCACTGATAAGCACTAACAAGAGCAAAGCTCGAGTTTGATGCTTCCGAGTGCAAGGTTGGTCGTATGACCCGAGGTTTATGAGTGAAAGATGGAATCCGAAGGGCAGTCAGCCAACAAAGCATCATCAGTCCCACAAACTTCTCCCAAGTAAATGATATATATTTATATATATATATATATATATATATATATATATATATATATATATATATATATATATATATATATATATGACAACCTAGAACATTGTGGTTTTGGTTGCAATTTCTGCTTCACTTCAAAATTGCAAATAACTGCAAAATTCCGTGGAGGAAGTCAGAATATGCACAGTTCCATATATTGAAATGAAGAAAAGAAAGGGTGAACGCTTAGGCGAGTTCAGGTTTTTAATGATTGGATTCTTCTTGACCGGCAGCGCCACGTCCAATCGTGTTTATGCCAAACTCAGCTGGAACCAGTTCGTCAACGACTTGCTTGGCTCAGACAACTTTTGATTGGTTCAAGTCCTCATCGAGGGTAACATTCAGCTGAGACCGTCTGGACTCTTGATGAAGTCAGCGGCCACAAATTCGCACTTCGTTTCTGTTTAACATTATATGCTACTAGCCATTGGGTGGTTTCGCAATGTAATCCCTAGGTTTAATTATAGACGACATTTGCATGATGCAACCGAAAAACGGATAAATACACAATTTCATCGGGTTGAACTGCCGTTTGAATCACAAAAATTCGGTACTTCTCACACTACTGATGCTGAAAATGGTTATCATCTATTTCAGACATCGATTTATTCACTCGTTCTGACGTGGAGTGAACCATACAAAAGTTCTTCACTGGTCATTCAAAAATCAGGTGTCCTAAGCTTTCACAAGGGCAGGGTGGCAAGCAAACTCGAGTTCGCTGGTTTATCAACTAGCCAAGTTCAACATACAAACTCCGATCAAACAGACATGACCGATGACGACGTCTACTAGAAACAGAGCACTCAGGTCGTGAATTATGTAGCATGTGTGGGGAGGAAGCACCGAGTCACTCTGGACGCGGCGTTCATCATCACCTATATCACAAGCAGCCGCAGAGGGACTAGCAGTTTAACATCACACGCAACCGCACAAACAGCGAGAATAGCTAACTTCGTTAGCGTGAAGTGTTCTCAATTGCTTTCGAGTTTGGTAACCCTTGCTGAACGACTCATTAGTGTTAGTCTTTGATCTCATGAGAACTCCAATAAAAGAGCGATCATCTTGTCTGCCAATACAAATCCTCTTCTGCCGATTGATGTGTGATCAATCTAGTTGGTGCAAAATCAGTCGTCATCGGTTTGATCACAGACTGCTCTAACTAATTTTGAACGCAAAGTCTTTGAAGTTTACGAACTGTGCTGTTGTTTTATTTCAAGAAACTTGACTTTATTCGGTGATAGATGATGAACTAGTGAAGCTTGATGGATTCGCCAGCTATCGTCATCACCGCACGGCGTTAAACGGCAGGATAAGCCCCAATGTCCACTGCATTTCTCACCACGTTGCGCGTAGAAATAGAAAGAATGAGTATACAAGGTGGACAAGGGTGGGAACAGGAAAGAATATCCTAGTAGCTAATACACGGAATACAGTATAATTGTACAAACGCAAATTAACCAATCATTCTGAATCGATACAAAGTGACATCACGGTCACCACTGTTCATCGTTCGCTGCCATATTCTCTAGTGTTTCCAGTCAACTGCTTGAGGAAATTGTAGACCTCGATCACGAAGACATGAGACCCCTACTTTTCCTGAGGTCTCTGTGCGTTCTCTCATTCCGCACTGCAACGTGATCTGTTGACCTCCACTTGGCTTCTTCCACTTTCGAAGATGATTCGAAAACAGGGCATTGTGCGGTGTGCATGTGTTTGCCGTACTTAACACGTGCCCCAGCCAACGAAATCTATTAAACTAGACACGCTGTGATAGGACATTCTCTGAACTGGGACTGATCCACTGAGGCCTTAGGTGATTCACCACCTCAAGTCCCAGGATCAGGGTTGCCGGTTTCCTTCACATTATGAATCAGGAAAATGCACAAACACATGTACTCGCTCTCTTGCTTGCTCTGCTCACTCAGAAAACAAGCACGAACTCATCGCCCTTACTAACATTTGCGGAATGAACCATAATATCGATTTTGTGCACCAATTTCTTCAGTTTTCTCCTCTTGCCCTATTTTTGACTGAAACTCAAATCTCCTCACCAGACACCACCCACCTCCAATTTCCCAACATTCCTTCCGTTCTTCTGTTGTTATATCTAATCAGCACATAACCCCTAACTGTATTTCCATGAAACTAGCCAATTTTCTGTATTCATTCTACTCAGTACTAATAGAGTGAATTGTCAACCCACTTTTTTATTGTGGCTGGCGACTTCAGTTCTGATTTGACATTTCACAATCTAATGTCCCTCCGTGAGATTGTTAATTTTCCCACCTCAGATTGTGGGTGAGTCATCTTTCTTTAAAGCTGTTAGGCGTATTACCGAGGGGAACTCCGACCATTATATTGTTACGTTTCTTCCTATACTCTTCTGTAAGGGTGATCCACAAAGCTTAATTAACCAACCAGTCCGCAAAGAGCATTTTACGTAACATGGCACACTTGATACTCACTTGTTGGTAGGCATTGTGGTCTCTTCCAAATTAATTCTTTTATACGACCCTGAAGTTTCTATAGATTGCCAAAATGTTACGAGTTACTTAAACTTCTTCTACGAAACGTGCTGTCCACGAATGAAGATTAGGATGCGTCCAGACCGTTTTGATTAGAAGAAACTAAAAAGTCGCGGGGGATGACAGAAAGAGTCTATCGTCTGCATTGCAAGTCTGCGTTAAAACTCCTAAACCTGTATATCAAAGAAGAAATAGTTTATCTGAACTGACCACATGTAAGTGCCGTGCCAAAATACAACTTTACCCGCCAGTTGGGAAATGGAATGAAAATGCAGTGGTCCCGCGCCCTAAATAAATTACGTAACACAGGACTTGGAGCAACTCGATAGGTCTTTTGTTCCGGCAACCGATATGTTGCCCAAGTTACTTGGAACCCTGTGCCAACTGGGAAATCCTCAGTCCCATCACACGGAATACGCTTTCAAGGAGTTCTTCCCAACCAGATGGCCTCAATTCTGTTGTTTTGAAATTTCGTGCTGTGGACTTGGCTCCTCCGTTCTCCTCAATGTTCACTAGATGCTCGTGAGAAGATAAATTCACTGACTGCTAGCGTCAAGATCGTAAAACGCCATTACCGAAGAAAGGAAAAAGTCAGTTTTGCTCCATCGCGTCGACTTCTATCCTACTCTAGACTTTCGTGCGGATCATTTTCGATGACCTAAATCCACTGTGAATATTTCGAATGTAAACCAATTTCCCTACCGAAAACCGCTCTCCACTCAGGATACCGTCAGCTATCTTGCCCATTCATACCCTGATCAATGTACTGGGAAAGTTGTAGCCCTGAAATATGTAGTAAATTCAAGCACTAAATGCTAAGTAAATGCATTTAAGGCGGCGTGATGCACTCAATATTCATTTACCACAAAATATGATGACCTCTTCCAACCTGGGCATGGTTTACGACTCTGACGTATCTATCGATCGATGGTGAAAATATCACGAGCTGTGTTAAACTCTTGTTATGATACACTTTTTCCACAAATAAATTTCCCTTGGTCCAGCCAGTTTTGATTTGGAGAGACTAACAAGGTTGTGAAGGCCAAAAGAAAATGCATATCGCTGGCATAACAAGCTTGCAGTAAAACTGCCTAAGTTCTATATCAAAGATGAAATTGTATATCTTAACCGACTGTACGTAACTATTATCCTGTAAAACTCTTGTCACCAGTTGCAGAATGCAATAAAGACTACGAGGATCGCGCGGTTCAAACATATTACATTGCGTATGACGTCAAAGAACTTGATAGGTCTTTTGTGTTGTCCCTCGGGTATTATTCTGTGATTACTATGAACGGCCTGCACACTCGACCTCTGCTTGCACCTCCTATCGCAACAACCCGCAAATGTAAATCGAAAGGACGTCACCATACCGTGTCAAATGAGTCTTGCTCGAATGATCACCACGATATTTAAAGCCAAAATACAACAATCCCGAACTCGTGCTTCCAGTCAGGTTTCTGCCTTGTCGGTCCGATAGGGTTGCCAAGATACCCGCTAGCATGATTGATCGAACATTTAACTCTATATCGAAATTATCACTGTATATATATATCACCGCTTTTTCTTCGCTTGCTATGTATACGACCTTCCCTCTACTACATCATCCTTTACTTTCAAATACACCGATGTTGTTGTACTCGGTTCTGAATCGCGGAACTCTGCCAATGTGAATCCACGACATCAGTGTTTGTCGACCTACTCGGTGCTTGTTTCCCAGTCCAAGTACATTTGTTTTGCCACATACGAGCTGGACGACCGAGAAGTGAATCAAGGAGCATCAGTCTAGTTGGCCTCTAAATAATGAATCGGGTTCATATTATGGTTCATCTGTCAGACTCAGGTTGCTTCAAGGATAATAAAGCTCGTCTAGATTTGGTGGTTTGGACATGAGTGTTGCGCATGTTTCACGGTATATAATGCTCGTAGAGGTGAGTAGTGGTTATATGATAAGTAGGAGTTGCCAGTCCATAACATGGAAGAAAAGTATGAAAGGTATGATCGGTGCACATTGCCATGTAGTGCATATTAGGCTTCTTCAATAGAGTTATACACAATCACGGATGTGGCTACGTATCGCGACCAGCAGTACTCTTGTAATCACATTGTCCCTTGACATACTTGATACTATTATATGAAGTCTTCGTTTTGCACATTTCACATTGTCGACTGTTTTGAATTCTTAGTTGATTTTCTGCTCAGAGGTAGCAGACCGAGCCGATGCACCCGGAGCATGGTTCACGGTAAGTTTCCGAATCGCCCAGAACGGGAGCAAAAATAAAGACTGTTCGCACATCAGACCCGTATAGGTTTAAACGGCTGGACTGTGTGCGCCACACACTCCATCACATGGTATTTGAGTTGAGACTAACAAGATAAGTAGGTCCCAGATCAATCAAACTCTCTGTTCACGCATTGCTTGTGTCAGCCCCTAACACTTCATACTTATTCGAGCTAATCTGAATAATGTTCTGAACAATTGGTGCTCAGTGTTTTGCTTACTGATCGAGGTTTGCTTACAGGCAGCAACCAGAACCAACACGTTTAGTGTATGGGTTACAATATGTTTTAAACTGAAACTTGAAATTACGTGGTTCGAGGTGGATATAGTCACCATCTAGTCCGACGTTGATCCATACCGTGAACTGTGAAGCTGATTGCTAACCAGGTACCCGCCTTTTGTTGCCTATCGATTAATTGGCCGAACAGCCAGCTGATTGGCTGCCGCTCAGCCACTTCATACGCTGACCGTTCTACCCTATAGACATGAAAAACAGTGCATGCTAGTGGTTTCTATTCAATCTTTGTGCAACGCATCTGGAGCACTGTATCTTGATGAGATTGAAAATTTCTTCAGGGGGCTAGTTTAGCATTCATATGTTTATCAATATCAAGGTCCTACTGAGTAATGTTCAGGGAGCAGGTCATAATTCTGGGTGACACTGTAAGAGTGATAGCATTGTCATGCAATCGCCTTTCCGACCATCACAGGTATACGTGGATGACAAAACCTGATCAGGCCATCTGCATATCCGCGGACATCGAACTATGTTTGTGTATGCGTGTGTGCGTGTGTGTGTGTGTGTACCTGTGTGACTGACAGACAGGCTGTGGTTTTACGGTGTTGAGCACCGTGTCCTAAACGTATAGTTTATTATCTTATTCACATTCTATAATTAACTTTGATGTGGGTCTTTTTTGATGAGACTCATTGCTAAATAGAAACAAGAAACGCACCACTCGGATGCAAATCATTTATCAAGAAATGGATTCGTTTTGTGTTTCTCGACGGTTTGGGGAGATTGGAACTTATGAGTGCATTCCTGTTTGCTAGCTATAGTGCACTTCTGATCAAGCCGGGTTGCAAATCACCTACTTGTCAATGTGCGTTTAGTTTAAGTGAACATATATGAGGGAGAGTGATCAATCCCTGTGGGAATCTGAGCTCATCCACGTGTCGGGAGCAGCAGTACCGGCAACTCGTTTGATTTATCTGAATACCTAGAAAATCCCATTCAGTTTATGCCTTCAGGCAGTCTGGACTGCTTGCCGAACTAACGATGTTCTTCAAACCATGAGAACCCTTTTAAATCACCGCCTCTGTTGAGATTACAATTGAGTTATTCCAATTAGGCCAGAAAAATGTCGTGTAACATCATGTTCGATTAAAAAGAGCGAAATTTGCAAATGATTAGGCCATCTTGCTTGTAGTCATTAACGATAGGTCAATAAATCACTGGCGATCAGTACAGTCCGTTGAATGAAGATCTTACTGGGGTTAAATTCCACGCCTTATTCTCCGCCCCCTTGTGTCCAAACTGATCAGGGTAGTTTTGTTTGTTGCAACATCAAACGCGATGATTAATATTCGCACTACGATCCGCATTCACTTATGCATTGGTCCCGTGGATTGCAATGTATTAGGTTGACATTGTCGGCTCTCACAAACTCCACTTTGACATGTTTCTTTGAAATGACAAAATTTTCCCAAACCAAAACTGCGTTTGCAAATTCCATGTGCGTATTGTCTGGACTTTTCACAATACAGACCAGCACAGCAGAACTGGTTGACGAAATCGGTGCATGCGTTGTTTTCCATATTACAATTGGCCTCGACTACCACGGGCGGTAATTGGTGAGCTGTAAATAAAGCATCTAATTTAATTTCCATTATTATTTTTGTAAGGTTAGAAAAGATTCCTAGCATGACCAGTTTGTATTATTTAGCTGCTTTTTCGCAGCCAGACTGGCTGCTTGTAAGTGCGATTGGAAAGCCTATGCGAACCAAGTTCGAGTTGTAATTCCTCAAAGCCGATGGAACTTTGCTTTAATCCGCCTAGTGGCAGAAAATGACATGCTTCATCGTGAAGACTTGTAGAAAAGCGGAGTTCAATTCATTATATATTATTATCCCAAGCACTACTTGAGGATGGTGACGCAAGTTCAACTAATAATTAGTTTTCGTACGTGAATACATGAAAGACGAAGGAATCTCAGTCTGCAGAGGGCGAAAGAAGGTGTCGAGGCACCGGGAGACCCAAGGAGCTCACTGCTGAAGGAAGCTCGGCAATCAGACATCGCCGACAAGACCTGGACGCCGAAATGAGATGAATAAACACTTGAGTGATAGACAAATTACCATTTTCAATGAATATTTGTCGAGAATACTGATATTGTGCCATAAATCTGAAGTCTTTTTACTCGCATCAGTCGTGTTTTTAGGAGAAACGGAAGCACAACAGATAGATCGAATAGCGTTGTGATCTACGGTTAGGCAGATTTGACTAATTTTCCTTCAGATGGTAAAAATGTTGGAAGTCACCGATCCTGGCGGGATTCGAACCCACGCCTGTACAAAATATCAGAAGCACTTCGGCTTAGCCTCATAGCTCGGCTGGTACGGCACTCGCTGTATTAAAGCGATAGTGGGTTCAAATCTCGCCAGGGTCAAGGACTTTTAACATGTGTATCATCTCTGAAACGATCGTATAACGTTCCCGCCACTGGTTCCTATTCTGAGCCATGTTCCTCAGTCTGTCTAGCCAGCGACAGTACTCATCCCTTGGGTGTCAATCAGGAAGGCGGTAGGCATTAATCGAACCCAGTGCAGGTACAAGCCTATTCATTCGACTGCGTCAAGTCATCGCCTGACCGCCGCGTCGCTTTTTCCAACCTACACCAGCTTATACGGATTGAGCGCGGAAAGGTAGACGATGGGAAGGCATTCGCAAAACAATTCCGAGCCATCGGGAGCGGTGCATAGTGATCACTTCAGTCAGAGGGTGACTATCTGTGCGCGAACGCCTAGGAAAACCCTGATCGTTTGTCTCTGAAAGTAATAACGGTGCTCTAGCAGACATCGGAGGGTGACGATTTTACTGATTCACCCATGACTGGCGCGAAACCCAACCTGCTCCTCATGAGGTTGCTCTTCAAGCGTTTGGCACAACCTGCGAGTTATGACAGGTGCAGGAAGCCTCAATGCTATTGCGATAAGGCTGCCACCCTAATGTTTAGCGCAATCATGACGTAGGGCCTTCTTGAAGATGGGGGCAGCAGTCAATTCCCTCAGGATTTAGGGATTCACTCAGAATTCCGAACCTTTGAGAGCAAAATACGAATTTCTTCAACATGCTGTACTCCATATTCAAGTAAGGCCCGGCACTTTGGGACTTCATAAAGCCTGAATTTATCCGTGGATCTCTGCCTCGGCAGGTGGATTTTTGGAAACAGTCAAGTGCCAGAAATGTTGGGCGAAGCTGACACGGGTAGTCAACCAAACTGTCCCTGTAAGTATTCTACCCAGCCTTCGACACGCCTCCACTTGTTGTACACTGTCGGACCGTCAACTTCACAGCAGATCGTTTTGCTTCCATCCAATGCTTTTCTACCTGTGACTCGAGTTAGATAGAACACTACGGGAATTTTCCATGGTAGCAGCTCCATCTCTGATTCCCGTTGTGACAACCTGATTTCACGGTCCCTACGAAGACTCGCGTTAAGTGCACGTCTTGTTACGAGTCGTGCGTCGTTGTACTAACTTCCAGCGGGGAGTGACTTGCATGCGTTGAGAAGTCGCAATGACTCAGCAGAAATTCTGGGTATCACGACCCGATGTAACAAGTCAGAACTCACTAAACCCGAGGAATGCAAAGCATTCTTGATAAGCGTCCATTACTGGTTAATGTTATTAGACGGGGCAAATTCTCACTTTTCAACGGGTGAGTTTTGGAACACGGTTATATGAGGTGATTGGAACAGGTGATCGTGCGTTTGGACCGCCAATCGAAGCATATGGACAGCTTAGTGCGAATTAGTGAGCGACCATAGTCAACACGAGTGCTCCAGTACGATCGGTAGACGCATACGATCCCACCTGTTGTGGATAATAGTGAGGCGATCAATGTGGGTCTACTGCTAACTCGAAGAAGACAGACGCCACGTAATGTACCGGCGATTGGAGTGTCAAAACTTCGTACTGGGTAGCTACAGGCGTTGGTCAGCGCATAGAGTCAAAAACCGTCCCAGGATTTTCGAGCAGAAGTCTAACCCCAAAGGGCCGTCTAACCGTGCCTCGACCGATTAAAATCGATCAACTCTAGCACTCACATCTCCTACCATAATCATGTTATCGGCCTGGCTCATTCTGAGTAAGAGAGCAAGTAGTTTTTGGTAGAAATTTTCTTCGATCTGCATCTGGGCTACAATTGTCAAGTGCATGCGCGGAAGAAACAAGCAAGTTGTGTCTATCAGAACAGCTATTGCTAACTGCAAGAACTTCTCACTCTCACTGCCCATAACGGATTGACAACAGGGGCGGCTTTAACCTTTTCACTTAAAACCAAACTAACGCCAGTAAGACCGGAAACTACAGCCTGAGGGTCTCCAGAAAGGCAAATGATGGACTGGCATCCGGGATAGACAATGAATCAGATGGACAGGTCCTGTTATCTAAGCAGCTGCACCTCATCCGGAGGTCGTACATCGAATGAAAGGTCTTCGCATACACAGGAAGCAAGCTTCATTGTTGCCAGCCTAAGTCATCTGTGGCGTCGTCGTGATCTCTGTTTATCTGTCATGGGTTTAGTGTACGTTGCAGGAATCAGACCAGTTCTGTACAGTTCAGTAAAGTGACCACTTCGGAGGGAGGATGTAAGACGACTGTCGGCATCTGCACACCGATATCTTCACAGTATTGTTCAAATCTGATGGGAATATCGCATCCACATAGCCTGAGGCATGTGGAACGGATCACCATACAGAACACCAGATCTCAGGCTAAGATGGATGGGGCAACAGTTGAATGTATTCCGGGAGTGCGATGCTCCCTGTGGCATGTGCTGTTGGGGAAATGAGCAAGGGTAATCTGTCTACGACAAAGAGGAAAGGTATGAAAAGGCCGCCTGGTAGGTATCTCTGTTTGGCTCGTGTTGGGCCTTGTGCGTGAGATGTGGGAGATATACTCACTTAATGGGTATAGATTCTAGACGATGTGCCTGACTATCACGACCAGCAGTTCTCTTCTGTTCGCAATATACCCAACTGTACTTGGTACTACAGGTTTTCCTGTCTCTTAGGAGCATGTGGTAATTGTTAAGAGCTTATGGTGACTATTTAGGAGTTAATGTGTCAGAACCGAGGCCGGTTCGGAGTGTATTAAAAATCGATGCGCCATAAGAAATGTTACGGTGAAATTTTTATTTTTCAGTAACACAGCGTAGTCAAAGTCGGTGGTAGGTTTCCGACTTTTCGGTCACCACGGGTTACCTCTACCAAGACTGGTTCGCTTGTAAAACCAGTCTTGAAAAAGGTTACCCGAGATGACCGAAACATCAACAAACTACCAAAGACTTCGACTAGGCTATGTTATTGAACGATAAAAATGTTACCATATCATTCAAGAGCCTTTGACGGTGTTTAAAATACGATGGCTAACATTATGGTTCGTTGTCTGTTTGCTCACTTCGGCCGATAGGTGAAAAAACTAGTTTTTCCCATATAAAACTTAAACTCAAGTGAAAGTGTATATTGACAAGCATATAAAACGTGCACAACAATATAGGAACAAAACAGTCCAGTAGTTGATGCACCAAGCTAAATGCATTAACCGAACAAAATGCAGACTGCTTGCACCTCACGCTGATTGGAACACCATTTTACAAATCGGTCTAGTGATGAACGAATCATGTTTTAACTCACAAAGCTGGGTTGAAATGACAACACTTCGAAAATTACGCGGCGATCGTAATGTTTACCGTTCTATCTCATTTATTGGTGACACGAGACCAAAATAGCATAAAATAAGCGTTGGGGGAGTGTGTTATCTACCTATATATATATATATATATATATATATATATATATATATATATATATATATATATATATATATATATATATATATATATGTATATATATATATATATATATATATATAAACAACTTTTTCATGATTCAAAGTTACACCTACAAGTTGCCATAATTTTTGGATGGTAGTATAAAAGTAAAATGGTGTCCGTCGTAAGGAGCGCAAGCTGTTGGTGAGCTTCTTCGCAAAGCTTTGGAGGCGATGCGTTCCAACACATTATATCTATGTTTTCGGATAGTTTGTCCGCCAGGCGCTTGCAAAATGGTCTCCTTGTGTGAAAGTCACAGTTGCTTCAGTTTTTTCCTAAAATCACTAAACGCTTCTCCAGTAGGACTGAGAAGTAGGCTGTAAGGTTAAATGAAACTAGTTGTACGTCCCGAGGCTATAATAGCGGTTTCTACCCACATTTGAGTAGGGGCATTGCCAAATAAAAATACAGCTGATGCTCTCGGCTGTTTGGCACCGACTTTTGCTGAGCGTTTCTCAGGGAACTGAATAAATATGTACACATTCATTCGTGGATGGCATTCGTAGCACATGACTCCAGTGGGAGAAAAGCACGCGATAACGTTGAGATTAGCACCTCTGCAAATTGGCGAGTTTTTGATGTGAGGTTTACTTATCAGCGACCCCCCCCCCCCCCATCGATCGACAGCACTATATGTTATAATCAGTTTCGTCTATATATATATATAGACTCAACACTGCACTTCCCTGTTCCTTCAACTCTTCTGTTTGACATCATACTTGTTCCGTTGGATCGGTTAAAAGGTAAGCTTTTCCATTGAATATCCGTGACCACCAAGCTAGTGGTCAATTGAAGATAGACTGATTGTAATTTCAAGATTTACATTTTCCATTTTTCGTTTGATCACAAAAAGGGTTACCTCAAGACATTCTTCTGCGATGGAGCGGAGCTGCGCGATATGCTCCGCTGAAAATTTTCGTTTTGGGAACCCTCGTTTAAAACTGAATTCATATTCTCTTGCGGCAATGCCTTGGCAGGTCTTGATGTTTATCCCTGATGACTCACCTTAAGGTACAGGCTTTCATCTTTCCATGAACATAGTACTTTTCGTTGCCCATCGTCGTCACTGATGATCCTCCGCCTCTTTTTGTGTTTTATGAGGTCAGTTGTTTGCACTGTTTCGGTCATATTTTCATCAGTATTTTCTTGCATTGTGAGTGCGCTACAAGTCTATAGGAATGGACAATACAGATGAGCCTTCAGCTGAGCAGTCAATGCGCTCTCTTTATGCAATCAAGCAGTCTTGTCACCATAGCCATGTTGCGAATTCCGACGCTTCCCATTGGACCATTCGGTAATTTAGAGACCGCAGCTTACGGTACGATGACCTAACCTTTCCGACAGACCCATACCCCACAATTTCATATCACATGCGAATTTTCAGTCTCAGTTAAGGGACTTGGTACCCTTGTGCAAGTTGCTTGAACGCCTGCGTGCACGATACATATTTGATCCCCATCACTGTTAAAGTCATCAGCTGAATGATTGCTTCAACATCCGCAGAATTTCTAATGGAGGAAGCTGAGATAATCTACCTAAGAGAATAGGTGAATACAGATTCGTCTTTCAAGCGGAAAACCATCAGTGATGAGGATCGAAGAAGAACTATCCAGTGTGCGAGGAAATGTGATGACTTAAAACTCCTTTCCTGCCATCCTGGAATCAACATAAAAACAACAAAGCAATGGCCAGACGGGACACATAGTTTGGCCTTAGAAGGGGATTCCCTGAACGTATATATTCCAGTGAATTCTTGATGGAACTATGCTCACCGGTTGAGGAAAATTCCACACTCACTTTGAGTTTGGTGCAGAGGAAGAAGATGGAACAGATACACTCGAACGTAACTATCAGCTTATCTTCCATTGATCGTCTTTCCAATGGTTCTAACTGCACCATGAAGAAACTATGCACTCATTCGATCAAGCGAAATAGGACTGATAACAAAGGGAGACGAGCTCAGTACACAATGTGGTTATAGGAGCACGGTAGCTCCTTTTTACGATTTTACATAGATGAGACTAACTACAACACGCACGCCATAATGGGCGAACAGGTATCGCACCACAACGTTAGCCATGGTATTTTAAACATCGGTAAAGGCTCTTCAACGATCGCCATAGGCTCTTTACCAACAGAAAAACCAGTTTTGTTTGAAAATTTTTGTTTAGATTCCCATGTGCTTGATTGTTTTGAATCCCAAGTGGGTATTGTACTGAGAGGTAGCGAACAGAACCGATTCGCCGGGAGCGTGTTTGGTGATTGTTCAAACTAAAGTGGGGTAAATTGTCTTCCGATTGGGTTCCGGTAAAATGATCCCGAAGGAAATTGTACTCAGAATACCTGTATATCATTCAGGTACCTTTTATCGTCGGTTTCTTTCAGATCAGAATTTCTCCGAAAGTGTGAATAAACATGACTAGAAGTGTATCGGCAGCCATAACCAGACATCAGCTGAATAACGTTGAAATTACTTCGCTACTCTTAATATAATGAGTAGTAAAGGATTGCAATGAAAAAGAGGTTCGCTGTATTCAAATGCATCGTAAACAACCTGGGCTCAGTTATGCCAACCGAAATTCTGCCTCGGAGTCTGGTCATAGTTATCGCAAGTGTTTTCCTGCACTTCAACTCCGAAATGATGTCATACATTTCAGCTATAAGTGTTCAGCTTAAAGACGTGTAATAACCCATCAGTATTACGCTTTCATTGAAGTGTGGGTACGGGATTTTACAAAATTCGCACATATATTCTCATAACTTCACAAGAATACATCCCAAGTTTGAGTTTCTGAAGGCGCACTGTTGGTGATCCCTAAAAGGTCAGATGAAGCAGCTGCTATACATTTCTGTCATGCTTTCAGGGGTAGCCGATTCGTCGCAGCTGCCTACAAATTCCTGTCTTCAGCTAGTCACACAGATATCAGATGAAGCGTCATCGCGTGTACATAATACGCGTTTGGCTTTTGCCAACCTCCGTCATCTGTGGCATCGGCGTGACATCCGATTGTCTGTTAAAGGTGGAGTGTACAATGCAGTGGTTATGTCCGTTCTTCTATACAGTTCAGAAAAGTGGCCGTTGATGGTGGAAAATAGGCGAAGACTGTCGGTGTTCGAGCATGGATGTCTTGGTGTTACTACCCGAGTACGGTGGAAACACCGTATTAGCAATGCTGCGGTTCGGCGTATGATGTTGAGAACTAGAGGCCAGTGAGTCTCTGGATCAAGTACTGAATCTAAACAGGTTCAGGTGATTGGGACATGTGTTACGCATGCCTACCAATAGACTTCCTCAATGTAGGCTGTTCTCCGAGGCAGGTAAGGTTGAGGTGGTCAGTCCATGACATGGCAAAAAAGTATGAAAACCTGGACCAGTGGACTTGGCCGAGTAGGACGTGTTAGACTTGTAGATTGGGGTCCAGGTGATCCGCCTACCAAGTGGTTGGAGATATCAGGTGATGTGTATAGGTGTCACGTCCAGGATCTTTATCACTATGCTTCTATTCTTTTGGACCTTTACTGGACGATGCTGGAAGGTAGAAACCGAAACCAGAGCACAGAAGTGAGAGGTTAATGATTGAATAAACTGAATCTGGTTTCAATCAAGGGGTTCCAAATCTATACAAGTGCTAAAATATTTGAGACTGAAGGGTTTCTTAAGCACACTACACAATATTCACGCCAATGACTGCTTTGTAAAAAGTAGCTATAATCGAATGGTCCATGTTGCCCAGGAAACCGACATTATAAGTTCATTGGCAACAGACGGAAGCACGTTTGTTTCAACGCTGATATCTTAATTGTCGAAATACATGTTGACAATTCTATGTGCTCAATAATCACTTGCAAGGCTGACTTACATCCAAAAATTAATTTACAGGATCTTTGGCTTTAGTTACAAAAAGTAAGCTATTACTACGGATGAAACCATTTATACGGATTCCTTATTTCTAACTTAAATGAATCGTAACTGATAAATCTCGGGTTCATTGCACAGGATGCTAAAGATTAACAAGCGTCTTAAAACACACTTTCAACCAGGTGATTCGAGTGCAGTTACCCTAGATTTCGAATCACTTCAATTGGCATTTGAAGCGATACATTTTAAGGAGAAAAAACGAAGCTTTTATCAAGCAGATGGATTTTCCAGGTCTTGCGAACTGTCTTTTAGTAAGAGTAAATGCCAGCTATATAATGCGTAAAATTCTTGATTATATCAAGAATTAGGAATCTACCAACTACACTCATTTGGTTAATGTGCTTTTCCAGCTCAGCTTGTATTCTCACTTTTTTAATGAACTGTAGTTCTGTTACCAGGCTATACTGAATACGGTGAAATCTCATAAAATATTCAGTTCAGCTGTTCTTTTAACTACTAATCTGCCAATACCTTGCTCCTAACTTGTGTATTGCTGATTCTCTGTTCTGAAGCAATACTGAGAATAGGTCGATGCTCAAATCCCTATAGTTTTCGCTTAGCTCCTATCCGTGTCCGTCATTTATTTAAGTTGTACGGAATACAGACCTAGTTGTTAGCTGACTGTCCTTTGGACTCCTTCTGTAACGCACAAGGTCATCCGATCACCCTGCACTCAAAAGCACCAGACTCGGGTTTTGCTTTTGTCAAAGCCCATCAGTGGTGTATATTCTCCGCCACACCCAGGGTCTGAACCCGGGCTTTATCACCTCCAAGGCGTGTGTGTTACCCCTGCACCATCCTGCTCCCGTTCGAGATGATTCGAATCACTAAGTTAGGTTTGTTCGAATGTCGTCCTCTATGACAGTTTACACTCTGGTCAGACGGTCATGTCGATACCACACGTGGTACACATTAGAAAAAGCCAAAAGCGGCTAATGTGTACAGGACGATACTTCATCCGATACCCGACCATCTGCTGAAATGCAGCTATCCAGGAAACAAGACTTATCTATTTAATCTAAGGCTTCCTCTGCCAAGCCATTTGTAATCAGTTCACTGCTCTTCACTTTAAGCAGAAAATTTGTTGACTCTTTTCGAACTGCGTCATGAAACCAACGTAGTTTTTCAGGTTCAGCTCGATCAACCGTGGGACAGACGTGTTTCATCACGCAGAATCTTGCCGACAGAGATAGTGGTATTTACTGTAGAGTAATTAGGATAACTACTCAACTAAATATACTGATATCAGTCAGGTAGACCCAGATACGTCACTGCATATATATATATATTATATATATATATATATATATATATATATATATATATATATATATATAACTTCTATTTTGGTGCGTAAATGCAGTGGAAGGGACGTGCACCACAGCATCAGATGCGCAACGCACCATTGGGAATAACCGGCAAACACCACCTTCATAAACGACATAAGAACCACGTAAAGCCTCAGAAGACTAGGTATGGTGAAGAGCAGGGTGACACCGTTGACTGCTATCTACCGCCACTGTTGTGGCTGGAGATGATGGAATTCCATTCTTGTAAGTTCTAAATGGTGAAATCTGTAGTACGAGGGTAGTAGCAGACTCGGATAGACAAGCCCTGGCTCGGTGGTCAGGCAGTACACCTGCATCCGTTCAAAATCAAGGGCAGCGTTGGGCGCAGCGAATCAGATCGCTGGCTTGGCGGGTAGACAGCACATTATCACTTGCTCAGAATCGGGCACAGGATTGAGGCCGGCTAAGCCAAGTGACGGACCAATCAGTGGCCAACAGTGGTCTGAAAGGCCCGGAGCTGAATCAGTCAATCGGACTGTAACTAGAGCAGCTAGCCAGAAGAGTTACTCATTAATAATAATCGATCCAATAAGTTTGCAGGTAACGATATGGTTGTGGTCACCGCGTATCTTACATAAATGATCTGCGGTCAACCAATAAAATAAAAATGACTTGAAGGCTGAAAAGTCTTTTCAGCGGAGTTAGTAGGAAAGTTCAAAACGTATTATTCGACTGATACCCCTAGGGGAATAACTCGCTTTAATGCAATTACACTTGATTCAAATTGACGCCGGTCAAATTTAGTAAGCGTAGAACATTTTACTACGGCTGAACTCGTATTCTCAGTCAGTCAGTTTACTGCATGAACCAAGATCAATGCTGTTATTTCCATACAAGGATAGAGCTACCTCAAGAACACGATATCAGTAGTGCAGAGATTATGCGTAGCGTTGGAATCAGTAGTCAATCACCAACCCGAGTACTGAACCTAAGTAAGTAAGGATAGCTGGGGCGTGTGTTACGCATGCCAACCGATACATTTACGCCTGGTGCCCTGTTCTACATGTTATGTATTGACTGTAAGTCTGGTCGAGGCGGCTAGTCCATGAAATGACAGAAAGGTGCGAAAACCTTGAACGTGGGATTTGACCCTATCCCATGGGTGAAACTTCCGAGTTGGGGTCCACGAGATCAGCTTACCAGATGGTTGGAAATATTCTTCATTCTTTATTCTTCATAACAGAGGCAAGGGGTATCTCTCTCATATGGGCCTCATCACCACAGCTCAGCGACATAGACTCAGGCGTGGGTCACAAGCCACCACCTCTTCAGAAATACTTCCAGTAGTCTATAGAACAATAGGTCATTAGGCTCTTCCATCACTTCGCCTGGCAGCGTGTTCCAAAGATGGGTCACTCTCCAAGATAGGAGGTGCACCAGTGGTAGGCCCACCGACCGCTGCTTCTTCAGAGCTACCGAGCGTCCCTACGTGTGATCAAGTTCGCAAAGAGGCAGTTATGTACGTAGTTATTGTCCAAAGCCACATTGGATGATACGACTGCTGAAGACCATGTCCCCCGGACTCTCTTTTATGCCACTGGAGACAACTCGGTGATCTTCAGCCGACCTTCGTAGCTGATTCCCCGTAATCCTTCAACAGGGCGAGTTGCACCTATCTGCACTCGTTCCAACTTTGCCACTTCTGCCACCGTACAAGGGAAAACAGCTGACCCCCTTATTCCAACCCAGCTCGCACATAGAATACATATAGTACCTTGAAACCGACTCAAGGATACTCCACGCGGAAGAACGAACCTTTTCAGAGTTATTCTTCGTTCTTAGTAACGAGGCCTCAGTCATTCTTAGATCTTTTTCGCAGACAGGACGGCTAAGTGGTGCCTCATTACATAGCACATCCCATTACTGTGAGGTATCCTTAGGCACATATGTGCACACATGTCGGTGTTAACTAGTAGGGACCACAGATCAGACCACCTTTCAAAGGTTCTAGGTATCCTCCTGAAGAACAAGCTTATTAACATTTGATGTGAACGTACGCCAGAAATTAAGATCGTCCGCATAGATGAGACGCGGCGACTGTAAAATTGCCGGTAGGTCATTGATACAGACTAGGAAGAGGAGCGGACCCAGAGCCGATCCCTGTTCCACATCAATGGTAGCCTCTTGCAATGCCAACATTGACTGCGCTACTAGTACTGAGAAGATTTCCCCATTGAGAAATTCCTCGATCCACAGAATCAAGGGATCTACAACACCGAGAGCTTTGAGATTAACTATTAAACGGTCGTGTGGAACTTTGTCAAAAGTTTTGCTAAAATCCACGAAGATTACGTCCGTGGGATGTCCCTCGGCCGTGACATTCGTCCAGCTTTCTTGTACAAGCTGCAAGTTTGTTACGCACGATTTACTTTTCCAAAATGCATGTTGCTGTCGGCATAGTGCATCATTTATACCGATATGTTCCCGGAGTTGCGTAGCCAGCAGGCTTTCCATAACCTTTCCCACCACCGATGTTAGACTGACAGGTCGATAATTGACGACCTCGGCCTTCGCCCCACCTTTGTATAAGGGAACAACAACAGCTTTCTTCCATTTCTGAGGGAGCTTTCCCGCTGATAAAAACGCATTGAACACACGTGTGATTGGTTGAGTTAACATATCGACCGGCTCCTTTGCCACTAAGGGATGCACTCCATCAGGTCCCGGGGGTTGGTTAACAGTTAACATGGCTGCCGCCATTTCCTCCTCGAAGATTTCCTCGCAGGACATACAAGAAGCTTCCTTGTCGAATGATTATGCCTCGGTTCAATGGCATAGACTGACAAGGAGTACCTCGCCTTATGCTCATCGGTAACTCCCAGCGGGTGTCCATCCTGTAAGGCTGGAATGGCAATGATAGCCCGTGTCTTCCGTCGCAGAGTCCGAGTCCATTGCTAACGTCTCCTCAAATGTACGCCGTTTTTCTCGCTACATTTAGGTGCACTGATCACGGATCGCTTGGTTGTGATCGTACCCCTCTCCAGGTGCGTAACATAGTTTCCCTGCGCAATCCCGACTCTTCAAAAGACGCCTGGTTTACGAGTCAAACTAAGGTGAACCTTCTGCACGCGGTCGCTCGCTGGATGATGATGAAGTGATAGTTGCATAGTTGCATTCAGGCTCCTTTCATGTCTTCGTACTTTACGCCCATTAATTTGTTTTCAGTTATTTTCGCTACATGCTTTCATTCATTCTGCAACCAAAACCAGAGCAAAGAAGTGTTAGGTTGACGGCTGATGAACTGAACTGACCTGATCCAAAGAAAACTACTCAGGAAAACCGAAAAGTTTCCTGTAACCGTTCGAAACACGTTTCAATGTGCATTTTATAACTCGCTTAAGAGTACCCTATCAAAGTGGTTACTTTTCCCGCTCATTTGTTTCAGTAACCATGATTCTCACACTAGGATTCGAAAATTGCAGATAATTAAAAATCCAGTTATATTTCTCACATCCAAAGTCCTCTAGAGAGAGTTAGAATTGAACCGACTACCTTTCGCTTACCGAACAGTTATTCTATCGTCTCCTTATGTCACTAACAAATTCCGCAAATATGTCACAATTTTCTTTGGATTCTTTACAGCCGTATTTTTTTTCGTTTCACTTGGAAGTGACTGGCGAGAATAAACCCAATGGTTGAGTACCTTCGAAAGTTCACACGTGTTGTTCTCGTCCGACGGATCATGTTGCAACAGCACAGCTGATAGAGAAAATGCTCGGCAGACAGAGGGTGGCGGGTTAGATGCCTGCCTACCTGGGTGCGACAAATGCTAGTGAATTTCCCACTGTCTATATAATCCAGGTTCCTTGATCCAGTAATAAATTCTGGAAATACTAAAGTGCTGGAAAATGTCACTCGTTTTCTATTGAATGGTTCAAGTGACGGTATCAGGTCTATATTAGTTTCTTTTGCACGTGCACACACACAAACACACCACCAGGCAAACCTGGACTTGTGATGATGCAGAATATTCAAAATCGCCTCTCGCCGCCGGTCTTTCTGAGCCGAATTACGACTTTTGCACAGCGCTATCATGATTGGCAGCAACTGAAATCCCTATCCAAAGTTAGCGGTAATGTGTTGGAAATTATGAAGTAGGGAAATTGCCCAATCCATTCGAAATGAGAAAAGAGTGGTACCAACCAGAAGGCATCCAACAGCACTCAGCGTATGCAGCGATTGAAGGGCCCTTTTCTATCCTGATTAGGATACGATATAAATTGGCACTGCACTTAACATTCTTCCCCATGGTTTAGTGTTCTGTTATACCCCGATTTATTCTCAGTGATTAGTGACTGTGGACTGTCTCGGAAGTTTTGTAGCAAATTCCAGTGGAAAACGTCGTAGATCAGCTGTGAGGTTTTCGCAGTCGGACTTTCTGATTAGTCCGTTAATATTCTCTGACCATTTCATTGGATTCTCTGGCTAGGCTAGATTTTTCGCATGCCACCATATCTTCTCTAAAATTTCACTCTACTCACTAAATCTAAGTTTCGTCAAAATACGCAGAGTTTGGTCCCATCTACGAAGATATGTTACCGTGGTTGCATCATATATTAATAAAACAAAACAGTTACTATCAGATATAAAACATCTACAGCGAGCCTTATAACGATTACGGTGACGTTTTGATCTGATAGAAAACTATTTGGTAAATAATTTGGATGGTCCTTCATGAAATGGTTAAATTAGAGCGTTCTTCTGGACAGTTATTAGTATTTCCTCAAACTGATTAATATGCGTTTCATTTTACGTCGCCATATTTTAAAGCCAGCAGTATGTCATTGTATCTGGATGACAGGACAAAATTTCTCCTCAAGCACGTGACCGGTTTCGCGGTTGTTGCCGCTCATCGGTTATGCCAACCCGGTACTCTGCCATCCAACCTCTTATCTTTATGGTCAACCAAAATAATAAGAGAGAAAGGATAAATTTGCAAACTGACTTAAACCGGTTGCAAGCAGCATAAGTCACTGGGCTATTTTGAGCTGTTCACTAGTTGAAATCATCCTCGCTACTCTGTCTCTCTACTCACAAAGCTGGTTGTTGTGTCTCTCATTAACGTAATGGTAGATCAGCATTGCTCATATGATGGCTCATCGTATAGTTTGTACATTTACCTCATCGATGAAAACCATTAAAGTACTCGATGTACGGTCTTTCCAAAAAATTCGAGATCATCTCAGTTCGTTCGAAGTCCTAACACACGGCCAAATTCCAGTTTACACCACTGATGCTACTCTCATTAACTAAAAATATGTAATAAACACTATAATTTAGCTGGGGAGAGAGTAGTATCAGTAGTGAGAATCGGAATTCGACCGTATGTCAGGATTTTGACCGAACTGAGATGATTCCAAATTTTTTAACAGACACCACAACTGGTTTTACCTACTGTTTTAGAATTCGTCAACCTCAATCCCCGATTGAAAGAATCCCAATCGGAACTGGAACCTCTGGGGTTGTTTGATTATGAGTAATTCCCACTAGTGATTCCCACTACCCTTGGACTGGTTCCCCTTGGATTGAATCACATCAGTAGTGCATAAAGGATAGACCATACAGCTCGTGCAGTGCTGGGTGGAAGTAACTGGTTGAGGTTCATCGCTGGTAGATTCGTGGATAACGTGTGGGTGTTTCGCGCTTCTAAGATCCGGTTTCGAATTCAGGACGGTAATTGGTAGGCATACAACGCTAATAACTCCAAGCAAGAAGAGATAAGCAGCTTCGCAATACCTTCAAAATTTTCAGTTGTGAATGTGTCCTTTCTCCGGAGTTTAGGCTTTCACTTAAAGATGGATTCAGAATACCCATGTCAAGTAGGTTGGGGCTGGTAAATATAATGAGAGGATATTTGAAGCTTTAACTGGATTCGCCTTTTTTATTGGATAAAGATCACCACTTCCCAAAAAATAAGTATTAACTATCGACTGTGTCAATATTTAGGGGAAAATAGTTCAAGATGGAATTCTTCTTGAGTGAAGAACAAACTTTATTAACGTCTTCCTGATTGGACAACACTCTGAAATTGCCGACGAAATGTATTCGCCGAAGGAGTTCCTAAACTTTGGCAACAAACTGAGTGCATTGCCTCCCAAACACCTTTGTTTCACGTTTGATTTTTGAGTTCCTTTCGAACCTCTTCGAATGGAGTGCACTGCTGTTTCCAGCAAGCTCCGTTACAGCATTCGTTCGAGTTGAGGCAAGCTTCAGATAATAGCTTGCATTTCGTGCATACATCATTGATGCAGAAATGGTTCTCACAACAGTGGCCCTCTGGCAACCAGCCACAGCTTTCCCCGGTAGACTTGCATCCTATAAATTTGGTCCATGGAGGGTCAGAACAAAGAAGCTGGTCTCAGTGTTGAATGACTGGGTGAGAAATTGGCGAAAAACAGCGTTTTAAGTCTGCAATGAATTCGACTGGATTTCGTAGCACTATATTGGCTCTACCGGATTTCTGTGTACCGTGTAACAGGGAGCCTGCACATGTAAGGGAAACAAGTATTCTAGGTAGGGTTATCCTCTATGAAATAGTTGAACACACCTGGTTCGTCTAATTGTAGAATGTGTCGTGTTCTTTAAATTTATGGTTGTGTGATGGTAATTATGGTAATGATAACCATGATGACCATGATCATGATGATTATGATGATTCGGGTGATTCGGGTGATTCGGATGATAATGGTCAAAGACCAAAGTCTGAGTCTCAGAGATGGTTCGGAGGATGTGCACTGAATATGATTCCTACCAAGCAAGATATGTGTGTAGTGTGCATAGTGCGTTCTTCGATAGTGGGTACACCCCTAGAGCTTCAATTTTCTAATACTGCTACTGAATGGGACAGCAGTAGCTAGACTTTGACCTCTTCTGAATTATTGCAAGAAAAAATGTGTTGCATTGTCCGCTTGAAAAAAGGTGAACGACTTTGGAACTATCAAATTGTACATTGAAAGGTGATATTTCTGACCAAAAAGTGATCGGATAAAGCTACATACGCAAATCAAGTAGACCGTTAGGGGCATACAGACCAACCTGAACTCGTTCGTAGTGAATAAACTGGTCATGTTGGTTGACTTAGCGGCGTCTTGCAAAGAGGGCCCGAGCAGAACAGCAACTTATGTAGTATCCGATCAGCCGTATGACACTATTCGGACAGTGTTTATCTCTAACCCGTTTGCCGTTTAACTTCTTATTCTTGAATATGACAGACTTCAATGAATCTAGTTCAGTTGGAACAACCATTAATGGTTCACGGATTGCAGTTATTCTGATTGCTGCTTCTCAGCAGCCACCTAAGACATCAAAATAATCAACATTTTGGCAAAGTATGAGGAGAGGTAAAAGCAGCGATTACAACAATATCATTAGGTTGTGTGATTAAAACTCCTCGCCTAATACGTAGTCATATCTTCCTTCCGATAATCACTGGTTGTATCTCATGGAAGTTCGACACAACAAAAATAACGAAGTACAATGGCCTGGTTGTTACCATATTCTATCCACTATATGAACTGTCCACTTTACGGCATCAGCCCCATTAAGGTTGATGTAGCTTTTGGTAAGTGGCCTACCTTCGCTTAATAAAACTGACTTCACAGATCTTACTACCAGCGGAACCTCGTCATTGTATTTTGTCTAATACCCAACTTGCCATGATGAAACTAATATTTCCATATTATTAACCATTGTTAGCTTCCTGGCATTGGCTTCAATGAAGCCGTCAAATGGATATGATAACCACGCTGGACAGTTTTAGAAGAATGCGTTGTAACCAAGGTTGTTGCGCGCACGGTCATCAATGTTCAGCTCAGCTGCTGAGAAGCAGCAGACAGAACAACCTTTTCTGGAAGGCTCGTCGGGTTGGTAGAGCACGACTAGGAACTACGACCACACTCGCCACGTCAAGGTGTCGTCGGCCGTTTCCAAGTACGCGACCCGGATGTGCACGTGGTAGCATGCAGCTCTGCTTTATCCGGATTGAACTACCGGAAAGAATGCGAATCTGCTCGGGAGAACTCACTGCTTTGAAAAGACAAGTTATGGGACGGAAACCCACTAATTCTCTTCGTGAATTTCTGCTGCATTCGGAAATTACAAACTGTTATGTTTTATGATGTAAATACTTCTGAGCAATGATCGGATTTTGCTAACTGAGAAAGATTATCGAAACAGTAACTTGGTTATTCCCTCTAAAATGCAAATGTCTCTCGAGAAGTGGGATAACCAATGTCACAAAAGGAAAAATTACTGTATTAGAACTAACAACCTTTTAGAAGATTTCTAATTGAACACGTAAAAAAATGTTGAATAATTTAAATAATAATAAGTCACCGGTGAGAGAAAAAGTTCAGTTCATTTAACTGGGTGAATGAGCTGATCGTAGAATATATCGACAGAATTTCTGTTGTTCGATATCCGATTAAATTTGATAGAAAGTGTGCAACAAAACCGGGTTGCATATACCACCAGTATTCAATAGCAGCTTAGATCCAGGTTATTGATTGTCTTAATTGATCATAACTGAAACGTGGTAGCAGTTTAGTTTGACAGATTAACGGTGAATTTTATGAGTTTGTTCTACTTTCAGTAGCTACTGTCCATCTATATTGAAGGTCAGGTTTACGGAAGATGCTGAATCAGATCCCTCTAAAGTTACGGTAAGCTTCCGATCGCCACAAAGAACTGCAAGAGGTGGAACTGAGAGAGACGCGAAAATGTAATTACGTTTAAGCGTCCAACAGCAAAGCGATTTTTTCTGATGGATAGGACGGAATTGTCGTTCTGTCTAAAGGTGACTTCCACAGAAAGTCCGTTTGTTTGCTAAAACAACTGGGGAAGTGGTAGTCAACCAGTATAGCTTCTAGGATGACTGCAGCTGTCCTGGTCTTTGCCCCATTGCCTTGGTATGCTTTTTGTCACATGAACTGCCTCGATAACTACCTTGTATCTTATAATAATTTTGGCGGTTTTTGTTAAGTCATTCGAAGTGAACTTTCAGAAATCCCGTTAAACTCACATTGATTTTGTGATAACCACTGACTATGAGCGGTTGCTGTTATGATGTACTCGACTTGGTAGCCACAACGAGCATCAACTCACCGTCTGAGAAACGTAACCAGATTATGCACAACAACACGATCCAACGGTATATCCAGTACGCATTGCCGTGAGTAGCCATCTTGCAGTGGCACATGTTTGCCACGTAAATAAGATAGTCTGAAAAAATCGATTCATCGTTCAAAATCCACGTGTTTGATTTGGAAGTCACAATCACGTGATTCTCGCATGTCTTATGAATGCTAAGCTTCTTTGTTCAGCTGTTAAGTTCTGGTAGTTATTCGTTATTTTGGAAAATACTTATGACTAGTGCGAACGAGATGCCTTCTGCTCATATTACTGCGTTATTTTTGATAAATGGGGAATCAAAAGCAAACTCTCCTGTTTAGAAAAGTTAAAACGCAGAAATCACCATTACGAGAACGTGGGTGGAGATGGTAACACTTATTTGTTCACCCTTCTCAGGATAAGGTTTGAATGACTGTTTTATCCGCCCACATTCAAGGTGGGTTTCAAAATAAGACACCTACGGATGACGAAAAACTCCAAGATCAATTTTTGATCACCTACATCAATGGGGTATATTTGTTTCAGCTAGGTATCACTTGCTACTTGATGCATTTAGCTTTCACTGGTTATCTTTTTCAGTTGTGATGACACTGACAAACTCTCTTCAGATATGGACTGGATGAACAGTGTCAGCAATTTTGTTTGTGATTAAACGTTACACACAGTAGAAAGGGTAAACTCCATGGTTCAGGAGGCTGAAGGAGAAATAAGTTCATCCCCGGAGGGAGCAGTTCATTGATACTTTGCTGGAAGGAAAAGGAACTGTAAGGTAGAAAAAGACAAACGAGAAAGCATTCTAAATCTCTGCAGTTCTGTGATATTTCAAATAGTGTCGTTTGAGATACCTGATAGAATAATTCTGTATTTTCAAACGGGATTAAAGTATGAGGAGAGCACTGAATGGAGCACTAAAGAAGCTAGTTCAAGGGGATAAAATTCACTGCAATAATGGTAAAAACGGTGAACAAAAGCAAACGCTCACAAACGGAGAAGATGCAGATTTGGCTTTAAGGATTGATGGGAGATCAAGCAGATAGCCATACGTTGGATCCGATCCATAAGTTCCAAGTAATCCAATTCCTTCAGCCATATGCCACGTTTGTCTGCACTTTGGCTTCGATTGCTACCTCGCAAAACGATCAACTAGGAATAGAAATAAGTCAAAGCTTAAGCTGTAAAAAAAAGCTGGATTGCACTCAGAAAGAAGAATAAACATTTCGGTTGCGACTAAGCTACGGACCGATGCAACCATCGGCGAACAACTAGCGGTGGGCTGATCTTGTAGACCCCAGACCTCCATAATCCGATCGGACTAAACATTTGCTCCACTGACTGACTCTTAGTTCTCGGTACCGCTGGCCTCATCTCAGAATTGCGGATAGAGCATTCTCACCATATTATAACAATAATGTGAAGAGTAACTAAGGCTCGAGGAGCCCCATACAGTAACAACAACAGTATTCAGGAGTGGGCTATGATTTGACTAGGCAAGTTCTTTGAATTCGTAACATGGAGAAGAAACTTACCGCACGGAGTAATTTCGTGATTTATCTTAACATACCTGAGACGGTTTTGTCCTATTCGCAATACTCGGACTGAGAGAACGTATTGAAATCGCTCCAGCCCAGAAATATGTGAACCGAAATAGCAAGAAAGCCAAGGATGTAGAACTTTAAGTTAATTTTTCTGCGCCACCGGTTTGTATATGCATGTTCAATCAAAGGAAATGATGGGTAGATCAAAAGTAAACTGATCACAGCTAGCTTTTCTTATTCAGACTCACAGTGATTCCGACTGACTGGATACCCTCAGCAAATGTGGCCAAGAAGTTGTAGCGAGCCATGTCTTGTGAAATGCTTACTCGATTACCACAGATTTATACTGTAACAATACGCGTGCAACCAACTTTGTCATCAGGTCGCTCAGTGAGGCTGGGATAAAATTGTTTCTCAATAACACTTACTATGGTGGATGGTTGTTTGAAATACCAACTCTATTCTTAGCTGAATTTTAGTCAGTCTAATCAAAAATGTTTGTCTTAGTGCATCCCTATTTACACTAGTGTTACCGGAGCGAATTATCGTGAACGAATCCGGTAGAATAAGTAGCTACCATGCTCTAGGTATATTTCGAGAAGACCAATCGCTCCATACTAAATAACTACAAGAAATGATTTATGAAGTCTGAAGTTCAAATTCATAATTTAATTCTAAAACGTAATACTTAATATGCGAAAGCTAGTTCGAAACGGGAAAACTGCTTTGAGGTGTCCATCCACTAACGTATGGGATTCAAAGACATTCGATGCGAACGGGGTACGTAGTCAACCGATAGGGATTAGACAGGGATGGTTAGTGCCTACTGTTGATGAATCAGTCTAGACAATTACGTCGCGCTCCTATGTACAGGCCTACATGACTCAGATGACAGTTGTAATTGTCGTTGTTGCGCTGGCACCTTCCTTGATGTATATATATATATATATATATATATATATATATATATATATATATATATATATATATATATATATATATATATATATATATATATATATATATATATATATATATATATATATATATATATATATATATAGTATTAACTCCGCCGGGTTTAAACCGACTGGTGTTCGGAAAAACTGAGAAATAAAATAACCACAATTTGTCTGTCTACCTGAACCGACAAGTGTAAGGACGATATTATTTCCGTCACAGAAACTCTCATGAATGCGTTTCACTAGATAGATAGATAGAACAAGAACAGACTTTTGTTCAGAATGATTCGTTTTTCGTAAAGTGGAATGTGGTGACCTATGAAATCTCACCAAAGTGTTGCACTCCGCTATCCGTAGGCAAAACCTACGTATAACCGTACGGACGAACGTGCATTGAGCAAAAGCGCACGGCTAACCTGAGTGCAAGCACGACCGCAGAGACATTCTGATAAGTACGCGAATCAGAGTCACGTGCCAGTAAAAGCGGAAGCCAAGATTGCAATTGGATCAGACCACACAAGGTCTTAGGCCACGTGAAAACATATGATTGGTTGATACAGTCCGGGACAGAACAGGATTAGCGTCAACCCCGTGTGTGTGAATGTGTCCATATGTGTGTGGGATGGATCAGTGGTCCGCAGCGTGCGTGCATGTGTCTGCGTGCGTGTGTGTGCGTTCATGTATGTGCGTGTGAGACTATCTGACTGTTCACGAGACCACTGACATCGAACACAACAGAGAGTAAACGCGTGAAGTAAACTCGAAAACGCGTGCCTTCGAATAGATCTGGGCACAAAACATATGATGTGTTTAGGAGAATTTCCTGGAGTGATAAAATCACTGTGATCTGTTCTTTCAGTAGTCAGAAGATGAAGGGAACCCCTCCCGGCTTCAAATTTAAAGATCTTGGGGTGTGCATCAGACGTTGGTAATCCCAAATAGTCCAGACTTCCGGAGAAAATGGCTTGGAAAACACCTATTGTGCTCCACGGGATTAGGCGTTGTTCGCACACAATGAGTGGAGGAAGGAGATGAATTTCTCTGGTGCCTTATTCCTCGGGAGACAGTGCCGAAGAATCGTGCAGTCGACTTAGTTAGACGTTGATTTGGTGTTAAGGAAGACAGGTTGTGGATCTACAGCAGATGCGCCCACCCTTAAATCTGTCGTAGGGTAATGTTGGTACAAGCAGACCGGGTCTGTAACCGGCTTGATTCACTTACGAACACAACGTTCACGATAGCTGCGTAATCCGCGGAGAATAATGCCCCCAGCCACTTTGGACTTAATAATCACAAAGCTAATTCCTTTGTGACACCACTTCTGGTGCCATTTAAGATTCTCCTCGTATGCTTTAAAACTGATTTGAAAGAAACCATGGTAAACAGGAATGCATCACCTCGAAAGCTTTTATGTACTGAACTGAACTCGAGTACTGCCTAAAGTATGATCTCAAAACTTGTACGGTCTATGATTTTACATTTGTAAACAGACTCCCTATAGCCACTTTTCACAAGCCTCATGAAATTAGTGAAAAAGATGCGAAAAAATGCTACTACAAGCTGATGAAGTAGATGATGGTCAGCAGAATAAAATTTTACCAAAGACTTATTTCACCTACTGTGAGCATTTCTCACCAAACTCACATAGTGAGTTTATTTTCACAAAATTCAGTCTCGAGGAGAATAGTCGTGTGTTCTCTGGAAGATTCGTTTGTCTGTGTTAATCATTATTAAACATTATTTTCAAATTCACATTCAGATTCAATAGAAGCCTGCCTCGGAGTAAATGTCTGAGCAAGAAACGAGCGATTGTGACAGTTCATACAAGCGTTACTCTATACGGCGGAATGTCGAAACACTCTAGGTAGGTCTCCATTCTATTTGAACTCACGCAACGAGAGCACACACACACACACACTTTGATACTTCATGCGCTCTTCCAGCTAGAATACGGGACCACAACGGGCTATCGCCAAAATCGTATTTGACAGAGGCGTACTTCACAGTGAACTTGTATTATGAATGCTTCTGACAGGGTTCTCTTGTGTATCACGAGACAAACCCGACTGCTGAATCAGGCGATTCATGCACGTGACTGGTATGCGGTAGATTGCTAGTTAGATTAATAATATTATGGGTGGGGAGTTTTTGTATTCGTAACCGAATGCGCATGCAAGCAGCAATCAGAATGATCGGATCGTATGCGTCAATTTGTATTCTGAGTGTACGTCACTAAGATGGGTACAGACGAGTGAGAACCAATGGAAAATAAAGCCGAACGTAGTGTGATCTAAAAGGACCGTGGAGACCAATGAGCGTCGAGGCCATAGGATCTGCAATGTGCGGACGTCTGGCAGTACAGAGAAAGAATAATAATCAATGCATTGATCTTGAACAGATCAGGTACCCAACAGAGTTTGAAAATTCGGGCTTATCCTACTGATCTGTAGCACCGGTTGCCCGTGTTACAGTCTTACTGTTGCCGATTGCTCCCTCAAGTTCAGGGTGCATAATTTTATTCGCCTATTCACTTCTGAAAATGAGCTGTTTAGTGGTAAGTACAAGCTCCCTGAAGCGACGACCGAATTACATTCCAGAGAGGCCTTCGTAACTCAAAATGTTGATAAATCGTTATTCGAAACCAGTTTACGTGTCACTATACCATATAAGAAAGTAAATCCATAAATATGTGATGACAAATCCATATGCATGTGTTGCAATTTTTCACGTTTCCTAAAGCAGTAGAATAATCGGTAACTTATATTAACAGTCCCCTGTACAGCACTTTTTGGGAGAGGCAAATACAAGTTTTGGAGTGGGGCTGTGGAAAGTTTCTGCTACTGTTCTGCGCAGCGTTGATAGTGGCCAGAATTCGTACTAAGCAGTAGTGGTGAGCACGACAGAATTTGATGTTGTGGTCAAGGCATTCAGAGTCCAGCGTATACAAAATTGAACTTGTGGTCCTTCTCGTTCGTATGTCTGAAAGTTCGTAAGTAGGGGAGCATTGGTTTATTGTGGCACAAAGGCGGAAGAATAAATGGAAGCTGGTTCTCAGACATTTTGAATAAGTCTAGAGGATGGGGGAGTTTCATCACATGAATCGACAACTTTGTGATGGACGAGATTTTAACGTTCACATTCAGTGAAGGGATAAGTATTGTATCACACAGTCCGGATGCTGCCGGTTTGGATAGCTTAATGTTTGATGTTTTGTACTGAGAATCCCGCCAGGGATATTTTGAATGTCTATCACTGATGATTTCCAGTACTTTCATTGAAACAGGTCTTCGGTGCATCTATGAACCGCCAGCGCTTAGTAGAACACAGACACAAACAATAAATTCCATTTTTACTCTCCTGATACTTCAAAATTCAGGCTATTGTCTGAATTCCTGATTTCCTGTGATCACTTCAGTTTTGAATTTCTCATATAGTAAATACTGGACCTCATCCAATTCGTGCAATCCATGGAGCCACTAAGGTTGCTTTTGTAAGCAGGATCACAGTCTATTCAGAGGGCAATTACTCACAGTGAATTCAGACGTAAATGAATAGATGAAATGGTTCACAGTATCAGTCACATATCCTGCAGTTCGGAGAGTACGATCTGGCGCATCAGAGCTGAGCCCAGTAGTGAGATAAATGACTGCTCCGTGTGGAAGTGCTAACCCATTTTAAGTGTGAAAGCTTTACAATGTCAAGAACTACTGTTTCACGATATAGGATCACGTGACTTGGAGCACAAAGATTGAACAGATGGTACGAAAAGTGTCTGAACACCTGTTGTGGGAATTCAGATCTTGATAGATTTCGAATGCACGGATACCGCTGGGATTGAGACATACAACCATCTTTACGTTAGCCTATCAACTTGAAATGTTTTTCATCATGGGATGGTTGCTTTCATTCGGTTTTTCAATAGGGTAGGCAGCATTCCTGCACATTTTATTCATCGCTTCTTGAACTGGTGCTGGAGATTTTTCTAAGCTGCTTCGTATTTTATCTACCTGCGTCGATCTTTGTCCGGCTTCTCACTTGCACATCTCTTGACCGGTCTGAAATGAGAGTAAAATCGACAATATTTTGTCTACTTATGCTCATTTCCAATAAACCTGTCAAATATACGTGGTGAGTAAAAACGATTCATCATGCTGTGACAGAGATTAACTCACCTTTGAAAACCATGGAGGCACGGACAGCTGTTAAATCTTCGTTGGGATTCCCCAGCATTGCGCATCCACCGAGAATAGAACCTGGAGTGAACAATTTTGAGTTGAACATTTAAACACTGTGATGTACTGAACGCAGCTTTCTTCCGTGGGAGTTTCACGTGCAGGATTTCCAAGGACAGAAAGAAAACTCGGCGAACCGGAGCTCAGTAGAAGCATAAGCAAGCATTAGCACTCACACCGAAAAAGATGGTCACAACGATCTATGTCCAAGCGGGTTATGACTATCAGGCTATCTGGGCTGGCCCTCAACGTTTTGGTTAACTTCATCATTTTGTGATAAAGCGCCCTTCTGTCACTGAATTCTCAAGGGTGACAACCAGTTGACCGCGTTGTGATCAACTCCTATGATGGACAGCCTTGCACTAGGAAGCCCAACTGACAGCAAAGGCTTTACATTCGAAACAATCTACAAGACTAGGCTGCTTGACCATTTCGATCTGTCACCCTTGAAAAGTCAATGACGGAATTTAAAAAACCCATTGAGAGCCAGCCCGACTCACCATCGTTCGTCCCCGGTTCGAGTCCCCGTGGAGGCTCGGTGCATGTGCACTGCTGATGATTCCCAACATGGATGAAACAGCTGTACAGTGCTTCCGTGGTTTTCAAGTGTGAGCTAAGCTTTTTTTCTGCATGGCGAATCACTTGTTGATCAAATTCAATCTCCTACTACTGAAACAAACACGTGTATTCCTTTGTGATTATATCACCTAAGTGAAAGTACATGAATCATTACTCACGACGCCAATGAAAAGAGTTCATTCTATCTTGGTAAAATCACGCCTGTGTGATAAGCATAACTACGGCTGACGAGGTTCTGTCCGTCATTCAATGAGAAAAAAGGAAATTATAAGTGAACAAAATCTGGCTTCTATAGAAAGGTGAAACGTATTTGAGCACTTGAATCGAAAAATGAGATGCGAGAATATTTGCCATCCTGGCTATCATTAGCTCGTGCTTCACCGTGAAATGTTGTAATATTCGGTTCTGAGCGAGCAAGCCTCTTGGTTTACGGTTCAGTAACAAGAAGGCACTGTGTCGAATGAATGTTCATTGTGTATTCTCGGAGGGCGGCGTCCCAACCGAGCGGCACGAATAAAAGTCACGTTCACGAACACACGTGCGTACAGTTATCGGAAAACGTCTCTACAGTTCAGTTCGATTAAACATACATACATCAAGAAAAAGGGTTTCACACTTCAAAAGGGTTTCGGCGACGATTCGGCAGGTCCCGTCCAATGGTTAAGTGCGGGACCTGGAAGATGATAGAAAAGGGTGTACATTAGTAGGCGCCAATTCAAACACTACATGTTAGTTTCGGTTCTATCACAATCTGTTCATCCAGAAATCACCCTATATAAGTAGTTGCTAACTGCATGATTTTTATTTAAAATCATGTGTATCCAGATAATTAGCTGTAGTTAACACGTACGGAAACCTTCATAGTCAATTCGAACATCATATTTAGCTGGCGAAGAGGTTCGTACAATAGGTCATAACGCGCTTGATTTGGTACGTGTGGAAAGGTACCACTTATGCTCACTTTATACCGGATATAGTTATTGTGAGTTTATCATAGCTCCGCTGACCGTATAACTTGTTCCCTCGGATAAAAGATTAGAATATCGTAACGTATGTGTTGTCTGCCGGTTGGATGAGCTCTTCCACAGACTTCGTTCTTTCGTGCTCCTTTTTTCAATGTTTGTCACAAAGTAAGACGATAACCGAAAAATCAACTCGATGTTTGGAATGACTCAAGAACTAGATTGGTAAGCGGCCAATCCTGATGAAATCACTTCTTCCTGGAACATAATAAACTGTCCTACGACAAGCACGATGCTACTTTAATTATGGCCCCTCAGCCAGCGGATTGAATACCTGTCACCAGTGTACAATAAATGATTCTTCTTGGAAGATTTTGAATACTGTCTACTAAGGATGTAACTAAGCAAAAGCGTACACCAACCATCTTACCTCCGAACACTTGAAAAGTATCGAATCCAAATGTTGGAACACAAATTCTTGTTCACGGCGAAAGACTAATTGTTTCCGGTTCACTTTTTTTGTGCACAGTATTCTTAAGAACGATACAGCTTAATTTTACCTCTACCAAGTATGAGCCATTGTTACTTTCAAATGAGCATAATACTAATGTGCATACTCGTCAAACAACGTTTGTGGTCTACCTAATGCAAGAGAGGTTTGAACTCCCAAAAAGCCCTTCATCCATCTATCTGTTATGGGAGGACTTCGATGGATTTCATTGGTTTGTTATTGATACTACTGATTTTTATCAACAGAAGCATGTTATCAGGCGGTACCGTTGTGAAACTGCACGGTATTTCACACAGAAATGACCGTGCAATTCCAATTTATCCTGGTTGGTGTGAACAGTGGCACTTGATACTAGATGATGGGGTCACCCTCACTGATGCAACACATCTCGGTGGATTTGTGTTCAGCAGATTTATTTCTACCATTGTTTCGATGACGTAAAACTGATTGCATAAAATAGAATCGTTTGCAGACCAATCATTTTGAATTTTGGTGTCTACTGCGATTCGGACTATCATATTTGGCAAGTTAGGAATACGTTTCATATGGTTTTATTAGATTCCTTGTCAAGGGATACCAACTGGCTCCAAAGACATGTGACTTTTACATCGTACGATGAAATGAAGGACGTACATTCGGGCTCAGTCGAACAACATCTTTCTGTGCATTCGATGATGGTTGGAACAAGGAGGGTGCAGACGACAAGGGTGAAACACTGTTTAGTCACTGGGTTCATTGCCTTGTTTTTGTTTTTTTGGTTCTCGTGCATGTTGTCCAAGCAACGAAAGGCAGTCTAGAAGATAATGTGTTAAATACACAAACCGATAAATATTATGATGACGTAGTATGCGCTAACAGTTACCTCAAACTAATCATTTCTGGGATTTATTAGTGGCTATTCGACGACTTTTGGGCTCCAGTTGAAGCCAACAGCCGCACCACTCCCCAACACACACACAAAAAAAAAAACAAGAACGGAGAGAGAGAGAGGGAGAGAGGGAGGGAGAGAGAGAGAGAAGAAATACCTGAGAGGGGCTTGGTAAAGACCACTCAGCACCTGCCCACAAAATCTCTCTACCGTATCAAGACCTACATTTGCCACGTTTACTTCAACCACGGATGTGCTGAATTCTCGTTGATCAGTGAACTAAGTTCTGCGTGGGAACTTTTCCAGGATGATGAGAGGTGAGAGGGTAGAAGGGTCGTTCCAAATGTCCCCTTCAACAGCCGTAGGCAGTGTGACACGTGAGAAAAGTAGGGATATTACGGTCGGTACAATAGTCTTTCGCCGCATTGAAAATGAAACTGTAAAAAGCGTATAGGAGGACTGTGCTCCTATATTCCCTCCTGTGCTCGTGATTAACGGCGAACACAGCACACGACAAATCCGTTCGTCAGCGCATCAGTAAGCACGTAAGCAAGCGAGCAACCAAGTGAATCATCTATAGGTAAGCGCAAGCGGTACATGTGATAGAGTGTGGTCATGCAGGGCCGCTCAGCAGTAACGAATCAACAAGCGCGTATGGCTCAGGGCCAAAGTCCGATTGGCTAGAGTAAACAGTCCGTGGCATGGGTAAAGTCACGGTGATGTGCTTACGTGCGCGCATGCGTGTGTGACAAGTCGTGTCAGTAAACAAGACTAACTCAATAGGTAATCAGATTATAGTCATCCGGTTATCGATCCAGCGCCGATGGAGCCACACAACATCTCCTGTCGCCCCAAAAATTTTCCAGCGGTAGATCGGTAATTTAGATTTTATTGTATGCAACGAATTCTGTTAACGAGACAACAAGACTTTCCATTCACCAACTCAATGAACACTTCAAAGAAAGAGAGTAAAAATGTACGTTGACTTTATGAGGAAATCACTTGTGACCATTTATTTGCGTTTTCGTACCCACTTTTAATAAAGGCGGTTAAATTTCTAGACTGGTTTTGCGGGAAGCAATGAGTTGAAAATTCGGCATGTATGACGTGATAACAATGACGTGAACAGATGCATTTGTGGTCTTCGGAAATTCTTAACGCAAACTCATGCGGTCTTCTGAATGAAATTTGCATAGACCGATATGTAAGTCGTTTAAATTGAACGAAGAAACGCAGGCTATGACCACAAGTCCACGATGACTGAAAATCCGTCTTCTCGGTTATCGGAATTTGTCATCGTGCTCGACTATTCGTCACTTATTGAAGCTTTTGTCAGAACAAACATTTTCCTCAACAAGAATCACATTGGGGCACGTTCATGTTTTCGTGCGGCAAAGAAACGATTCAGGTGTGAAAAGCTTAACCTCATTGTCCATAAAACAGATGCTCCTTTAGCAGATGATTGTATCTTCCTTTTTCGGTATTGGGAGCAGGATGCAGATTGGCTTATTCCTGAGGTCAACTTCTGCCTCTCAAATTAAATGTCTAGTAGAGTGGCAATGATAGCCACGGATAAGTATTAATTACCCTAATATCAAACAGGTTAGTACAATAGTTTTCGCATTTCAGTAAGTATCGGTAATTCTCGCTGTAGGTGATTCGTCGACAGTTTGACATTATCCTTGTTTCTTTTCTCCTTCAGTGATGGACTTCATCATCTGGTACTCACAACAAATAGTGGCTATCGTGGTGCTTTGACGTACAAAGTAAACCAAAGCTATCTCTTTTCTTCCCGTTTCGTTCTGCTTCAGTGATTCGTGCTTCACCTACGTAGTCCATCCATCGGTCTTGAAGTGCCTAAGAAAAGCGAACGATCGATGGATGAGGTTATCGGTCGGGTTCACCGGATGTTTCACAGTCATGACAACTTTCGAAGCATCAGTGGACGAACCTTTTCCCCTGCAGGCTCTGGCACAGACTGTTATACTTTTGAACCGGAATTCAGTTCACTCTTGATGGTAAGTATTGTAAACATTTGTAGAGAACTCGTGGACAGATGACCATTGGCCGCTACCAAGCTAACTACTTGTCCCTATTTGGTGAGCGGTGCGACTGGTCGCTTCTGCTGAAATAAGGAGGGGTTCATTTTAAGTTAAAATGAAATACATTGCGTGACAAAAGTTTGGTACCTCCTTATTTTCCCCGTGTGTTTCCGCTTTTGAATTCTGTAAAAGGAATCACATCTGATCAATGGGAGAATATTGTCTGATACGTCACCGACGGACGCCCCTGTTCAGTTGATTTGCAGTTCATTTCTGTTCAGACAGCCATTAACTATGCTCTGGATGCGATGGCTTCAATTACGGCCTCCTATCGGCAACCTCAAAAGGAAATAATGGAAAAGAAAATAGTGAGAAAGAAAGGAAGGAAAACCACAAATGATGGTATCACGTCGATGAAGAAAGTTTGTGGGTACAAGAGCGTCACTGATCCTGGCATCTAGTCATATCGTCCGGTGAATCTGATCATAAAGTGAGAAGATCTCTTGGATTCCACCCAGGAAGTTATAGAAGACGTTCGAAAGCGGCTGGTGAACGTGTCTCCTATTGGGTCTAGAAGCGAAATACCAACGATATCCCCTCTATCGGACGAATAGAGAAGACGCAAGTCGGTTTACAGATGCGAGGTGTATTTTATATATCGTGGCACCGAAACAGTACCGATACGAGAGATACACCGAACGGAAAACGAACGAAACGCGATGGCTGTGCAGAAAGCGAACCGCGAGCGTGTACAATCGGCGAACGACCGAAAGCGAATGTGATTTGAAACGAGGTCGACGGAAACCTCGGAAAAGTCAGTCCAGTAAAACGTACGCAACCGGAGAACACTATGAGGTTGATGTCAAACGTTAGAAAAGATCGCAGAGAAAATAGATCCAAAATGGTGTCCAGAAAATAGTCATCTTCTCAAAACGATCGAGGTCACTACAGCAGCCCCCCGCTAGAAAGCACGGAAAGCTTTCGAAAAATGTCAAGGAGGATAAGGCATACAAACGATATTCGTGCGCGTGAATACGTGCAAAATACCTGAATGTAGCTGTGCTGTAGGATGCTGACGGGCAAAATCCGTGGTATGCAGGAACCGTAGGATGATGGTCGAGCGTAAACCAGATTCGTTGCCAATGACATCGGTTGCGTAAATCGTCATCCAGGTATGCCACACCGATAACGTCCAGCGTCGGGTAACCGTTAACCAATATGATATCCGGAGGCCAAATCGGTAGGTTCGTCAATGACAAGGAACGAGAGCGACAAGGCCGATCCAGAATGCAAACGTTGGTGCCAAAATTCTCCAGATTTCGTAGGACCAGCGAAGCGTACCATATGGCGAGGTTCCATGAAACGAAAAGAAACGAAAAACTGGTGTAGCAACCGCAATGGACTTGACTAGAATACAGTAATAACTAATGAGGTATGTTAAATCGTGTCGAAACGATAAACACGAAAGTTATAACTGTGAAGTGCAATGGTTAAGATCGTGTTTGACCTAGTCGCGAAAACGTGCTGGGCAAACGATCTTCTGACCGGAACGTGAGACGGGAGCTTCATTCACGGACGGGTGCGTACGCGTGCTCTGCTGACTTGAACGTGAGACAGTATTCTCATTCGAGGACGTAGCAGAGCCAACGGACTGCTGACTTGAACATGAGACGATAGCCTCATTCGAAGTCGTAGCAGGCAACGCTAACTGCAGACCTTGACGTGACACGGAAGTGTCGTCAACAGGCAGTGCAGGGTTAACATCGAATCTCATGTCAGCGGGCGACACACTGTCATCAACGTACGCGGCTTTGAGACGATCGATGCTAACGGTATCGACGCGACCGTGTCGATCAACCTTGAAGGTCTTATCGTGACGAGAAATCATGCGAAATGTACCTTCGTAAGGCTGTTGTAATGGTTTCCGTACCGAGTCAACACGAATGAATACATGCGAACAAGTTTCGAATTCGGTCGGAACAAAAACCTGTCGTCGCTGCATTCGAGTCTGCGCCGGTGAAACATTGAATATCTGCCTTTATGCAAGTTCTGATACCAAGCAGAACTAGTGGTAACGTTTTGTACCAGTCGGAGCCCTCGTGTGCTCTAAGAGCCGCTTTGAGTTGGCGATGAAAACGTCCGACTAGACAATTCGATGCCGGATGGTACGCGGTCGTGCGAATGCGTTCCGTACCCAGCATGTGAGTTAATGAAGAGAATAGATCGGACTCAAATCGTTGCCCTCGATCCGTAGTGATTGTAGAAGGACAACCATATGAAGCTATCCATCGTTCTATCAGATGTCGAGCCACTGATTCGGCCGTGACGACAGAGATGGGAATAGCCTCGGGCCACCTCGTAAATCTATCGATTCACGTTAGTAAATAGGTATACCCGTGTGATGGGGTCAATGGACCCACAATGTCCACGTGGATGCGATCGAAGGGAGCATCAGGCGTAGCAAAAATACCGATAGGCGAAGCTACGTGCCTATGCACTTTAGATCGTTGACATTGTAGACACTGTTTTGCCCACATACGAACATCTTTATTTATGGACGGCCAGACGTATCGTACAGCTACTAATCGGAGACTGGCTGCGAAGCCTGGATGTAAGAGTCCATGTAGGGTATCGAACACGAGACGTCGATATGTAGAGGGTACGACTGGTCGAGGTATGCCAGTAGACATGTCGCAGAGTATAGTCCCGGCATTGGTGGCCAGAGGTACGGACTGACATTGTAGCGACGATGACTGAGCTGCTTCCATACATGAAGAATCCAGTGCCTGTGCTGCAGCTGTGGCAGGGATGTCTAAAACCGGAGATTTAATGGCATTAAGCGAAATACGCGACAAAGCATCTGCAACGCAGTTCGACTCACCTTTAACGTGTCGTAGGTCAGTCGTGAACTGAGAAATATAGTCTAAATGTCTGACTTCTCGTGGGGAGTAACGGTCAGACTTAGTATGCAATGCATACGTCAAAGGCTTATGGTCTGTAAGGAGGATGAAATATCGACCCTCGACTGCATGGCGGAAGTGTTTAACGGCATTATAAGCAGCCAGCAGTTCGCGACCAAAAGCACTATATTTGGTTGCCGTGGGATTGAGGCGTCGAGAGAAGGACTCTAACGGCTGCCAGATCCCAGAAACAGACTGTTGCAGGACCTCTCCGATGGCAAAGTCGGATACATCCACCGCTATGCTTAGCGCGGCGGACGGAACTGGGTGCATTAGGAGCGTGGTCTGAGCTAATGTCGCTTTAATCTCCGAGAACGCTACTCGTGCGGCATCCGTAAGCGACAACTTACGTGGATTGCCTCGAAGTAGGTCAGTCAATGGAAGCAAACGTTCAGCAGCATGGGGTATGAAACGACGATAAAAGTTAACTAACTCCCAAAATGCCTTGAGCTCCTTGATTGAGGACGGTACGGCGCAATCTAGAATAGCACGCACTTTATCCTCGCAAGGCCTAATACCCTCTCGAGTGATCTTGTAGCCGAGGAACACAAGTTCCGGTTTGCCAAGTTCACATTTATCCGGATTGACTACAACTCGATGTTCGGACAAACGTTGAAATAGTAGCGTCGAATGTTGGAAATGTTCATCTACGCTCGACGATGCGATTAGCAGGTCATCGATATAGACGTGAACAAAGTCCAAGTCTCGCGTAATGCTATCGATAAACCTCTGGAATGTCTGAGAAGCATTTCGCAAACCAAAAGGCATACGTAGGAACTCAAACAAACCAAAAGGAGTCATGACAGCGGTTTTCTCGACATCTTCAGCGGCGATTGGGATCTGGGGATAGACTCTCACCAAATCGATCTTAGAAAATACAGTCGTGCCGTGAAGTGATGCCGTGATGTCGTGTATGTGGGGTATCGGATAACTATCGTAACGGGTAACCGAATTTAGTGCGCGATAGTCGCCACATGTCGCCAGCTAATGCCATTTTTCTTAAGAACCATGTGCAGAGCTGAGGCCCATGGACTGTGAGAAGGACGAACAATACCTTTAGAAAGTAAAGTGTCAAACTCACGTTTGGCAAAAGCCAATTTGTCCGGTGCCAGTCGGCGAGGTCGTGCCGTGACTGGTGGTCCGTTAGTGACAATGTGGTGTGCCACACGATCGGTCACTGTCTCTATCTCTTCAAATGGTTTAGTCAGTATGGGGAATTTAATAAACAAGGACTGAAAATCGTGCGGAATGTTAGAACACAATCCTGTAATTCAGTGTGCATCTGTTCGAGCTGCAAGACCCGTAAATTTAGTGTCCGACGAAGGATCGATAAGCTGCAGCCTACGTGAATCAACAGGTAATTCATAGTGCTGCAGAAAATCGATTCCCAGTATGCCTGTGGGAACATCCGCAATAATGAACGTCCACAGATACCGTCGTCGTGGTCCCAGGTTGACCGCAAGCTGTCTCGTGCCGTAGGTAGGAATGGAAGAACCATTCGCCGCTGACAGCCGAAGCGAAGCTCGTGGCTTGTCTTTACCAACCGGCAAGACAGAAACTTGGGCCCCAGTATCGACTAGGGACCTAGCGTTAGTGCACGAATCATGCACGTAAAATAAACGGCCAACCTGAGATTGATTGCCGGCGAGTACAGCCGCCCCTACTCGCCGGCAGTGGCGTTTCCCGCCGTGTATGAACACGGCTGTCTGCACCTACGGGCGGCTGGTCCGAAAACGCGGTGGAACCAACAAAAGCCGCTGGTAGGATGATCTGGTTTGGACGAGGCAGGTGAGGCGGATTCACGGCGGACGCGGGCAGTGGAGGGCGCTCGTCCGTGCCGTTGTTCAAGTGTGCTACTGCGAGGAGTAGGTATTTTAACTCTGTCCTTGAAGGACAGTCGGCGCTGGATGGATCGAGAGTGCCGAGGCCTCTCCGGCGATTCATCCAGGTCAACACCCCTAGGATTGCGCGATGTCGTGGCGATGAGAGGATTAACCCCACTGCCGACACGTGCGACTATCTTGTCAACCACGGCAGCTGCTCGTTCCAAGGACGAGTGCTCGAGGAGATCAGTTACGGTGGTCGGAACATGGAAGGGTAGAGAGTTCAACCACAGTTCCTTAACTATCTCCGAATCCTTTTCGGCGAGCCCTGCCAACGACCGGAGGTGAGCTAGGTGGCGGCTGGGTTTCGTATCCCCTATGGGGTGTCGTGCCAGTAACTGACGTAACCGTTCCTCCCGAGAAGGAAGGAAATGTTGCAGTACGGCCTCCTTAAGCCGATCGTACGGCTGCTCTTGAGGAGGATTTAATACTAAATCCCTCACTGAGGCGATAACATCGCCCGGGATTGCGTCTAAGGCATAGGAAAATCGTTGGCTTTGGCCAATAATCCTACGTGCCTCAAAGTGCAACTCTAAGGCTGCAAACCAAACTTAAGGATCATGCGGGATAAACGCCACGGGTTTAAAAAGCAACCGCAGACAAAGTGAGATCTGTGTCGAGCTGCATCTTATCCTCTGGCATGGTTACGTTGCGATAATATATCGTAAAAAATATATATCGTGCAACAAAAAGAGGACTTGAAACAGCGAAAAATCACAGACTCACCGGACGGGCGAATAATCCAGGAGGTTCTGGAAGTTTTGGGCTCACCAATATAGAAGACGTTCGAAAGCGGCTGGTGAACGTGTCTCCTATTGGGTCTAGAAGCGAAATACCAACGATATCCCCTCTATCGGACGAATAGAGAAGACGCAAGTCGGTTTACAGATGCGAGGTGTATTTTATATATCGTGGCACCGAAACAGTACCGATACGAGAGATACACCGAACGGAAAACGAACGAAACGCGATGGCTGTGCAGAAAGCGAACCGCGAGCGTGTACAATCGGCGAACGACCGAAAGCGAATGTGATTTGAAACGAGGTCGACGGAAACCTCGGAAAAGTCAGTCCAGTAAAACGTACGCAACCGGAGAACACTATGAGGTTGATGTCAAACGTTAGAAAAGATCGCAGAGAAAATAGATCCAAAATGGTGTCCAGAAAATAGTCATCTTCTCAAAACGATCGAGGTCACTACAAAGTCTAACACGCCCTACATGGTCAAGTCCACTGGTTAGGCTTTTCAAAATTCTCTTCCATGTCATGGACTGACTACCCTTACTCATCTTGCAACTGGTACTCGTCTCAGCAAACATGGTGCACCGAGGAATCCTGTCAGGAAACATACCTGACACACGTCCTAACCATCTTAGCCTGGTGAGCTCAAGTATATCATTTAATGATTTGATCCGCGAACCGAAGACTCTCTGGCGAACCTCAGCATTGTTTAAACGGTGTTTTCACCAGGTTCGAGCAATGCTACGAAGACATCTGTGTTTAAATACCGACAATCGTCGTACATTCCCACCCATAGTGTCCATTTCTCCGAACCACTCAAAAGCATTGACCTAACTGCTGCAGCGCACACTCGACCCTTGGTAGATAAAAGGATGTCAAGTCGACGCTACAGATGACTCAGATTGACAAATGCCAAATGAGCCTTCTGTATATTCAAGGACACCTCATCCGATATCCGACCTACGGTTGGAGTGCAGCTGCCCAGATAACAGAACTTATCTACCATGTCTGTAGTCTCCCCAAACATTGAAAGGTTTGGCGTTGGACCAACCCAGTCCTGCAATAGCGTTTTGCACTTCGAGGTAGCAAAACGAACGCCGAACATTGCTACGCAGTTCGTCATGCCGTCTAAAAAAGCTTGTGACTTACCTGGATCGTCACTTGGAAGAACTGCGTCGTCCAAATACTCAAGATATGAAAGGTTCAATGTCTCTGTATTCACCTGACAAGAATGTGGTCTCTAGGATCATATCAATCACGAAGTTAAAGAGAAACGGAGAGGTTGGGCCGTTGTGTAGTTGTATCAGCCATATGATGCCATGAGGCTTATTAGTGCGCTGTGAACATTTGTTCGTGATTCATCCCTGTCCCGTTGGACTTACACTTGCGCATCCGGTACGTGTCCGTACCAAAATCTGCACTGTCCCGTTCTACGAATCACAGGCAGAATACTTCGGGCCAGACTGACATTGATTGACAGCTCACGTTTTGCTCGGACTTCCTCGTTCTGGTGCAGATGCCCGTACTCGCCGTTCGTTGTTCATGAATGCCAGTTCCTCGCACATGTGTACTTTTTTTCTATCTACCGAATTTGGAACACGACAGGGACAACCTTGACGTACACCACTTCCCATGGTGAACTCGAGTGAAAGAGCACCGTAAGCTCGAACTCGACTTCGGATATTCATGTAAAAGGACTTTACGATGGAAATGAATTTATATAGTACACCCTTCAACTAGGTGCAGCACCAGTGAGCTGTGCGGTCAACTGAGTGGAAGGCCGCTTTGAGATAAAGAAAAAAGACTGTGGGCCTACGGAAGGTGCGCTTATCTTCAAAAATTTGTCGACGAGTGAAGATGTGATCAATACAACCTCGACCAGGTCTGAACCCAGCTTGATTCTCGCGCAAGCATCGTTCACGAGCCATAGATACACGGTGGAGAATAATACCAGCGAGCAGTTTGGATGCGACGCTAACCAAACTTATTCCCTTGTAGTTTTCACAGGAGAACCTGTCGCCATTATTATAAATCGGTACGATCACCAATTCACATCAACTCTCTGGAACATGTTCCTCCTCCATTATAAAACCGAGGATTTTTGTCAACTCCAGTAAAAGTGCTGGGCCACCGTCTTTAAAAATAGACGGAGGCAACTCATTCGGTCCAGTAGTCTTATGTCGTTTAAGATAGCTTATCCCACGGAGAACCTCCACTTCTGGTAGAGGACCGGTATTTACAACTATAGCTCTAACTATCGCGCTAGTGTGCAAACCTGTCATGGATAAAGGCCAATCAAACTGCTTCTCGTAATTTTCCCCCTGAGAATTAGACGACTCTCCTGAGTCTGGATCAGTAAGCCGCTAGCCTGTTTGATCAATCCGCTAGGGCCTGATTTTTTTAGACCGGTTTTCCTAATCAGACGGAAAAGCTTGCGGTTGTTGCCAATCGTCGCAGCTTTTCCCATCCACCTACACTTCGCAATCCACCACTGCTCACGGTCATTTCTCAGGCTCCGAATCAGTTGGCGTTTAAGGTACCTCCTTGCCTCGTCGTATCTGGAATCCGGAGGAATCCAGTAGTAGCTGCAGGGGACGGTTGGCTTTGACGTTGTTTCGGCCACCGTCGGAGACGTAGGCTAAAAAGCGCGGACAAGAGCCTGATCGGTGTCTACAGACGTGGACCAAAATGAGCAACAGTCTTGAACTGATCCCCGCCAGCAGTAACCGACAGCAATGTGATCGATCTGGATCAAAAGCTATGAAGGAGCAGGAGGAAGCCAGGTTAGTGGGAGCTGCCTTATGAGTGAGAGATGCCTCAGTCTAGCCCACAGAACCATCCAACCGAACCGCACACAGACGACTGGTGACTGGAATCCAGTCTACCAGTGCGCGCTGAGCCTTTATACACAGAGTGACGCCAGGGCCAGCCTGACCATGAGCATTAGATACCAAATCACTGGACGCGAGAATAGTGAAACGACTAACCGAGTTTATATCTGGAGGCGAAGTATTAACAGTGAAGTTGGGTCTTGTATGCGTCTTTTGAGACACAACACTTATCTTTTACGAAATTTCCAGGAGTTCTATAGATAAGGCGGCCCGTTACCCTGCCTGGCATAGTTTCAGTTTCAGTTTATTCAAACATCACCTTGCTTTTCTGTGCTCTCTTTTCGGTTGCTACCTTCCCGCATCGTCCGGTAAACGGCAAGAAGAACAGAAGCACCAAGTGAAAAAGATCCAAAAATCAAGTTAACAAGAGATAATCAGGAAGACAAAGAAAGAGTCCGAAGGCAACTACGCCACTCCCCGCGACACCCTCCCCCCATATCACTTAATGTTTTCAAAGTGGACCCCAACCCGGAAGTCTAACACGTCCTACTTGACCAAGTCCACTGGTCATGGCTTCCACACCTTTGTGGAATGCCATGGGCTGACCTCCTCGACCTACCTTCCAACCATTACTTGCCTCGGAGAACAGTGTACGCCGAGGAAGTCTATCGTTAGACATGCGTAACCCATGTCCTAGCCATCTTTATCTGTCTATATTCAATTATTGATCCACAGACTGACTTCTGACTCCCAACACCTCACATATAACCTTAGCATTGCTAGTACGGTGTTTCCACCATATTCGGGTAGTAATACCAAGACATCGACCCTCGAATACCGACGGAGTTCGCCTACCTTCTACCCTAAAAGGCTATGTTTGTGAGCCGTATAAAATGACGGACCTAACAATCGCATTGCACACTCTATCCTGAACAGACAATCGCATGACACGCCGACGCCACAAATGGCTCAGGTTGTCCAAAGCCAAACGCGCCTTCTGTATACTCGATGAAACTACGTCCGATTTCTCTCCATCGGATGAAATGTAACTGCCCAGGTAACAAGATTTATCTACTTCAGCTAGAGTTTCCCCTGCCAAGAAGAGGTTTGGTGTTGAACCAACCCAGTGCTGCAAAAGCATTCTACACTTTTAAGATACAAAACGCATCCCAAACATTGCTACACTGTTGTTAAGGCTATGTAAGAAAGCTTGCAACTTACCTGGATCTTTACTCAGAAGAACAATTTCGTCCGCGTATTCCAGAGCGGACAGTTTACTGCCTGAACAAAGATCAACGCCGCTATTCTCACACGAGGATAGGGCTGTCTCAAGAATCAGTTCAACTACAAAACTGAAGAGGAAGGGTGAAAAGGGACAACCTTGTCTGTTACGATCTTTCGATGTGTTTGAAATTCGCTTCAACAGACCCGTCAGGAACATGTCTTACTTGTTCGTGTGCATAAACTCCCGCTGTTCGATAATATCTTATGAATATTTGTCCTTTCCACACCTCGCCTTTTCGTGTATGACTGGATTTCTATGACCCCTCGGCCTCTCTATCTCTCCCTATCATAACACTGACACCTGCTAACAAGCCCTGCCTTTTCCCCCTTTACTAGTCAATGTTGTTCTACGGCAATTGATCAGGCCGCTCCCCTACAGTATGTGCCGGCCGGTTTCACCGCTATTACTGCCTGAACATGCGTCAGAGACTCTTCTGTCTCTGCTCATGTTGTGCTTGTTTGTCTGAATTCCCACTGTTCCCCCCTGCCATGCCAACCAGATTCACACCTGTGCGTAGTCATTGCGACCCGGACATCTACCATCTTGCCTCCCCTTTTGTTGGTTCTGTAAATGTCTGTCACCTGCCAGTCTCCCTTAGGGTAGCGACCTCTTCATTGTGCAAAAGTCCCCATCACTCCATAGCCAACTGCTTTCACTTGCGAGCTTAATCCACCACTCATCTCTGATTGGCTCGTTTCGACTGTTTATCTTCCTGCATTTTCATTGGTACTGCGAATTGCGAGTTCGCATTCCTGGTTAAGCTTGTCTTGTCAAGACTGCCGTTGGTTTACTGCCGGTTACTGTTGCCGGACCTTTCACAACTGAGGTATGTACACGTATCTTGTTTGACTTGTTTCTATAGTATACGCAGCAGTTGGATAATTCGTATTCTGGACTAAACGGGTTATCGGTTTCTTGCCTGCCACTCAACAACTGATTGGGATCTCGTAACACTGACAAACACCACATTCCGTGGCGAACTCGAGTGAACGATCGCCGTAAGCTTGAACTCGGCTTCGGCTAGTTGCATACAAGCATTAGAGAAGAGAAATAAACTTCTCTGGCACACCATTCAACGAGGGGCAGCGCCAAAGAACTGTGCAGTCGACTGAGTCAAACGCAGCTTTCAGATCAAGAAAGACAGATTGTGGGCCTACGGAAGATCTGTCTGTGCTCTAAGGTTTCCCAAGGAGTAAAGATGTGGTCCATACAACCATGACCGCGCCTGAAACCAGCTTGATTCTCACGCGTACACATTTCGCGGGCACTGGATAATCGGTTGAGAATAAGACTGGTGAGCAGTTTGGATGCAATACTTACCAAGCTAATTCCTCTGTGGTTTTCACAAGAGGACGTGTCACCAATCTAGTAGACCGGCACAATCACCGATTCACACCATTCTGTGGGAATCCGCTCACTATCCCAGATTGCCCGGAGGAGTTTCATTAACTAAGAAACAAAGGTTTCGCTCCTATGTGGTCCAGCGGCTTTGTATCTTTTCAAGTAACCTATCTCTCACATAGTCCGCATCTGTGATGGAGGAGTGATATCTACCTGCGTCGTTTCTCTGGCAGGCATATTTGTAAGGCCCACTGTTGAAGTGAGTCAACTGAATTGTCCCTTAAAGTGCTCCGCCTAACGATCCAGACGACATCCTTCGGAACGAATCAGTGAGCCATCGGATTCCTTGACTAACTCACTTACACCGGGTTCCCGCGGTCCGGTACCTCTAATCAAATGGTAATGGTTAAAAGTACTGCCAATGGACGCTGCCCTCTCCCTTTCCCCACACTTCGCAATCCACCACCGTTTATGGTCATTTCTCAGGCTCCTAGTGATTTGGCGTACCAGGGATTTACGCACTTCTCTGAATGTAGCATCCGGAGGGGCAGATTTGCGAGCATCCAACAGAGCAGCTGATGTCGAAGACATCCGTCTTTTGTGAGACCGACTTGCACCTGAGTCCTGGGTGGTATTCGAAGCCGCATGTAAAGCTTCTTTTATCAATTGCCAGCATTCATCTGTGTCCTGGATATTCGGCTTCACAGATAATCGCGCAGACAGCTCCTTCTGGAAATCATATCGCTGGTTATCATCCAGAAGCTACGGCGCGGGACGGGTGGGATTCACGTTGGTTCGACCATGGACGAGACGTAAACAGAAGCAAGCACGTACCAAGACATGATCTGAGTCCACAGGCGTAGACCAAAATGAACGACAATCTTCAGATGATCCACACCAGCGGTGACCAAATACAGTATGGTCAATCTGAGTCCAACGGTGTGAAGGTGTAGAAGGATGCCATGTTAGTTTATGCCGCTTCTTACGGCAGAAGTTCGTACTTGCCAGAAACAATCTGTGATCAGAAAACAGCTGGGTGAGACGATCATCGTTGTCAGTGCGATCGGCTGGGACAGCAAACCGGCCTCCGACGTGCGTTTCGGAATCTCCCAGGTAGCCTACTAGCAGTGACCACCACGTCCGTTGAACGTGCACTTCGAAGCAGCTGAGACCAATCCTGGTAGAATTCTTCCTTGGTCTCAGAGGAACCGCGGGCAGTGGGCGCATACACAGATACGAAGCACAAGCATTGGTGCTTCAGTTTGTTGTTGTTGACACGAACAGAACCGTCCGACCGAACTGCACACAAACTGGAACCAAGTCTAGCAGTGCACGCTCAGCTCTCACGTTCAATGCAATCCCAACGCCGGCCTGACCACGAGCACTAGACACGGAATCACCCGACACATGAAGAGTAAAGCGAGAGACTGAGGTTGTATCTGGGGTGCGAAGGGTGGTCAAAAAAGTTGGGTCCTGTGTGCGTGGTTCGGAGATGCAGCACGGATCCATTTTAAAAGTGTCAAAAGTTTTAGAAAGAGCAACCTGTTGCCCTATCTGACACGGTGTGCGGACGTTAAAGGCAGCCAAGGGAAGTGAACAATTAGGCTTAAGAAGTGCATTCGATTTATACCCAACTCTCGAACTACTACTTTCATCATGGCCGCAGTTACCCGTGGCTTTTGGTATCGATCTTAAATTAAAGGAGGGAAAATTGGTAAGGTCCTTTACAGGAGAGATGCTAGAGGTTTCTGGGTAAATCGTACTTCGCGGCTGCTGACACCAAAGAAGGGGTTTTTCTCTGGGAACTCCAACCGGAGCCCTTGACTCAAAAGTGTGATCCACAAGGCAGTGGCGCGTTGACCCAGTACGGGAACGTGACCAAAGAACCCGTGGACGAATTTCTTCTGGTCTGTCACGTGAGACCTGATTGTTGCAAGCATTCTGTCTTCTCTTCGCTGATGCTTTGTTATCGACCCACCTTTCGGATTCAGTCCTCAGACCCATGCACCTAATGGAGCAAGCGGAACGTGGACGGGGCAGCTTCCTTTGGGCCAAGTGCTACCCAGCTTAGGCAGGCTATAGTTGCCCAACGAAGTGCGATCACTTCTCCCACCATCAAAAGAAACCCTATGCACTCCACTCCTACGTCCATCTAGTGGAGGTTTTAAGACCGATGAACTGTTTCTCTCTGTGTTCACTCGTTGGAGTGTCCTCTCCTGGGGCATACTGGTTAGAACCAGATGTTGCCCATCAACTGGTTTTGAGACTGGACTTCGTCCGGCCTCTACTCATTGACCTGTCAGGCATGATTGCATCTCCGGCCTAAGGAAGTCATCCTGTTTAGCTCTTTGGGTCATGGAGGCACACAAGTCATCACACCACACGAAGGTGCAGTCTCGTCGTGATGGTCGTGTGCAGTACTCTATTGCCTGTCCAAAATCAAGGGCAGTCTCGGAGACAGCACATGATCGATTGTCCGTGATCAAGGGCAATATTAAGACCAGCGAGGCGGAACAGTGTACCAATCAGCGGCGAACGTTTGCCTGAACCCGCAGAACATGAATTAACCAATCAGGTTGCAGTGGAACAAACCAGCCAGATGGGCCTTTCAGAATAATCAGTAGACCAACGAGCTTTACGCAAGTTTTTGTTCATGATCGCCAAGCATCTTATTTAGTCGATAAATTTAGTTCCTATGAAGTGAAATGACTCGAAGTCAGAAAAGTTTTCTCACTAGTGCTACTGGGACGGATCAGACTAGCGAGAATGCCCGAATGCACGATACAATACAGAATTGAAAACATAGCTTTCCCGACACAAATTTGAACATAGAAGTCAATAGCATTAAATTGCACGATGTATTCCGGACCATTTCAGAATACAGAATACCAGATTGCGGAACGAATCTACGCATGGTGTGCTAATTAGGTCAGATAAAGTCAAAAGTGAGTGTAACAAATGTAAAGGACTCTTTATTCCGGTACGCTATTTCATGGAAACTGCCTCAGAACCAGACGGAACACCGAGCCTGGCCACAAGCCGATTAGTTCGGTCTGTGAATTTGGCGACTGATAGATCCATGTTAACCGGAATCACGTGAGTTATTTGCATCGGGGTACGTGACGCAACCTAGTTTTCATCTCTGCGTCATGCCTATGAACCGAATACTGATGTTATTCGGAGACTAGCATCGCAACTCCTTCTATTGGATTATCTTATTGCTATCGCTAGTCTAAAGAAGTCCAAGGCAATGCGCAGTCGTTTCCTTTTATGGACTGAGGACAGATCGGTCTTCTCGCTCAAATCACACGACCCCACTGATCCACCGGATCGAAGTCCTTCAGTGAGTGCGACAAGTTGCACGACTGTATGTGATTTTTCCTCGGAAGGAGTGTGGGAAGAAGGGTGGTCACGACGACTGATTGTCGGTCACAGAGGTTTGTGGCTAGTGGACCAATGAAATGCAATTTACCGATGTGACAACCAACCATGGCTTTCGGTTCTCAAATTAAACATATAGTTTTCTAAATCTGTGATTTCGTAAATCAAGGTTACGGTTTCTCAAGTCAACCTTAAAATGGTATAGTCATTAACTTACACCAGAACTCACATCGAATTTGTCTGCGCAATGCCGCGCCGAAAGTAACTAACCGATTTCGAAAAGGGCGGAATTTATATGTTCTAACAAATCATGCATGAAATCACCGTGCAGTGCAAGAGATGTAGAAATGTCGTACATCATTAACGGGAACGCAACGAACGATGGGCGCCTAAAAGCGAGCGGGTCATCACACAAGACTATTGAAATAGGACGAAAGCAGGTTGGTTCGTCTAGCCTCCAATAGCACATGCTGCATGTCGACTCTCAACGCCTTGGTCGGAGTCAGTGTTTCAAAATGAACGTTACAAAGAAAGCTCACGGCTGTGTCGTGGGTGAAATACGAAAAAATAAACACATTGCTCTCACATTGCTGCTTAAAGAACAACGTTTGTGATGGAATGAGACCCATATAGCATGGAAAAACAATTGAGAAAATGTTTACCAAGTGACGAAAAATTAACGTGGATGGATCGGATGCTTGGAATTAACACTGGCATGATGTCAGGAAAGAAACAGTGGCAAGAGCTTAATGGTGCTTTGAGGAGCCTTCTCAGTCAACGGCCAAAGTGAGCTGGTTATACCTGGGGATATACATGATTCCGTTGCTCATATTACTGTGTTGGAACAGTTTCTGCTACCACTTATGACCAACAGATTACAAGATTACGCCATATTTTAACACGATAATGCTTCTGTCCACTGCTCATGCAGTAGGAAATGTTGACTATTGTTCCATGAGATCAAGGTGGCTACCCTGCAGCCCAGATCCTATGGGCCATAAGTGCTCGCCAGGCGCACCAGGATGCCATGGTTTACCGGCCAAAGAGTGAATTGATAACCTCCTTCAAGAAAGATTGGTTGAATATTGACCAAGGGACAATCACAAATCTTGAAAGAAGTAAGTCGGGAAGATGTATCGAGGTAATCAAGCAGAATGGCGGTTGTACATGACTTTAAGTGTGTTGTGTGGTCCTACTGTTGGTCAGACTACTGACGGTATCATTACAATGCCGGCAACCAGCTACTATCACACACGCATGCGCGCACGTAAGCACATCACCGTGACTTTACCCATGCCACGGACTGTTTACTCTAGCCAATCGGACTTTGGCCCTGAGCCATACTACTACTGAACGACCCTGCATGACCACACTCTATCACATGTGCCGCTTGAGCTTACCTATAGATGATTCACTTGGTTGCTCGCTTGCTTACGTGCTTACTGATGCGCTGACGAACGGATTTGCCGTGTGCTGTGTTCTACGTTAATTACAAACACAAGCTGATCGTTATGGAAGCCAAGCTGAGGGGGTCCAATAATTCTGTCACCCCATTTTTGTCATATTCTGATTATATAAGCACATAATGAAGTATTTTGTTGTGGAATTTTATTCTGCTTCCAAATGGGGTATGGTTTCGTTAAATAATACAGAAGTGAAATTATGCGGAAGATGAGGGGGTCCTTAAAACTAACCTTCGTGAGCCAGCCCAGATATCACGGTGGCCTGGTGTTCGACTCACAGTCCTCTGCCTCGGGTTAGAGTCGCAGTGGGGCTCGGTGGGTGTGTACCGTTGGTGAATCCTAACAAGGATGAAAAAGCTGTGCAGTGCTTCTATGGCTTTCAACGGTGGTTCTAGGGCTGATACTGTCTGGTGATTCAATATCATACAATGAGCGAAGAAGTATAGGTACGTTTAAAAACATCGTAATTACCTTTGCTCAACAAGTGACCTGATTCAGGACGGATCACTGTGAAGTCGGATGACGGGGAACGCGTTGGTTAGATTGACCATTTCCCACAATAGATCAGATGTTGAGTAACTAATCAATGCCGGGATAAATTCTCCATTACCTCCGGGCTTCGAATCTGAACCCCGCCTTCATCGGCCAAAATGGTGATAGAAGTGATTTCGTTTTCCTTCCCAGGAGTCTCCTGCTGAAACCTTCTGTGGTTCTCTACTGAAAGTCTCCGGATCATGATTACCGGCTATTCTTGGTAGTTTATAAGTTATTGGAATCTATAGGGTTCTGAAGCCGGTGTAACTGCATGGGATACGAAGATCGGTAATACGGTGCTCCTGTTAGAGCAAACACCTTCGGGGCTGACCAGATTTGTTCACTCCTAGCAGGCTTTCACTGTTGGGGTGGACTTTCAGAAGATAGCACAAAGCTAGGTTAAAAAACGCAAACAAATTGTCAGCATCCAACAGACATGAGGATATAGGTGCCTTCCGCGTTTGAAATATGACTCGAGACAGACTTTCGGTGACTAATTGTTTTACCAGAAAGAAATCCATTACTAACTGTTCCCTGCTTTTTTTCTCTGCAATACAGACTGCGCGTTTTGTACGTTCTCCAAATAGGGCATAAATTCCACGCAGGATTCCAGTTCACATTTTTACAGCAGTTGTTCAACCAGACTTGCAGTCCTCATCGTAACCTTCTCGCACTGAATCATTTCTTCATCTTCGTAGTCACAACTCTCTGTACTGGCAGTCCCTTTGCCTTTTATCCAGATTTATCACGCAGGTTACCAGCTGAAATAGGGCCTTTCCACTAGAACAGTCATCTATTATATTGACTGCGTGTGTTAGAAGCCTTCTTCTGTAATCCAAATTCATCAGATGCGTTATATGCGCATTCAAAGGCCGAAGAGCTGATTTTGTGTTTAGCGGCAAAAACTCCACTTTTGCTTTGTTTAGTTGTAAGTAAGGTGGATTGAACAATTATCTTGAAGGAGAAAAATTGATCGCCGCTCCAGGAGCATCTGATTGTTCTTTAAATTCCCTTTTCAGACGTCTCTGGTCATCCACGCTCGTCCGTTAGCGCGATACCGAACCAACAGTGCCAGGTTAACTGGCTTGAAGCATCACGTACTCCTGTGCTTGTCGACGTCTGATGGTTTGATCTTGTTCCCGGTGGTACTTAGTCCGAGTAAAACGGTCATCCCTTCCTTGCATTTTCGAATCCCGGATCACATTTCACACACGTGTTGGAGCGCCTCTAAAATAAGGACCACCACATTTAATCATGTTCTTCGAATTATCTCCTTTGAAAAAGGTAGGAACACTTTCCAGCTAAATTGATAGTTTTGTACCCGAAACTTTTGCGGCCTGATGGTCGTGAGCTATGATTATGACTGGATAGAAGTTGTACAAACAGCCACTGCTCGAGTGAAAATCAATATGCTTCGTATTGCTATCCATCTTTATTGCTTTCTCTTGCAACAACACTTCTGTTACTGACAGATGATTTCCACGAGCAGTTCAGTTCAGTTCGGTTCATTCAACCAATAATCTTGCAACTCTGCCAAGCGAGAAGTCATTCGCACACAGCCCTGCTGACATTATGAAAACAACTGAGACTCGAATGCAAGACTTTTCACCGACTAGCGGTTCAGTGGTCCCAGCCAGCATTGAGGCTGGCCTCGTTTCTCACAATCGTGTGAACTTGTGTCCTTTCTACACCCGATTGGGGAACTCCTTTATTGTGCGAACCAGTAACCTCTATTTTAGCACTAAGGCTCAATAACATCTTTCTGGTTGACGGTTCCATCACGAATTATGGGTGCTTTAGAGCTCTATGGCTGTGACGAGAAATTTTCAGTGATTATGTTTAGCGAACTCAACAGGTTTGACAGATGAGGTCAAACTATAGAAGCACTCTTCTCAGTATGCTGCGAGTCAAATGCAAAAGTACAATAACTCGAAGGACACGCCTAGCAAATAAATCGGTTTATAGGGGTTGTTCGTTCGGGAATCAAAAAAATCAATCAAATATAGCAAGGATGGCTATTTTCATAACAGATGTCCAGTCCATTTGAAGACAGTCGTAATCCGCTCGGAGTAAGGATGTGGTTTGGATCCTTTCTTCATCTTATTGCTTTCGGTTCATCTTTGTGCTTTGAGATATTAACTACTTACTCGATCAGTAAGTAGTATGCACACCCCCCACACTAGTGCCCACTCGCATCAATGGACGTTCTATCAGTTTTGCCAACATAAACGACTTCTGATGAACGAATACGCTTCTTCCATCTATATTGAGCCTGGTTCATAGGGTTACAGTCTGCTCGTCTGGAAATAAGTTCCCTTAAAATGCTTCGAATCCTCAAGGTAACGCTTGACCGGTTGAGAGATCACATCATTTCAGATGTCGAGGTATGACCAACTGAATGGCGTTTCCACAAGCTTTTGTATGAATAAAAACAAATACATATTTCACAGGAACAACTGCTGGCACAGAAAGAGTAATCACGTGAGACTTCATTAAAACAACTCATAAACGACAGCTACAGATGAAAACTGGTGTAATTTTTTTTCTCACGAGAAAAATTCCGTAAAGCATCTTGAAGATTTTTGGTTTTAGACAGGGCCGAATACCTCGCATATTTTCTGTCGAATTTTGGCAAGTAAAAATAGCTACTGACGCGAAGCACTGTGTATCCCATTCGGGAAGGTGTTATTTTGGCTTCTGGCTACCCGAGTAGTTGATTAATCAAACGTTACTTTCAATGTGAACACCTACGCCCACCTCATTTTAAGTGTGAGTATATATGTTGGTGAGCGTGAGTGTCTATATGCGTGCATTTTAGTCGTATTACGAGCTGAAAGCACACTTGGTCCGTCTGAGAACTGGTCTGTGTATCCAATGTGTCTCTTTCATACTTTCTGACAGAGTGTGTGACTTTCAGTGTTGTAATAGCCCCGAAAAGCGAGTACACCATTTCTGAACCGGTCAAATTCATTCTGAAGAGTCTACAAAGTTCAAGAGCGAGGTGAGTCTGCTTGATCTGACTGCTTTATATGATTCCACTGGGCACACAATTATTGGTATTGTCGATATCGTTACGACCAACTGATGAGGATAGTCTTTGATCCAAGCCAAATAAACAACAATCATACTTTTGAATAATCTTCACATTGTGGAATTGCTTCTTTTATACAATCAGGATCTGAGGGAGCTGCCCAAGATCGTACAGACCGATGCAAACAACGTGACTTTTAACTGACTGACTAAATAAAGCTAAGCTCTTCATGGCCCACGTTGCTGACGATACCAAGTACTGTTTGTCACACAAAGTAGAAACAAGCTACGTAATTTCTTTGATTGATGTTACGACCCTCAGTCCTCACCGTACTTCGTTTAGTTTTTTCGCGGATTTCCTTAACAGTTTAGCTTGGAGCTTAGATTGTTATTATTATTATTATTAACATTATTATTATTGTTATTACCATTATTATTATCACCATCATCATCATCATCACCATCATCAGGCGAAGATAACCGGAACTGACAGTGAAGCTTGTGCGGGCTTAACGTTTTGTTTGGCCTTTAACAGCTGTTGAAATCCGTCCACGTGGACGCAGAACACTGTCGGCATTCACATGCACATTGTAGTTTGTAATTCAGCAAGAAGAAGAACAATGAAATCGGTTTAATATGACACTAAAATGTATGAGTAAGAGTGCCAAGAGTAAGAGAGAATCAAAAATATTTGGGTTAATAAGGCCAAAATTAGGCGATTTCTAAAACTTTGGTCCGGCTTCTGACTATAGTATGCCCAAAAGAGCTCTGTATCGATATACAACTGAATCTTTGGTTTCCGCGTGCGCTCAGCACACCGCAATGAGTTTCGCATCAACTGTATTTGTCTAAATGGTCATTTGATACTGGGAAAAATGTTATGACAAAAGCCTTCGGAGTTATGTGTCTGGACCTTACCAAGAAGAAATCCGGATGGTATTGGTAAAATTGGAACTCCGTTTGCCAGCATAGAGGTGCAAAATTATTTGAGTGCCATCAGTGATGGATAACGTAAGGTAAATGAAAGACAGGATCTGGGGCGAATACGGTCATTACAATAAGTTGTACCTACATCATCTTCAAAGTTAATTTTTATCACTCACAAAATAGTAACCTAGATCACTATTATCACCGTCATCAGTTTTATAGACATTTTATTTCCGCTTTACTTTGACTCCGTTTGAGTCCTTTCTGTCCTCGGCCTACACCTCCTCTGTATTATCGATATTTGCAATTGATTAGTAGGAGATTCGATTTGTATATAATATGATTCATCATGCAGCTTGAACGCTCAACTCACCATTGAAAACCACGGGAGCACTGTACAGCTGTTTCATCCTTGTTGGGAATCATCAGCAGTGCACATCCACCGAGCCCCCACGGGGACTCGAACCCGGGGTGAACGATTGTGAATCGAACACCTTAACCACAAGGCTATCCGGGCTGGCTCTCAACGGTTTGTTGAACATCTACACTACATGATATAGCACTCTTCCGTCACTGGCTTCGAACGGTAACAACCCGCCTCCTACACAGCGATCGACTCCTATGATGGATGGGGCTCGGTGGATGTGCACTGCTGATGATTCCCAACAAGGATGAAACAGCTGTACAGTGCTTCCATGGTTTTCAATGGTGAGTTGAGCGTTCAAGCTGCATGATGAATCATATATATATATATATATATATATATATATATATATATATATATATATATCACCATTATTATTATTATTACCACTACTCTTATTTTCATTATTATTATTGATATTATCACACGGCATATTGCACTACACCCTGTCAAATTCCGTTTGTTCCCATCAAAATCGTTTCCGTGCAAGACGTACAAAACGGGACCAAAGTATGTGCAAATAGCAGTACAAGTGATTGAGATTGTTTAAAAGAACATAGATAGTGAAATACCCAAATAAGTTATTTTTCTTCAACAGAATATTATTCAGCAGGATCAAAGGGAGGGTGGAGAATTTGTTAGCTACCAGCAGGCTTGCATTCCGGGCTCGTCGTTATACAAAGTATAAACAACTTACTGAGTACATTCTACGCAATATTTTCTCTCTCTCTCTCTGTCTCTGTGCGCGCGTGTGATGTCACAACGAAAGCTTTTTTTATGAAAAGCACTGGATACAGACATGTCATGTTGACGTGGACGGTAGCTAGTAGTAGTGGCAGTTCACGGCGGTTGGTGACAGTTGATCTCAAAATAATTTCCACTTCGTCGCCAAGTTTCACCTAAACGGAAAGAGAACAGTGCACACGATTTGTGCCCTTTAATTTTAGGACTGACATCTTCCAGATGGAGTAACGGTGACATTTTAAAACCAAAAGTAAACTACGAAATTGGGCAGAATAAGAAGGGACATCTCTCAGAATTACTGGTTACCTTACTCCTAGCCACATTAGACACATGCGTAGAAAGATAACATAACTCTGATTTGAGTAGTATCTACAGATGGGCGGACAAGATGTCTCCGAAACACACGACTGGTTTCGCGATTATTGCAGTTCATCAGGTATGCGTATCCAGCACTCCTCCGTTCATCCAATCTTTCTGATACCTGTACATTCCGTAGGTGTTTCTTCAAAGGTTAGCTGTATCTAACCCACGTAGAACTGTCAGCGAACCACCGTTATGGTTGCTCAATGAGATCTCCGAATAGGGGCTTCGGCTCACACTCCCGATACACAAATTAGATTGTTGTGAAGGTAAGACAACTATTATTGAAGGTCTTAAGGCAAAGGAACTTCCAGTGCTCCTGATCTGCGTCAGTAAAGACAGTCAGTTTTAAGATAGAAACCGAGTGAAACTCGAAAGAATACTTCGGCACAAACATTTGATAAACATAAGTATATAAATATATACATATACATATACATATATATATATATATATATATATATATATATATATAAAGTGTATATAACATATATAAGTAAGTATAAAAAGCCAGTATATATACACGATATTTTGTACACAGACCTTTCAGTAACATCTCTATCCTGATCACCAAGCACCTGAGTGAAATCGGTCCGAGTGTCAGCCCGCATGAGATTTTTTTCATAGTTTGCTAAGCCAAGGCAGAAAAAGCTTCG